>CM066731.1:73009500-73678875 GCA_033961575.1 Aselliscus stoliczkanus | reverse complement strand
CCACTTGCATGCAAGCTCCACACGAGGGGAACAATAGTCCAAGAACCTCCAGCATTTGTACCAAAGGTGCTCAGTTCAGTCCGTCCCCGCAGGCTCCCCGTCCTGGCTCACACAGCTACTCCCTCCACCAGGAACCAGGTAAGTGCTCACTGGCCAGCAAGCCCGTGCGCTGGGACCACTGATACTCTATCCACCCTCACCCTTACCGACCTGGGCAAAAAGAGTCCTCACTAATTTACTGCCAGCTATCTTGGAACTCCTCTTCCTGGTAAAGGAACTCTGGGCTGGTGAGATTGGTGTGCAGCCGGAGGGTCTCTTCCCCAACCGGAAAAGCCACCCCACAGCTGGGGTTTCCCTCACGGGGTTTACCCTCTCTCATCTCCACCCCTCCTTCCAGAGCTGACGTGGCCTCTTCTTTAAGTTCTTTGTTTAGTGGTTCTGTTCATCTCGTGTTCCGGGGACCTCTGGAGTTGAATGCTGTATAAATTGTTTGTAATTTTGGTGTGATCCTGGGAGGTAGTTACCACAGCGTCTTTCTATTCTGCCTTAGTCCACTCTATGTTTTCTGATTGGAGAATTTAGCCTGTTCACATTTCAAGTGATTCTTGATATGTACATAGTTAATGCCATTTTGTTATTTGTTTCTGGTCTTCATTAGTTAGATTGTTTTCCTCTTTCTTCTGCTGAAAAAAGACCTTTTAACATTTCTTGCAATGCTGGTTTGGTGGTAACGTAGTCCTTTAGCTTATTCTTTTCTGAGACCCTCTTACTCTCTCCTTCAATTTTAAATGATAGCCTTGCTGTATAAAGCAATCTATGATAAAGGCCTTTATTTTTCACCACTTTTAATATCTCCTGCCATTCCCTTCTGGTCTGCATAATTTCTGTAGAATAGTCAGTCGATATTCTTATGGGGATACTCTTGTAAGTAATTCTCTGCCTGTCTCTTGCTGATTTTACGATTCTGTCTTTGTCTCCAACCTATGCCAGTTTTTAAAAAAGATTTTATTGGGGAATTCGGTGAGGGGAACAGCGTTGGGGAATAGGGGATGGGGAACAGACAAGTTGCTGTCTTTTTGTTCTTCAGTCTAGTTGCGGAGGATGCTGATTCACTGGCCCATGTTGGTATCGTCATTGCGCTCTTCCCGGATGAGGCAGATCGGTCGCCGGCCTCTGGATGTCGCTCACCACGGCTATTGGCAGCTCACGCTGGCTGCCAGCCGCTCATGCTGACTGCCGGCCACTCACTGTAGCCTATGGCAGCCAACTGCAGCAGGGGCTGCAGCCTACACAATCGCCGGGGCTCGCACAGTCCAGCTCCAGGGGAGCGGTTGTTAGCGGTAGAGGGCAGTGTCACTGGCCTTCATATGTGGGATCTGAACTGGGGTCGCTGGCATCCCAAAACCAGCTCTTAACCAATGCACCACTCAGCCGGCCCTGTAACCTATGCCATTTTAACTATGACGTGCCTTGATGCGGTCTGTTTGGTTTCAGCTAGTTTGCAACAATCTGCACTTCCTGGGCTTGTATGTCAATTTCCTTCACCAGGGTAGAGAAGTTTTCAGTCATTGTTTCTTCAAAAACATTCTCAATCCCTTGCTCCCTGTCTTCTCCTTTTACTATTCCTATGATGTGATTATTGTATTATTTGATGTTGTCCCATAGATCTCTTGAACGTTTTTCATTGTTTTTTATTCTTTTTTTCTATTTGTTGTTCTAACTGGGTTATTTCTGCTATTTTGTCTTTTAAATCACTGATCTGATCCTCTGCCTCATCTAATCTACTGGTGATTCCTTTGAGTGTGTTCTTCATTATAATTATTGTATTCTTCAGTTCTAACTACTTGTTGTTCTTGTTTTTTTATAATTTCTCTATACTTCTTTATGTCCTTACTAAGCTCCTTAAATATTCTTTTTTTAAAATTTTATATTATTTTAATTAGCTTTAGGTGTACAACACAGTGCAATAGTTATACTTTTTACCCCTCAAAGAGACAATTCCCTTCCCCCAATTCTCCACTCCACTCTTCCCCCATATCATACTATCTATTACAATTCCTTTGACTCCCTTCCACAGTATAATCCACATCCCATGACTATCGATATATTCAATTACCGTTGGTATACAATATTATACAACATCAATTTAAAGTATACAGTGCAGTGATCAACCTTCTACTCTATCCATGAAGTGGTCTCCCTAATAAGACATGTGACCATCTGACACCCCACAAAATTTTTACAACATTATTATATTCCCCGAACTGTCATTCATATCCCTGTGACAATACTGTAGTTACCTATTTATGCTGTCTAATCCATTCCATTTCTCCCTCATCCCCAACCCCCTGCCAACTGGCAACCCTGTTTTTCCTCTATATCTATGAGACTGTTTCAGTTTCCTTTGCTCATTCATTCAGTTTTTCAATTTCCAAATATAAGTGAGATCATATGGTATTTTTCTTTCTCTGACTGACTTATTTCACTTAACATAATAGTCTCTAGGTCCATCCATATAGTTGCAAATGGTACAATTTCATTCTTCTTTATAGCAGACTAATACTCCATTGTATAAATGTACCACAGTTTATTAATCCAGTGATCGACTGATGGGCATTTCGGTTGTTTGCAAGTCTTGGCTATTGTAAATACCACTTCAATAAACATAGGAGTGCATATATTTTTTTCAAATTAGCGTCTTGGATTCTTCTGGGTAGATACCCAAGAGTGGAATTGCTGGGTCATATATCAATTCCATTTCCAGTTTTTTGAGATATCTCCATACTGATTTCCATAATGAATGGACCAATTTGCAGTCCCACCAACAGTGCACCAGGGTTCCCTTTGCTGCACACCCGCACCAGCACTTGTTGTTTGTTGATTTGTTGATGATAGACATTCTGACTGGAGTAAGGTGGTATCTCATTGTGGTTCTTATTTGCATTTCTCTGATGATTAGTGAGGTTGAACATTTTTTTCGTATGCCTGCTGGCCATCTGTATGTCCTGAATAGAGAAATGCCTCTTCATATCCTCTGCCTATTTTTTAATAGGGTTGTGTTTTTTTTGGAGTTGAGTTTCATGAGTGTTTTATACATTTTGATATCAACCTCTTATCAGATATATCATTGACAAATATCTTCTCCCATTCAGTAGGCTGACTTTTTGTTTTATTGATGATTTCCTTTGCAGTGAAAAAAATTTAAGTTTAATGTAATCCCATATGTTCATTTTTTCTTTTATTTCCCTTGCCCGAGGGGATATATCAGTAAAAATATTACGGTAATGTCTGCAACCTTACTCCCTATGTTTTCTTCTAGGAGTTTTATGGTTTCAGGTCTTACATTTAAGTCTTTAATCCATTTTGAGTTCGTTCCCCTATATGGTGTAAGAAGGTGGTCCATTTTGATTTTTTTGCACGTGTCAGTCCAATATTCCCAGCACCATTTATTAAATAGACTATCTTAACTCAGTGTAAATTCTTGCTTCCATTGTCATAGATTAAATGACCATATATAGATGGGTTTATTTCTGGGCTCTCTATTCTATTCCTTTGGTCTATGTGTCTGTTTTTATGCCAGTACCATACTCTTTTGACTACTGTAGCCTTGTAGTATGTTTTGATGTCAGGTAGTGTGATGCCTCCCACTTTGTTCTTATTTCTCAACATTACCATAGTGATTCAGGGTCTTTGTGGCTCCATATAAATTTTAGGATTTTATGTTCTATTTCTGAGAAATATGTCCTTGGTAATTTGACTGGAATTGCATTGAATCTATATATTGCCTTAGGTAGTATTGATATTTTAACTATATTAATTCTTCTTCTCCATGAGCATGGCATGTATTTCCATTTATTTGTATCTTCTTTGATTTCTCTCTTCAGTGTCTTACAATTTTCTGAGTACAGGTCTTTTACTTCTTTAGTGAAATTGATTCCTAGATATTTTATTGTTTTGGAAACAATTGTAAAAGGGATTGATTTCCCTATTTCTTCCCCCGATAGTTTATTATTGGTGTATACAAATGCAACTGATTTCTGAATATTAATTTTGTATCCTGCCACATTACCAAATTCGTTTATCAGTTATAGCAGTTTTTTGGTGGATTCTTTGGGATTCTCTATATATAGTATCATGTCATCTGCATATAATGACAATTTTACGTCCTCTTTTCCAATTTGGATGCATTTTACTTCATTTTCTTGTCTCATAGTTGTGTCTAGAGCTTCCAGAACTATGTTAAAAAAAAGTGGTGAAAATGGGCAGCCTTGTCTTGTTCCTGATCTTAAGGGGAAAGCTTTTAGCCTTTCCCCAATGAGTATGATGTTTGCTATGGGCTTCTCATTTATGGCCTTTTTTTATGTTGAGATATGATCCTACTATTCCAACTTTGTTAACAGTTTTTATCATAAGTCGCTGATGGATTTTGTCAAATGACTTTTCTGAATCTATTTATATGATCATATGATTTTTATTTTTCATTTTGTTAATGTGATGTATTACATTAATTGATTTGTGGATATTGATCCAGCCTTGCATACCAGGAATGAATCCCACTTGATTGTGGTGTATGATCTTTTTAATGAGATGCTGAAATTGGTTTGCTAGTATTTTGTTGAGAGTTTTTGCATCTATGTTCATTAGGGATATTGGCCTGTAGTTTTCCTATTTTGTAATATCTTTGTCTGACTTAGGAATCAGGGTGATAGTGGCTTCATAGAAAGAGTTTGGGAGCCTTTCCTCCCTCTGTATTTTTTGGAATAGTTTGTGAGGCATAGGTACTAATTCTTTTTTGAATGTTTTGTAAAATTCACCTGTGTAGCCATCTGGTCCAGGGCTCTTGTTTGTTGGAAGACTGTTGATTACTAATTCAATTTCTTTGGCAGTAATCAGTCTGTTCAGAGTTTCTGTTTCTTTTTGGTTCAGACTTGGTAGATTGTATGCTTCTAGAAATTTATCCATTTCTTCCAGATTGTCGAATTTGTTAGCATATAGTTTGTCATAGTATTTTCTTAAAATTTTCTGTATTTCTGTGGTATCTGTTGTCACTTCTCCTCTTTCATTTCTGATTTTATTAATTTGGGTCCACTCTCTCTTTTTCTTGGTTAGCTGTGCTAAGGGTTTGTTGATTTCGTTTATCTTTTGAAAAAACCAACTCTTGGTTTCATTGATATTTTGTATTTTTTTTTGTTCTCTATTTCATTTATTTCTACTCTGGTCTTTATTATTACCTTCCATATGCTCCCTTTAGGCTTGTTTTGCTGTTTGTTTTTTTTCGAGTTCCCTTAGGTGTAAAGAGAGTCTGTTGATTTGAAATTTTTCTTCCTTCTTTAGTAAGGCCTGCACTGCTATGAACTTTCCCCTTAGCACCGCTCTCGCTGCGTCCCAGAGATTTTCATTCATGGTGTTTTCATTTTTGTTTGTCTTGAGGTATCTTTTGATTTCCTCCTCGATCTCATTTTTGACCCACTCACTATTTAGAAGCATGTTATTTAGCCTCCATGTATTTGTAAGCTTTCCAGATTTCTTCTTAAAATTGATTTCAAGTTTCATAGCATTGTGGACAGAGAAGACACTTGATATGATTTCAATCTTCTTCAATTTGTCGAGACTTGTTTTGTGGCCTAACATGTGGTCTCTATTGGACTATGTTCCATGTACACTTGAGAAGAATGTATATTCTGTAGCTTTGGGGTGAAATGCTCTAAAAATATTAATTAAATCCAGCTGGTCTAACGTATCATTTAAGGCCACTATGTCTGTGTTGATTTTCTCTGTGGAGGATCTGTCCATTGGTGACAACTTGGTGTTGAGATCCCCTACTATGATAGTGTTACTGTTGATCTCTGCCTTTATGTCTGTCAAAATGTGTTTTATATATTTAGGACCTCTATATTGGGTGCATAGATATTTATTAGGGTTATGTCCTCTTGTTGAATTGATCCCTTTATTATTCTGTAGTGCCCTTCTTTGTCTTTTATTGTAGTCTTCATTTTAAAGTCTATATGTCTGAAATAAGTATTGCTATTCCAGCTTTATTCTCATTTCCATTTGCGTGAAATATCTTATTCCATCCCTTTACTTTCAGTCTGTGTGTGTCTTTTGATCTGACATGAGTCTTTTTTAGACAGCATATGGATGGGTCCTGATTTCTTATTCACTCAGTCCGCTTGTGTCTTTTGATTGGAGCAATTAGCCCATTCACATTTAAAGTGATTAATGATAGGTGTATATTTATTGCCATTTTGTTATTTGTATTTCTTGTCTTCCTGGGTTAGCTTGTTTTCCCCTTTCTTCTGTATAAAAACGCCGTTTTCAAACAGAAGAGATCTCTGCATTGCTGGCTTGGTGGTAATGAACTCCTTAAGCTTATTCTTTTCTGAGAAGCTCTTTATCTCGCCTTCAATTTTAAGTGATAGCCGTGCTGCATAGAGCAATCTAGGTTGTAAGCTGTTATTTTGTGTCACTTTGATTATCTCCTGCCACTCCCTTCTGGCATGCAGAATTTCTGAAGAAAAGTCAGCTGTTAGACTTATACGAGTTCCTTTGTTTGTAACCTGCTGTCTTTCTCTTGCTGCTTTCAGGATTCTGTCTTTGTCTTTAAGCTTTGCCATTTTAACTATGATGTGTCTTGGTGTGGGCCTTTTTGGATTCAGCCTGTTTGGAAATCTCTGCACATCCTGGGCTTGTATGTTGGTTTCCTTCACCAGGGTCGGGAAGTTGTCAGTCATTATTTCTTTGAATACATTCTCCATCCCTTGCTTCTTCTCGTCTCCTTCTGGTATTCCTATGACGCTATGGTTGTTTCATTTCATGTTGTCCCAGAGGTCTCTTAAACTATTTTCATTCTTTTTTTATTCTTTTTTCTTTTTGTTGTTCCAGCTGGGTGATTTCTGCTATTTTGTCTTCTAATTCGCTGATCCACTCCTCCATCTATTCTACTGGTGATTCCTTCGAGTGTGTTCTTCATTTCTGTTATTGTATTCTTTTGTTCTAACTGGTTGTTTTTTATGGTTTCCGTATCCTTCTTTATGTCCTCGCTAAGTTCCTAAACATTCTTATCATCAGTGTTCTAAACTCTGTCTCTGAAAGTTTGGATACCTGTGTTTCATTTAGTTCCATTTCTAGAGTTTTCTTCTCATCTTTTACTTGGGACATATTTCTTTGTTTTTTTCATTCTGGCTGTCATTCTGTGAAGCTTCGATGTATTAGATAGATTACCTAGAAAGAAGAGAAAAAAAAAAAGAGGTGGGGGGCTCTCTGTCCTCTTTAATCTGCAGACCAGTTGCTCAGACTTGCAGTGAGCTTCCCACAATTAGCTGCTGTGTGCTCTGGAACCATGCTCACTACCAAAAAAAAAATTTCACAGGTTGTTGCAGGTTGTCTTCTACTGCAAAAAAAAAAAAAAAAAAAAACCCTCTGTGGCCTGTTGAGATGTGGGCCAGGCACCGGGGGCTCATTGTGCCTAGGGCAACACAGCTCTAGGTGGATGGGGCAGGCCCTCAAGGCACCACTTGATGTGGTCATTGGCCCCCACCAAGTCAGAGCAGCATGCACTCTGCACCAGCAATTAGTCCACACAAACTCACCAGGAAAGCCTCGATCGGATCACGGAGGTGCACTGCTCCCTGCCCAACAATCTCAGGAAAACTCCCTGTCTCAGCCTGTCCCAATCAACTGCCCTCAGATCAGGCTAAGCAGCCCAACAGCCAATCCCCAGCCTAGCAACTCTGCATAAGCAGTGCGGAGAGCAGAGACCTAAGGCGGCTCGTGCACTCCTGAGTCTCAGTGAACAGACTGATGTAGCTGGAGAGCACCCATCCTGCGTTTCCCTGGAACACAGCACAACCAGGGCAGAGGGTGGGGATCCAAGGCGGCTTGCACACTCCTGAGTCTCAGTGAACAGCCTGATGGAGCCGGAGAGCACCTGCCAGGTGTTTCCCTGGCAACGCAGCACAAGCAGGGCGGAGGGTGGGAATCCAAGCCCGCATGCACACGCAGGCACGCACTCTTGCGCTAAGTTCACAAGATCAATGGAATCCCAGATCTGACCCTCTGTTCAAGGGCCCAACCCTGAGAAAATGGCGCCCTCATGTACACCGCTCGTGTTCAAGCTCCACACCAGGGGAACAATGGTCCCGAAACCTCCAGCTTCTGCACCAAAGGTGCTGAGTTCAGTCCTTCCCCACAGGCGCCTGGGCCCAGCTCATGCAGCTATTCCCTCCAACAGGAACCAGGTGAGTGCTCACCGGCGAGTGAACCCGTGTGCTACCCCCAACACTGGTTCTCTAGCTGCCCTCATCCACACCGAGCCAAGCAAAAAGAGTCTTCACTAATTTCTACTGCCCCCTATTGTAGAACTCCTCTTTCTGGCAAAGCAACTCTAGGCTGGTGAGCTTGGTGTGGGGCCGCAGGATCTCTCCCCCAACTGGAGAAGCCTCCCTACAGCTGGGGCATCCCTCACATGGTCCACCCTCTCTCATCTGCGACCCTCCTATC
Source organism: Aselliscus stoliczkanus (assembly GCA_033961575.1). Lineage (NCBI taxonomy): Eukaryota > Metazoa > Chordata > Mammalia > Chiroptera > Hipposideridae > Aselliscus > Aselliscus stoliczkanus. Next base: position 73,670,376 of record CM066731.1, on the reverse strand, counting down.
AGACTTGACGTGGCCTCCTCTTTAGGTCCTTCATTTAGAGGTTCTGTTCATTTAGTGTTCAGAGCACCTCCGAGGTTAAATGTTGTATAAATTATTTGTAATTTTGATGTCATCCTGAGAGGCAGTTGGGAAAGCGTCCGTCTATTTCGCCATCTTACCGGAACCCTCCAATAGGTTTTCAATTCCTTGCTCTCTTTCTTCTCATGTCAGTACCCCTAAGATGGAAATGTTGTTACACTTGGTGCCCACAGGCCACTTAAACCATCTTCATTTTTAAAAAATTCTTTTCTTTTTGTTGTTCTGATTAGGTGTATTTTGCTATTTTGTTTTCTAAATCGGTGATTCATTCCTTTGCTTCATCTAATCTGTTGATTCCCTCTAATGTAGTCTTCATTTCTGTTATTGTATTCTTTATTTCTGTCCAATTCTTTTGTATGTTTTCTATCTCCATTTTTTGTTTCTTATGTCTTTGTTGAAGTTCTCCCTGAAATCATTGAGCATTCTTATAGCCAATATTCGGAACTCTGCATCTGGTAAATTGCTTGTCACCATATTTTTTAGTTATTTTTCTGGTATTCTGTTCTTTTATTTCAGACATGTTTCTTTGTCTTTCCACTTTTGCAGCCTCCCTGTGTTTGTTTCTATGTATTAGGTAGAGCTTCTATGTCTTTCAGTCTTAATAGAGTGGCCTTATGTAGTAGGTGTCCTGTAGGGCCCTGTGGAGCAGTCACCCTAGTCACCAGAGCTGGGTGCTCCGGGTGTCACTTGTGTGAGGAAGGTTGTATGTGACCTCCTGTTATAGTTGAGCCTTGGTTGCTCTTTGCACATCAATGGGAGAGATTGACTCAGGCTGATTGGTTATGAGGACTGGTTGTGACTATAGTGGAGGAGCTATTGTGCAGGGGCTTACCCTATGAATCAAGATTCACGTTTGTAAGGCTCTGGTGCCTGTTCAATCTTCCCTTTGGGTCTTTCATTCTTAGAAGAGACCGGGTGATGCTCTGAGTCAGTCCAAAGCAGCCAATGGAAATGCCAACACTTGGGCCACCTGGGAGGTGCCTCGCCACAGGCCAAGGTCAGTCAATGCTGGTGCCCTGCCCAGGGCCACCTAGCATGAGTTACAAAGCAATCCATAGATGGAGCCACCTGCACTGGTCTCAGAGTTTCCTGGAGAGAACAAGCCATGAACCGAGGCCAGCTGCAACTAGTGCCATGCTTAGGGCTGCTCAGCAAGAGATATGGGACATGCTGAAGCCAGATGCTGCTTGTTTGGGGTATGTGACCCTTTGAGAGATTTTAGTAAAGTCTACATGAACCAAGACAGGCCTTTTGTATGGGAAAGCCACTGGATGGTTTGGGTGTGCCCAAAAGTTGGGTAGGATGTGGTCTTAGGGAATTACCAGGGTGGGACAGAGAAACAGTCTTAGCCAGGTTGACAGAGATTCATATATGATGGCCACCCATGTCTGCAATCTGGGAGTGGGGAGGGCTCAATAAAGAAACAATGGATCCTACCACCATTCTGCCTGGAAAGATGTCCCTCCAGAGCTTACCTTAAAGTGGTACAAATTAGTTCCTCCCCATATGTCCCTGGCACCTTTCAAGCTGCCACCCCAGTGCTGTAACTCACAGGGATTGAGTCCCTCAGGGAGTCTGTATGTGGACTCTTTAAGAGGCTTCCCTGGGACTCCAGTTGGCCCTCATCTCACCCAGCCACAATCTCCGCTGGTTTTCACAATCAGAAGTAATGTGGACTTCTCTCCCTGGCACTGAAACCCTGGAGCCTGGTGAGTGGCTGAGACCCCTCCTCCTCCAGGTGGACAACCATAGCTGAGATATCCCTCCCAGATTTTTTTTTTTTTCTGAGGGACACGAACCGGGGCCACTGGCTGCCCAAGCCAGCGCTTAACCACCGTGCCACTCGGCTGGCCAGTTTTTAATGATCACAGGTAGGTGTGGATCCAACCTATTCTGCACTCTGCTCTTCCTACCAGTCTCGAGGTGGCTTTCTATATGTCCTTAGAGGTGGTACTTCAGTTCAGCTAGACATCAAATAATTCTCAATGGTGGTTACTGTGTATTTTAGTTTGAGTATTCATGTGTTTGAGAGAGGAAGCAAACACAGCCTTAACTTACTCTGCAATGTTTACCAGAAATTACCCAAAACCTAGATTTTTAGAACTGGTTTTGTGTGGGAGCAATGACGGGAGAGAAAGCAATCAAATAGAAAGAAAAAAATAATATATTAGAAAACTGTAAATGATAACCCTTTAATAGCTATGTAAAATTATGCTTGTATAAAATAAAATCAAACACACTAAAAATATATTCACATTTACACACTTCCTGCTTTAATAGCTACAGAGTGCCACCCAATACCTTAATAATGTTTGGCCTTGTATTGAGATGGCCATCCTTGTTCCTAAGTATTTGGAAATCACAGAAATATCATTTCCCTCTGATACTTTCCCAGTGATGAGAAAATTTACAGAAAGTAATCCTAGGCCAATGTGGCCTGGCTGTAACCCTAGTGAAGTCCTTGTACATGAAGAAAATAAATGACATTCAAACAAAGTTGGTCTCAAACTAATGTTGTTAGTTCCCATTGACTCTGTGACTAGGGTACTGTGCACCCTGGCCCAGCATCCTCCACGTGCCATTTACACATTATAAATATTTGGCAAATATGCCACATCTTTGCCCCCCAAGAATTCTTCTGATTATAGTTTAGCCTCCATGTTGTTCTCTTAACAAAGAAAGAACGTATGGACTAGAGTGTCATCTCTTTAGCCCTCTGGGTCACACATCTTTCACTGCAAATTTTTTTTTCTGACACATTGCTGAGGTTTAAATCTTAGTTATGGCACTTACTAGCTGTGTGATTGTGGGGCCATTTTCTTAATTTCTGTGTGCTTATACTCCCTCATTTATAACATGGGATGCTATGAGCTTCTAACTTGTAGTAGTGTTGTGAGAGTTAAGTTAAATAAATAAACGTTTAGAATAGTACATTGCACATAGACTGGTCCTATGAATATTTGTTATTATTTTATACATCACTTGATATGGAATTCTGGTAAAATATGCCAGTCTCATGAGCTTTGTCAATGAGAAAAAAAGAACAAATTGGCCTTCATCAAAATTATAAAATTTTACCCTGGAAACAGCTTGTTTAATAGAGTGGATATACAAGCTTTCAACTAAGACACATATTTGACCAAGGAGTTGTACCTAGAATATATAAGAAAACTCTCAAAACTCAACAATAGAAAAACGAACAACCCAATGAGAAAATGGACAATGAACATGAACATACATTCCACCAAGGAAAGCAAATAAATGAACACATACAAAGAGGTTCCATATCAGTATCCATTAGTAAAATGCAAATTAGACCACAGTGAGATACCATTACACACCAACAAGAACAACTAATATAAATAAGACTGACAGCAAAAATAATGGTGGTGATGCAGAGAATCTGGGTCTCTCATACATTCCTGATGGGAATGTAAAACAGTACAGCCACTCTAAAAAGTTGTTTGACACACATTTATCATATGACTCAGTAGTTGCATTCAAGGCATTTTCCCTAGAGAAATTTAAATTTATATTCATACAAAAATGTATATAACAACTTTATTTACATTTTCCTGAAACTTAAAAGGCCCAAAATGTTCTTCAATAGGTTAATGGTTAAGCAAACTATAATATATGTGTACCATGGGATACTACTAAGCCATAAACAAGCAAACTTTTGATATGTGCAACAACTTGGATAGATCTTGAAAGTGAAATGCTAATCTCTGAAGACGACACATTGCACGAGTCCATTTATATGAAACTCTTGATAGGTCAAAATTATAGTGATAGAAAACAAATTAGAGGTTTCCAAGAATTAGGGATGGTAGGGAAAAGAAAGATAGCAAGATAGAAGGTTCTGTATTGAAACTGTGGTAGTGGTTATACAAACCTGTGATAAAATAGCAGAAAGAATTACAAAATGCACTGCATCCAATTTCCTACCACTGATACTTTACTTATGTAAAATATAACCATTGGGGGAAACATGAAAAGAATTTAGAGAAGCAGTTTTCTGGATTTAGTGTAAACCTAAGTGTTTCATAAATATTTCATTGTCTATGGTAGAGAGAACATAGAAAGAAAGGTGTGAGGGGAAAGATATGCTGTATATTTTTTATTTTTGTCTACTATCAAAAGTTTGAATAGAAGCATGCCATAATAAAGACATGAGATAGGCCTTCCCTGTCTGTGATGCTTAAGGAGTCTATCTGTAGGTCATTTATAGACCCCAAGTTCTCTGATGTACTAAGATGAGATCCACTATCTTGTTGCTAATGGAAATGAGCGTACATTGAAATACCCCCCAGGGAAACTTTACGTTAAGAGCCAGAGCTATTGTCATGACAGCCTGAATGAGTAGACAGACATTATAAAATTTTTTCACAGTGACAGAAAGCAGATTTCCTGTGTTTCTAGAAACCTGAAGATTTGTCTTTCAAGATAAAACACTGTGAGAAGACACTGCCATTCATTGTGAATGATAAAAACAAAAGTTAGTATTCATAGAATATAAAATAACAACTGGAATGAGGAAAATAGAAAGTTGTAAAGTGAAAGAAGTAAGAATGTATACGGATTTAAAATGGGAAATGAAATTACAGTCCAGATATATTTAGAACACATAAATGTATAAATTTAAATTGTACCAGGTAATCTCATTGCTCTAAACAGTATGTTAAATCTCCTCAAGTGTGTATATGTGTGTTTGGGCATATTTCAATATAGCTTTTTAAAAAGATAGAACTGAGCCTTATAAGGAAAATACACACAATTTGTCTAATGGTTTTCTTTTTTTTAAAGATTTTATTGGGGAATTGGGGGAGGGGAACAGCGTTGGGGAATTGGGGAGGGGTTCCAGACAAGTTGCTGTCTTCTTGTTCTTCAGCGTAGTTGCGGAGGATGTTCCTTCAGTGGCCCATGTTGGTATCATCATTGTGCTCTTCCCAGATGAGGCAGATTGGTCACCGGCCTCTTGAAGGCCACTCACTGCAGCTATTGGCAGCTCACACCAGCTGTCGGCTGTTCATGCTGGCTGCTGGCCACTCACTGTAGCCTATGGCAGTCCACTGCAGCAGGGGCTGCAGCCTATACTGTCACTGGGGTTCGTGCAGCCCAGCTCCAGGTGGAGCTGTTGTTAGCTGTAGAGGGCAGTGTCTCTGGCCCTCATATGTGGCATCTGAACCGGGGCTGCTGGCATCACAAGCCAGCTCTTAACCAATGCGTCACTCGGCCGGCCCTAATTGTTTTTTTGTATAAAGCAATTTTACCAAATATCATACTAAGAACTATCCTTTAACATTAATATCTTAACAATTCCTCAAAATGAAAGAACTGACCAGAATATGAGAACATTGCATATAATGAAAAGAATGAAAAAAATTACAATTAAAGACTACTCTGTGAATTAAAAGAAATGGACATTTGATTATTTTTAATATTGATATTTAGTACATCATAAAAGTTCTCACCACACAAATATAAAATGGTAACCATATAAGGTCATGGATGCATTCACTAACCTTATAGTGGTAATAATTTCACAATATATATGTACACCAAATTATCACATTGTACATGTTAAATATGCATAGTATTATATGCCAATTACATCCCAATAAAATTGTGAAAAAGAATTTCCAGTTATAAAAAAGTTAAATATTAAAGGATCCACTGCAGCCATAAAATTAACATAAACTATAAAGCATTTTTCCTTTATTACCCTGAGCTTCTTAGGGTGGTCAGTGATGATATCAGAATTTTATGCAACTATATTATTTTGACACAAATCACAAAATATTATTGGGTTGTCGGAAAAGTCATGACGTATTTTTTCTATGATTTTGTTGCAAAAATGTTATCAGCCAAAAGTGGACGTACAAAAATATTTTAATATTACATAGTAAGTGAAGAGTATGTAGTTATTTTGAATATTTTATTACAATTCCAATAGGAACAGGAATATATGAAAAGGAAAAATCATGAAATAGTTGTGAAATAATTGCCAAATAGACATAGCATTTATATGTTGCTGAGGAATGAGAATATTTGATGGTAGTATAAGGTATTTTCTTGAGTTAAAAATATCAATGGAGGGCCGGCTGAGTGATGCTTTGGTTAATAGCTAGCTTGGGATGCCAGTGGTCCCGGTTCGGATCCCACATATGAGGGCCAGTGACACTGCCCTCTACAGCTAACAACAGCTCCACCGGGAGCTCGGCTGCATGAGTCCTGGCGACAGTGTAGGCTGCAACCCATATGCTGCAGTGAGTGACCAGCAACCAGCGTGAGCAGCTAGCAGCCAGTGTGAGCTGCCAATAGCCACAGTGAGAGACTGTGCAGAGGCCGGCAACTGAGCACAATACCAATATGGGCCAGTGAAGCAACATCCTCCACAACTAGATGGGAAAACACAAAGGACAGCAACTTTCTGTTCCCCTTCCCTGATTCCCCAATGCTGTTCCCCTCTCTCAGTTCCCCAATAAAATCTTTAAAAAAAAAGAATATATATATATATATATATATATATATATATAGAGAGAGAGAGAGAGAGAGAGAGAGAGAGAGAGAGAGAAACAACAGAGACACAGACCTTATACTTTCACAAATATTAACTCAAAATGGATCATAATCATCTTAGAAATGAAAGACAAAAGTATCAAACTTCTAGCAGAAAACCAATGTGACCTTGAATTTGGCAATGAGTTTTTAGATAACATCAAAAGTGTAATCCATGAATGAACAAGCTGATCAGTTTAACTTCATTAAAGATAAAAACTTTTGCTCTGTGAAAGAATGTCTGGAGAATGAAAAGACAAATCGCAGACTGAGGGAAAATATTGGTAGAAGACATATCTGATAAAGGAATTTTATACAAAATTACAAATAACTCTGAAAACTCCTCAATAATGAACAACCCAATTTAAAAAAATGGGTACAGGGCCAGCTGAGTGGCATGTTGGTTAAGCGTTAGCTTGGGTCGCCAACTCTAAGCAGCAGGGCCCTGGTTTGGATCCCACATGAGGGCCAGTGACACTGCATCCTCTATAGCTTGGATGGTGAGTGGTAGCTCGACCTGGAACTGGGCTGCCATGGGTCGCCGGTGTAGGCCACAGCCGCTGCTGCAGTGGTCTGCCGTGAGCTACCGTGGGTGGCTGGCAGCCAGTGTGGGTGGCTCGCAGCCAGCATGAGTGGCCGGCAGCCGGCGTGAGTTGCCATGAGCTACCGTGGGCAGCCGTCCAATGGCCAGCGAGCGACTGCCTTATCTGGGAAGAGCACAATGATAATACGAACATGGGCCAATGAAGCGACATAAAACCTTTTAAAAAAAAAAGGGTACATCCATACCATGGAATGTTAATCCATGGATTAAAAAACAAAAGAGCTATTGAGCCACAAAAAGACATGAAGAAAACTTAAATGCATATTTTAAGTAGTCTAAAAAGGCTACTTACTATATAATCTACCTATATGACATTCTGGAAAAGGTAAAATTATTGAGACAGCAAAAAGATGAGTGACTACAAGGAGTTCAGGATGGGAAAGCAAGAGGTCAGAGGTTGAATAGACAGAGCATAGGGGACTTTTAGGGCAGTGAAACTACTCTGTATGATAATGGAATGCTGGACATTACACCAGATGACATTATGCATTAGGTAAAACCCATACAACTGTATAACACAAAGAATGACTGCTAATGTAAACTAGTTTGGAAGTTAGTTAGTAATAATGTATCATTCCTTAATTGTACAAAATTACTAAAGTAAGATGATAATAACAGGAGAAACTGTGCTTGGGTTGATGAGAGGGGATACATGGGAACTCTGTGCTTTCTGCTCAATTATTCTATAAACTTAAAACTGCTCTAAAAAAGTCAACAAGAAAGGAAAAATTATATTATTGTGTCCATATGTCTCTAATTTTATATGGACATATATTGAGTGTTAAGGAAGGTTTACCTATGGAAATGCAAAATTGATACAACAATAATTTTATTTGGGGTTATTTGTGTTTTCATGTATTACTTGTGTCATTTGAACAGCTAGATTATTGCCTCCCCACCACCACCTGGCTTGTCACAGACGTTAGTTACCGTTTCAGGTGTTAATGCTGGCTCCATTTTGTAATAGCTCTGCTATTTCACAGCTGTAAGAGATAGTTGTGTGTAACTTTACTTCTCTTGTCAGCTTGATTTTAAAGGTACAATTCCAGAGGGGCATTAAACTCTCTAACCTCCAGCAGCCCAAGTCTTTTCCTGCATAGTAAAAAAGAAATTGAAACACTCTGAATAGTAGAAAAGTAAAATGAGCATCATATACATATATTACATAGATTTCATGATTCTTAACCTGTTGCCATATTTGCTTTCCCTAATTGTTTTACTTAATTTTTAAAAAGTAAATTACAAACACCATTTCTTAACTGTAAACCTACTAGTATGCATCTTTAAAAAAAAATAAGTTTCCTACAATGTCCAAATATTATCGCACTTTCCAAGGTAATAAATTTTCCTAAATATTTCTAATATCTAGTTCATATTCATGTTTCCCCAACTGTTGTCGCTCTGTTTTTTTTTGTGTTTTTTTTTTGAGGGCAGTGTCACTGGTCCTCACATGTGGGATCCGAACCGGCGGCTGGCGCCCCAAGCCAGTTCCCAACCACCGCGCCACTCGGCCGGCCCCCAACTGTTGTCTCTTGGAGCTGTTGTTTTTCCAACCAGGATCCGATTGAGGACCACGTTTTGCAATGCGTTGTTAAAACACAGTGGTCCTAAAAGTTAAACTCTTATCCCAGACCTCCGCAAATCCCGGAAATTTTTCTAGTGTCAGGCCCAATCGTCACGTCCTCCAACTGGCTAAAGAAGCGGAAATGCTTCAAAAATTACTTCCTGCGATCTCAATGTTTCATGGGAAACGTAGTGTTTAAAGTATGGGCTTACCGCGCAGCCCTCTGGGAACGGATCTTCGGGCCTCGCTCTGCGCATGTGCACATCCGTAACTCCTCCTCTTGCCTACTCTCTGCGGCCTAAGAAAGACAGTGCCTCTGCGTCGCTGCTTGTGTGTGGAAGCAGAGGCTGCTGACCCGGGTGAGAGCATTGGACCCCTACGGGTCAAGAAGGTTTGTGTCACGGTAGTGAGAATGCCGGGGACCTCTAGGTGGGCCCGCCCCTCCCACAGCCCCGTGTGCGCGCGGAGTCAGCCGGAGCGGCGCCGGCGGCGCAGGCGCCTGGTCTGGAGAAGGTGCTCGGTGTGGCCCGGTGCGGCGGCTGCAGGCGGCGGGAGAGGAGTGCCCCTTTTTGACGTTCACGGTAAACTTGAGGCTACTAATAGTAGCTCACACAGTTATTTTGAGTATTAGATAAGGTATGAATTGCAAAACATTTTGTCAAATGCTTGTAATCACTCTGTAAGCTGCTATCAAAAGACGCGTTGTTCCCTTTATTTAATTTAACCCTCACAACAAGCCTACTTGTCAGTATAGACATGCCATTTCCCAAAGCGAAAGGTCTTCTGTGTTGTGGAAAGATATACCCCAAGGGTACAAGCTGGTAGGTGAGAGAGTTAAGACACAAATACAAATTTTACTCCCCACCTCTTCTACTTCCTAATGCCCTCCGTGCCTCAAACTCAGAGTTGCAACCTTCGGAGCACTGAGCAGAGGAGCCTGCCCTCAGATTCCCAGAGGGATGATTTCGAAGTAAATGCGTACAGAATCTTACCACGTGGTAAGCATACTCTGGGATTTGTGGATTTTCTCGAGAGTCCCTGGGTTGGACTGTGAGGCCCTTGCACCTTCCTGCCCTCTCTAGGCTGCCTCCATCCTCAAAGGCCCAATCTGACAAACTAATACAGAGCTGGCCAGTAGGAAGGTAATGCAAATATAATACAAAAATGTAATTAAAAATGTTCAGTAGCAATAGTAAAAAGAAAAGGAGGTGAAGTTAATTTTACTGGTGCATTTAATTCAGTACATTCAAAGTACTATTTTGACTCGTGGCACTAGCCACACTTCCAGTGGAGCAGCTGCATGCAGGTAATGGGTAGAGTGCTGGATAGTCCATTTCTCGTGAATTCCAAAAGGGTTGGGTTTACAGTGTTAGATAAAGGTTTCAAATGAAGTGAATTTGTTTCTCCGGCTCAGGTCCCCGCCCCTTTGGAGCAAAGTAACTTAGGAAAGAGGGAGGAGCCCCAGGAAAAACTGCCACTTGGGGGAAAAGCTCTTCTGACAGACTCCTCACCAGAGCTTTAGTGTAGAGGCAGAAGTGTCTAGAAAGGAGCAGGTCCTGATTTGCTCCACCAGAAGCAGTTCTTGATCCCTGGATAGCCTGAGTCAGACTCGGGGATGTCACCACACCCAGAAGCCATCAAAGACTGTGACGGTGGATACTGTGGACCAACTTGGTAAAAGGTGGTATGTGGGGTTGAGAGGAATGGGTGACTGACTGTCAGGCTGCACAGGAAAAGGCACATGACTGGATGGTTGGTGAGGACTGATGTCCAGGGAAGGTGTAAGCAGCCAGAGCTGACAAAATCCTAAACAGCACCTTGTTTCCTTTGTTCTGCCTTCACTCTTTCCAGATTCTGAGCTGCTCTCACACCATATCCACCACCTCATGTGGTATCTAGAGTTATTCTCATGCTCCCTCTTTCCTGAACATGGAATTAACAGAATGAGAGTAGAAGGGTTTTCTATATTGGACATATAATGGAAGCCCAAAAATATTAGGCCTAGAAATGAATGATTTTTGTAGAGTCACCCTGGGCGGAACCCAGCGTGCAGCACAGGGCTGTTTACTCTCACAGGTAAGTTCTATAAATATCTTGTGAAAAGATGTTTTTTAGAAAAGATGTTTTAGAAACAAGTTTAGAAACAAGTTTAGAAACTTGTTTTAAAGTTTCTAAACTTTAGAACAAAAAGGTAAACAATATACTGTTGTGTAAAGTATCCCATCTTTATTTCAGTTTTCTGGGGAAACACCCATGGTGTAAAGACAATAAGAACTTGATGAACAATCCAGCCAGAGTCATGTTTTGACATTAACTTTAGTGAAGGTAGGGGGACCTCTGGCAGACCTGAATTTATTTAAGCAATCCTCTGTTTTACTTACATATTCAATTTATTGTTTGTTTGTTTCGTCAGAAGAGGACATAGATTGTGAATTCCTTGACAAAAATCAGTTTACCTCACTTGGTGAAAATGCAAGGTGAAGCTCACGTACTCATATCAGAGATGCACATGATCAGGTGGTGCTGACTCTGTGTGATTCTTCCTGTTCCTTTTTTTTTTTTTTTTTTTTTGAGGGCAGTGTCACTGACCCTCATATGTGGGACCCAACCTGGGCCGCTGGCTTCCCAAGCCAGTGCTTAACCACTGCGCCACTCAGCCGGCCCCCTGTTCCTTCTTGAGAATGTCAGAGGAACGTGGTCCTACAGGGAGGCTTTTCTTCCAGTTGGTGTTAAGAGATTTGTAGGCAGGTGAATATAGGAGTTGTAAGGAAGACCAGGTTTCTCATGACCCTATTTCTGTTTCTTCCTCTCCAGTGGAACCTTCACAGTTGTTTTCCTTCTGCCAGGAGCAGCAGAAAATGAACATAGCTCAGGTGAGTTCAGTTGTCAATAACCTTTATTTTCCAGTGGAAATTAAAAAGGCTTAAGTGTCTCTATGTTAACATGGAAACAGATACAGATATGGATCAGATGCATTCAGATATTTGTAGAAAAAGCATAGCAAAGGTGGTATGTGGAGAAATGCAGATTCTGTGATCCTACGGATTTACCAAATTGAAGCTCCAAATTTATTTTTGAGGTTTTTCATGTTAGTATCAGAAAATACTTTTTTAAAGGCTGTCATTGGTGAGATCAACCAAATTGTTTCCTTATAGAATGTAAAGACAATTGAAGATAAAAAATCTTTTGTTGATTTCAAGTAGGTGATTTAGTTAACAGCTTTCCAGTAGTAATCCTATAATAATAAAGAAATTTGTTCTGCAATGAAAACAGGAAACTGCTAAATATATACTTGGTCAGTACTGTTTTTAAGGAACTCCAACACGGGTTGAATTAAGACATTTTTCTGATTAATCAACTGAATATCCTTGAAATTACTCTACGCAGGGCCGGCCAAGTGGCGCAGTGGTTAAGCGCTGGCTTCAGAAGCCAGCGGCCCCGGTTTGGTCCCACATATGAGGGCCAGCGACACTGCCCTCAGGAAAAAAAAAAAAGAAATTACCCTATGCAATATTTTGAGTACCTATGATATTCAGGTTGCTCAGCACACAGTTTAAAATTCTATTCTATTTCACATATTTCAGCACTTCCCACTCATACTTTAAATCTCTGCATGATGCCTTGGTTTCTCTCCCCACTTGCTTGTGATCCTGTGATCAGAGACTTGATTATAATCAAATCCATTGAGGCTTATCTAATCCTTTCCTTACTTTTGTGTATCACTTGCCTCTACTTCTCACTCTTTTCCTTCTGGAAAGTTTCTGTTAGTGTTTGTGGCACCCTCCACTGGCGTTGCCCCTGTTGCCAGCTTCGTGGAGTTATCTTCTTTCCCTTGTCCTTTCACATGGCTCACCCCCAATTTCCATCCTTGACCCTTTAGTCTTCCCTGTTGTCCTGTAAGCACTTCATCCTCTCTCATTTTTTTAAGACAGCTTTATTGAGATTCAGTTCATGTACCATGCCATTCATCCATTTAAAGTGTAAAATTCAATGATTTTTAAAAGTGTACTCACAAATATGTGCAAACATCACCACAATCAATGTAGAGCATTTTCATCATCTTAAAAAGCAACTCCATAAACTTACCTGTACTGTCTCATCATCCTGTTTTCCCCTCCCAAGCCTCAAGCAACAGAATCTATTTTCTGTCTCCATAGATTACCTTCTATTTTATTTCATGTAGGTCAGTTTTGACTTTGATTCATTCTGATTTTTTTTTTTAAACATTTAGGAAGGTTTTAGTTTTTACATATTTGCTGGGTATAGAATTCTTGGTTGAGAATTCTTGCTCTGGAGCAGTTGAAGTCTCTTTCGGCACTTTTTTTTTTTTTTTAAATTGAGGAACAGTGTGTTTTTTCATGGAACAGTGTGTTTTTTCCAGGACCCATTAGCTCCAAGTCAAGTTGTTGTCCTTCAGTCTTGGTTGTGGAGGGCGCAGCTCAGCTCCAAGTCCAGTCACTGATTGCGGGGGGGGGGGGGGGCAGCGGCCCCACAGCCCCCCATCCCATGCAGGAATGTAACCAACAACCTTATTATTAAGGGCACATGCTCTAACCAACTGAGACATCTGGCGCTACCCACTGGCAGCTCAGCTGCAGCTCAGCTCAAGTCGTCTTCAATCTAGTTGCAGAGGGCGCAGCTTATTGGCCCATGTGGGAATCAAACCAACAACCCCGTTGCTCAGAGCGTGCGCTCTCCAACTGAGCCACCGGTCCACACCTCTTTCAGCACTTTGAATAGGTCATCTCACTGCCTCCTGTCCTCCATGGTTTGTGATTAGTCATCAGCTGTTACTGCTGTTGCACATGATGAGTCACTTTTTCATGCTGCTTTTAAGATTGTCTGTTTGTCTTTTTGACAGATTGATTATCTGTTTCGAGGTATGGCTCTCTTAAAGTTTATCGTAGTAGAAGTTTGTTGAGTTTCTTGGATGTGTAGGGTAATGTTTTTCATCAAGATTGGAGACTTCTTGGCCATTCTGTTTTTTAATATTCTTTCAATCTATTTCTCTTCTCGTCTGGGACTCTCATTATGCATATATTTGAAACTTGATGCTATCCCATAGTTATTTTTTATCATTGTTTTTTCTTTCTGTTTCCCACACTGCATCATTTTAATTGACATATTGTACAGTTTGGTATTCTTTCACTTGCTCACATCTGCTGTGGAACTCCTCTAGTGAAAGTTTTGTTTCAGTTATAGTACTTTTCACCTCCTGAGTCTCTATTTGGTTCTTTTTTATAATGCATATCTCTTTATTGATACTCTCTAGTGAAATATTATTTTCATACTTGCCTTTACTCTTTAGATAGTCTTTCCTCAAGGTCAACTTCTTTGACCATATTTAAAATAGCTGATTTAAAGTCATTGCCTAGTAAGTCCAACATCTGCTTCCTTAGGAGCAGCTTCTATTGATAACACTTTTTTCGTGCATGTGGGTTTTACTGTTTTTTCTTTTTGCTTAGCAGTTTTTGTTGTGGTTGTTTATAATTCAACATTTTAAATAAAATAATGTGGCAACTTTAGAAATCAGAATTTCTACTCTCCACAGGGGTCATTCTTGAAATGTATTTGTTTAGTAACATTTCTGAACTAATTGCATAGAGCCTCTATTTGTTGTGCTCTGTAGCAGTTAAGTTCTCTTCAGAAATTTCCTTCAGTGCCTGGAATCAGTAAGTCTCCCATTCTTTGCTGTGTGTGTGTCAGGGCATTCCTTTAACGGTCAGTCAGGCGGTTTACAAGTCTGCAGTAGCCTTCACTTCCTTCTTATTCCAAAACTTTTGGAGAGATGACAGCTTAGGGCCTTTTCACATGTTTCCTGAGCATGGTCTTAGCCCTGGGTATATGCACAGCTCTGTGTATGTATGTAGCCTTCTAGGTTCTCAGAAATATGTCAGAGCGTTTCAAAATCTTAACGTCCCATTCCCCAACATTTTTTTATAAGCTTCTTGATTACACCATTGTTTGCCCCTGCTGTTATCCAACACCTGAGGTAGCCACGAAGTTAAACAAGTGCTTTAAATGTTTTGGATTCTGAGGAGAAGGCTTTTCACACATGCTATGTGAAGCTCAAGTTACACAGTCCAAGTTAGCTCAAATAAGGACATCCTTATAAGTAGGATCTTTCAGAGAACCGTCAACAAGTGAAATGATGACAGTTTTCTGGTAATCAGGCATTGATGGAACCTGAACCCAGTGCTTCCCCTCCTGTAGTTGCCAGGCTGCTGGCTGCAGACCTTTTGTTTTCAAACTACTGCAGAGTTGAAGAGGGAGAGTGATGGGAACAGAGTAAATTAAAGGATACAATGTCACTGTTTTTACTGTAATTCAGTCATTTTTCTTGCATATTTCTACCGATTGCCTTTGTTCTATGTTTTTTTTCCAGTTTTGTTTTGTTTTTTCATTTCTGTAGAGGAGAGAATTTTCTGTGCTCTCTACTTCAACATTTTCACCTTCATCACTCATTAGCTTAATTTATTTTAATCCAGCTTATTTTTATTAAGCCAGATATTAAAGAGAAGGCAAAAATTAGAAAAGAATAACGTTCCTTTTCTCAGTAATTTTTTAGTTTTGGAAAATAAAGTTAAATTTTCCTTATTTTTTTAGATGAAAATGAATTTAATGAGATGTGTCTCTGTCCTTTTATTCATTTGTTTTAGCTCCCCGCTCCTAGCACTGAACTTCACAGAGAGTATTCACTCCGTGATACTGAAGACATAAATGAACACATAATTGGATACATAACACTGGAAAAAAAAGCTGTCATCTCTTAATCTACTTTCTACTTTTTCTTTTCATTGTGATAAGAACACTTGACATGAGATCTATTCTCTTGCAAACTTTCACATGTCCAATTCAGTATTGCTAACTAGCAGAGCAATGTTGTACAGCAAATCTCTAGAAATTAATATGTTGCTTAAATGAAACTTTATATCCGTTGAACAGCAACTCCTCAATTCTCCCTTCTCCCAGCCCCTTTGAAGTCTGCTGTTGTGGAAACTTTCCCTTTCTCAGTTTCTAAGACTCTGCCCACTCATGGTTCTGTTATCACCTTTTATTGTTTTTGTTTTTGTTTTTGTTTTTGTTTTTTTTGAGGGCAGTGTCACTGGCCCTCATATGTGGGACCTGAACCGGGGCTGCTGGCTGCCGAGGCCAGCACTTAACCACCGTGCCACTCAGCCGGCCCTGTTATCACCTTTTAGAATAGTTCTCTGGCTTTGTTACCTATAAGTTTTCTGCCTGCCTCTTTAATATCCATGGTCCCTCCAATGCTGTTTTTGGTACTTTGCTTTCCTCAATCCCATTGTGCTCAAGTTGCTGTATGATCTCCTCTGATACCTTTAGTTACCATCCACTTTGCTCATAACTCCTTAATGCTTGTCTTCATCCTGGACCTCCCTCATACAACCATGTGTATACTAGTTTTAGGGACAGTTCCAGCGTTATGTTCCACAGACATTCATTAGCAATATGACCAGATCTGTCTTGCTAAAAATTCTACCACAGTATTTTCTCCTTTTGTGTTCCTAATATCAATATTTGACCCCAGCATTCAAGAAACTGCTCATGTTGCTAGACTGGGTGGCTGTGTAAGAAAGTAATTATCACATTGGGTACTGCATCTTCCATCCCTACCCTTATATCCACTGATATTACTTCAGTGTACACAGTTCTCCTATCAAGGTCTCTCTGATTCCAACTCCTTGGTAATTGTGCTATGCTCTTCATAAGCTGTAGATTTAGATATCGTTATACATTCATTTAGACAGATGTTCCATTGTGTGTGTTATCTCTACAGCTTCCGTATATCTCTGTTTTGGCTGCCATCATTTCTAGTATTGGTGTCCACGGAGGAACTGAAAGTCCTAGAATTCTCTAGGACAGTCTCTTGGGATGTAGAAAAGGAGTTGTAGGAAGTCTCTTTATACTGAAATTTTTTTGTCTTAAAAATCTACAGTTCCGGTTTGGTCCCACATATGAGGACCAGTGACACTACCCTCAAAAAAAAAAAAAATCTACAGTTCATAAATATATATAAATTAAGTATGGTACATTAAAATATTTTTATCTAGTTGAGTAACTCCAAAATTCAAGAGAAATTAGGTCACAAATAGTCATTCTTTATATGTATTTGTTTTAGAGGCTTAAGCATACGCAGGAAAATAGTAGTTCTCAAAGATACTTGTTCTGTCACTTAATTCTGAACTTTTGAACAAAATGTGTTATCACAGGGATCCGTGTCCTTCAAAGACGTGACTGTGGAGTTCACCCAGGAGGAGTGGCAGCACCTGGGCCCTGCTCAGAGGGCCCTCTACAGAGATGTGATGCTAGAGAACTACAGCCACCTGGTCTCCGTGGGTGAGCAGACTTTACCACCTGATTCCCTCTGCAATACAATTCTTTTTTTTTTTTTAAATTATCAAAGCACATGCACCTTCTATGGAGATTAGTGTTATTCGGGTTTTTGATTAAGAGGCCTAGGTTACAGAAACCTTTAGGGAAACAAAAACAATGTTTGTGTCATTACATTCCCATTGAAAGCAGCAAATGGGCACTTTCATTTTGCTGTTGCTATATCTTTCTCCACAGTCAGAAACTAGGAAGCCCATGGATCTGGTCTACATATACCCTCAATTGTTACTTTCACAGGGTATTGCATTACCAAACCCCAGGAGATCTTCAAATTGGAGCAAGGGGAAGAGCCCTGGACCTTAGAGGAAGAATTCCTAAACCAGAGGTACCCAGGTGAGTGAGTACAGACAAAAGAAACTCCACAGGTAGTTAGACCTTTGAGGGAAATACGTTTGATAGTTTTTTCTTTTTAAACAGCTTTATTGAGATGTAATTCACGTGTCACACAATTCACCTATTTAAGGTGTACAGTTCACTGGCTTTTAATATATTCATAGATCTATGTAAACATCACTACGGTCAGTTTTCTTCACCTCAGAGAGAAACCGCATACCCTTTAGCTGTCACCTCCCTGTGTCCTATCCCATCCAGCCCTAGCAACCATTCATCTTTCTGTCTCTTATAGGGTTGGCTATTCTGGGCAGTTCATATAAGTGAGATTACACATTATGTTTTCTTTTGTGATTGGTTTCTTTCACTTTGCATTACAAGGTTCATATTATAAGATGTTATTAATATTTCATCCTTTTAATTGCAAAATAATATTTCATTGTCTGGATATACCACATGCTTTTGTCCATTTATTAGTCATGGGCATTTGGGATTCCAAATAAAAAAAACCAAAACATTATTTACAAGTTTTTGCATAAACATATGCTTTTGTTTCCTTTGCGTTCATAGCTAGGAGTGGAATTGCTCGGTTTTATGGTAACTCTGTGGAACTGCTGGACTGTTTTTCTGAGCTGTATCATTTTACATTCCTAATGACAGCATATAAGAGTTCGGATTCCTCCACATCTTCACCAGCACTTATTAACTGATGTTTTGATTGTAGCCATGCTAGTGGATGTAAGGTGCTATATCATTGAGGTTTTGATTTGTATTTTGGTATTAGTCAGCTGGGCTGGCATAACAGAGTACCATAGCCTGGTTGGCTTAAATAACAGATATTTATTTCTCACAGTTCTAGAGGCCGAAAGTCCAAGATCAAGGGACCAGCCTGGTTGATCTCTGGTGAGGCCTGTCTCCCTGGCTCACCACGTCCTCAGATGGCCTTTCGTCTGTGCGCACATGGAGAGAGAAAGAGCTCTGGTGTCTCTTCCTATTTTTATAAGGCACCAGTTCTATAGAATTAGGGCCCCATCTTTCTGACCTCAGTTAAACTTCATTATATCCCTAAAGGTCTTTCTTCCAAATTCAGTTACATTCGGGTTTAGGGCTTCAAAATAAGAGTTTGCGGAAGACACAGTTTAGTACATAACTATTTTCCTGATCACTGATGATGTCAAGCATCTTTTCATGTGCTCATTGACCTTTGTCTAAACTAATAAAACAATTCAAGGAATTTCAAAAGTTACTGTTTCAATATAATTCCTTGAGCAAAAAGTAAAATCATCTTAAATAAGTGTTCTCACTGAAACTTTTTGCTGTGAATCCATTTAAACATGGTAACAAAGATTGACATAATTTAGATCAAATGTATTTCCCACTCACTAAATATAAATGATTGGTTCATACTTTTGGCTAAACAGATATCCCCAAATAAGTATCTTAGAAAGATTGTAATAAAGGAATGGTAACATTACTAAATCAATGAAAATAAAATTCTTTAGGATTTAGTGTTCAGTTATCATTGACATTTGAATTTCGGCAATATGTTCATTAACTTAAAAAAAGTCCCTGTAGTGCAATTGCACAGGTTAACATCAACCCGTAAGCATTTTAAAGACTGCGCCAAACTATATGATGTTAACGATCATAAAATACAAAGTAATGAATTTCTAAGAACTTAAAGTTTGCTGGAATTAGGAGATCCTATTAGACAGTACGTCTTCCATTAACATTGTCAGAAGGTTCTTGAAAACTGACTTTGAGCGAAATGACCTATAATGAAACCATCTGTATCATAGGGTAATGGATATAAACAATAAGTTACTACAGCAAAAACATTACCAAACTTCTACATAAAGATCTGAAACACTTCTAACATTAAATATTTATGTAAATGAGAGCTATACATAGATTTAAGAAAGATTAATCATTACTTTCCAGCTCGCTTATGCCAGTTCAGTATGGCAGGTGGCAAGAGCCCATCCCAGCAGCTCAGGGCTGAAGGTGGGAACCTACTGTGGACAGGACGCCATTCCATCATAGGGTGCATCACAGACACCATACTCTGAGTCAGACTGGGGGCAGGGTAGACACGCCATTTCATGAAACATGCACATCTTGGGTGTGAGAAGAAACCAGACTACCTGGAAAAACCCATGCAGACATGGGAAGAAAGTTGTCAACGCATCATGGAAAGTGGCCCTGGCTGGGAATTGATTTTTTTTGTTCTCATCAACATTGCCATGAAACGATTTTTAATGAAGTTATTTGAGGACCTCCTGTACCTCTTCTGATTAAATAAATACTATGGATATTAAGTATTTCTATAGAGAATATAAATGATATTTGTATTAAAGTGAAACATATATTTGTATATGAGTATGCTGAAATCAAAGGACAAGCCTTTCAAATTCCCATGGAATAATATATTTGTAAAAATATAGTTTTAAAGACTACAATAAAACCAACTAATTAGAATCATTACAAATAATATTCTCTCAGCATTGTTTGATAAATCTAGTAATTAATGATAAAATGAGTAAACAAAAAACTTTCATTATGAAAGTGTAAAAAATTATCACTTTTAAACAATGTGTAACAAAGGAAATCCCAAAAGTGCATGACATTTATAAAATAAGAATAAACATGCATATTAGAAACCTGAGGATATAGCTAAATTAGTGAATAGAGAGATAAGTTTTTAGTATTAATAAGTAAAACAATAACAAAATACTAATGAAAGCAGAATTTTAAAGTGAAAATAATAAACTGGAAAACAAATTATAGAATGTTCTTTGTGTAAAAAACAGTAAAATGGTACACAGTAAAGTTTTACACTTTAGCTAACTCTAACAAAGACAAAAAAAGAGAAGTACTTTTTATATAAAAAATTCATGTGGGAATAGATGTATAAGACTTAATGCGATAGCAAACTAAATCCCATTCATAAAATAGAGTGAACTTACTTTACCAGATATCAAAGATTTATGTAAAACTCTTGAGTAGTTAAGTTGTGTACAGCTGGAGGTGGGATATTTTAATAAATTAGTGAAACAGGAAAGAAAGCTCAAGAAAAACATGCTTTATAGACAATTGGTCTTTGACACATGACACTATCCCCACAGAACAGTGAGGTAACCTTTTGGATCACAATCAAAAAATTGGATTCAGGTGGCTTACTGACCTTATTTTCAAAGTAAAACTAGAAATATTCTATATGATAATAAGGAAAACATGTTCATGAGTGTGCTTAGGGAAGTAATTAATAACATATA
This sequence comes from Aselliscus stoliczkanus, assembly GCA_033961575.1. Classification (NCBI taxonomy): domain Eukaryota; kingdom Metazoa; phylum Chordata; class Mammalia; order Chiroptera; family Hipposideridae; genus Aselliscus; species Aselliscus stoliczkanus. The sequence continues at coordinate 73,649,552 of CM066731.1, read as the reverse complement.
AAAAGCCTTAACCAAGGGAAAGATGGAATAAATATATCCCCTCCTCTACTTCACCCACTAAGTTCAGTTAAATATGTACTTGTACATATAGTATATCTGTACGCATGTGTGTGTGTGTGGTAAGATTCTGAAAGATGGAAAGAAGAGTAAAGATGAGCTAGGGACGTTGGCACCTGATGAAACACTGGGTGCAGGTAGGAGGCTTGCGGGGGTCTGATCGCTCACCCCTGCCCAATGTTAAAGTGGCATCTTTCTTCTCCAACTCCCAGGGTGTCAACAGAGCTTTAGTGGGTAACCTGGACTTCTCTCCCAACTTAGCTATAGTGAAGCTGCATCCCACTTCTATTGGCATGGTTTCAGAAGAGACTGGCTAAAACTGAACATCAACTTTGATAAAGTCCAATTCTTTAATTTTCTCTAAGGACCATGGTTTTGTTGTCCCATCTATAAACATCAGAACTCAAAGGAACACAGATTATTCCTGTGTTTTTTTCAAGAAATTTTTCAATTTCACATTTTATACTCTGTGATCTATTTGGTTTTAATTTTTATAGAAAGTATAAGGTTTAAATTTTTGAAGATGGAGTCCATTTATTCTAGCACCATATGTTGGAAAGATTGTCATTTTTCCATTGAACACCATTTGCAAAACCTTAGAAAACAGGTGGGTATATTTGCATATTTCTGCATATGTATATATTTTATAACTCTGTATGTCTAAAATTGTATATTTCTATGGCATCCCTAGTTATTTTATTCATCTACATATCCTTATGCCAATAGCGCATTAACTATATTACACTGGCTTATTCTTGAAGTCAGGTAATGTGAGTCTACCCTCTTCTGTATCAATTTTAAAATGAGCTTTTTTGTTGTTTTTTAGATTTTATTGGGGAAGGGGAACAGCCAAGTTGTCTTTCAATCTTAATTGTGGAAGGCACAACTAGCTCAACTCCACGTCCAGTTGCCGTCCAGCCACCTGTCGGCAACTCACTGCCGCTCAGCTCATGGTGCCGGGTTCAATCTTAGTTATGGATGGGTGTAGCCCACCATCCCATGTGGGAGTCAGACAGGCAACCTTGTTAAGAGCACGTGCTCTCACCAGCTGAGCCATCCTTTGGCAGCTCAGCCTAGGACGCAGCTCACTGGCCATGTGGGAATCAAACCGGCGACCCTGTTGCTCAGAGCTCATGCTCTTAACCAACTGAGGCACTCAGCCAGCCCTAAAATGAGCTTCTTGATATTTACAAAAATGCATGCTGGCCTTTCAGCTGGGATTGCATTGAATCTATTGATCAAATTGAAGAGAATTGACATGTTAATGTATGGTCTTTCAATCCCAAAATAACATATACTCTCCATTTATGTAGGATTTCTTTTATTATGATCTGTTTCATCAATAAGTTTCAGTATAGAGATACCTAGTGTTTGTGTGTGTGTGCGCATGCACGCGGGGGTGCACATTGTGTCCTGTGGTACATGATGTTCATCTAACTTCAAATTCCAGTTCATCATATTTGTATATTATTGGCTTCTGGATATTGGCTTTGTATTTTGCCTTTGCTGAAAATGCTTATTATGGAGCTTTCTGAAAGATATTTTTGTGATTTTTCTGTGTATACTTGGTATCTTTCATTTTTATTCTTAACATAGTTCATTGGTTGGAACTTCCACTATAGTCTTAAGTAGAAATGCTGAGAGTAAACACTCTTTTCTTCCCAATCTTAGGGTGAAGGCATTCAGTGTAGACTTTTTGTAGATTCCTTTTATTAGGTTAATGAATGGATTGTGAATTTAGTAAAATAATTTTTTTAAAAAAAGATTTTATTGGGAAATTGGGGGAGAGGAACAGCATTGGGGAATCGGGGAAGGGGAACAGACAAGTTGCTATCCTTTTGTTCTTCAGTCTAGTTGTAGAGGACGTTGCTTCAGTGGCCCATGTTGGTATTATTGCACTCTTCCTGGGTGAGGCAGTTGCTCTCCGGCCATTGGACAGCCACTCACAGCGCCTCACTGTGGCTCACGAAAGCGCATGCCAACTGCTGGCCAGCCCCACTGCAGCCTACGCTGTTTGTCTGTGGTTCACGGCAGTCCATCTCCAGGTTGAGCTGTTCATCTTAGCTGTAGAGGGCTCAGTGTCACTGACCCTCTATGTGGGATCTGAACCGGGGTCCTGCTGTTCAGAGCTGGCGTCCCAAGCCAACCCTTGAACAATGTGCCTCTTGGCCGGCCCAGTAAAGTAATTTTTTACCTTAATTTATATGATTGTGTGATTTTAATTTTTTAGACTATTTATATGCTGGATTTACATGGATTAACTTTTATTCAAAAGTTGGAACAGTTTGTATTCTTGTGATGAATCCCAGTTGATTCTGATTTATTATTTATATTTATTGCTGTGTTCTTTTAGCTACTGTTTTTCAGTGTTTTTACTTTTATGTCATGAAAGATATAGTATTGGCCTGTAGGTTTGTTTTGTTTTTTTTCTTGAATTGTATGTGTTTTGTTTTGCTGTGAGGATAATACACGCCTTGTAAAATGATTTAGGAAATATGCCCACATGTTGTATGTTCTTGAACAGATGATGTAAAATTGATATTATATCTTCTATAAATGTTTGGCAGAATTCAATAGTTAACACCATGTAGTCCTGGACCTGCTTTTTGAACAAATATTCAATTTCTTAAGTAGATCTACGTCAGTGTCTTTGATAGTTTTTCGTTTTTAGGAAATGTGTCTATTTCGTGTAAATTTGCAAATTTATGGGCATAGAGCTTCTCTTAATATTCTTTATTATCTCTGTAATATCTGTTGTTTCAGTAGTTATGTCCCCTCTTGCTTTTATTTCTGATATAGATCACGTGTTTTCCCATTTTTCTCTGTGGGTTTTTATCATATACTTTTTAAAATCTTTTCAAATAAGTAAGCTTTGGCTTGATTTTTCTTCATTTTCAGTTTCATTGTATTCTCTAATCTTTATTATTTTCTTCCTTTTGTGTTATTTAGATTTACGTCCTCCTTGTATAGTTTCTTCAAGTGAAAGGAAACTTAAGTAAATAGTTGGAGGTCTTTCTAATGTGAAAAATTTAACCTATAAATTTACCTAAGTACTATTTTAGCTGCATGTCACATATTTCTATGTTTTGAACAGGTTTTGTTTTCATTTACTTCAAAATATCTTAATGTTATGTGAGACATCCTCTTTGATGCATGGTTAAATGGAACTGTATTAATTTAAAATTATTTTGTATTTTTTCCAGTTAACTTTGTGTTACTGATAACTCTGTGTATAATTTCCCTGTGGCTTGAGATCATACTTTATATGATTCCTCTTCTTTATAATTGTAAAGATTTGTCTTACAGCCCAGAATGTGGTCTGTCTTGATGAACACTTCATGTGCATTTGAGAATAATGTGAATTCACCTCCTTTTTAATGTATTGTGCTTTTAGGTTTTGAGGACATGGTTTTTACAACTGCTGCTTCGTCTCTTCTAGCTGTAATATTGGGCCCACTGTATCTTCCTATCTCTTTTTACTGTGCTATTTTATTTTCCTTCTTTTTTTCTCCTACATGCTATGAGTTGACTAGGAGTGCCCTAAATAAACAGATTTGTTGCTGTTGCCCATGCAGATATATAATTCCAGGTAGAATTTTGGCAGTGACTGCTGTTAACATCTCCCAGAATGTCTTATGAATGGAAATTTGTCAGGATTTTTCATGATCTTTTTGATGAGTTCTTGGTTTAGCTCAAGAAAAATTTTGCAGTATGTACAAATCCCTTTATCTGTGTTACAATCACAGAGAAAAGTGTTTTGTTTGTTTTTTTTATCTTTTTTTGTTGGGGGCAGGGGCTTCCTTGAGTATGGCAGATATTGTCAAAAAGATTTTGTGTTCTGTTAGAACACCTTTTTCTCAGATCTTTGGCTAGAAATAACAGGATTTTCTTAGCTCTGTTTTGTGTCTGCCTATTGTTGGCTCCAGCACTTGAGCACCCCATATAAGATATGGGAAGCAAAAAGACAATCTTGGAATTCTCTCCCATGTCATTTCTTCTTTTTTTTTTTTTTTTAAAGATTTTATTGGGGAATTGGGGGAGGGGAACAGTGTTGAAGAATTGGGGAAGGGGATCAGAAGAATTGAAGAATGGGAAGTGTTGTTCTTCAGTCTTCATTGTGGAAGGTACCAGTTGCCATCTGGCTTCCCTTTGGCAGCTCATGGCCTCTAAGCTCAAGGTGCTATGTTCAATTTGAGTTGCAGGTGGGCATAGCCACCATCCCATGTGGGAGTCAAACCAGCAGCCTTGTTATTAAGAGCACATGCTCTATCCACTGAGCCATCTGGGCGGCAGCTCAGCTCAAGGTGCTGAGTTCAGTCTTAGTTGTAGGTGGGCGTAGCCACCATCCCATGCGAAAGTCAAACCCGGCAGTCTTGTTGTTAAGAGCGCATGCCCTATCCACTGAGCCAGCCGGGTGGCAGCTCAGCTCAAAGTGCTTTCAGTCTGAGGTGCGGGTGGGCATAGCCCACAATTGAACAGGCAATCTTGTTGTTATACCAGGTGAGCCATCTTGCCACCTGTTGGCAGCTCAGTGACAGCTCGGGCACAGCATTCACTGGCCCATGTGGGAATCGAACCGGCGGCCCTATTTCTCAGAGCCCACAATCTAAGCCAACTCTTAACCAACTGAGCAATTTGGCTGCGCCTTCCATATCATTTCTTAAGTCCAAGAGTTCACCTTCTTTCCATTTTGTAGCAACTTCATTTGTTCGTTATTTCCTACCCCAGGAATTTCCAGTTGTAAGAGGGAGGACCTGAGAAGAATGAAGCTGCTCCATCTTGGCCAGCACTGGAAATAACACCTATGGGTGTTTTTTTTTCTTCTTTTAAATAAATAAATTAGTAAGAACAGGCATGGGGTAGAGACAGATAGCAAGAGAGATACTGACTGTGTCTGTCTGTCTGTGCATGAATTATTAATTTTGGAAACATGAAACTATATAATACATGACAAAACATATAGCTGTAAGCTCTTCTCAGTAAGAAATGTAAGATTCATACACTGCTTTCAATTTTTTTCATTTTAGGATATTACCAAGTTGATGTCCACATTGAAGGGAACCCAGAAAAACAAAGGAAACCTCCATGGCAATTAATAATCAGTGATAACAAAACACTGAGTAAAGAAGGGCAAAAAGTTATAAGAAAACCAATTAATCTGGGTATAACTCCACATTTTTCAGAAACAATGCCCTGTAAATGTGACTCTTGTAGAATGAATTTGCCACTTTTTTCTGAATTAATTGTTAGTGATAAAAACTGTTCAAGAAAGAAGGCTGATTACATGAATGTATGTGAAAAGCTGCAGCTTGATATTAAACATGAACAAATCCATACTAGAAAGCAGGTTTGCAAATATAATATAAATGTACAAACTCTCAATCATAAGAAAAGATATCAGAAATTTCTAACTCTGGAGCAGCCTTTTGAATATAATGAACTTCGAAAAGTTTTACATGATGAGACTGTTGTCTCTGTTACAGATCAGAACTATCTAACAGGAGAGGAACCCTGTCAGGATGATGAATTTAGAAAAAAATGTGATAAAGGAACTGTATTTAACCAAATGAGAGTTGGCACAAAAGAGAAACGCTTTGATATTAATGAATATGGGAGACCTTGTGACAAAACCACCATTGTGGAATACAGTAAAGTTCACAGGGCTATGAGAAATTATGAATGTAATGAAAATGGAAATAACTTCAGGAATTCACCCCACACTCAACCTCAGCGAACTGTCACAAGACAGGATGCTTTAGAAAGCAGTAAATGTGAAGAAAACTTGAGCCAGAGCTCAGCCCATCAGAAGACACAAACTGGAGATAAGTTCTGTATTTTTGATGGATATACAAATGCCTTCTGCCAGGAATTAGACCTTACAATACATCAGAGAACTCAGACAGAAGAGAAATTCTACCAGTGTGATAAATATGTGGAATGCTTGTATCAAAACTCGCTTCTTAGTGTACATCATGAAAGTGACACAGGAGAGAAGTCATTTGAAAGTAATGAATGCAGGAAATACTTATATGAGAAAGCACTCATCATTCAGCATGAGAGGACCCACACAGGGGAAAAAACGTATGAAGGTGAGGAAAGCAGGAAATCCTTTTGTTCAAATTCACACACTACCCATATTCCTGCTACCCATATGGGGGTAAATCTCTGTGAATGTAATGAATGTAGGAAAACTTTCTGTCAGACATCAAACCTCAGTGAACATCTGACAATTCACACAAAGAAGAAACCTTATGATAACAATGGAAGTGAGAAGTCTTACAAGAACCCTGCCCTCTTAGGACACCAGAGAATACACAGAGAGATGAAGCGTTATCAAAGTAATAAATATGGGAAATCATTCTCCAAGATGGCACAGCTCAAAGAACATCAGAGAATTCACACAGGAGATAAACTCTATGAATGTACTGAATGTGGGAAAACTTTCTCCAAGACTTCACATCTTGGAGCGCATCAGAGAATTCATACAGGGGAGAAACCATATGCATGTAATGAATGTGGAAAAACTTTTTCTCACAAGACACACCTTAGTGCACATCAGAGAATTCATACAGGGGAGAAACCCTATGAATGTACTGAATGTGGGAAAACTTTCTCCCAGAGGACACACTTATGTACACATCAGAGAATTCATACAGGGGAGAAACCTTATGGATGTAATGAATGTGGAAAGACTTTTTCCCAGAAGACACACCTCAGTACACATCAGAGAATTCATACAGGTGAAATACCCTATGCATGTAGTGAATGTGGGAAAACCTTCTCCCAGAAATCATATCTCAGTGGACATGAGAGAATTCACAAAGGGGAAAAACCTTATGAATGTCATGAATGTGGGAAAACCTTTGTCTATAAAGCAGCCCTTATAGTCCATCAAAGAACTCACACAGGAGAGAAACCCTATGGATGTAATGAATGTGGGAAATCTTTCTCCCAGAAGTCATATGTCAGTGCACATCAGAGAATTCATACAGGGGAGAAACCCTATGAATGTAGTATGTGTGGGAAAGCTTTTGCCCATAATTCAACTCTGAGAGTACACCAGAGAATTCACACAGGTGTAAAATCCTATCAATGTAATGAATGTGGGAAAACTTTCTCCCAAAAGTCACACTTATGTGCACATCAAAGAATTCACCCAGGGGAGAAACCTTATGGACATAATGAATGTGGGACAACTTTCTACAAGACATCACATCTTCGAGCACATCTGAGGACTCTCACAGGAGAGAAGCCCTATGAGTGTAGTATATGTGGGAAATTTTTTGCCCGTAATTCAAACCTCAGAGTACATCAGAGAATTCACACAGGAGCAAAACCCTATGAATGTAATGAATGTGGGAAAACTTTCTCCCAAAGGACACACCTGTGTGCACATCAGAGAATTCACACAGGAGAGAAACCCTATGGATGTAATGAATGTGGGAAAGCTTTTGCCCAAAATTCAACTCTCAGAGTACACCAGAGAATTCATACAGGGGAGAAACCGTATGAATGTAATGAATGTGGGAAAACTTTTGTCCGTAAGACAGCTCTTAGAGTACATCACAACAGAATGCACACCAAAGAGAGAAAATAATAAATCTGGGATATCTGAAAGGAGCTCATACAACACAGTGGAGAAGCTCATGCTGTATAGACTGGCAAATTATTTAAATATTTCTTTTTGTGCTAGGCACATAGCTTGTCTAAATTTCCCAGTCCAAGTGGGTCTAGTCATGGAATATGATGCTATTAACATTTAAGCTAAATCTGGCCTTAAAAGGTCACCTTATATTATTCCTATCTGTGTGTTATACTGGAATGGAGAAATTTCCATGGCAGACTGGGTCCTGGTTAAAAAAAGCTAGAGTCTGAATAATTGGGTGAAACAGAATTCCCCACTAACCGATCTTCACCCATTTTTTGTTGGTGTTTGAAGCAAGATTTAAGTTGCTACGCTGTTGAGCTCTTACAGATCTCGAATACATATAGTTTAGGCAACTCTTAGAATGGGATGAAATGATGTAAGTATAATAGAAGACCTATCAGGATTCAGCCTATCATTGTACATCAGAGACTTAATATGAGGAAGAAAACAATGTCCTGAATAATCAGAAGACTTCATTAAAAATCAACAATATCTCAAAAAACACAAAAGCCTTTACGCCCAAGTGAATTTCACTAAACATGAAATAATTAACAGACTGAAATGTTGTATTTTGATAACTGTAATTTTTGAACATATACTGAGTTTGCATCATATAATTTTTTTCTGAGGAAATGTGTCAGTTTCAGAATTGAAGATAAATTCTTCACCGAGAACTAATGTACCAAAACTTGTGATTTATATGTAATGTTAAGTTTATAGCAAATATGGAAGAAAATATTTACCTATGCACAAACACTGGAATGTGAAGTTTTAAAGATGGAAGAATACATCAACTCTGTGGACAACACCAATAAATGTTTGTGACTAGTCTCTGAGCTATGTGGTACATCTGTATGAGTATGTAACAGATTTCATTACTGCTTCTAGTAGGAGGCAGTAACCAAACCTGCTTTGAACCTGTTCACTTTTCTGAGTGACAGTCTATGTGCTTCTTCTGTTGGCTTCCCTCAGCTTGATGCTGTTAGACTTTAGCCTGCCTGCTATGTCTGAATATCAGTCTGGCTCTGTTTTCTAGGAGCTTATCGACCCATAAGATTTCTCAAGGATTCTTGTGCGTGTGCATGTGTGTATTGGATGATGATTCTTACATACTTTTTGGCCTTCATTTTATGCCAGTTAGTGGTTCATTTTGTGCTGAGTAATTAAAAAGCAAGTCTTTGGGGGAGGGGAGTTTATCACTTTGTGAGGGGTATAAATGTCTATTACATTGTTTTGTACACCTGAAACTAATAAATAAAAAAGCAAGTCTTCTTAGCCCTCTTGTATGCATATAGCTTTTCCCAACCCCATGATGCTTGCTCACACTGCAGCATTGCAAACCAGTTGATTTCTATCCTTCTTGGATAGCAGGGTTTAGAATTAGAATAAAATCAGGGCTACTTTCATGTTAGCAGCACAACATTGGTATTTAAAAACACATTTTGGGGAAACAATATAGTATAGTCTTAACCAAGGAAATATTTGATCTGTTTCCGGCTACATGGTTTGGTCAACACATAGAAGTAACTGAAATTCTTTTTAAAACCTGGACAACTAAAAACTCAATCCTGGACATGTTGCTTTCGCCAAGTATGATCTGATAAATTGAGAATTTGGAATGTACGCAGGTAAGTTGATTCCCTGAATAGGTTTTCTATGCCCCATCTTGTGTTGATATGGTGTGGCATTGGTCGGCAAACTTTGACATGGAAGAGCTGCCAGAGGTCAGTGAACTGTGGCTCTTGTGCCACATGCAGCCTTTTGGGTACATACATGTGGCTCTGAAGTAAATTGAAAATGAAAATAAAACTATCAGTTTCATTTATAAAATTTTTAAAGGATGTTCACATAATGGTGAATTTGTAAAAAAAAATATTCATGGCTCTCGAATAATTTTTAAATTGTTAGGAGGGACAGGGTTAGCTCTTCCAGTGGTCGGCAAACTTTTGAGATGGAAAGTACCCAATGAGCCACATGTTGCTCTCGAGCCATGCCTTGCCAACCCCTAGTGTGAGGGAAAATGATGGTATAACTTTAGCACTGAGTGGAGAACAGGTGTTTCTTTGACACTGGCTTATCAGCATCTAGCACTTAATGGCATCCCTGCCAAAGGAAATAGCCAGGAGTGAGAGCCACTGCTGGATGAAGGCTGTATCATGGGATCTCCAGGGCTGATGTACCATAGACTGGATCAGCACTCCTTTTTTTCTGGAGAGTCCCAGCAACTAAGAAAATATTTTTGCCTCTGTCTCTTCAAATCTTGATACATGAGAGCTTATTGCATAACCAAAAGGGAAGTGAACGTCAAAAGGCATCTCTACATGCTTGATTTTTCAGAAAACGGTTGATTTACAGAAAACTAAAGGAAATTATCTAACCTGGAGTAATTTAATTTTTTTTAATTCCCTTCAGTTTAGAATAGTTACAGATTTTTTAAAAAGTTACCACAGTAATTTCCTATACCTCACACAGTCCCATTGACATTTTTATTGCACTGGTACATTTGTCATAAAATTGATACATTATTAACTAAGCACATTATTTTTCAGTTTTACTGTTGCTCTAGTGTTTTTGTACTCCAAGGTTTTACCCAATATACTACATTACACTTAATTGTCATGTCTCAGCTTCCACTGGTCTGTGACAATTACTCATGCCTTCCATGTTTTTCATTACCTTAACAGTTCATAAGTGCTTGTCAAGTATCTTGTAGAATGTCTCTCAGTTTGGTTCTTTGATATCTTGTTTTTAAAAATGCACTGGAATTATAGGTTTTTTTTGTAGGAACACCATATAGGTAAAAAAAAAAAAATTTCATAGTACGTGCCGTCACCATGAATGATCAGCAATGCTAAGCTTGGTCACCTGGCTGAGAAGTGTCCCTCAACTTGAATGCATATATAGCAAACGCCATACTTTGCACTTGGTAAAGATTTATGAATTATTAGCTTATCAAGTGCACAAAATAAGATCAGAGTCCTTTTTATATGATTCTGACTTTAATATTGGAAACAATATAAATAGCTAAAAACTAGAACACCTAGAATTTTAAAATCACTAAGTGGTTCCAGTTAGTAGTCCAAATTTTTGGTTTTAGTGTTCATTGAAATATGAATGAATATTGCCCTTCTCTTTGTTCCCCAGGATTTCACATCAGGATTTTATTTATCTGTATATCATATCATGAGAATGATGCCCAACTCTTCTACACTTCTTAATTCTTGGAGTTTGGATGTAGAGTATGAAAGGACTGAAAGTTTGTCTGCATTTTATGAGCCAATCAACACAGAGTCTATATTAACTCAGGTGACAACAGGAGATACAAAGAATGAACAACCATGATAACTAAGAAATCCATAATAAGAGAAGAAATCAAGCCAGGCTTGAAAGCAAGATGGGGTATCAAAAGCCAAATGCCTGCATACAAGTTTTTAAAAGCATCGATAAATTGTACTAGTAGGAAGCTTTAAAAGGAATTGGTGTGTTATCAGTAGATAGAAAGTTAAGTTTGGTCCTGTAGCCCATTGGCAGATGACATAGAGATATATAAAAGTTTAGGAGCATATGGTCACTTCCAGATCATAACAATTAAAAAGGGAAGGATTATAGAGAAGCAAGTGAAGCAAGGAAACATGGGCATGTTATTGCACACATAACAATGCATATCATCAGATATCAGTGTGGACGAAAATGTAATAGGAACTTTTATAAAAGCAACACCTCTGGGACAAAACTGTTGGGTTGTTGGAAAGGTCATGATGCATTTTTGCAACGAAAAGCAGAAAAAATGCGTCACAACTTTTCTGACAACCCAATATATTGATTGACATACATGTGGAAAACAGGTCTGTTGATTAAAAAATAAAATGCTTTCAAAACAGGCATGTATCTCTGATGAAAAATAATAACCCAACAGCATAGGTATAATGTTACCATGTCTCCAATGTGATAAAACTGGAAGAAGACTATTGTTAGACTGCTCAGGAAGTCAGAGAAGACTATTGGTGACCAGAGCTCACTGTGAATGCCAGATAAATAGAAATTAACAAGAGCACTGAAAAAGTCAGCAGAGAAAAGGAACAAAAGGGACCACTGAATACATATGAAAAAAGAACTAGACTGTACATGCCTTATGGATAGATAACTCACAAGAGACGAAGAAGGTTACACTTGAGAAAGGGCCACATCTAGACAACGTAGAGCCCTAACAGTGACAGCCAAATGGGGCGAAATTTCTAAAAAAGACTCATAGGACCCATTACTTAAAATCTACAATTTATTAAGGGGAAAGAGTGCCTCACAGCATGTGGTTTGGGTAAAAGCCAGGTAGGAGCTCCCAGTTTTATCCATTGAACAGATACAATTTCACTGTCAGGTGAGAACCAACTAGCACAGAATTGGCCAAAAGCCAAAAATGTATTCACTGCTGAGGTTTCTTACATTATGAGGTATATATGTAGGCATGTGCTTGCTATGTAAGCAGCTGCAACAGAAGAGAACTATGAAGGTCTCATTGAGAACAGGTGTAAATTATCATTTGCACTGTTATCAATAAACGCTGCTGATAAGTTGTTAAAACCTGCCACCATACATCTTGGTTACAAAGCAACACTATTAGTGTATTTCATCCCTTGAATAATTAATAGTCATGTACAGATACTTTAGCTCAGGCCTATTCCAGGTCTGCTGGACTTAACCCTCACAGCACGGTTCACCCCCTGGTTCTTGGTAAAAGCCTTTTAGAAAGAAAAAAAAAATCACTTAGTTTGACAGCTGTCAGTCATTTGCCTTTCAACAGTATGTAGTCAAATAGATAATCAAAATGCACATACAGATTTCAGGGTTGTAACAACCAGTGAGTGGTTGTATAATTGAAGCCATCTTATAATGGCTTAACTGGCACAAACTGTCTCGTATTTTTACACATTTTTTTGGCCTCCATGAGCTATAGCTATCAGCACTTTATGTCATACATTTGTTGAATAATTAAGAATCCTAATCAATTTGTCATCAGTTAAGTCTAAATCTTCTTTAGGCCCATTGTACTCCATGGACATAATGTTTCGTGAAATGAGAACCATAAGAGACAGGCCACGTTGGTATCACTCCATAATCATCATCTGAGCTCTGATATATTCATTGACTAGGAGGGTATATATCAATCCTATGCTTATTACATTGGCCATGGTACAGTTCCTTCATTTTGTTAAAGGTGGAGGACGTATTGGCAGTCTTTTGCCTCAAGGGACATTTCAGTCTAAGCTAAGAGCATATTTTTTACTTGCTCTGGTGCCTCTCTGAAGGCACCCATGTGAGCTTACATGACTTGCTTTTGTAACACGCATTTATTGACTCCCCTCCATTAAGCAAAAATCTCACATGGCCCCCATTTACCATTAATTGTAAAATGGACCTTTTCCATTGAAGTCAGTGATTGTGATGGTACCAAAATAAAATGATTAGGGTTTCCTTTTGGGCCATTTACAGTCATATAGAATTGGGTTGGATAAGTACAGAGAAGTATGGCTATCCTATCCATGAGGCAGCACAACATTTGCATAGTCAGGCTTAAGTTGGTGAAATACAGAGAGATTAGCCATCCCATCAATAATCCCTTTGGCATTGTTGGCATTTGTCAAAGTAATAGACATCATCTCTGGTGTCTTTCCAGACTCTTAGACCTTAATTTGAGTGCCATTATAGAGCTTCCAGATCTGGCGTTGAAAAGAAAATTGCATCCAAGTAAGGATGTGTCCTTTGTGAATTTCTTTTTGATCCCCTATGCTGTAGACTGAATGGGTTCCCCAATCGATATTTTGAATTCTGACTCCTCATTGTGAATGTATTTGAAGTGTGGGACCTTTGAATATTTATAATAATGAGCATTTATTAAACACACACATAAGAGACTATAAAAAGTACTGGGAATATGCCCTGCCCATGCTTATAAACTACCTGGAAAAATATCAGTGTCGTGCTGGCTGCCATAGTGAAAGAGATATACTACTCTCAAATTTAGTAAGATTTGGTATATTCCAGTACAACAGTGGAATTAAATTAGAAGCCAATGACAGAAAGATGTCTAGAATTTTCTCACATACTTGAAAACCAACTAAAACATGTATATGCAACTCAAGAGTTATAATAGAGCCAAACTGAGTGAAAATGAAAAAATATTTCTATAGATTATTGGGATCTACCTCATGAGTACTTAAACAAAATTTAATGATTATGTTAGAAAAGAAGATTTCAAATCAATGACCTCAGCTTCCGCCTTAAAAGGCAGAAAAAGAACAGCAAATAAAACCAAAGGTATGCAAGATAAAGGAAATAAAAAATATCAGTGTGGAAATTAACAAATTGAAAACAAGGAAATTACAAAACAATCTTTTTTGAGAAATGCATATTTATAAGCATCTATTCAAGCTGATCAGAAAAGAGGACATAAAACCCAGCATATCAGGAATAAGAGAAGTAGCATAACAGATTCTACAGATGTTTAAAAAATAATAATGAACAAATTATTCCAACAGGTTTGATAACTAGGGTGAAATGGACAAATTCCTCAAAAGACTACCTAATTTCACTCAATAATAAAAAGCCAGAATAGTCCTTAACTATTAAAGAAATTGAATTTGTAGTTTAAAACCTTCCCACAAAGAAAACTATGTCTAGATGTCTTAACTGGTGAATTCTACCAAATATTGAGGAAGAAGTTTATGCCAGTTCTACATAACTAAAGAGAAACTTGGAAAGGATGGGACTATTTCTCAGTTTATATTACAAGGCCAACATTACCCAGATTCTAAAACCAAAGACATTAAAAGAAAAATGCAGACCAGCACCCCTTGTTAGTATAAATGGAAAAATTCTTTACAAATTTAACAAATCTAATCCACCAATATCTTCAAAGGCTAAGACATGCATAGGAGGTGTTTATCATAGGAATGCCAGGTTGGTATAATCTTTAAAAATCAATGTAATTAGACTTATGAATAGATTAAAAGGAAACAAAATCTGAGTACACAGAAATCATCTGTCAAAACTTCATATGTATTCTACTAAAAACCTTTAGTAAATTGATCGGATATGGCAATAATACAAGACCTTGATTCCTCTTTCCACAGGCATTCCTCAGGGTTGTACATGCAGCAGCAGGTCCTGTATGGCTAGCTCTTCTGAGTGGCTTGCATACTTTTGGTTTTATTTGCTGTTCTTTTTCTGCTTTTTAAGGCGGAAGCTGAGGTCATTGATTTGAAATCTTCTTTTCTAATATAATACAAAGTGGTCTTAGAACCCGTGGAAGAGAACAACATGGCAGAAACAGAGTGACACATTCGTGCGCATGTCCTTGAGACCAAACTGCCCTCCCCAAGAAAAGAGAAAGCTATGCTGGGACCCTGGGGTGTCACTGTCCGGTTTTGAGACAGGCTGGAGCAGGTCCAAGGCTCACATGGGAATCCTGGTGTGCCAGTTCCTGGCATGGCCCTGTCTGGATATGCAGGACTCTAGGCTGAGGGCTACTGAGACCTTGTACTCTCCAGGATGCAGAGAGGCTTCTGTGCCAGGGCTGACTCCATAGGCATGACCTGGACCCTGCCAGAGCCCTGGCCTAGCCAAAACGCCCATCCCCAACCCTGCCTGGGCCAACTGCAGTCCCACCGCAGCCCCACCGCAGCCCTGGGCACTCCACCCACCACCCAGGGCCGAGCTGCACAGGCACTGATGAGATGTGCCCTAGTTCCAGAGGCCAGGGGCTTCGTGGGAGGGCCTGGGCTCTGCCACAGCTCCCTGACAGCTGGGCCTCATGAAGAACAGCACACTATATTTGGGGCTTGGCTGACCTCCATGCTGAAATAGACAGCAAATACCCTCAGCTCTCCAAGCCTCTTCACCCACAGTCAGAGGATGCATCTCAAGGACCCCAGGGAGTAACACTGGTCTCCCCTAACCCAGCCTCCCCTCCATGGTCAGACCTCCAAATCTGCTGCATGCAGATGGGTGGGACCTGTGGCCTCCTCCCTCCAGGGCCCAACACTGGAGGTTGTGATGTGAGGGGTCTTCAGCTCAGGGATATGATCCCTGAGAGTGGCTTAATTTTCCAAAGACAAATACAACTTGGATTCTCAAAATCATACAAATAAACAAAAAATGCTATTCTAACAGTATGTCAATCACATTGTTTTTCATAAAATAAGTGGATATTAAATAACGAAATAGTGAAACAATTATAGCCCAGAGACTCTAAGATGTAAATAAAAATGGAGCCCAGTGGTGTTTAAAACACATGAGAGGATCATATTTACGAACTGCAAGTCCAGCTGTGTTCTATTGGAATTTAGGCAAATACATGAAAGACAGATTATGAGTAAAGCATTATCACCAAACTGAGGGTGTGGGGTCCTCATTTTAACACTTTGACCAAAACTAATACATAGCTCTATCTGCTTTCAAAGCTTGTATTTGCTCCACCTACAAAAAGCAGATCTTGGACAAAGGAAGCCATCATTCCCTTCTGTCCTTCAGTTCATATTTAAGGTCCCATTTCTTCCTCTTTTTATCTCTTAAAAAAAAAACTCCCGCTCAAATGCCAAACTATTCTGCTATTATGAGTGCTATTGTTTCCTTAGTTTATTGTCTATGAATGCCATTGTTTCCTCAGTTTATTGTCTATTCGGCCTGATTATTTTAAAACATTTCCTATTATATAATTAGTTTCATATTCCTCATTTATGTGATATTTCCATCAGGTACTGAGTTTACATGCTCCAAATGTATGTTTCTCCATACTTTAATGCACATATATATGCTTTATAAATACTTTAAAAATCAATTTTCAAAGTAATTTTTTTCTTCATTTCTTTAATTAGTTTCAGGTGTACAACACAATGCAATAGTTGTACTCTTTACCCCCAAAGTGACAACCCCTCTCCCCCAGTTCGCCACCCCACTCCCCACCATATCATACATATCTATTACAATTACTTTGACTCCCTTCCACAGTATATTCCGCATCCCGTGACTATCTATATATTCAGTTACAGTTGGCATACAATATTATACAACATCAGCTTCAGGTGTACAGTGCAGTGATCAAGCCTCTACTCCATCCATGAAATGGTCTCCCTAATAAGACATGTGACTATTTGACATGCCACAAAATTTTTACAACATTATTATATTCCCCGAACTGTGTTTCATATCCCTGTGGTAATATTGTAGTTGTCTATTTATGCTGTCTAATCCCCTCCCCTTCTTCCTTATCCCAAACACCCTCCCAACTAGCAACCCTCAGTTTTTCCTCTATCTATGAGTCTGTTTACTTTGATCGTTCATTCAGTTTTTCATATTCCACATATAAGTGAGATCATATGGTACTTGTCTTTCTCCGACTGACTTATTTCACTTAACATAATAGTCTCTTCACAACATTATCAATTACATTCCCATAACTGCCCCCATATCCCTGCAGCAACATTGTAGTCACCCACCTATGCTGTCCAAAACCTTCCCCCTCTCCCTCATCCCCACTTCCTCCCAGTCAGCAACCATCAGTTTTTCCTTTATATCTGCTTGATATGACTCAATCTTCTTAAATTTACTGAAACTCGTTTTGTGGCCTGACGTGGTCTATCTTGGAAATTGTCCCATGTGTGCTTAAGAAGAATGTACACTCTGTTTTTTCAGGGTGAAATGCTCCAAAATTATCAACGAAGTCCAGCTGGTCTAAAGTGTCATTTAAGGCCCCTCTATCTGTGTTGATTTTCTGTCTAAAGGGTTTGTCCACTGGTGACAATGGGGTCCTGAAGTCCCCTACAATGATAGTGTTACTGTTGATCTCTGTCTTTATGTCTGTCAAAATCTGTTACATGTAATTAGGAGCTCCTATGTTGGGTGCATAGATGTTTATTAGGGTTACAGTGCCCTTTTTTGTTTTTTACTGCAGTCATTCTAAAGTCTATTTTGTCCAAAACAAGCATTGCTACTCTAGCTCTTTTTTTTTCACATTTCCATTTGCATGAAATATCTTATTCCATCTGTAAATAGTATATACATGTGTCCTATTTTCTTATCCACTCAGCCACTCTCTGTCTTTTGATTGGAGCATTTAGTCCATTCACATTTAAAATGATTATTGATAGGTGCATATGTATTGCCATTTTGTTATTTGTATTCCTGGTCTTCCTGGGTTAGCTTGCTTACCCCTTTCTTTTGTTTAAAAAAAGCCCTTTTAACATTTCTTGCAATGCTGGCTTGGTGGTAATGAATTCCTTAAGCTTATTCTTTTCTGAGAAGCTCTTTATTTCTCCTTCAATTTTAAGTGATAGCCATGCTAGGTACAGCAATCTTGGTTGTAGGCCTTTATTTTGTGTGACTTTGAATATCTCCTGCCACTCCCTTCTGGCCTGCAGAATTTCTGAAGAAAAGTCAGCTGTTAGTCTAACAGGAGTTCCTTTGTGTGTAACCTGCTGTCTTTCTCTTGCTCCCTCTAGGATTCTGTCTTTAACCTTTGCCATTTTAACTATGATGTGTCTTGGTGTGGACCTGTTTGGATTCAGCTTGTTTGGAACCCTCTGCACTTCCTGGGTATGTATGTTGATTTCCTTCACCAGGGTAGAGAAATTTTCAGTCATTTTTTCAAATACATTCTCGACCCTTTGCTTCTTCTCTTCTTCTGGTATTCCTATGAGTCAAAGGTGGTTGCGCTTAATCTTGTCCCATAGGGCTCTTACTATTTTCATTGTTTTTTATTCCTTGGTCTTATTGTGGTGCCAACTGGGTGATTTCTGCTATTTTGTCTTCCAAATCGCTGATCCGCTCCTCTGCTTCATCTACTCTACTGGTGATTCCTTCGAGTGTGTTCTTCATTTCAGTTATTGTATTCTTTAGTTCTAACTGTTTTTTTTTATGATTTCTCTATCCTTCCTTATGTACTCACTAAGTTTGTTAAACATTCTTATCATCAGTGTTCTAAACTCTGTCTCTGAAAGTTTGGATGCCTCTGTTTCATTTGGTTCCATTTCTAGAGGTTTCTTCTGATCTTTTACTTGTCATGTGTTTCTTTGTTTCCCCATTCTAGCTGTCGCTCTTGGAGTGCTTTGATGTATTAGATAGATCACCATGAGAGACCTGGTTGGATCACGCAGGCACATAGCTCATGGCCCAACACTCCCAGGAAAACTCCTAGTCTCAGCCTGTCCCAATCAGCCACTCGCAGATCACGCCGAGCAGCCCGACAACCAATCACCAGCCTGGCAACTCTGCAAGCGCAGTGCGGAGAGCCGGGACCTGAGTTGGCTTGTGCACTCCTGTGTCTCAGTGAGCATCCTGTTGGAACTGGAGGGCACCCACCCAGCGTTTACCTGACAGTGCAGTATAAGCCGGATGGAGGGTGGGGATCCAAGGCTGCATGCGCGTGCACGCACACATGCACTTCTGGGCCAATTCTACCAGACCAATGAGGTCCCGGACCTGATCCTCTGTGGGAGGGCCCAACCCTGACAAAATGGCACCCTCCTTACACTACTCGCATGCAGGCTTCACACCAGGAGATCAATAGTCCCAAACCCTCCAGCCTTTGCACCAAAGTTGCCCAGCTCAGTCTGTCCCTGCAGGCTCCTGGGCCCGGCTCACACAGCTATTCCCTCCACCAGGAACCAGGTAAGTGCTCACCAGTGAGCAAGCCTGTGCGCTGGCCCCACTGATTCTCTAGCCACTCTTAGCCTGTCACCGAGCTGAGCAAAAAGAGTCCTCAGTAATGTACTGGAATTTCTCTTCCCGGCAAAGGAACTCTGGGCTGGTGAGCTTGGTGTGCAGCCAGAGGGTCTCTCCCGCAACCGGAGAAGCCTCCCCACAGCTGAGGCTTCCCTCACGGGGTTCACCCTCTCTCGACTCCATCCGTCCTACCATACCTAATGTTGTCTCCTCTTTTAGTTCTTCGTTTAGTGGTTCTGTTCATCTAGTGTTCCGGGACCTCCAGGGTTGAATGCTGTATAATTTGTTTTTAATTTTGGTGTGATCCTGAGAGGTAGTTAGCACAGCGTCTGTCTATTCCACCATTTTATCGGAAGTCCTCCAAAGTAATTTTTTGAGTGGAATTTTGTCTTCAGCTTTTTGTTGGATTCAGTGGTGGGGAGTGAAAAGGAGAAAGAAAAGACACAGCATTTGCCCTCAGAAGAGCGCACAACCTTCTCTGACTTCATTTCCAGGAGGAGTCCTGGTTTTTTTCCATAATATTTTCTATTTACCTCACATCTAGCAAACTTTAGAATTATTTCCTATTTGGGTTTCTGTACTTGTGTTCTGACTGTCCCCCTCACTAGGTCATGAGCACTGAGAAACCAGGGGCCATGTTTGTCTTGGTCAAAGTCCTTAAGACAGAAGTAACAGAAGCACAGCACAGATTTGTGAAAAAGTAAACACATAACTCAGTTGATCAATTGGTATAAAGAATTTGATATAAGAATATAAAAATCTAGAGAGCAGATGGAAGTAGCTTTTGTTTCTACTTTTTCAGGGAATGTCTTCTATGTTTTCAATTCATTGCAAATATAATCAATAATGTTGATGTAGCTGTATTCGAAATGATACTTCTAGGAAAAGGTAATGTAAGGAAAACCAAGAGGAAGATATAAATATTTAGTATTCCTGGTGTTGGCTAAGTGGCAATTTGACCACTAAGAATAGATCTTATTCCATTGTGATGAAATGTATGTAATATATGTAAACACATATTTATGTCATATATAATTTTCTTTTCAAATCAACTCTATTGGTTATAATTACACAGTTTAAGGCACTCATGTTAAATATACAGCACAGTTAGGTGAATTTTGATCCATGTATGCAGTTATGTAATCACTACCACAACCAAAATATAAAACTTGTATTACTCAGGAAGCTCCCATGGGCACCTTTGTGATCAATCCCCACCTCCATATGAAAGCCAAGCAGTGATTTGCTTCCAGTAACTATGCATTTAATGCTCCTGGTCTCCAATTTTACAGAACTAGAATCTTATAGTGTGTACTCAGGACCCATTTGCTTTCACTCAGTGTGTTCTGAGATTCAACAATGCTATCAACATTCCATTCCCTATCATTGCTGAGTAGCAATATGCATTTATTCATTCCATGTTTTCATTGAATGTATTATTCATTTATTCATTTATTCATTCAATGCATTTATTAATTTACTTGTTGATGGACATTTGGGTTGCTGCCAGTTTGGGGCAATTATGAATAAATTTGTTACTATGAACATTAGTGTACAAATTTTGTGTGGACATGGGTTTTTATTTCTGTTGTGTAAATTCCTAGGAGTGAGATTTTTGGGGTTGTATGATAAATCAGTGTGAAATGTTTTCCAAAGTAGTGCATCATTTCACATTTTTATCAGCAATGGATGAGAGTTCTAGTTGTTCCACATCCTTAACAAGATTTAGTGCAATCAATCTCTTTAATTTTAGTTATTCTTCTGCGTGTGAAGTTATTCTTATTGTGGTTCTCCTTTATCTTTGATGATGAATAATGCTGAGCATTTTTTCATATGCTTACTGATCATTCATGTATGTTCTTTGGTAAAGTGTCTTGCTAAATCTTTTACCAGCTTAATTGAATTGTTTGTCTATTAAGTTGTGACAGTTTTTTATTTACCTGTAGTGTTTGAGGAAAATCTAGGAGGGAAAAAAGAGTTTTCCAGATTTCAGCAAACAAGACAGAAAAAGGTGAAGCAAGAGAGGCATGAAGAGGGGAGATCAGGCAGGACCTTGAGGCACAGGTAAGACTTTGGATTAATAATGAGGTGGGATGCCACTGGATGATTTTGAATAGGGAGTGGAAAATCAGGGTTACATTTAAGGGACCATTTTGACAGCTCTGGGAACAGGCCAGGGTAACTGGAGTGAACACTGGACCCACTAAGGCATTATTGTAGCAATCAGAGAGGCAGGGTTGAGGGGAGAGAGAGAGAGAGAGAGAGAGAGAGAGAGAGAGAGAGAGAGAGAGAGAGAGAGAGAGACTGGTTAGTTGCAGTTCTGAATGGCCTGTCCCCACTTTTTTTCCTGATAGTCCAAACTGCATAATTTCAGATGTGGGAGACTCAGTGATTTCCATGATCCTCACACCAGAATATGAATTACTCGAGGCCTTTACTTGGAGCAACTTTACTGAGGGTGGAGAGAGGGCTGACAATGGTGGCTTACTTAGCTTAACCCAGTGGTCATGGTTGTTAGTTGGTTACAACATTATGGTTGTTTGTATGCTTCTTTGATTAGTGTTTGCTTTCTCCATCTTGGGCTATAATCTTCACGAGAGTGATAAAATGATTTCTATTTTAACTCACCATTGTATCCCCAGTTCTAGTGTAATCTGCCATGTAGTATTCTTTAATGTATTTTTGGTATGGAAGTGTGTGTGTGTGTGTGTGTGTGTGTGTGTGTGTATCATAGAGAGAGCGAAAGAGGAATAGAGTGGGGCAGGTGAGAGGGAGGAGAGGCTGATATAGGGAGGGGGACACGTGCACACTGCAAAGAAACTGGGCAATATTTTCTGAGGGTGGAATGCCTAGAGACTGTGTACCATGTTATTTTCTATTTTCTCAAGGTACATTTATAACCATAAACTTTCTTTATCATATCCAAAATGATGTACATGTTTTTTCCTTTTAATCAAAAAGACCAAGAATTGTTTCCTGGGAAAATGTAAATGTCTCACAACCATTAAAATACTCTATTTAGTACATGTTTCTTTTCTATTGTTTTCATATCTTAAAAATGTACCAGCATTACCATCTTACACAAAAGAGGCACTAAATAAAAATGTGTTCTTTGATGCGTTGGGACTATAAGTTGTAAGGGACACAAGGCACATTTTCATAGTCTATATCTCCAGCATCCAGCCCAACAGCATTGTGTTGATGGGATGCTAATGACCATGGGACAAGTCACTGCTGACACAGCGACCCAGATTCTCTTTAAAATATTTGACTTAATTCCAAGAAGGTGAGAATTTCTCTAAAGGAGCTTGTGTTTTTCCATTATACTGTAGTTCTGAAAAGATATCAAATTACATTAAACTAAAAATGCTTATAACTTTTTTAAAAAAGGTTTCCATGAGTAAAGATCACATACATCTTGTTAGTTAGAGAAAAACCATCATCTTGACACCCAAATTCCTCAATCTCCTTTTAGTAATGTTGACTAAAAATAGTGTGGTGATTTAGTATTCGTTGTGTGTATACTTAGTGTATGCGTTTTTAGAATTTGCCATCTTACTTAATAAAATTCTGATCTCTCATTAAATGTGTTTTACAAAGGTTTTGGAATTTCTCCACCATGCAAAGCAAAGCAAAACAAAGTCTTGAAACTCAAACAGGTTTAGAGAATATTATGACACATATGTTCATCTTGCATATCATAAAGACTCTCACAATTTCCAGCCTGAAAAAAAAAAATAAATGAAACACTAACGTTAGTTTTGCTCACCCCAAAGTTTTCCACAGAATCTTTCAACAAAACAGTATTCTTTACCACCCTCTTTGCTCTACAAAATCATGGCACATCCTCATTAAATTACTGTGACCTGTTAACTAGAAGAAGGTCATCGAATGGAAGATTCACAGCAGGGTAAACAGCATAAATGAAAATATAAGAATGTTTACTTTTGGGATTGTAGACAGTTTCAGATGGTTAGTTTTAAATAAACAAGTCAACCCTGCTTTCATATAATAATTCTACTTTTAATCCATTTATGATAAGACAGTTATAAACATGAGAACAACGTAGTGAAAGTTTATTACACTGGAGTTCAGGACATTAGGGTTTCAAGTGTCCCTTAGAATGGAGGAGGTGAATTTAAATCCCATGATTTTATGAGATGAGTCAAATTTCTGAGCAGCAACCAGCTTCTGGGGCTTTGCTTTTTCATGTAATGCATTAGTTACCAGCCCACCCTGCATACCTAAGGAAGCTCTTTCAAGGAGGCTGAGGCTTATGGGAAGCCAGCAGGAGGCAACAGACTTGGGACTCTGTACCTTTGCTAAGATGCCCCAGGTTCAATATTGGGATAGCTGGCCTCAGTTCGCAGTGAGGCCACCCACCAATGCCTCCAGATCTAGCACAGGCAGCAATAAAACAAATATAGCTTAGTAGCTCCTACCAGGTAGCCCTGGGACAGACACAGGCAAGGCTGAAATTGGCCTGCACGTGAGTTCCTCCCAAGATACACCAGAAACAACATACACAGAGGCCAACTTCAGACCACATTAGGGCACTACTCCATTAGCCCCACAAGTGGCACACCAAAAGGGTGGCCACAATCAGTACAAGAGCCCACTGGGGTGATTCCCCCTCTGAGGGATCAGCCCCCATATAGTATATCATACACTGTGGGCATAGCTAGTACTTATAGCCAGTCAGCCTAGAAGTCAATCCCACCCACTGATATGCCAAAAACAATCAAGGCTCAGCTACAACAGAAGAATACACACAGCACATACAAGGGACACTCTTGAAGCACATGCACAGGTGATCACAGAGACTGTGCCACTAGACCACACAGGACACATACTACATAAGGCCATCTGGCAAAGACTGAGAGACATAGGAGATCAACCTAATGCACATGAATAAACACAGAGAGTCAACCAAAATGAGAAAACAAAGAAACATGTCCCAAATAAAGGAACAGGAGAAACCTCCAGAAAAAGAACTAAATGAAATGGAGGCAACCAACATACCGAAGGCAGAGTTTAAACCACTGGTTGTAAGAATGCTTAAGGATTTTAGTGAGAACTTCAACCAAGAGCTAGTGAGCATATAGAAGGATATAGAAACCATCGAAAATAACCAGTCATAAAGACTACAATAACTGAAATGAAGAATACACTAGGAGGAATCAACAGAGATTAGATGAAGCAGAGGACTGATTCAGTGAGTTAGAAGACAAGGTAGTAAAAAACACCCAAGCAGAACAATAAAAAGAGGAAAGAATAAAAAAAAAATTTTAAAGATAATTTACAGAACATTTGGGTCAACATAAAGCATAACAACATTCACATTATAGGAGTAGCGGGAGAAGAGAGAGTGCAAGGGATTGAGAACCTATTTTAAGAAATAATGACTGAAAACCTCCTTAACTTGGGGAAGGAAATAGACATACAAGCCCAGAAAGTACAGAGAGCCTCAAACAAAATGAACCCAAACTGGCTCACACCAAGACACATTATAATTAAAATTGCAAAGTTTAAAGACAAAGGGAGAATCCTAAAAGCAGCAAGAGAAGCACAACGGGTTACTTACAAGAGAGCTCCCATAAGGTTATCAGCTGATTTTTCAACAGAAACTTTGCAGGCCAGAATGGAGTGGCAAGAAATATTAAAGGTGATGAAAAACAAGGGCCTACAACAAGAATAATCTACTCAACAAGGTTATCATTTAAAGTTGAAGGAGAGATAAAGAACTACCTAGACAAGAAGAAATTAAATTCACTACCACCAAGTGAGTATTATAAGAATTGTTAGAAGAACTTCTGTAAGAAGAAAAGGGAAAACAAACAAACAAAAGATGATAAAAATGTGAATAATATAATGGCAATAATTATGTACCTATCAATAATCACTTTAAATGTAAATGGATTAAGTTCTCCAACCAAAGGACATAGGGTGGCTGAATGGATAAGCTGTGCATGCTGTCTACAAGGAGACACCCTTTCAATTGAAAGGTGCACATAAACTAAAAGTAGAGGGATGGAAACATTTCACACAAATAAAAATGAGAAAAAAAAGCTGGGGTACAAATACTTATATAGGACAAAATACACTTTAAAACAAAGACTATAATGAGAGGCAAAGAAGAACATTACATAATAATAAAAAGATCAATCCAACAAGAAGGACATAACTCTAATAAATATCTATGCACCCAACATAGGAGTACCTATATATATAAGATAAATACTGAATGACATAAAGGCAGAGATAGGCAGTAACACAATCATAGTAGAGGACATTAACATCCCCTTGACACCAATGGACAAATCTTCCAGACAGAATATCAACAAGGAAACAGTGGCCTTAACTGACACACTGAAGCAGATGGATTTAATTGATATATTTAGAGTATTTCACCCAAAAGCAGGAGAATACATATTCTTTTCAAGTGCACATGAAACATTTTCTAAAATTGACAACAGGTTAGACCACAAAACATGTCTCAATAAATTTTAAAAGATTGAAATCATATCAAGCATCTTCTCTGACCACAGGGCCACAAAACTAGAAATCAATTAAAGAAAAAACTGAAAAACTCAAACACATGAAGGCCAAGTAATATGCTACTAAATAATGAATTGGTCAACCATGAAATCAAGGAAGAAATCAAAAGACATCTTGAGACAAAAATTAAAACAATGACCTCAAATCTATGGGACACAGGGAAAGCAGTCATAAAAGGGAAATCCATAGCAATGCAAGCCTACCTAAGAAACAAGAAAAATCTCAAATCAACACTCTAAGTTTACACCTAAGGGAACTGGAAAAGAATAGTGAATGAAGGCCAAAGGGGTATAAGAAAGGAAATGATAAAAATCAGGTAAAAATAAACAAAATAGACACTAAAATAAAAATAATATAAAAGATCCATGAAACCAAGAGTTGGTTTTTTGAAAAGATAAACAAAATTGACAAACCTTTAATCACACTCATCAAAAAACAGAGAGAGAAAGAGAGAGAGAGAGAGAGACAGAGAGACAGAGAGACAGAGAGAGACAGAGAACCCAAATAAATAAAATCAGAAATGAAAGAGAAGTGACAACCTACACTACAGAAATAGAAAAAAACAAAATTTTAGATAACACTACAAACAACTACATCCCAACAAAGTGGACAATCTGGAAGAAATGGATAAATTCCTAGAAGCATATAGTCTTCCAGTGACGAATCAAGAAGAAACAGATCTTAGTAAACTAATTACTACCAATGAAGTTGAATCAACAAGGTTCCTGCAAACAAAAGTCTTGGACCAATTGGCTTCACAGGTGAATTTTACCAAACATTCAAAAAAGAATTAACACTTATTCTTCTCAAACTATTCCAAACAATTAAAGAGGAGGGGAGGCTCCCAAGATCAATTTACAAGGCCACCATTACCCTGACTCCAAAACTAGACAAAGACATTGCCAAAAAAGAAAATTATAGGCTGATATCCCTAATGAACATGGATGCAAAAATCCTAACCAAAATATTAGCAAGTTAAATTCAGCAATATATTTAAAAAGATCATACACCAAGATCAAATGGGATTCATTCCCAGTATGCAAGCTTGGTTCAATATCCACAAATCAATTAATGATATACACCACATAAACAAAATGAAAAATAAAAGCCATAGGGTCATATCAATAGATGCAGAAAAAGCATTTTATAAAATCCAGCATCCATTTCAGATAGAAACTCTCAGCAAAGTGGGAATAGAGGGAACGTATCTCAACATAATAAAGGTCATATATGATAAACCCACAGCTAATATTGTAATTAGGTGAAAAGCTAAAAGCATTCTCCTTAAGATCAGGACCAAGATGAGGATGTCTACTTTCACAATTTCCTTTCAACATAGGATTGAAAGTCTTAGCCACACCAATCAGTGAAGAAAAAGAAAAGGCATCCAAATGGGAAAGAAAAAAGCAAAGTGTCATTATTTGCAAATGACATGGTACTATATATATATATAGAAACCCAAAGATTCCACCAAAACACTGTTAGAACTATTAAATGAATTTAGCAAAGTAGCAGGATACAAAATTAATATTCAGAAATCAGCTTTATTTTTATACTTCATAACAAAGTATCAATCAGAAAGAAAAATTAAGAAAATCCCATTTACAACTGCATCAAAAAAATACCTTGGAATAAATTTAACCAAGAAAGTAAAAGACCTATACTTAGAAAATTATAAGACATTGAAGAGAAAAAGTAAAGAAGATAAAAATAAATGGAAACATACACCATGCTCATGGATAAGAAGAATTAATATAGTGAAAATATCCATACTACTCAAAGCAATCTATAGATTTGATGCAATCCCTTCAAAATAGCAATGGCATTTTCCACAGAACTATAATAAATAATCCTAAAGTTTATATGAAACCATAAAAGATCCCGAATAGCCATGACAATCCTGAGAAAGAAGAACAAAGCTGGAGGTATCATGCTACTTGATATCATATTATGCTGCAAGGCCATAATAATCAAAACAGCATGATATTTGCACTAAAAAAGACACATAGATCAATACAACAGAGTAGAGATCCCAGAGATAAATCTATGTCTAGATGGTTATTTACTCTATGACAAAGGAAACAATATATATTGAGGGAAAGACAGTCTATTCCATAAATGGGAAAATGGGACAGACGCAAAAAAAAAAAAATGAAACCAGACAACTTGCTTATGCCATATACAAAATAAACTCAAAATGGATTAAAGTTTGAAATGTAAGACCTGAAAACAGAAACTCCTATAATAAAATATAGGGTATATTCTCTCAGACATTACCTTTAGTAATATTTCTGTGATGTATCTTCTCAAACAAGGGAAACAAAAGAAAAAGAACAAATAAAAAAAGGTATTATATTAAACCAAACCAAATTAAGAAAACTGTCCCATTTACGAATGCTTCAAGAACTATAAAATACCTGGGAATAAATTTAACCAAAGAAGTAAAAGATCTGTACTCAGAAAATTATAAGACACTGAAGAAATTAATCAAAGAAGATACAAATAAATGGAAACACCTACCATGCTCATGGATAGGAAGAATTAATATAGTTAAAATGTTCATACTGCCTAAAGCAATATATAGATTCAATGCAATTCCTATCAAACTACCAAGGGCATTTTTCACAGAAATAGAAAATGTAATCCTAAAATTTATATGGAGCCACAAAAGACCCCGAATAGCTACGGCAATCCTGAGAAATAAGAACAAAGTCGGGGGTATCATGCTACCAGGCATCAAAACATACTACAAGGTTATGCTAATCAAAACAGTATGGTACTGGCATACAAACAGGCACATAGACCAGGGGAACAGAACAGAATGCCCAGAAATAAATCCATGTATATACGGACAGTTAATCTATGACAATGGAAGCAAGAACTTACACTGGGGTAAAGATAGTCTATTTAATAAGTGGTGCTGGGAAAATTGGACTGACATGTGCAAAAAAATGAAACTGGACTACCTCCTTATGCCATATATAAGAACAAATTCAAAATGGATTAAAAGACTTAAATGTAGACCCGAAATCATAAAACTCCTAGAAGAAAGTATAGGGAGTAAATTTGCAGACATTACTCTGAGCAATATTTTTACTGATACATCCCCAAGGGCAATGGAAATAAAACAAAAAATGAACATATGGGATTATATCAAATTTAAAAGTTTTTTCACAACAAAGGAAACCATCAATAAAACAAAAAGGAAGCCT
Organism: Aselliscus stoliczkanus; assembly: GCA_033961575.1. Taxonomy (NCBI): domain Eukaryota; kingdom Metazoa; phylum Chordata; class Mammalia; order Chiroptera; family Hipposideridae; genus Aselliscus; species Aselliscus stoliczkanus. The sequence continues at coordinate 73,620,362 of CM066731.1, read as the reverse complement.
ACTGAATGGGAGAATATATTTGCCAATGATATATCTGATAAGGGGTTATTATCCAAAATTTATAAAACACTCATGTAATTCAACACTAAAAAAACAAACAACCCAGTTAAAAAATGGGCAGATGAAATGAAGAGACATTTCTTTAAAGAGAACATACAGATGGCCAACAGGCATATGAAAAAATGTTGAACCTCACTGATCATTAGGGGAATGCAAATGAAAACCACAATGAGATACCACCTCACTCTGGTCAGAATGGCTATCATCAATAAATCAACAAACAACAAGTGCTGGCGGGACTGTGAGAAAAAGGGAACCCTGCTGCACTGTTGGTGGGATTGTAGATTGGTGCAGCCACTATGGAAGTCAGTATGGAGGTATCTCAAAAAACTGGAAATGGAACTACCTTGTGACCCAACAATTCCACTCGTTGGCATTTATCTTGAAAAACCCAAGACACTTAATTCAAAAAAATATATGCACCCCTATGTTCATTGCAGCACTATTTACAATAGCCAAGACTTGGAAACAATCGAAATGCCCATCGGTAGATGACTCGATTAAGAAACTGTGGTACATTTACACAATGAATATTACACAGCTATAAAGAAGAAAGAAATCGTACCATTTGCAATGATATGGCTAGAGAACATTATGTTAAGTGAAATAAGTCAGTCAGAGAAAGACAAATACCATATGATCTCACTTATATGTGGAATCTAAAGAACTGAATACATGAGCAATGTAAACAGAAATAGTCTTAGAGACACAAAGAAAAAACTGATGAGGGCTAGATGGGATGGGGATGGGCATGAGGGAGAAGGGGAAGGGACAAGGCAACATAAACTGATAGCTACAATACTACAGAGACAGAAGAGACAGTTTAGGGAATATAATCAATAAGGTTGTAAATGTTTTTTTTTAGGGAAACAGAAGGATGCATGTCCTTTTAGGGAGACCACTTCATGGATGGTGTAGTGGCACTGTACATCTGAAGCTGCCATTGAATAATATTTTATGTCAACTATAATTTAACACATATATAATCATGGGATGTGTAATATAGTATGGGGATGGAGTGAATGGAATTGTAAGAGATATGTATGGTATCGGGTGTGGGGGCACAGAAGACGGGGGAGAGGGGAGTCACTTTGTAAGGGGTGAAAACAAAATAACTATTGCATTGTTTTGTACATCTGTAAATAATAATAATAATAATAATAATAATAATAATAATAATAATAAAGTTTTTAAAAAAAGAACTTCAGTGCCAACGATGGTTCATGAAATCCCTTGTTGGTTGATTTTGATCTCAACAATGCTCCTCTGTCAGGGAGGCCCACCGAGGTTGATGATGACAAAGTAGAGGCATTGATAGAGTCAAACCCATGTTACACGACACAAGAGATTGCAGAAACATTGAACATCCATCATTCAAGATTTCATGACCACCTGAAGAAGCTGGGATTCGTAAGCAAGCTCGATATTTGGGTCCAGCATGAACAGCATGTATAAACATCTGCAATATGCTCATTAAACATAAGGAAAATGATCCTTTTTTGAATTGACTGATAACCGTTGATGAGAAGTGGATTGTTTACAACAATGTGGTGCTCAGTCTTGGTCACGACGTGATGATTCACATCAAACGACATCGAAAGCAGACATTCATCAGAGGACAGTTATGCTCTCAGGGATTTTAAAGGTGTCATGTTTTTCAAGCTCCTACCAAGGAACCAAACAATCAATTTGAATGTGTACTGTTGGCAATTGGACAGTTTCAAAGAATCCATCATCCAGAAACATCCAGAGCTTGTTAATTGTAAAGGAGTTGTGTACCATTGCGACAACTGGAGACCACACAAGTTTGATCACCCGTCAAAAATTATTGGAGCTTGGATGGGATGTGTTGCCACACCCACCATACTTGCCTGACCTTGTGCTCTCAGACTTCACTTGTTTTGCTGTCTTCAAAACTCCTTGCGTGGTATACCATTCAATTCAGATGAGGCTGTAAATCAGCATCTTGTTCAGTTTTTCGCAAATAACGACAGGTCCTTGTATGAATGAGGAATTAGGAAGCTCACTGAAAGTTGACCAAAGGTTATCGAACAAAATGGACAATCTATAATTGATTGATCTTTGTTATTTATATAAATAAATGACCTTTGAAAAACATAGACAAAATATGTCAGGACTTCTCTGATAACCCAATATGTTCACACATCTTCTGTGGTTATTTTCAGTCTCCTGAGCTTGTGTGCTTTAATATGTGGCCCCTTTTCTGTCCACACATCCTAGTTAGAAAATACAAAACTTGAGACCAAAGACTCAACGCAGTAGTCTGCAGTAGTTGCCAGCAGACTCTGCCCAGCCAACCCTCCTCTTACTTTAATAAAGCTTCCTTCTATATTTCTGACTTGTGAATTCTTTCATGGCTCCCGAGCAAGCAGACACAACACCCAATTTGCATTTTTACTATGCAAACAATCAATACACATAAAAATATTATAAAATGAAAGGTTGTGTTGTTGATGAAAAATATCCAGCCTAAGAGACAATTTATAAGAGTTTATTTGAGCCAAACTGAGGATAATTGCCGGGAAGCAAAATCTCAAGGGATTGAGAAAATGCTCCGGAAAATGGCTGTTTCACAACTTATTTTATACATTAAAATCAAAGGAGGATGGTTACATGAAATCCATTGGTTGTAGATTAAGGGGTGGGATAAAGCAAAGCAGGGAAACCTTTGGGATCAGATAAAAAGTAAAATGGAGAGACACTTCTTTTACATTGGTGAGTATAGCATAGTTAATAGCATTTTATAGCACATAGAGATAGTATTTGGGGAACAAGATAAAAATTAAAGATTTTGTAGTTTTCTGCTCTGGTATGGTGGATTGTGCCCATCGGCGGGGGTGGGGGTGGGGTCCAGAAAAAGAGGTTACTCTGATATTGCAAGGGTATGTTATCTTAGATGCAAAAAAAATGACAGATAAGCTTAGGGTAAAGATTGACCTTTGTCAAGGAAGCTACAGGCCAAGGATATGACTTCCCACCATGGCCCACCTTAGTTAGGAATTTTTTATGTTCATGCCATCCTGTAGTTATTTTCAGCCTCCTGAGCTTGTCAGGTTTAACATGTGGCCCCTTTTCTGTCCACAGTGTGGTGATTTAGCAACTTTTCACAGCCAGATCTGTGAAGTTGGAGAGGATTCAGGCCTCAGTTTGGTTTATTGAGTGCAGTTTGTGGGCTATTCCTTTCACAGTTCATTTTTTTTTTAAGATTTTATTGGGGAATTGGGGGAGGGGAACAGACAAGTTGCTGTCCTTTTGTTCTACAGTCTAGTTATGGAGGACATCTCTTCACTGGCCCATGTTGGTATTATCATTGCTCTCTTCCCGGCGGAGGCAGTTTCTCGCCGGCCATTGGACAGTGGCTCACGGCAGCTCATGGCAGCTCATGAAAGTGCACACAGGCTGCTGGCAAACCCCACTGCAGCCTACACCATCACGGGCAACTCACAGCAGCCCAGCTCCAGGTTGAGCTGTTGTTCACCATCTTAGCTGTAGAGGGCACAGCATCACTGGCCTTCAATGTGGGATCCGAACCAGGGCTCCGCTGCGCAGAGCTGGTGTCCCAAGCCAACTCCTAAACAATGCACCACTCTGCACGCCCTCACAGTTCAACTTTAAGCAATATCTTCCTTCACAGATTAGGGATGAATATTTAGAAGGTTGTCTAAAGGAACTCATGTGACTTCTCAGTGAATTAGTTGAAATGACCTTAGGAAGTCTTTTCAATGTATATTATTTCCCTCCTCACATTTTGAAGTTGTCTAACTTGGCTAAAAATCATTCTTGGTGCCTTCTTGGTTTACCCTTGCAAACCTTTGTCATATTTCCCTATGACGGGCGTCTGGGCATCTGTGTGTGTGTGTGTGTGTGTGTGTGTGTGTGTGTGTGTGTGTGATCTGTAACTATTCATGTAAATGACCTGAAATAACGTACTGACAGCACTGTTTCCAAGTCTGTTTCATTAGACTGTTTCCTCCTGGGCCAGGGCTGCACTAATCTTGCCACCTGCTGCTAGGAGCAAACCTCATGGATCCCACAAGGCATCTTTATAACAGCATCCATGACCTGCACTCTGTTCACTGAACACTAAGATGGACTAGGTAGTCCATCAGCAGAATTTATTTGGGACAAGGACAAAGGGAAAAGGTGCTGCCAGCATTAGAATGTGCAGCCCTGGTGAGTTCACATGCACATTTGACAGTGTGCCAAGATGGAGGATGTCTATAGGGCAGGGAGACGGGAAGTTAGAACCACAGAGTTTTATAAATGGAACTTAGGACCATAGAGTTCGAGGAGCTCAGCTCCAAAAACAGACCTCCCAGCCTGGTTTCCTTAAATGCCAGTTCATCCTTCTCACTTCTCAAATGCAGAATGGGACCCCTGCCCCCACAAGCTAGGAAATGTAGTTGTGTGTTTTAGTTATCTGCTCCCCTGCTAAAGTGGCATCTTCTACTTTTGTGAATTACAGAAAAACCAAGAAGGGTCAGAGGGACCAAGCTCTGAATAACTGCTTTCTAACACCACCTGTAGCAAACAGCACATAGTACATGACAGATCTCGGCAGGGCTGAGGGACAGTGGCTGAGAATGGCCTGCTTTTTCTGCAGGCCCTTTCTTGTCTCCTGGCTCCAATCCAGTGATTCTAGGAAGGAAAACTGCCTGAATTGGGGAGGGTGGTTCTGAGAGAAATAGCTACCAAGACATGAAAGCAGGGTGAGATTGAGGCAGGATGTAAGTTACTAAATAACCTACTCAGAACTCTCACAGCTTCTAGCAGCTTGATGCCAATTACAGGATTTATTTCAGCCAGGATAATGTCTGCAGTACATCATTTAGGAAAGTATTATTTCATGTTGTCACAAACTGTATGTATAGTATGTAATGTGGATGTGTATATATGTGATATATATTATAGATGTGAGAGATCTAGTGACTTTTGTTATGGGTTTCATTGCAGGTAAATTGATTACTGAAGCCAAATGGGGCACCTTCAGGGTCCCTAGTTTGAATCCAGGGCATTAATGCTTTCCATGATTTCCATATGTGTGTAGTGTCTCTCCCATGCTGTATCTTCACTGTCACATCAAATCCAGAGCTCACAAATCTGAGCCAGAGACGTTTTGTTTGTAGACAGCCAACTTGATTCTGTAAATTATTGCTGGCAGGTGATTATAATTCTGAATGCATACCACTAAGAAATGGAAAGCTAGAGTATCTTGAGAAGTTTTTTGGTTTGGCTCCTAGAAGTCACTAGAACAACTGTGTATGGTTATGTTAGTCTCTTGATCCTTAATTTGCTGACTTTATTATTTCACATAAATTTTGTCTGTATAATATTTGTGGGAAGGTAAAAATGGCGGTTTGAGATTTTTATCCAATATAGAGAGTAGTTATTTATGAAAAACAAAGAAATGCCTGTATTTGTTTCTTTGTACCCAATTAATGTAGATGAGTTTTAAAGTGCATTAAAGCAATGGTAAAGAAAATAAGGAGATGTTGTACAAGTCTTTTTCTCCTCACACTTTTATGGAGACACACTGCTTTCTCAGAATGTCTGAGAAGAATGTGGATTCTAACCTCATAATCAGGTTTCTCAGATGCACTTAAAATATAAATGGCAGTGTTTTTATTAGTAAGAAAATCAAGCCAATTCCAGCCACCAGAAATAGAACTGATGAAAACTTGTTTTACTTGAATATACTTACTTCATAGGTTTCTGCTGCTGATCCTGTTATTGTTTCATGATTCACTTGAAGAAATGAAGGCAAATACACATGAGCACGGAGACATAGCCTGAGAGCATGTTCTGCTTCATCAACACTCCATCTGTACTCTGTGCTGAATCTATGTGAGTCTATGCTGGTACTGTTGTTCTGTGTCTGGTTAGGAAGCAAAACTCACCAAGCTGTTTATCATTCACCAGTTATATCCACAAGTTGATAGTCAACTTAGAATACCAGCCAGGGAGCCCAGATAAAAGGACAGAGATTAATTTAGACTTGGCACCTCCCAGGTACCTTGGACAGAAGCTTAGGGAATCTGAGATACTATCAGAGCACTTTCTTACCAGCTGCTGCTTTGGCAAAATGCAGACAAGCTACCAGTCTCCCAGTCAGCACTTCCTGTGAGTACCTGGTCTGCCAGTGTTCTCCAGCAGTGCTCTGAGGCCTAAGTAAATGGAGAAGGTAGGGGAGTAGGAACTGACAGTGCTGTTTGGGAAGATGAGACCAATCCGGTACTAGATGCATTAAAACAAGAGACTGTATCATTCAATGTCAGAATGAGTGCAGGGAACATGATTAAGTGGGTTCCTAAGTTAGGGCAGTTGGGAAAACAGAGAACACAGTAGCTGGGCTAGACCTGACAAAAGGGCATCTACACCTCACCTGGACAAGACCCTCTTGTGAGCATGCCTTCTCAGGCTTTTTCATTGCTCATTTACCCCCAGTGGAAAAGGGAGGAAAGGGAAAAATGACAAACTGGAGCTAAGTGTCGTAGAAGGTGTGAGAAATTGGTGAGCCAGAGTATTATTGGTGATGCTTCTTTTTGTGACAAGTACAGAGCTCTTCAGTGTGTCACACAGGACACATGATTAAGAGGCAGTGGGGTGGTTAGGAGCATAAACATGGGAGCGAGCCTGACTAAGGACCCAAAGCCCAGCACCCCCATTTCAGAGCTGTGAGATCCTGTACATGTTACTTAACCTGTGAGTACTTTGGTTTTCTCATCTGTGAAAGTGGGATCACACCAGTTCTCATATCTCAGGGTGCAGAGAATCTAAAAAATTATATCAGGCTGAGGCAAAGTTAAGGTAAATGGAGGAAGCAGCTGTCCAGGAATAGACTGGAAAGGGAATGAAAAGGCTAGATTTTCAAACCTCGATCTGCAGACCAGTCATCTGGGGCTGTTAATGTCGATTCCTAGGCTTCAGCTCCAGGAAATGCGATACAGAGATGTGGGGCTCAAGAAACTGCTGCTTGTTTTATTTATTTATTTATTTATTTATTTATTTATTTATTTATTTATTTATTTACAGAAAAGTTGCAAAGATAATTCAGGGTTCCTATATGCCCCTTCCTTACCCATTTTTTGCTAATGTTAACATATTGTCTTAGTACATTTGTCAGAACTAGCATGTCAACATTGGTACATTCCTATTAAGTACAGACTTCATTTGGATGTCACCAGATTTTCCACTACTGTTCTTTGTCTGTTCCAGGATCCAATCCAGGATTCTGCATTACATGTAGAGACGCTTCATTTTTCATGGGCACTTTCAGCTGATGAGAAGCAAGTGGGTCTGGGGAAGTCTTGAGAAACACAAGAACAGGGAAAGGGCTGAACAAAGTCAAACTGCCCCATCCCCACGTGAGGGCAATGAATGCAGTTCTGAGTCAGTGGGAGTAAGTTGGTGGGGTTGTTGGATATCAACATGTTGATTTTAGAGTTGGGAAGAAATCCCGTCCATGAGATGAGACGGGTTATCTTAAGAAGTAAGACATCTACTGCTAATGCTACAGCAGAGGGGTTTTGGAGTTTTCAATGTGGGGGTGCTGCCTAGACTGAGGAGACACATCTAGGATAGTGAACTGGTTAGGGCCTAAAGAAAGTTCAGTACATTGGGAACAGCTGCTTTGCGGAACATCAGAGTGCTCAGGGGGGACTTAGAGGGCACTAAGGGGATTAGAAGGGGCCCATTAACCTGTGAGCCACATGAAACCTATATTTCCTTGAAACCTGGTGATAATGCTTTGGAAATTCATCAGAATCACTAACATCAAGCACTACCATATTGCACACCAGTAAAGGTCAAAAGCTGAAGCCTGAGATGATCTTGGGGAGGGAGAGTCCTTAGTGGTAGTGGGAGGAGGACCACACACTGAAGCTTAGCCTTTGAAATGCTCATTTCCCACACTGAGTAGATAAAGGGGCCACCATTTGGGGGATACAATGTAAAGGTTAGTAGAATTGAGAAGGATAAAATGGAGTCATAGATGTTTTAAGAAAATGCTAGCAGAATCACTTGAGTTCTTGAAGTAAGTACTATTGATATTTTCCTCTGGACCTTAGGTTCTGATGATAAGCACTGAATTTCTCTAACCATTCAAATGACTTAGTGCCCTTCCCTGCAGTTACGAGAGAGAGAGAGAGAGAGAGAGAGAGAGAGAGAGAGAGAGAGAGAGAGAGAGAGAGAGTTAACCTTTGTCATTTGACTTGGGATTCCGCTTAATTTCTGAACTATTTCACTTTCCTAGTTCTTTCCGCACCCTAGAGATCCTAAACCACAAACGGGTATTCCTAAAATTCATTTCATATTGCACGTTCTCTTACCTGCCAAACCCACTTGAAATAGCTGAGTGGAAATTGCCTCAGAAACCAGAGATTGTGCTTGCACTAGGGGAACGGGCTTTGCTGAAGGGCTCTGACATCTTTGTATTGCTTGCTGACACAATGTCAGGATCAGGTGGGTAAGTGGCTAATTTAAGACTTCAGGTGATCTAATCCTTACCTTGTTGCAAAATGCTGGGTAGAAGCTATAGATTCTGTACTGAAACTAACACCTACCTGAGATTTCTCTGCCAGCAGTCAAGTGCGTTTCCAAGTTGCTTTGTACTCAAGAATGCAGCTTCTGTTTCTTTGTTTGTCTTTTTCATTTGTTGCTTTCAGTTTTATATATACATAATGAAATCATATGGCTCTCGACTTTTTCTGTCTTATTTCTCTTAGCATAATAATCTCAAGATCCATCCATGACAAAGAAAGAAAGAAAGAAAAACTAATAGACACAGACAATGGTTTAGTGGTTACCGGAAGGAAGATGAGAGTAAACAGGATCAAATATATGGTGATGGAAGAAGAACTGACTCTGGGTGGTGAGCACACAATGTGATATATAGATGATGTATTACAGAATTGTACGCTGGAAACCTATGTAACTTTACTAACCATTGTCACTCCAATAAACTTTAATTTTAAAAAATGCAGCTTCTGGGTGAGGGAATCATTTAGTCATTGTAGATGTGATTAGGGAGGAATCTTGGGGAATGAAAGATTTTAGCTAACTTATATGCTGTAGCAAAACATTTCCAAAAACATGGCATAACCTGAATACAGAGTGAATTATTTTCCAGTGAATTCTAGCTTCAGCATTTTTTTAAAATCAAGGAATAGTGTATTTCTAGACATAAGGAAACTAAACCAAGAAATGAACTGTAAGCTGTTATAAAGCCAGGAGTCAGTGCTGCTGGATTTCAAGAATGTGTGGGCTAAGGTGGCACATTAAGGGTAAGTGTGAAAGAAAGGGCCAGGCTATGATCTGATACAGCATGGACGACATTTCTCTTTAACCAGAAACACTGGGCTGTAGGTTGTTGTCTTATGATGAACCATATAAAATTGTTGATAGACAACCATTTTTGACATGCAACAATCATTTCATTTGGCTCAAACATTATTTGAGAACTTTGTCTTTTCCTTGGAATGAAGACTTAAAAGTTCAGTTCACAGTAGACCAGTTGAAATTTCATTGTTATTTCAATAGCAAAACAACAAACGATGAAGAATGAAAATAAATGAAAAGAATGAAAAGTCCAGGTTGTCAAATGTTCTTTTATATAATCTTTTTATGTGAGTCTTATTATTTTATGTAGTCTTATTACTTTACTTTCCAGGTATGAAGCCCTCAGAAAATGAGCTCATTTACCACCCTAATCGTAACTAATTTCCATGCCCCATAACATGTACAGAACCTACTTGCTTTCCATGATGTTTACATTCTTACTGTGTTGACTCAATTTCCCATTTATCAAAATGGACTTATTGCCTTCTAGGATTAAAACCAAAGGGGAAAGAGCAATTTTTCATGATTCTGCACATTCCACTGACTTGTTCTTGAAACCAGAGACATGCCCAATGTCCTTTCTCCAAACTTTTAACCTTTGACCACTCATATGTGTCAGCATTCTACTTAGTAACTAGCATAGTACTATGGGGCAAACTATCTTTGTTAGTGATTTGTGGTATTTTCTTCCTTCTGAACTAAATCACATCATTTATCCTAATCAGCAATGAATCAAGCACAAGTGATGAGCTTTGACCTTAGGTGGTGAAATGAGGTACATGAAAATACAGCAAAACTATCAGTATTTACTGAGTATTGCTCAAGCTGAGTGGCTGGCGTCTTAGTTGTAAAGAACTCAGAGTATTTGGTAAATTTCTAATTGAAATGTAAGTCTCAAAATAGCATTTTAGGCCGGCCGAGTGGCACGGTGGTTAAGCACTGGCTTGGAGGCCAGTGGCCCCAGTTTGGGTCTCACAGGTGAGGGCCAGTGACACTGCCCTCAAAAAACAAACAAACAAACAAACAAACAAAAATAGCATTTTAAAGTCAAACTATGTGACTTGTTTAAACTCAACCTCTTTATAAGCAACCACAATTCTAGTTCTTGTTTTTCCAGTTTCTGACCTGTTTTGCTGCTTGAAATCCTCCAATACCTCACATTCTGATCTGCAGTATTCCTGTGATTCCTCTCTCTCTGGTATGTTTTACCTGATTTGACTTTCCAATGTGCTTTTCACTCTTGGCACAAAAATCTAGTGCACCATGCCACTGGGAACTGTGGCCAATGGCTTTAAGTGTAACAAGTTGTCTTTAGGTTGAAAAGAGCAGAAGCCAAAGATAGGACTCCATGTTAACTGGAGGCAAGAGTCAAACTGACCTATGGTCAGTTTAAGAATGCTTTAGGAGCTCAATAGCAGAGCTCATTGAAAATGTGTAAGTTAGGCAGAGATATAATGTGATGTGAATAGAGAGAAGTGTTACAAACACACTAGCCATATTTAAATTAAATAGAGTTTATTCACTTTTCTTTTATTATAAGAATGAGGGAGGGGAAAAAAGCACAGAAGTTTTAGTATTTCTTTCGAAACAAAACTGCAACCAATACTTGAATCTTGAAGCTCCAAACTCCCTAAACAATGTTTTTGGAGGTAGTAGATTTTAATTTTATATACCATTCTTTATCACTCGTATTTATATCCTTTAAAAATGATGGAACCTGCAAGACTCAATATAATGTGAAGCCTTGCTATATTGAAAGTATTCCTTGGCCCACAAATGCTTTGTTTATTGACAAAATTTCCAGGAATGCATTTGAGAAGGTAGGAGAAAGATTTCACATATTCGAGAACTTTCATTTTTAAAAAATATTCCAGGTTTAGGTGACATGGTACTAATATAACAAAAGATTGATTACTTAACTTCCTGCCCTTTAAATCCTGAGATAATGGTTTTGAAGGTTTGTATGTTTCCTCTTAATGGCAAGACTTCAATTGAACAGATATAATCCAGTTAGCATGTAGGAGAGAAAAGCTGTCTTGTATCACCCACTTTCATATCACTACTATTAGGGTCCAATGCTTTTCAATTTAATACATGCAAAAACACCGTACTTCATAGTCTTCCTGTACCAAATGTAGAAAAACGGCACTGAGGTGATCCAAGCAGGTATATAACACATCCCGTCAAAGAAATATTTTTAAAAGAGGGCATTTCTATGAAGATACAAGATATCACTCTAAAGTTCTAGTGCTGTTTTTTTAAATTAAAATTTATTGGGGTGACAATGGTTAGTAAAATTACATAGGTTTCAAGTGTACAATTGTGTAATACATAGTCTATATATCACATTGTGTGTTCACCACCCAGAATGAGTTCTCCTCGTCACCATACATTTAAACCTCTGCAGTTTTAGTGCAGTTTTAAGCTTTGACATATTTAGAAGTATAAACACTACAAAGTTAACAAAATATAATTGGAAAGGTTAATTGAATTTCTATTAAATCTACTTAGCTTTGTAAATTTTAAATATTACGGTTTTCATCTTACATGGACTAAAACAAACATTTTAAACTTTTTTGTTTCAGTCAATATAAAGTGAAAACCTTAATACTAAAAATTTACAAAGCTAACAAGTTTGAGAGGAATTTCATTGAATTTTCCAGTGAAGTTCTCTGAGTCTCACATTCACATTTATGCAGCAGTGCCTGAACAGTCCAAGCTCACTGTATCAACGCTGAAATCAGCCCTGAGACTTGTGGGACACCTTCTATTCACCACCTGCTTGTTATTGCTGGACCACCACGGTGCTTAGAATTATGAAAATGTCTTTTTTTTAAGGCAGTGTCACTGGCCCTCATATGTGGGATCTGAACCTGGGCCGCTGGTGTCCCAAGCCATCTCTTAACCATTGCACCACTCGGCCGGTCCTGAAAATGTCTTTTGATACATTTATTTCACAAAGGAAATATATGCAGTGTGGACCCAACACAATTACATAATCCATGACTGATACTTCCTCTGATTATCCCATACATCTAATATGCTCATGAGTAGTGCTTGCAAGGAATGTGAATGACAAGTGTTCTGCAGCAACTTTTTGGTTTAAACCAACTTCCAAGAATGACCAGTAGCTTTAATGACCTGGTCAGAAGTAAGAATGCTGCAGTACCTAATAGTCTGTTTTTAGGTGGTCATAGGGGAAATACTACCTGCTGGGTTTGGAGGAGGAAAGGTGATATTTCTCCAGTCCTCATAGATGAGAGGCTCATTCTCTTACACCTCCTCATTTCTCCCTTAAGAGATGATGGCACTGGAATGCTGAAAAGCACTGAAATATTCTGTGCTCAAAAACCTCCTCAGGCAAATGAAAACCACAATGAGATACCACCTCACTCTGGTCAGAATGGCTATCATTGATAAGTCAATAAACAACAAGTGCTGGCGAGGTTGTGGAGAAAAGGGAGCCCTGGTGCACTGTTGGTGGGACTGCAGATTGGTGCAACCATTATGGAAATCAGTATGAAGGTACCTCATAAAACTGGAAAAGGAACTACATTATGACCCAGCAATTCCACTCTTGAGTATCTACCCAGAAGAATCCAAGACACTAATTCAAAAAAATATATGCACCCCTATGTTTATTGCAGCACTATTTACATTAGCCAAGACTTGGAAACGACTGAAATGCCCATCGGTAGATGACTGGATCTGTGGTACACTTATACAATGGAGTATTACTCTACTATAAAGAAGAATGAAATCGTACCATTTGCAACTATATATGGATGGACCTAGAGACTACCACGTTAAGTGAAATAATTCAGTCAGAGAAAGACAAATACCGTATGATCTCACTTGTATGTAGAATCTGAAAAACTGAATGAACGAGCAAAGTAAACAGAAACAGACTCATAGATATAGAGGAAAAACTGATGGTTGCTAGTTGGGAGGGGGGTCAGGATGAGGGAGAAAGGGAAAGGATTAGACGGCATAAATAGGTAACTACAATATTGCCACAGGGATATGAAAGACAGTTTGGGAAATATAATAATGTAAATATTTTGTGGGGTATCAGATGGTCACATGTCTTGTTAGGGAAACCACTTCATGGATGGAGTAGAGGCATGATGACTGCACTGTACACCTGAAGCTGATGTTGTATAATATTGTACGCCAACTGTAATTGAATATATAGATAGTCAGGGTATGTGGAGTATACTGTGGAAGGGAGTCAAAGGAATTGTAATAGATATGTATGATATGGTGGGGAGTGGGATGGTGAATTGGGGGAGAGGGGTTGTCATTTTGGGGGTAAAAAGTATAAGTATTGCACTGTGTTGTACACCTGAAACTAATATTTTTTAATGTTTTTTTCACAATAAAAGAATTTAAAAACAAAAAAACAAAAAACCTCCTCAGAGCTGCTCTGTACAGTTCTTTGTAGTTTCTGTCTGCACATAATCTCAAAATGGCCTAGGAAAGGCAACCAAATAGAACACAGGTACAATTAAAAGAAAATAGTGTTCCAATCTTAAAAAAAGAAAGCACCTGATGAGCCACACGGCCACCTACTTCAGACGGTTCACAATTCCTGCTGCTTTGGGGAGCTGAGGTCTATACTGCCAGGGTCTGGGGATGCTGGTTCCTGTTAATTCACTAAGGTAGATCTTTAGGGGCTCTGATTACACTGCCAGAGCAAGAGGGAACTTAGAATTATTTAAAAATTGGGTTCCCAGGGACCGGCCGAATGGTTCAATTGGTTAAGTGCTCGTCAAGAGTGTGAGCTGAGCTCTGAGCAACAGAAGTTCGATGCCCATCCCGAGCTGAGCTGCTGTTGAGCTGCCAACTGATGGCAGGATGGCTCAGCTAAAAACAAAAAAAATAGGTTCCCAAAGATGTGGAAGGCATGTGACAGGCTCCTCACAGCAATGTCATCTGTTACCTGTATGCTTGTTCCTTAAACATGATGAACATGCACTTGAGTGACATCAGTATTTACTCAGCAATTCTACCTTCTCTCATTAGTTATTGTGTACTCGGGGCACATTTTAATCAGGCAGGGGTGTCCTGGACTTATTGGAAAATAGGAAGGAAAGGTCTAATGACTAAAGGGCCATAAGAAGTGATTTCATTTTCACATTAATTATGGTAAAAAACGTCTTATTCTAAAGTACCACCAATGGACCACAGCAAGTGTCCATTTGAAGCGTGTGCATTTCAGTTGTGAATACTTTTGCTGTATGCTCAACAAAAGTCATAAACCATAAATCTTACTTGGTCCCATGTACATTACTATATCCATTAAAACCCCGTGTGCTCTCTACATCCAGTATTTCAAACTCACATCATGCATTCTCGGTATAGGGCTCTCAGGTGAGCCACTAATGCTTTTATCTAATAAACTTACGGGACTGAACTGTGATATATACAGGAAAGAGACAGGGATCTGCAAACCGAGTAACACAGGTAAGAGTGTTAACTTGATTGTGTATGTGGAGAAGATCAATGATACAATCGTAAGACATTATTCATGTATGGTTGTAAGAAAGGGTAGAGGTTTAGATGGAAAACCACTAACAACAGATTAAATGTGATTGAAAATATTCTGAATTCTGGTCACAGAAGAGATACCATGAAAGACACCAAGAATGGGATGCAAAAGGGTGAATAAGCTCTTCAACATGGTGATTTAAAAATCTCTCCATTTTCCTAATCACTACATAACATGATATACCCACAGATAGTGGCATTGGTGACTGACAGAAAATGGCACATGTTGATTCCACAGTCTTACCTTTAGGTTTTAAGCTCTGTCTTTACTAAGGCAAATGAATATGAAAAGCACATCATTGTCATCTGCCAAGGAGCGAAGGTCAAAGTCATATTTGGCATAAACACTGGCAGGAACATTAATATTAAACTTAAGTAACTCCAAAACACACCTTTTCATCTCATTCCTGATGAAGACACAACACAACCAATATAGGACAAGGTTAGTCAACTGGGTATCTTCAAAAATATTATCCTGAGCTACTTGATGGCTCTCAATTTTGCTTTGAAACAGATAAAGGTGACCCAGCTGGATCAATGCAGTAAGGTTCCAATAAGGCACAGTTGTCTGTTGTCCTTTCTGCATCCAAGCACATTGAGTTTGGGGTGAGGGGAAGAGGTCACGGCCTCTGCTACCCTTGTGGTCTTACTTGGGCTTGTTCATCAGAGTTCCATGGTGCAGCTGTGCAATTCACACTCCATGCTCACTCACAAGGCCCCACATGCAATGATCAGATGACAAGAACAATGCATGCTGCTTATTAGTTCTGATGACAGTGCAGACATTTTCACAGCAGATACCAGGCAGGGGCTTATTGAAGTAGAGACCCCTCAACAACAGGAGTGGGCACGTCCCACGACAACCACTGGATCCATGGAAAACTACTTCTGTGACTCTGGGAGCATTCTTCTCAAATAAATAAGCTCCATATTATAGGAAAGGGAACCCTTCCCCCTGCCCCAGGGCATAGGGCTGGTGTCAAAGGGCACCTGGCAAGTTTCTGTTCCTCTCTTCTCACTGGGATGAGAAAATGTCACCACGACAGAACAGTAGGCAATTTTTAAACCTTGGAAGGCACAACGATTAAAGATAGCTGTGGTGGCTGGATGAGACCCACTTTATCATGTGACCTCCGACAGAGCCCAGGATTCAGGCTCAATCAGTGTTTGTCCCATGGTGGGAATGTGACCCTGAGATGCACCACACACACAGTCATCCCAGAACAGCCTGGGAGCACACCCCTAGGGGGCAAGTTCAGTAAAGTGGGAAAGGAAGACATGGGTAGCCGTCCTTTGCTGTGTGATCAAACTGCCATCATCTCCAAGGGTTTAAGTCAGTAAGTATCAAGTCAGTCAATTATACCACATTCACAGGAATCCCTTTACAGAGTTATTAAATAAAAATTATAGATACTGGCACAAGCAGGAGACAGGCTTATTTTTTAAACATATTTGGTTTCTTAGCTTTAAAGTTTTAATATTTTATCCATTGGCTAGCCTATCCATTGGAAAGGCTTGATATTCTCCTGCATGGAGCTCCAAACATGAGCAGAGATGAGGTTTTCTCATTTGTTGAACTTTAATCCCAACTGAACCTCCTTCCAAAATTAACTTCCTGTTCATATGGCCATAAGTCTATAGAAATGTAAATCAGATGTTTTGGAAATTAGCTAATCAGGACTTAATTTTCTATAGAAATAAAATGTACATCACTATCCCTTTGATATTTTCTCCACTAATAGATTTTAATTGTGTACAAATACACTACTTTGGAGGCTTAACATGTCTATTAATCGAGGTTTAGTCACTGAACAAAAGCATATGCCTCCATAATACGCATCTTCTGGAGTTTTCATTTCTCAGTGGCTCGATAGCCAAATAGAAGACCATTTACAGGCACAACAAATTATCTTAATAGCAGCTGCTCAGTTTAACTTATTCTTTTGATGGAAATGTGTTCTAAGAAGACACATAGATAGATACTGGAAAGTTTTAAGAAAAAGCTGATAAACACCAATTGTTAAATTTGGACTTAAGGTGAGACCATTGCAAATAGTAGTCTACAGTAGCTGGAAAACCAATGTACACTAACCATTGTTGTGTACCAACAGTGGTTAGTTCCAATTTCCAAAGATCATCAACAAAAGCAGCCTATGTAAACAGAAGAGTTTTTGCTGTTTCTCTGTTCACACACACAAAAAAACATTATTTAGAACTAGTCTTCCTGTAGCTATGTTACTGTAGACAAAAATAGCAGGGCCTGGGGGACAGAGAAGGGAGGCAGAGAAGGAGCGTGTGATGGGGACAAAGAAGGTGGAGAAGAGGAAATCCTGAGGCAAAGGAACTGGATTCTGGTGGCCAAGAGCAGATGTAGGACATCATCTTGACTTTCAGGTGACATTTAGCTGATTTCACTTCACTTCCAAGTTTAATAGGAAATTTAATGTTTGTTTATTCCCCTAATTTAAGCTCAGACATTATAACGGCACACAAAAACCGATGATGAAGAGAGGTCAGGGCAGCCAGTAGTGGGCAGAACTGATGAAAACATTGCAAAAATCCATCAAATTGTGTGTCAAAATCATTGGCTGACTGTGAAAAGCATAGCAGACTAGGTAAACATTGATAGAGAAACAGTTAAGAAAATCTTAACTGAAAATATTGGCATGAGAAACGTGTGCAAAAATGATTCCCAAGGAGTTCACCAATGAACAAATGCAAAAGAGAGTCGAAGTTTGCCAAGAACTTTTGGAGAGGCAAGATGATGTTTTAGGCCATGTTATCACTGGTGAAACATAGGTGTACCAATATGACCTTGAAACAAAGTGTAAAATATAAAAGAGCACAATGGATGTGTCAGCTATAATTTAACACATATATAGTCATGGGATGTGGAATATAGTATGGGGATGGAGTCAATGGAATTGTAATAGATATGTATGATATGGGGGGGCAGCAGGGGAAGGGGAAGGGGTAGTCACTTTGTAAGGGGTGAAAAAGATAACTATTGCATTGTTTTGTACATCTGTAACTAATAATAATAATAAAAAAGTTAAAAAAAAGAAAAAAGAAATAAAGAGCATAATGGAAGTCAGCCAATTCTACACTACCAGAAAAGCTTCCTGTGTCCAAATCAGGAGTCAAAACAATGTTGCTAACCTTTATTGATATCAGAGAGGTAATTTATTTTGAATTTGTATCAACTGGACAAATAGTAAATGAGGTTCACTATTTGGAAGTGCTGAAAAGGCTGCATGAAAAAGTTATATGAAAATGACCTGAACTTTTCTCCAACAATTCATGCCCCTTGCATTATGACAATGGACCAGCTCACATAGCACTGTCTGTGAGGGAGTTTTTAGCAAGTAAACAAAAAACTTGATTTGAATACCCTCCCTAATCACCTGATCTTGCCCCCAGTGACTTTGTTCTTTACCTCAAGATATAGGAATTATTGAAAGGAAGACATTGATGAGATTCAAAACATCAAGTGTAATACAATGACAGCTCTAATGGCCACTCCAAACACAGAGTTCCAAAATTGCTTTGAAGGGTGGATGAGGCTCTGACATTTGTGCATAGCTTCCCAAGGGGAGTACTTCAAAGGAGACCAAAGTGATATTCAACAATGAGGTACTTAGCACTTTTTCTAGGATCAGTTTGCAAACTTAATTTTCACACCTCATATAATGGATTCTAATATTAGCATGGCAGCCAAGAAAAATCTCCACCCTGTGCCACCAAGACAGTTCCCACAGGGGCCAAATAAGGACAAAAATCCCTCCTCCCGACCAGAAGGAGTGGTCAGCATGGAATCAGCCTGGGAACACCTGTGACACCACCCTTAAATCTTGAATATTTCGTGCCCTCATTTTAAACATGGTAAAATCCGAAGCTTCTGTGTTCTCCAGGGCAGTTTCTTCTTTGGGGCCTGCCCACTCTCACACCATCTTGAGAGTGTCCAGTACTATTTCTTTTCTTTTCATAAACCTACTGCTTGCTTGGCTCTGTTTGCCTTGCTTATTTGGTTTGTCCCTGAATTCTTTCCTGTGACATTTACCAAGAACGCTTTTTTCCCGGTAACAGCAAGACATGGCCACTGGTGCTCCTGGAGCTCACATCTATGAAAATCTACACATTTCCCTGCATGTTCTCTGACGACATAACTAGAGCCGGAGCCCAAGCCAGCTGAATTGCAGGTTTTGAGAATCTTTAACTGCTGCGTGGCAGGGCTAATGTTTGTGATTACAAATTATCCCTCCTTCAAGGGACCAGTTTTAAGACTGATGACAGTGGTGATCAAAGTTACTTTAGCTTCTGCAGTTTCCATAAGTACTTTTGTTTGTTTCAAATTCATCATTTGCTCTCACACTGTGGGCTAAGATGGCTACAAGCAGGGTCACCATGATCACTCACTTTACACTGTTACCTAAGAGGGCACTGTCACCAAAAGTCTCTTCGATAGCACCTGACAACCACTGGTCCCTTCTCTTAGTCACAAGTGTCCTCATTTCAGTTGTGAATACACACTTGGGGAATTCTGAATGACAGTCTTATCTAGAATCACAGGCAAAGATAACAAAAACAACTCTTTCCACCACCGGAAATGAACTTAATCTTCCAATGCTGTTCAATACCATCAAGAGATATTCTTTCCTGTCTTCCTAAATGCCACTCACCCAGACATTTCCCCTGTATAGTGGGTACTTTGAGAGCCTGCTGGAAATACCTCTTTAGCCATCTTGCTCACTAGCTGCAGGGCCCTTCCCAGGAGCCAGGGGGGCCAGATTGAAAGCCCTCATTACGTTTGCTATCTCACTCCTACATGAGCAAGCTAAGGAGAAGCACCCGCATGGTTAACCTACAGCACACAACTCACTGCTGGGGTTGCTGAGCACCCTGGGAAACTCTCAGATGGGATGGGCCCAGGGTGGAGGCCCAATGATACTTCCCAGATGGCCTGACAGGACCTTCCTAACTCATCAGACTTATCTTTAAACACATGCAATTCTCTTAAAGGGGAGGAGAGAACAGAGCGATCCGAAACCTGTATATGTGACTATATTATCCTGATTTCTGTAACAACAGAACCCCAGATAAAAAGGAAATACCAATATATGATGTATGACTCAGCATTAAGCTATAACTCCTCAATAGTCTAGAAATCTGAAGACCTGAACACTGACCAAACATTTATTTCAAAGGCCAGATGGATGGCCCTTAAAAATGGACTACACATGGGAGACAGCTTTAAGGAAGCCATGAAGATATGTTCCGTACTGTTGTTCTGGTCGTGAGACTGTAAAATGTTTACCCAAACCATAAAGAAATACATTACAAATTATCAAGGAGATGATTACAATATTAACACATCAAGACCTACCGATTAGTGGTGAGGGATATGAATTGTTATACCAAAGATGGATAGAAAATAGTATGTAAGTTTATGCCTACTGTAGTTCTCTGCACAATTTCACCTCCAAGAATATTTCTTAAAATGTAAATTTGATTGGGCACATGAGGTATTGGAAAATGGTTAGGAAAGTTCACTGAAACCTTACAAACTCAAATGTCCGCAGCTGTAATGTCCTTGAGGTTCTTGCAGTAGTTCACATTCCATAGAGCCTGACTGTCCCAATGCTTGGAGGCAAGAATAGCTCCCAAAACAATTCTTTTACAGTTAGTGGGACAAAGATTCATCTCAAGTTAAGCACAAGTTAAAAGCCTTTCAAGGTAAATTTGAAAAAGTAGAGCCCTGGTCTTTGACTTCATTCAGTTTAAGTGCTGTGAGAATTAAGAACTGGTAGTACAGACAGACTTCATCTGTGTTTGACATGCCTTTTACTCTTAGGTTTTACAGAGACTTTGCTTCACCAGCCAAAGCCACAGGCCAGATCACAGTTACAAGTCACGCACGTCTGTTGCCTACTCCACCTGTGCACAATTTCCAGCTCATATTTGGGCACAAGAATGAATGGACATCTTAGCAAAGGACATCCTGAAGACACGCATTGTGTTTTCACTTTCCCACGTGGAAAGGACAGCACCCACAGGCCCAGAGCAGGCTAAAGTTGCTCACTGAATACTGGAGTACCTACCACATGCAGTGCATCATATCTGGATGGAAGTTCTCTGGTGATTGTACATAATACTTGCATGTGTAAATCCCTGGTGAGACAACATTTACCTCTTCTTGGAGGTCACCAGTGCCTCCCAGTGGCTGCTGTGCAGCAGGACAGGTGGTACAGACTGGTGTGCCTGAGGCGGGGCTTTCCAGCTGTCCTATCCCTGCAGTTAGTGCCTTTTTAAGGAACACACGTGCATACAGAGGATAGTCCTTCTTACACTCCCGAATTCTCACACCTCCATTAGTATTTCATGAACTTTAACTCTGTCTTACCTAACCTGAAGCTCAGTTGCTCCTGGTGGTTTCAAGGTGGGAACAGAGCTGCCCCTGCGACTCCTGTAAACCTGTCAGGTAGCTTGTGAGATGTCGTGATTTCTTTTCCATGTATTAAATGTCTATTCTACAAAGAACTGGGTGAAGTTCCCAGCTAAGTCAATATTACAGAGGTAAGCTGTGATTTGTTGTTCCCTAAGGGTGCTTGGCAGAAGAGTGTATATGTCATTTGATAAAAAGAAAAAAGTCCAATTTAAAGAGTATGTTTACTGTCTGAAAATTATCAGCTCAGATTGGCTAATATTCTCCAAACTCAACTGTGTTTTCAAAAACAAATGTTTATTGACCATTTTCTGTTCTCAGAGAAATTTAGTCCCCATTCCCCAAATCTCAGTTCTCTCAGGTATCCTAAGAATGAACCATCTTACAAGGTTCAACTCTACTTTCTGGGAATAATTAGAGGTATGTGGACAACACTGGCAATCTCTCAACTTCCTGTCATCTCTACTGGAAAATGTGATACGTGCCATTACTCATTTATGGACACCACTGGGCCCAACTCAGTGGGATTGCAATTTCTCCCTCTTCTCACTGAAGCTAACTCTTCTATCAGTGAAGTCTATCCCATCCCACTTCTGCAGAACACAGGGCCCCAAATTACCTCTTTTTGAAGAATTTCTCCCACTCTTCCCAGAGATTTTTCCCCACTATGAATGTGTTTACATTGTCCCATCCTAACCACTCATAATCCCTATAAGGTTCCCTCTCATTTTCTCATAGTAAATGCCCTGATGCTGGCTTCTTGTCTCCCAATCTCTCCTTAACCCACTTTAGTATGTCTCCTGCCACTATCACTCCATGCAAAATAATCTTGCTGAGGTCATGGATGCCTGTGTACATATAAACCAGAGCTCTTCATCCCACCTCTCCAGGCCCCAAGCCTCCCTAGTAACATAGAGGAACTGCTGTTTGCCTGGTTGCTTGGCAAAAACCTTCCATTGGGGTTAGCCTGTTCCAATCCTTTAGCAATTCTTGTTATCCCTACCTCTTACTGATTATCCATCCACTTTGTATTCTCTTTGTTACCCCCACTGGTATCACTGTTATTGCTGTCTGACTTCTCTGCCTCCACTATGATACCCAACAACAGTCTATTCTCCCCCAAACAGCCAGGAGACCCTCTTTAATTAAGAACATATCACTCCCCTGC
Source organism: Aselliscus stoliczkanus (assembly GCA_033961575.1). Taxonomy (NCBI): domain Eukaryota; kingdom Metazoa; phylum Chordata; class Mammalia; order Chiroptera; family Hipposideridae; genus Aselliscus; species Aselliscus stoliczkanus. The sequence goes on along the minus strand of CM066731.1, from coordinate 73,597,785 downwards.
TCAAGACCTGCCAAAGGTTTCCCATCAAATGAATACAAAGTTAACTTCTTTCCATAAACTGCAAGTGATGAGGCCCTATAATGCAGGGCACTGCCCTTCTGTGACCTCATCTCCTTAAGTTCTTCCCTCATTCCTTACTCTGACCACACCAGCCATCCCGCTGTTCCTTGAACTCACAAAACATGTTCTGGTCTCAGAACCTTGCACTTGTCCCCTGTACCTGTAATGCCAGAGCGCCTTCTGTCTTCCTCCATCCAATCTGGTCAAGGTTCAAATGTCACCTCTTTATGGTTTGTTTGGTTTTTTTTTTAGCTGAGCCGTCCTGTCACCTGTTGGCAGCTCAACAGCAACTCAGCTGGGGCTGGCATTGAACCACCATTGCTCAGAGCTCAGCTTTCACTCTTGAGCTAGCTCTTAACCAACTGAGCCACTTAGCCAACACTTCAAATGTCACTTCTTTAAAGAGGCTCTTCCTGATCATTCTATCTGAAACAGTAAGCCCCGATGATCAACTTTATCACTTTACTCTGCTTTACTGTCTTGGTATTTACTACTGTCTGAAATATTCATTTAAAAATATTCATTAAAAGGGCTGGCCAAGTGGCTCAGTTGATAAAGAGCTTGCTCAAGAGTGCAAGCTGAGCTTTGAGCAGCAGCAGTTCGATGCCCAGCCCGAGCTGAGCTGCTGCTGAGCTGCCAACAAGTGGCAGGATGGCTCAGCTAAAAACGAATTTTAAAAAAATAAAAAAATAAAAACAGTCATTAAAAAAATACTTATGTCTTCCTCACTAGAATATAAGCTCCAAAGAGACAAGAACTTATCTCAGTCTATTCTCTCCCTTATGCTCAGCATTAGATCTGTAAGGTCGATCAGCACTTAAGAGACAGATGGCCAGCTAGAGTTTGAGGAAAAACAGGAGAGAATAATCAAAGAGACACCAAGATAAGAGAGGATCAACTATCAGAGTGTGGTCAAATTCTAAAGGCTTCTAAGAAGTTACTCATTGTATAAATACCCACCAAGTACCAAGTTTGGTCATTCCTCTATCTTCCATCCACTTTTGACTCTATATACTTTCTCCATTTGAACAGCTACTCTTAATTTCCTACCCCTAGCTCACATTCATGCTCCAATTTCATATATTCCAATGAATACTAGACATGGCCACTCTGCTGTATTACAGGTACATCCAGCTTAACTTGTGACAAAAAACCTCCCTCTTCAAACTCAGATGCTTTCCTTTCTGTGTCATCTAGAGTTCTCCATATGGAAGTACTACTACCACCTTTCTCCAGCATGTACTAAGCACTCCAAAGGGCTGGCAGCTCCATGAAAAGGCCTGTGTCTAACCCAGTGAATGTTATTCAAAGCAAAAGCCAGAGATTTCCAGTCAATATGGCTGAGTGGGTCAATGTGGTGCTCACCTCCTTTCAGGACCACATCAATTACAACTACAAAAGAACAACCATCACTGAGAATCACCTGAAGTCTTGCAGAATTGAAGCCCTACAAGTATGGACATACAGAAGAAGAGACTGGTAGGAGGAGCATAGACACAGAATGGGCTGGACCTTGCACACATGTGGGAAAGATCTCAGCTTAGGGGGTACTCTCTAGTGGAGCTGGGGTCCCCACCCCGTCACAGCTTCCCCAGTCCACGGTTCCAGTGCTGGGGAGAGAAGTCTCCAAAACTTCTGGTGGTGAAATCCACTGGAGATTGTAGCTGAGTGAGACAGAGGATGGATGGAGCCCTAGGCCCTCCTCTTAAAGGGACCAAACACAAATTTACTCACTTAAGGACTCACTCACTCTGAGCTCCAGCACTGGGTCAGTGGCTCAAAAGATGCTAGGGACATAGGGGTGGGAGAGAACTGAATTGTCTGTCTGCAGGATGAGGGTTGGAGGGGCATATTTCACCCAGATAGAGGAGCTGGCAGAAGCTATTGTTTTTTTGTTCAGTGCTCCCCCTCCCTGAATGCAGACACAGGTAGACCCCATACCAGATTCTCCATCAAACTGGCTACTTCCTTTCCTCTGCTCCGCCCTAGTGATTTTCAGAAACCCTGCCCCACCCAACTTTCAGGCACACCCAAGCTGTCTTCAGTGGTTTTACCGTAAAAACAACCTATCTTAGCTCATGTAGCAGAGTTTCATAAAATCTCTCAAATGATCACAAAACCCAAACAAGCTTCATGTGGCTTTGGCATGTCCTGTACCAGTAGCTGAGCAGCCCTATGCCCAGCAGTCGTGACAGCAAGCCTCAGTTTTGAGATTGGTGTCTCAAGGCACCTCTAAGTCCAGTGTGGGCAGTGACCATCAGCAGATTGCTTTGTGGCTGATGCCAGGTGGCCCTGGGCAGAGGACAGATTGCAGCTAATCTTGGCATACAGCAGGTTGCTCCCAGGAGGCCAGGGCTGGCACACCAGGTGGCCAGCTTCCAAGTAAGCCAGAGCATTACTTGGCCATATCCAATGATGACACAGCCAAAGGACAGAATGCACAGGCACCAGAGCCCTGCTAAAGCAAACCCTGCTCTGCTCTATAAGGTCAGCCCTTGCACCACATCTTTTCCACAGTCACGGCCAGTCTTCACAACCAATCAGTCTGAGGGTCAATCTCTCCTATGGATGTGCAACAGCCACCAAGGCTCTACTTCAACAGGAGGGCACATACAACGCATACCTGGAGAACTCAGCTGTGTTGACCAGGGGACTGCACCACTGAGTTCCACAGGACACCTACTACATAGGGCCACTGTACTAAGACTGGGAGGCATAGCAGCCCTACTTAGTACATAGAAACAAACACAGGGAGGCAGCCAAAATGGGGAGAGAAAGAAACAAGTCTGGAATTAAAGAACAGAACAAACTCCAGAAAAATAACAAAATGGAGACAAGCAATCTACCAGATGCAGAGTTAATGCACTAACTGAAATGAAGAGAACATTAGAGGGAATCAACAGATTAGATGAAGCAGAGGATTGAATCAGCAATTTAGAATCTAAGTTAGCAGAAAACACCCAATCAAAAGAGCAAAAAGGCCGGTCGAGTGGCTCAGTTGGTTAAGAGCTCACTCAAGAGTGCGAGCTGAGCTCTGAGCAATGGCGGTTTGATGCCAGCCCGAGCTGAGTTGCCATTGAGCTGCCAACAGGTGGCAGGATGGCTCAGCTAAAAAAAAAAAAAAAAAAAAAAAGACCAAAAAGAAGGAAGAATCCAAAACATTGAGGATAGTTTCAGGGGCTTCTGAGACAATATCAAGCTCACCAACATTGAAATTAGAGGGGTATCAGAAGGAGGAAAGAGAGGGAAAGGCCTTGAAAATCTAGTATTTAAAGAAATAATGATGGAAAAGTTCCCTAACCTGGTGAAGGGAAGAGACATACAAGCCCAGGAAGCACAGAGAATCCCAATCAAGATGAATTCAAAAAGTCCCACAGTGGGGCCGGCCGAGTGGCGTGGTGGTTAAGCGCTGGCCTCGGAAGCCAGCGGCCCCGGTTCAGGTCCCACATGTGAGAACCAGTGACATTGCCCTTAAAAAAAAAAAAAAAAAAAAAAAAGTCCCACAGTGAAACACATCATAATTAAAATGCCAAAGGTTAAAGACAAATAAAGAGGGCCGGCTGAGTGCCGCGGTGGTTAAGCGCTGGCTTGGGAAGCCAGCGGCCCCAGTTCAGTCCCACAGAAGAGGGCCAGTGACACTGCCCTCAAAAAAAAAAAGTCAAAGAACATCTTAAAAGCAGCAAGAGAAAGGCAGTTAGTCACTTATAAGAGGGCTCCCATAAGATTGTCAGCTGACTTCTCAACAGACACTTGCTGGCTAGAAGGGATTTCCAGAAAATAGTCAAAATAATGAAAATTAAGGACCTATATAACCAGGATTACTCTACCAAGAAAGGCTATAATTTAGAATCCAAGGGCAAATAAAGAGCTTCTCAGACAAGGAAAAGCTAAAGGAGCTCACCACTACCAAACCAGTGACACTTACTGTGAGTGGATGTAGTCTCTCATGAAAAATATCTAAGGATCTATTTCCATGACTGTAAAATAAGAATGTTCATTTAAAACATTCATTCAGGAATTGTTAATATCTTAGGAACACATCTGCTTGAAGGAGCGAAGGGATGCAGGGAGCAGCTTTACAGGATCTTCTCTTGGATTCTGCAAGAGTCTCCTGTACCCTTTTTACTCAGCACATCAAATTCTGTGAAATCTTTTCTATCACCATCAGACAGAGCTGCCTTCAATATGCCTTGCTCTCCAAACAGGCAACGCTAATAAACCAAATGTATTTCCACTCCTCTACCCCACACTGAAATACACAAGAACATTTATCAAGCTGTAGTTGTGGGCAATCCTGTCTTCAGAATTTTAATGCATGTGAATATGAAACTCGTATTTCCTCCCTGCTTTTGTCTCGTATTCATTTCCTAGATTATATTCTTATGGTGTATTTCTTCTTGAGTCTTTTATATAGTTTGAGATAAAAACGTGTCTTTTTCTTTTAAAAGTGACTGGTCTTTGGATTGAAAGATTCACTGAACTAATACACCATGCTCATTTAAACATTTGTTCTCTCTCAAAATGTGTTCTGCAGCCTCTGGGTTTCCCCTACCCCCTGGTCAGGACGACCATGAGGTCAAAACTGTTTTCATAGTACTCTTGAAGCATAAGCTTTTTTTTTTTTTTCAAGATTTTATTGGGGAATTGAGGGAAGGGAACAGCATTGGGGAATCACGGAAGGGGAACAGACAAGTTGCTGTCCTTTTGTTCTTCAGTCCAGTTGGGGAGGACGTCACTTCAATGGTCCATGTTGGTATTATGATAATTGCACTCTTCTCGGATGAGGCAGTTGGTCACTGGCTATTGGACGGCTGCTCACAGCAGCTCACAGTGGCTCATGGCAGCTCACAGCAGCCCACTCCAGTCCCACTGCAGCCTTCACTGTCGCCTATGACTCATAGCAGACCAGCTCCAAGTCGATCTGTTGTTTACAATCTTAGCTGTAGAGGGCGCAGCATCACTGGCCCATGTGGGAACTCCTGGCAGCCCTGGTTGCTGTTCAGAACTCATGCTCCCAAGCCAACTCAACTAAGCCAACTGAGCCACTCAGCAGACCCAAGAGGCTTTTACACCAATATTTGCAAGGATTGTACAAAAACAAAAGTGGGTACAGCAGGGTTCTGTATCAAGGCAGTGGGACCACACTGTACAGCAGTCTTCTGTTCTTCACTGTTGCTTGCATTAGAAAACAAATTCTGGGCCGGCTGAGTGGCGTGGTGGTTAAGCGCTGGCTTGGGAAGCCAGTAGCCCCGATTCGGGTCCCACATATGGGGGCCAGTAACACTGCCCTCAAAAAAAAAAAGTCAAAGAAAACAAATTCTGTTTTACTTGAGCATATCCATGACAAAGATGTAAAAATGAAGAGTGCTATTAAACCTTTATCCTGCCCTCAATATTCTGAAGGGATAAGTGGAAAGTACACACTAAGTACTTCTGTATACTGAAATAGAGTTGTGTTAAGGAAAAACATTTGTAACTTAGCTGTGAACTGAGCAGCCACTTTTTTCATAGAATACCATCTTTTCTTTTGATAGTACAACTGTCATTCTCTGAAAAATAAACCAAGTAAGCCTGTGGCTTCAAGGTAAATAACTTAAGTATATTTGCTGGCAATGATAAAATTCAAGTTATAAAGCTGAAAATCAGGGTTTTGAAAAAATTCTACCTTTTTTTGTGAGCTTGACAGATTTTCAATACTTAAATTTTTTCTGATAGTAACAAAAGTGAGTTTTTTACATGGTATAAAGAAATGAGAACCAATAATACTTTCCAAATGACAAATGCATATCAGTATAATATAAAACCTCATACAAGTAAAAGATCCATTTAGTGTACAAGATAGAGCCACAGGTATTAATTTCACAGAGTGCTTACTACAAGTCCATTGATGTGACTTTAAACTCCATTTGAACTAATTTTGAAAACTAACTCTTGTTTACTTTAGGTACAGTATCATAGAATATTCACAATTATCTAAAGGCTTTAAAAACACCTTTTCCCAGCTGCATATGTGCATGAGGCTGGGCCTTCTTCATATATATTCTTCCAAACACATGACTGAAATGACTGAAGAAATTGCACATCATTGGAGATAGAGTAGGTGTGAGAATCAACTGTCTTCTATTAAGCCAGACATTAAAGAGGTTTGCAAAAATGTGAAGAAAGGCCACACTTTTCAATGAACTTTGATATGGAAAAAAGTGATTTTTATAAGAAAATTGTGAAAATACTATGGTTCACATCTGGGTGATTCTGTCCCCCAGGGAACATTTGGCCATTGTTGGACACATTGTTGGTTGTCACAGAGTGGAGTTGGGGGAGGGTGCTCCTGACTTCTAGTGAGTAGAAGCCAGGGATGCTGTTCAATATCCTAGAATGCACAGGAAAATCCCCCATTGTCAGGTCCAGCACGACAGAGCAGTGGGAGTGGAGAAGGGATGGCAAAAGGTAAAGAAAGACAGAGACACAAATAAGAGAAAAATGTAGTTGGTGCCAGGGGACTCAAAGTCGCATGGACTGAGCCCTGAATCAGGCCTGACTGCTTCTTTTATTGTCTTACAATAAGAAAAGATCAATGTAGCTTCCATAGTCTGTGAGTCTCACACCCAAGAATTTAGCTCAGGGCCTAATCTCACATGCCTGCAAGCTGCCATTACCAAAGGTATTGTCATGCACCTCTTAAGAGACAGAAATTTCCTCTGTCAAGGCTTACTGATAAGAATGCACAGAGGACAGATATTATCACATCAGATATAGGTCATTTCACATGCAGGCTGCCAGAACCTGAAGCAAGGGGTCTACACCCTTTTCCCTCTACTCCATGATTCCTCTTATGGCTTCCCTGCAGCTGTGCCTGTCTTAGGTTGTCCCTCCCTTGAGGAATCTTACCCATTATTGACTAACCAGCCATCTTTTGGGGCCAAGTAGGGATACCTAAAGTAAGCATAATATTGAAGTAATGATCTGTGTTTATGGAAAGCTGCATGGGAGCGAACAGGTAGGCAATGTGACGACACCCCATGACAGAGAATTCTCTAGCTCAGAATTCCAAGTGTTTTAAAAACCCTGTTTTAGCATACAATGGACTTATTTTTCAATTCTCAATTTTAATTTCCAATACAGTACCTACCAATATAACCCACATAAACACTCTTTGGGATCCTCAATAACTTAAGCGTTAAGTGTCCTAAGACAAATACAAATGATTCACTTTCATAAAAGCACTTTAGAGCTTACTGCAATAATGCCTATAGCTATTACCTAACACTAAACTTGGTATCTTGTGAATTCACTAGCTAGAATGGTTTGAAATCTCACCTGTTCTTTATGAGGTGATATATCGCTATGCTCACACTGTAGAGTAAAAAACAAATGTAACAGTTGAAGACATTTTAAGAGGGGTTGGGGCCAGGGGAGAGGAAAAATCTTCCCAGCTGCCAAGGGGCCTTGAAATCCTTATTGAGAACAGTATCCTTGTTTTAGTTCTTTGGGTTTTAGCAAAAATAGGAGAACCATAATGCTAAGTTTGAAGACATGTTTTGGTTAATTATTATAATATATAAGTTAATATACATATTTCCCATCACTTGCCCTCCTACCCACAGAACATTTCATCCTGCACAAGTTATATGTATTTGCACACACGCTTAAATTTAAGCCATACTGTAGTTTTTTTGCTTTTAAAAAAGGTTGTTAGGCTCTGCATTTCAGTTGATTTAGTTCACTATCCACCTACCCACCAATTTTCCCTTATGTATGCTTTCCCTAACATAAAGAACTCTATAACAAATAAAATAATTTAAAATAACTTTTACATCATTATTAGAAAACCTAACAGCAAATGTAAGTACCCACAAAATCACTAGGTCTAGCTCTCCTGAAATAAGCAGTGCTATGTAACAATGCAGCATAACACTGCACAATGTAATATTTTTTTCTTTTAGTTTTTTTAAATTGGGGAATTGGGGGAGGGGAACAGCATTGGGGAATCAGGGAAGGGAAACAGACAAATTGCTGTCTTTTGTTCTTCAGTTCAGCTGTGCAGGACGTGGCTTCACCAGCCCATGTTGGTATTATTGCACTCTTCCCAGGGAGGCAGCTACTCATCAGCCATTGGATTTTGGCTTATGGCGGCTCACGGTAGCTCATGAAAGCTCATGCCAACTGCCAGCCAGCCCCACTGCAGCCCACACTGCCACAGGCAACCCACGGCACCCCAGCTCCAGGTGAGCTATTGTTCACCAACTTAGCTGTAAAGGGCACAGTGTCACTGGCCCTAATGTGGGATCGGAAACAGGGCCTGCTGCTCAGATCTGGCACTCCCAAGCCAACTCAACCAATGCTCCACTCGGCCAGCCCTGCACAGTGTAATATTAATAACAGGTATTTCCAAATTAGTTGAAATGAAATATTAATGAGCAGACATAAGTCCTCTGATGCTGTGGAAGTTACTGGATTCCTAAAGTATTCACATATGATTGGTACAAGGTACCAAAGGGGTTCTCTTGGTTAAGCCATATGCTTCTTTTTGCCCTCAGTGTCTAAAATGAAGCTCAAAATAATTCAGGGAAGGCAAATCTGAATTTTACAACTAGGTCTGTGGAATATCAGAGCACTTGTAAAAAGGCCGAGAACACTGTTAGCATCAAAGAAGGATACTTCTCTAGTCCTTCAAACACTATCATCTCCAAATTGATTGGAAAATCAGAGAATTGGAAGCATATAAGCTGAAAAGGACCACTGAACTGGAGAGGACATTTAATTCAACACCTCATTGTACAGCTGAAACCAAGAGTTATAACTGACTTGCCCAAGGTCCCAACAATTGTTGAAGCAGTTCTCCTCCTCCTACACTCTACCAGGCATTGGTTCCAAGGATGGAAGTATATTGGAGTCACCTGAGGAGCTGTAAAAACTGCCTGGCTTCCATCTCTAGATGTTCAGATTTTACTGGCATTGGGGATCACTTGGGATTAGTTTGGAAAGCTCCACAGGTGACTGCAATGTGAAGCAAAGATTGGAGACAAATGAGTTAGGGTGAAGATCAAATCACCTGGATGCTTCTGTCCATGTCATCATGCCTCACATCTTTCCTTACCTCATCAAAAGGCTTATGAGAGTAAGGGAGTGTGTTGGGGAGCAGATGGAGCACATGGGTTAAGAGATACATATTTTGAAAAAAGTTGCCTAAGTGATTCTAATGAGGGTCACCCACGCCACTGAAAACGATGCATTACTAACCCATCAGAAACAGTTTTCAAACTCATTTCTAAAAACCAACTTACTCTATGAATTTTGTCAGCAAACCTTTACTTCACCAATAGTAAAGGCACTGAATGATCTTTTCTAAAACTTAACAATAGCAAGTTAAAACTTACTATACTTTAGGGCCAGATGAGTGGCTCAGTTGGTTGAGTCAGCTTGCTCTGAACAGTAGGGCCATTGGTTCAGTTCCCACATGGGCCAGTGACGCTGCACCCTGTACAGCTAAGATTGTGAACAACAGCTCAACCTGGAACTGGGCTGCTGTGAGTGTTCGGCGATGACGAAGACTGCAGCGGGCTGCAGTGGGCTGCCGTGAGCTACCTTGAGTGGCTGGCAGCCAGTGAGAGCTGCCATGAGCCACTGTGAGCCACTGTGGGTGGCCATCCAAAGGCCAGTGACCAACTGCCTCAGCCAGGAAGAGCACAATGATCATAATACCAACATTTACCAGTGAAGCAATGTCCTCCACAACTAGACTGAAGGATAAAAGTACAACTTGTCTGTTCCCCTTCCCTGATTCCCCAATGTTGTTGCCCTCCCTGAATTCACTAATAAAATCTTTAAAAAAAAAAAGTCACCAGGGCCGGCCGAGTGGCACAATGGTTAGGCGCTGGCTTGGGAGGCCAGCAGCCCCGGTTCAGGTCCCACATGTGAGGGCCAGTGACACTGCCCTCAAAAAAAAAAAGTCCCCAAACTAAAAGGTCCAGATTTAAAACAAACAAACAAACAAAAACTCACTGTATTTCAAAAATTAGACTAATTATTGGGCAAAAGGCATAAATCTACTTGCCTGAGCAAGGTTAATTTTTAAAACTACTTTTGAATTATCTACTAAAATGTCAGAATCTCTTGAATTCAAAAGAAGCTGTGGACTGAAGCCAAAGTAGAGTGGTGTTTTGACCCTTGGAGTTCGTGTCTTGGCTGAGTGAAAACATTCAGTGAGGATTCGGTAGGTTACAGAGCTCAGGACTTTAGAGAGAGACAGGGCTAAGATTTGCTGAAACACAATGTGACCTCTTCTTTGGTTGTGAGTGGGAGAAGAAAGTTACATTAGTTGGACTGTGAAATTGCTGTTTTAAATTAGAGTAGAAGTTACTGATAATTTAATCAGCAAAAAAAAGCTGGTACATTAAAAACTTAAGTTTATAAACTCATTATGTTTTTAAGATTGGAGGCTAAAATTAGGGATGAGGATATTAATATCTTCAAGTAGCATTTCCCACACTTGTTCTAAAAAATCAACACTCATATCCCAAGGAGATATTAATAATGTACCTTGGACAACAACAGCGGGACTCAGGAATCTCTACTTGTCTAGTTCTTTGTTTTTCTCCAAAATAAGCTTGAGAGGTTCACTTGACAGTGTTTTGAACGTGCATCCCCAACTGTGGACTCTGAGGTATTCCCAAAAGTTAAGGAACAGTTTCATCATCACCCAACTGTTTATGTTCACTTAAGCATAAACCTGAATGCAGCTGTATTTCCCAAACTTCACCTTTCTCATTTTTCTCTGCTGAACTTTCTTAGCTATGGACTGAGAGAGTGTCTTGGGGATATATTTCTATAGTTATAAAGATATATAAAATTAAATTGAGGGCCGGCCGAGTGGTGCAGTGGTTAAGTGCTGGCTTGGGAAGCCAGTGGCCCCGGTTCGGTCCCACATATGAGGGCCAGTGACACTGCCCTCATAAAATAAAAATAAAAAATTAAATTGAATATATATATATTAATTTAACACCTCAGTTGAACAAATTTTATCCACAAAGAAATTAACTGGAAAAGTTGTTCCTGGGAATAGATGGATGCTGTGCCAACTGCCTTCCAGGATCACATCAAAATTACAAATAACTTATACAACATTTAACCTCAGAAGTCCCCTGAACACTAGATGAACAGGACCTCTAAATGAAGGACCTAAAGAGGAGGCCATGTCAAGTCTGGTAGTAGAGGACCAGACGAGAGAGGGTGAGCCCCGTGAGAGAGACCCGAGCTGTGGGGAGGCTTCTCTGGTTGGGGGAAAGACCCACCGGCACACCGAGCTCACCAGCCCAGAGTTGCTTTGCCAGGAAGAGGAGTTCTACAATAGCTGGCAGTAGAAATTAGTGAGGACTCTCTTTGCTCAGCTCAGTGAGGCTGAGAGCAGCGGGAGAACCAGTGGGGCTGGCACAAGGGCTCACTCATCAGTGAGCACTCACCCCGTTCCTTTTGGAGGGAGTAGCTGTGTGAGCCAGGCCCAGGAGGCTGCGGGGATGGACTGAACTGAGCATGTTTGGTGCAGAAACTGGAGGTTTTGGGAGCATTGTTCCCCTGTTGTGGAGCTTGTGCACAAGTAGTGTACAGGAGGGCGTCATTTTTTCAGAGTTGGGCCCTCCCACAGAGGGTCAGATCCAGGACCGCATTTCTCTGGTGGAATTGGTGCAGGAGTGTGTGTGTGCGTGCTTGTGCATGTGGATTCCCACCCTCTGTCCTGCTTGTGCTGCGTCGCCAGGGAAATGTCGGGCAGGTGCCCTCCAGCTCCAACAGGCTGCTCACTGAGATGCAGGAGTGTGCAAGGCTCCTTGGGTCCCCATTTTCTGCACTGTTTGTGCAGAGTTGCCGGACTGGGAATTGGCTGTTGGGCTGCTTAGCTTGATCTGCGAGCAGCTGATTGGGACAGGCTGAGATGGGGAGTTTTCCTGAGAGTGTTAGGCTGGGAGTTGTGCACCTGTGTGATCTGATCAGGGATTTCCTGACAAGTTTGTGTGGGCTGGTTGCTGGTGCAGAGTGCATGCTGCTCTGACTTGGTGGGGGCCAGTGACCACATCAAGTGGTGCCTTGGGGGCCAGCCCCACCCAGCTAGAGCTTTGTTGCGAGAGGCACCCTGAGCTCATGGTGCTTGGCCCATACCTCCGCAGGCCACAGAGGGTTTTTTGCAACAGTAGACAACCTGTGAAGATTTTTAGTAGTGAGCACGATTTCAGAGCACACAGCAGCTAATTGCAGAAAGCTCACTGCGAGCCTGAGAGGGAGGCCGGCGCATAGTAGGTTAAGCTCTTCCCCCAATAGCTGGTGCTGAGTCACCCAGACACTCTATTGCTGAGCAAGTGGTCTGCAGATTAAAGAGGACAGAGAGCACCCCCCCCGACTTATTCCAAGACATTAATTTGAAAAAAATATATTCACCCCTATATTTATGGAAGCACTATTTACAATAGCCAAGATTTGGAAACAACTGAAATGCCCACCAGTAGATGACTGGATTAAGAAACTGCGGTACATTTATATAATGGAGTATTACTACATTATAAAGAAGAATAAAATTGTACCATTTGCAACGGTATGGATGCACCTAGAGAATATTGTGTTAAGTGAAATAAGTCAGTCGGAGAAAGACAAATACCATATGATCTCACTTATATGTGGAATCTGAAAAACTGAATGAACGAGCAAAGTATACAGAAACAGACTCATAGATATAGAGGAAAAACTGATGGTTGCTAGTTGGAAGGGGGTGGGGATGAGGGCGAAGGGGAAGGGACTAGACAGCACAAATAGGTAACTACAATATTGCCACAAGGATACGAAAGACAGTTTGGGAAATATAAAAATGTTGTAAGTATTTTGTGGGGTGTCAGATGGTCACGTCTTGTTAGGGAGACCACTTCATGGATGAAGTAGAGGCATTATCACTGCACTGTATGCCTGAAGCTGATATTGTATAATATTGTATAGTATTGAATATATAGATAGTCACAGGATTTGGAGTATACTGTGGAAGGGAGTCAAAGGAATTGTATTAGATATGTATGATATGGGGGGGAGTGGGGTTGCGAATTGGGGGAGGGAGGTTGACACTTTGAGGGGTAAAAAGTATAACTATTGCACTGTGTTGTACACGTGAAACTAATTTTTAAAAATTAGAATAAAAAATATCAGATTGCAAAAAAAATAGAGTATATAGAAATAATTGAAGCCAAAGTTACAGAAGTAATTGCATTGAGAATATATGGATAGTAAGAAAGAAAAGAAAAAAGAAAAAGTAGGGGGCTCAGAGATAGAGAGATTTAACCATATTGAAATGAAGACTTCAAAGGTGAGTAGTGGAAATCAAATGACTTGAACATTATCAGGAATGGCTGATCAGGTGAGCTCCAAGGAAGGCGGTCCCACCTTCCTTTTACTTCTGTTACTTCAGCACCTACATCAATGCCTGGCTGGTAGGTACTACATGCATAATTCCCTAAACAGACTCAAATGTGAAGAGGGTAGCAAAGCTGCAAATGCCACGGCTGTGGCACCTTGGTTATTGGGGATGTATGCCAGCAGGATGGCAGGCAGTGAATGAGTTACAAATGACTAGGATATGGGAAAGTGAAGACAGGAACTGAGGTTTCTCTTCCCAAACATTTTACTGTGAAGACGGATGTGGTGGTAGTCAGGGGGAGATATACTGTTATGATTTTTTATTTTAAGGTGTTAAAATATGTGAGTCTGTGTTAAAGGGTGAGAGCCAATGGAGAAAAAAAACACAGTGTAGTCAGAGGAGAAGGGAGAAGAAACAGAACAAGGTCCTTAGGAAGGCAGCAGAGGACGCTGTCCACAGCAGATAGATGAGCTTCAGGTTGATGAAATTGCATGAGGGAGAAAGGACCTGTGTGGCTACAGACACATTTCTGAAGGAGGAGAGATTTAGGAACAGCATATCTGGTGACCTCTGTTTTTTTTCTATTTTCATAGGCTTCTATTTGGAGAGCTATGCTGAGAAAGAGGGGACAATGTGTAGAAAGGTATACACTTCAAAAAAGCTCAATATGCCTAACAAAACCCAATTACTATAATCCCTCAATGGAGGATATATTGAAAATTAATTTGAGCAAAAACCGAGAAGCTCTAGTATGAATAGGTATGTCACCAAAGCATGAGATTAGGCTAATTATTTTCCCCAAATGGTTAATAGAATTAGCAACAACTTCTGGGGAAGAGTAAAGAAAAAAATATGAAGGAAATTATATGTAACTGCAAAAAATGTGAACACTTACAAACCCTTTAATCACATAAGTTGCCAAGAAAAAGACAGGAGGGAATGTTCTCCTTTATTAAGAAGATAACAGTAGGAAAAGTTCACCTCAAGAGTCAGAGGACCAGAGATAAAATCACTGCCAAATCCACTTTGGAACAAGGCAAAGTATAAATAAACACACGAAACGCTTTCAATTGTTTTCTTTCTCCCCAATCATACCCATGCTATTTTTTTCTTGAACATTTTCATGTTTCACTATTTCCACTTGTGTGATATCTTGGTACTTTTGTGATATGTCAACTTTGACTCTCTCAAAATGGAATCCGTGGCCAAGTTGCCTCACTGAACTTAAAACCAATTGTGTTGCAATGATTCCCCCAGTTTCTTCTAGGAGCTTTTTTGATAGCAGCTTCCTCAAATCAAGCTCATGTTAGAAAGGCTGAGGGGGGTCATTGAAGTTGACAGCAAGTTATAATTCGAAGAGTCTTTTTCACCAAGTTTGTCCCCTAGAGACAAAGCGCATAGATTTTAGAACATATCTTGTCCTCCCAATGGCTCTATTGTCCTATTGTGCAGACAAGTCTGTTTTTATCCTCACAGCATGGCATCCACCATGAGGTACCTCTAGAATTTTTCTATCAGAAGGGAGTAAGGACAGCACACTGGATGGATGTACAGCCAGGACACCTGTCTTAAGAGTTAGAGAGAACACTGAAAAGCAAACCACCAACTAGGCTCGCACGGGGGTGGTGGGGTGGAGCGTGGGCCAAAGGCCGTGGCTTTTCTGGAGCAAGGCAGGCTTCTGTAGGTGCTCATTTGATGAGCCTAGGTTAGTAATGCCACACATCACATGAGTGGTTTCTTCTCATGTGTACTTTCCACACAGATTAAACAGAATACCCCTCTAAAAAAATGCTATGGCTATGCAACCAATGCTTTGCCCAGGAGAGGCAAAGAAAAGCTGAGATCCCAGGAGCATCTAAAGCCATTGTCCAAACCCAGTGTCCTCTGTTCTTGGCTGCCATAGGTGCCCTACCATGGCCATCTGGTAAGCCTCTATTCGTTCTGTGAGGCTAACGTCAAGCAGAGCCTCCTCTGCAGCACTTCTCTGACTTCTTTAAGGCTGGGAGAGTCTGCATCTTCAGTGCAATCAGTTCCTTCTGCAACCCCTTACTACAGAACAACCCCGGATCACATTGTATGGTAATTGCTTACTTGTTTGGCACCTCTCACCCCATTAAACTAGGCACTCCCTGAGGACAGAGCTATTTTATTCTTTTTCTCATTCTGGTTTTTTATTTTATTTTAGTTTATTTGGTACATCCAGCACTAAGTATAATGTCTGGCTTGCAGTAGTCTTGATATATGGTATTTTCCTTGAATGAATGGATGAATGAATTAAAAAGTTGAACTGAGACTATAAACGATCTCATTTTGGGAAATGTTTTAACTATTCCTCATTTCTCAGTATTCTCCATTCTCTCTTGGGCGTCTGCTTCTGGTTTCTGTTCCCCTATAACCTTGTTAAAAACAAGAGCCATTTTATAATGGTCGCGGTTCTGTAGGTCAGGATTTAGGCATCGCACAGTGGGGAGTGCTCATGCCTGCTGAAGGATGCCTGGGGCCTCAGCTGGAGCAGATGTAGCGATTGAACATGATCCAGATTGTTCACCTGGGGCCATACGTCTGGGGTGTCAGTTCTGGCTGTCAACTGGATTCCTCGATTCCTCTGCAGGTCATGTCTCCTGAGTTCATGGGAGCTTCCTCACTCACAGGTCAGGTGCCTGGCCTGTGAAGGCTGGATCAGGTGGGACTGGCTGGACCTCCTTCACAACGTGGTGGTCTCAGATTCGTCAGACTGTTTACTGGACACAGATATATAACCCCAGTGAGTTTCACTTCTCTGGTAAACACATGAATCTAAAACTATGGGAGATTAATGGGGGAAGTTTCAGAGCCACATTCCTTCAATTAAAGGAAAATAACCCTCAAAGCCAGTTTCTTCACTGTTATGAAGTTCATGCAGAACATAACTTTACAATGTATTATCCTAAACTTACTGTAATCAAATCTAAGTCTTGTTCACTACATGGCATCCAAATGATCCTTTTTCCCTGGTCTTTGAGTATTTAGTAGCTAGAAAGGTGAAGGTGTCTTTGAAACAAATTAGCCACAGGTTAAGTTTAATTTGTGACATTCCACATTCTATGTATAAAAGTAATATACACAGTATGATAAAAAACTATAATGTCTGTTTAAATTTAAAAAGTTATTACAGTAAAAGACACATTGCCATTAAGCCACCTCAAAATACTCCCCCTTATTTCAAACACATTTATCCTACCATCCATTTTCTGAAGCATCTCTGGAAGTATATATTGAATCAAACTGAAAAAAAAAATGAGGGAACTTTCCTAAAATTTACAGGCTAACATTCCATTTTTCTAGTCATTACTTTAATAGAGCATCTTAGAGCCTATGTTTTCAGCAAATGAAGTGTCCTATATAACATGAACCCATTGAATGAAAACAAGGCTTTACATTTTAAGATTGCTACTTTTAACTAAAAAGTTCCACATGAATGTGCACTGTGAGGTGCGTTACATGCATAAATAAATGCCCACCAAATCCCATGGCACAGTAATAGGAAAGCCCCTCATGGAAAGTGTCCACGTGGAGCCCAACTGACCTCATCACAGAGGATTATCCCTTCTGGTAAGTAGATGGAATGAACACACTGTTTGCTATTGCCTGTTTTTGAAGAAAGACATGCCAAGGTCTGTGTGCCCTTCCCCAGAAGGATCCAGGGAAGGGCCCATATAGCACCTTCAAACTCTGCTTAGTGTTCTTTTAGACAGAAATCATGCTTTGCTGGCATTTCATGTTTCTAGATAAGAATAAGGAGAAACTTGCCCCTTGCAGTCCTCAGGGAGGTCAGAAGCCTGTGATTAGGTAGCAAGTGGGACGAGGTGTCTATCAAGGAGAAAGAGATGAACAAGGTAATAAAAGCACACATTCCCTACTGGTATCCTTCCAGGGCCTTGAGTGAAGGCCCAACAATCACACAGTGAGCCACCCAAGCTCCAGGCTCAGGGTAAGTTGGATAATTCCTTATGATTCAGTAGTGATTAATAATGACTTAAATAATTGAAGGTTCCTGACCTTCAGGCTGTGGGCTGGAAGCAGTGCCCAGCTGACCCACAGTGGAGCCCCAAACATAGGAGAAATCAGAAACACTTATCCTGTCTTTATTGAAATTATTGATATTTTTATTCACAATAGATTTTTTACATTATTTTTATTTTTAAAAATATTCCATTAAATATTACTGATCTTGATGACTGAGTTTTTGGAGCACCCTTAAATTTGTCACCTTTAACAAGTACATTAATCACGTCCCCCTGTCAGGATGATACAGCATGTACTATTTTTAAGATTCACACTGTAAGTTTAGTTCAATTTAACAATGTGAGTAAGCCCCTGACTTATTTGTGTATTTATCTATTTACTTTATTTTTTATTATTAGTTTCAGGTGTATGAAACAACCTTATGATTAAACATTTATATCTCCTCACAATGTGATAACCCTCCTCTCAGCCTACTACCCTTCTGTCATTGTATACAGCTGTAACTATACCATTGACTATATTCCCTATGCTATATTTGACATCCTGTGACCACACACACGCGCGCACACACACACACACACACACACACACACACACACACACAATGGTCTGATAATTAAGTTCATGAACTTGTTGCAACTTTGTTGCTAACCTTTTTTGATATCAAAAGGATTATTCATTATGAATTGGTACCAACTGCGCAAAGTTAACCAAATTTACTATTATATTTGGAAGTGCTGAAAAGGCTGTATGAAAAACTTAGACGACCTGAACTTTTCGCCAACAATTCATGGCCCTTGCCTTATGACAATGGACCAGCTCACATAGCACTGTCTGTGAGGGAGTTTTTAGCCAGTAAACAAATAACCGTATTGGAACACCCTCCCTACTCACCTGATCTGCCCCACAATGATTTCTTTCTTCACCCAAAGATAAAGGAAATATTGAAAAGAATACATTTTGATGACATTCAGGATATCAAGGGTAATACAACAACAGCTCTGATGGCCATTCCAGAAAGAGTTCCAAAATTGTTTTGAAACGTGGACTAGGTGCTGGCATCCGTGCATAGATTCCTAAGGGGAAGTACCTCAAATGTTGGCACAGTGATATTCAGAGGTGAGGTATATAGCCCTTTTTCTAGGATGAGTTCAAGAACTTAATTGTCAGACCTCATGTGTTATGTGTGTGTATTTAATTATAGTTGACATTCAATATTATTGTATTTTAGCTTCAGGTGTATAGCACAGTAGTCAGGTGCGGGGAGCCAGCCATCACAAGTCCAGGGGTTACCTCGGGTGGGACGGCGTCGGCAAGGAAAAAGAAGAAAGTGGAGACACCAGAAAGAGTTTCACAGGAGTGTCACACTTTATTGTTACAGCCTGTCCCCTTTTATAGGGACTCCTGACCATTATCTCAATCACAAGTTATGTTTCACATGACTTTGATGTTTTCTCTTACTCAGGACTTTTACAGTCTTTACTTTCTTGTAATTGTATCTTTCCAGGGTATACTGTGGCCTATTTTATGTCAAGGATTTTACTTATCGTCTAAAGAGTGGTTACCATGATTACCTCACAAGGCGCATACTTGAGCTATTGCCAAGAGACTAGCAGTGGCTGAGTTTAGGGCAAAAACCATCTAAAGTCTATTTCTATGTGATTATAATACTTAGTAGCAAAAGGAGGTCTCAAACTTTTCTTATCCTATGAAGGGCTACATATTATTGCAATAGAGAGTAACATCTGTTTCTCAGTCAAAGCTTCAATATCTGTTGTTACAGCAATGTACAAGGCAAAGAGTTAAAACAAGGCTGTTAATTAACATATCTCATGTTCAGCAAGCTGTCTCTTATCAGAACTCTCATGGCCGGGAGACCTTGGTCTCCAAACCTCTCACAGCAATAACCATAGGCAAGTGAGCTCAAGGACTGATGTTATCTATCATCAGTTTCTCACAGGCCGGCTGTCAGTTTCTCACAGACAGGCTTTTGGCCTACATGACCAGAGGCCTGAGCCTCTGTTTCCAAAGGGCTTGAGTCCCTATTTCTCAGTCATGGGGTCCCCAATGGGGCCGTAGCCTGTCTTAGGTTGTTTCCTTTTTAGGAACTCTTGCCCATCATTGACTTACACAGCCAGCTCTTATTGGGGTACCACAGGAACTTGCCATAAATGCAGTGAAAGTACTGTCTCCTATAGGATCTGATGTAGAGGAAAGGCACATGGGTTCATAGAGGCAGGAGATATTACACGACCAACCATAAGACAGCACTCTAGACGTCCAGTGCTGAGCATGGATCTTTATTTCAATGTGGTCATGTTAGACACTGGGATGCTGTCAGCCCCCAGCAGTCAGGTATCTACACAGTCTATGAAGTGATCCATCTGATAATTCCAGTATCCATTATGGCACCCTGCATAATATATACAACATTATTGATTATATTCCCTGTACTATATTTCACATCCCCATGACTATTTTGTGACTACCAGTTTGGACTTTCTAATCCCTTCATCTTTCCCCCTATCACCCAACCTCCTTCCCATCTAGCAGCTATTAGTTTTCTGTCTGTATCTTTGAGTCTATTTCTGTTTTGTTTCCTCATTTATTCTGTTCTTTAGATTCCACATGTAAGTGAGATCATATGTTATTTGTCTTTCTCAATCTGACTTATTTCACTTAGCATAATATTCTCTAGGTCCGTGCATATTACAAATAGTAAGATTTCATTCTTTTTTTTATGCAGAGTAATGCTCCTTTGTATAAATATACCACAATTTCTTTATCCGGTCATCTATTGATAGGCATTTTGGTCGTTTCCATATCTTGGCTACTGTGAATAGTGCTGCAATAAACATAGGGATGCATATATTTTTTTCAAATGCTGTTTTGGATTTTTTGGATAAATACCCAGGCATGGAATTGCTGGTAGTTCTATTTTTAATTTTTTGAGGAACCTTCATACTGTTTTTCATAGTGGCTGTACCAATTTGCAATACCGCCAACAGTCCATGAGGGTTCCCTTTTCTCCCCATCCTTGCCAACACTTGTTGTTTGTTGATTTATCGATGATAGTCATTCTGACAGAAGTGCGTTGGTATCTCATTGGGATTCTTATATGCATTTTTCTAATGATTAGTGATATTGAGCATGTTTTCATATGTCTATTGGCCACCTGTAGGTTCTCTTTAGAGAAATGTCTCATCATGTCCTCTGCCCATTTTGTAATTGGATTTTTTTTTTAGTGTTGTATTGTATGAGTTTTTAAAATAAATTTTGGATATTAACCTCTTATCATATGTATCATTGGCAAATATCTTCTCCCATTCAGTAGGATGTCTTTTTGTTTTGTTGGTGGTTTCCTTTGCTGTGAAAAAACTTTTTAGTTTGATGTACTCCCATTCATTTATTTTCTCTTTTGCTTCCCTTGTCCAAGGGGAAATATCAGTAAAAATATTACTAAAGGTAATGTCTGCAAATTTACTCCCTATATTTTCTTCTAGTAGTTTTATAATTTCGGGTTTTACATTTAAGTCTTTAATCCATTTTGAGTTTATTCTTGTATATGGCATAAGAAGGTGGTACAGTTTCATTTTATTGCATTATCAATTTTCCCAGCACCATTTATTAAATAGAGTCTCTACTCTCAGTGTAAATTATTGCTTCCTTTGTCATAGATTAAATGACCATATAGGCATGGATTTATTTTTGGGATCTCTATTCTGTTTCATTGGTCTATATGTCTGTTTTTATCCCAATACTATGCTGTTTTGAGTATTATAGCCTTGTAGTATAATTTTATATCAGGTAGTGTAATACCTGCCAATTTGTTCTTATTTCTCAGGGTTGCAATGGGTATTTGGGGCCTTTTATTATTCCATGTAAATTTTCAGATTAGTTGTTCTAATTCTGTGAAAACTGTTATTGGCAGTTTGATAGGAATTGCATTGAATCTATATATTGCCTTAGGTAGTATTGACATTTAACTATATTAATTCTTCCTATCCATGAGCATGGTATGTGTTTCCATTTATTTGTATCTTCTTTGATTTCTTTCGTCAACGTCTTATAATTTTCTGAGTACAGGTCTTTTACTCCTTTGGTTAAATTTATTCCTAAGTATTTTATCAGTTTTGAAGCAATTGTAAATGGGATTGTTTTCTTGATTTCTCATTCTGATAGTTTATTATTGGTGTATACAAATGCAACTGATATCTAGATATTAATTTTGTATCCTGCTACTTTACTAAATTCATTTATCAGTTCTAATAGTTTTTTGGTGGAGTCTTTGGGGTTCTCTCTATATAATATCATGTCATATGTAAATAATGACAATTTTACTTCCTTCTTTCCAATTTGGTTGCCTTCTATTTCATTTTATTGACTGATTGTTGTGGCTAGAACTTCCAGTATTATGTTGAATAAAAGTGGTGAAAGTGGACATTCTTATCCTGTCCTGATCTTAAGAGGAATGCATTTAGTTTTTCCCCATTGAATATGATATTAGCTATGGGTTTGTCATACATGGCCTTTATTATGTTAAGATATGTTCCCTCTACTCCATCTTTGCTGAGAGTTTTTATCATAAATGGATGCTGAATTTTGTCAAACATTTTTTTCTGCACCTATTGCTATGACCCTGATTTTTATTTTTTATTTTGTTTATGTGATGTATCATGTTAATTGTTGTGCAGATAGTGAACTAACCTTGCATACCAGGAATGATTCCCTCTTGAGAGTGGTGTGTGACTTTTTTAAATGTGTTGCTGAATTTCGTTTCCTGAATTTTGTTGAAGATTTTTGAATCTATGTTTGTTACAGATATCTGCCTATAGATTTCTTTTTTTGTAATGACTTTATTTGGCTTTGGTATCTGGGTAAAATGACCTTGGGGGCCTTCCCTGGATTCCTGGATTTTCTGGAATAGTTTGAGAAGGATAGTGTTAGTTCTTTTTTGAATATTTGGTAAAGTTCATCTGTGAAGCCATCTGATCCAGGACTTTTGTTTGTTGGGAGCTTGTTGATTACTGTTTTAATTTTGTTCATAGTAATCAGTCTGTTTAGATTTTCTGTTCCTTTTGGATTCAGCCTTGCAAGATTGTATGCTTCTAGGAATTTATCCTTTTTTTTCCAGATTGTCTAATTTGTTGGCATATTTTCTTAATTTTTTTTTATTTCTGTGGCATTTTGGTCACTTCTCCTCTTTAATTAATGATTTAATTTATTTGAATCCTCTCTCATTTTTTCTTGATGAATCTTGTTAAAGGTTTGTCAATTTTGTTTATCTTTTCAAAAAAACCAGCTCTTGGTTTCATTGATCTGTATGGTTTTTTTGAAATCTATTTCATTTATTTCCACTCTGATCTTCCTTATTTCCTTGCTTGTACTCACTTTGGGCTTATTTTGCTGTTTTGTTTTTTCCCCAATTCCCTTAGGTGTAAAGTTAGAGTGTTTATTTGAGATTTTTCTTGTCTCTTTAGGTAGGCCTGAATTGCTGTGAGTTTCCCTTTTATGACTGCTTTTGCTGCATCCCATAGATTTTGGGTCAATGTGTTTCTATTTTTGCTTTTCTCAAGGTATCTTTTTTTTTTTTGAGGGCAGTGTCACTGGCCCTCATAGGTGGGACCCGAACCGGGGCCACTGCTTCCCAAGCCAGCACTTAACCACCATGCCACTCGGTCTGCCCTCTCAAGGTATCTTCTGATTTCTTCTTTGATCTCACTGTTGGCCTATTCATTATTTAGAAACATGTTATTCAGTCTCCATGTGTTAGTGTTTTTCAATTTTTTTCTTATAACTGATTTCTATTTTCATAGCACTGTGGTCAGGAAAGATATTTGGTATGAATTCAATCTCCTTAAATTTATCGAAACTTATTTTGTGGCCTTACATGTGGTCAATGTTGGAAAATATTCCATGTGCACTTGAAAAGAATGTATATTCTGTTGCTTTGGGGTGAAATGCTCTAAAAATGTCAATTAAATCCATCTAGTCCACTGTATCATTTAGAGCCACTGTTTCTGTGTTTATTTTCTGTCTGGAGAATCTGTCCACTGGTGTCAGACAGTTGTTAAAATCCCCTACTCTGATTGTGTTACTGTTAATATCTGCCTTTATGTCTGCCAATATTTGTTTTATATATTTAGGTGCTCCTATGTTGAGTGCATAGATGTTTACAATGGTTACATCTTCTTGTTGGATTGATCCTTTAGTATTACGTAATGTCCATCTTTATCTTTTATTGTAGTCCTCATTTTAAAGTCTATTTTGTCCAATATAAGTATTTCTACCCCAGCTTTTTTCTTGTTTCCATTTGCTTGAAATATCTTTTTCCGTCCATTTACTTTCAGTCTGTGTGTGTCTTTTGATCTGAGATGCATCCCTTGTAGACAGCATTAGCATGGGTCTTGTTTTCACATTCATTCAGCTACTCTATGTCTTTTTATTGGATCATTTAATCCATTTACACTTAAAGTGATTATTGACAGGTACATAGCTATTCCCATTTTATTACTCATATTTCTGGTCTTTGTTAAGTAGTTTGTTTTCACCTTTCTTCTGCTTAAAGAAGCCTTTTAACATTTCCTGTAATATTGGTTAGGTGGTAATGAATTCCTTTAACTTATTGTTTTCTCAGATGCTTTTTATCTCTCTTTCAATTTTAAATGATAGCCTTGCTGGGTAGAGCAATTTTGGTTGTAGGCCTTTGTTTTTCATCACTTTGAATATTTTGTGCCACTACCTTCTGACCATCAAAGTTTCCATAGAAAAGTCAGCTGATAGTCCTATGGGAGCTCCCTTGTAAGTAACTAGCTGTCTTTCTCTTGGTGCTTTTGGGATTCTCTCTTTGTTTTCTATCTTTGCCATTTTAACTATGATGTGTCTTGGTGTGGGCCTGTTTGGGGTTATCTTGTTTGGGACTCTCTTCAATTCCTAGGCTTGTATGTCAATTTCTTTCACTGGGTTAGCAAAATTTTCTGTCATTATTTCTTCAAGTAGGTTCTAAATCCCTTACTCCCTCTCTTCTTCTGGTACTCCTATGATGTGATTGTTGAGGTCCCTTAAACTATCTTCATTGTTTTTTATTATTTTTTCTTTTTGTTGTTCTGATTGGGTGAATTCAGCTGTGTTGTCTTCCAAATCACTGATTCGATCCTCTGCTTCATCTAGTCTGTTGGTGATTCCCTCTAGTGTATTCTTCATTTCAGTTTTTGTATTCCTTATTTCTGACTGGTTCTTTTTCATGGTTTTTATGTCATTATTTATGTTTGGTATATCTGTTGAAATTCTCACTAATTTCCTTAAGCATTCTTACAATCAGTACTTTAAACTCTGCCTCTGGTAGGTTGGTTTGCTTCCATTTCATTTAGTTCCATTTCTGGAGGTTTCTACTGTTCTTGTATGACTCATTAAAAATTAAATTTCATAAACTTATAATTAAATTAGAAACAAAGGTAATAAATACTTAAATTCATCGATTTCTTATGATGTAACTACATTTCACTAGTGTCTGTGATTCAGACATTATTGATGTATGTCATGTCTGTATGGTGGAAACATTGTCTTATAGTGTGCTGCCATACTTGTCTCCCCAACTCTCTATTTTATGGCATTATGTTGGTGGTTTGAAATTGCTATGGTGGGAATATTTACACCACAGAAATTGACAAGTGTACAAACCAGGGCTTGCATTTTTTCCCTGCCGAGAACTGGTTGTTAACCATTTACCAGTACCCTGTGCTGAGAGAGGTTAACTCAGCTGACAAGGTCTTAAAGCTGGTGGTGGGGTCACGTGTGCAGCTGGACTCCAGAGAGCTTTCCCTGTGCTATTCTACCTCTTAAAAAGTAACATTGTTCTTCAAAAGATAATTGCAAGGAAATGGAAGAGTGTTATCAAAGAAAAAGGTTATTGTATCGTAAAGGTTGTTGTATTGTAGCAAAAGGCATCGCAGGATGTACCAATTGAGCAATGCAAACAAAGGTGAGCAAGCAGTGGATTTATTAAGAGAAAGAAAATAGCACAGTACATTCTCAAGATGGTGTGAGAGTGGGCAAGCCCAGGAGAAGAGCCTCTGTGTTGAAGAACAAAGAGTCTTAGGATTTTATTCAAATGAGCGTGCCAAATACTCAAGTTTTAGGGGTGGAGTCACGGGCGTTCCTAGGGCTTGTCCTTGCTGTCCTGCCTCACCCTACATTCCCATCTGGATGTTGGATTGCCTTGTCTTTACTTGGCCCTTGTGGGAACTGTCATGTCGATATGGGAGGTGGAGATTTTTCCCTTCCTGCAATTCTAATAGTGTTATAACCCATTATAATTAATGGTAGCTATAATTTATTATTTACTTTTTTTTTTTTGAGGGCAGTGTCACTGGCCCTCATATGTGGGATCCGAACCAGGACTGCTGGCATCCCAAGCCAGTTCTTAACCACTGTGCCACTTGGCTCGCCCTATAATTTTTTTCTTTTTTTTTCTTTTTTTTTTTTTGAGGGCAGTGTCAGTGGCCCTTATATGTGGGACCTGAACTGGGGCCGCTGGCCTCCCAAGCCAGTGCTTAACCACCGCGCCACTTGGCCAGCACCCTATAATTGTTTCTTAAAAGTGATTTCATATTCCCTCTCCTTTGCTTCCCTGAAATCTTCCTTACTTTCCTCCCCACTCTTTCTCCAAGGCCCTGCTTTTTCTGCCTACAGTAACATTTCGCCCTCAAGAAATCTGGGTCCGTGTTATCTTACAAGGGGTTTGGGATGAAGGACCATCTTTGGAAACTTCCTGCTGAACAAAGGCATCATGCCTGCCTATAAGCACCAAAATTTCTTGCTATTCTATTGTGTGCAGGTAGAAGGCTATGGAGGATTTACGGTGTTGGGGAAGGTTAGTAATGGGGGAGTGAAAAAACTGGGCTGCTTGGTTGAGTGTCTGCTGGCATGGTTTGTCATCCTCAGAAAGCACAGTTAGAATCCCTGGCAGATGGCCATCTAGAGATGAAACTGCTGTAACCTAGAAGATACAAACGACAAAGAGACATCAAGGCATGCAGACTGAAATGTGGGTGGGGTGTGGTTTTGTTGGGGCTGTTTATGGCATATTCAGCAGTCAGAGAGGCCATTGCCCCCAGCTGTTACATTAGAGACATCACAAAGATAGTAGTTTCCCAATCTCCCTGGAGGGACCTGAGGAAGAAGAGAGCCAAAAGGACTGAAGTCATGGTGATGACTGAGTATGGTTATGAAAGAAATAGCATTCAGTGGGGATCCTAGGAAAGGCACAAGTAAAGAAGAAAACCAGAGCTAAGATAAGTCTTAAGAGAAAGGCAATAAAGAGCAGCTCCTGGAGTCTGGGTTTAGCAGTCAGTACTCATCAGATTCTCTTATTTGTCTGTTTAAAGAGGAGCTTAAGGTCGTCAGTTGGCTCAGAGGAATGGGAATGACAGTCTTTCTCTCTGGGGAAGTCCTATGCAGACTTAATGAAACAGGTGTGATTCGAGAGAGGTGGACCCAGCTACTGACTCCTTGTAGCTAGACAGTGGTTGGAGTGCTCAGGAGATCTGGATGGGGTCCCTTCCACTTAGGCGTTAACTGGTCTACCAGGGACCCATCTTCCCAGGCTTTTAATAATACTCAGTGCCCTTTTTCTCTGGAGCTGTAATGTGCAGAGGTGTTAGCCTGAAGGAGGTGCCATTCCCCATATTCCGAGTGCCCATTGAACCTCTTCCAAATTAAAGATTTAGGAGATAACAGAAAGAGGTCAGAGTCTACAAGCAGATGAGATGTAAGAAGACATTTCCCATAAAGCATTTCATAGGGCTCTAGGGAGCAGTGAGACAATGAAGTAGAGCCATGGGCAGTAACCATAGTAAGGGCTCAGAGGCTTCC
This sequence comes from Aselliscus stoliczkanus, assembly GCA_033961575.1. Lineage (NCBI taxonomy): Eukaryota > Metazoa > Chordata > Mammalia > Chiroptera > Hipposideridae > Aselliscus > Aselliscus stoliczkanus. Next base: position 73,570,460 of record CM066731.1, on the reverse strand, counting down.
TGACAAGACTTTCTAAGAATCCTTTTAAAGTCTGATTGTCTTGTTCAATTTTTTCAGAGCATTGAAGTCTCCAGGAAGAATGGAGTTTATACAGTATCCTAGGGCAGATTCCATGCTTTGGGTAACCTTACTGACAAAAGAAGGTTCGATGTTACTCTGGAGTGACCTGGGGTCCCCAAATCTTGGGATTATTTCTTTTAATAAAGCATTAGAATCTTCTATAGTCTTTTCCTTTCTAGAATGAAATGACTATACATCCAGTGTATAGACAGGGGATGGCCAGTTACTCTTCCTCCAGGGTACAGGCTGTGGGCAAGAAAGAGGCTGAGTGTGAGCCCAGACTGTAGAAGCTCCATCTATTCCTGTAACTGAGCTGTAGCAGAGAAAATAAGTACAGAGTGGTGAAGACAGAGTAAGCGGCTGCTGTATCAATCAGGAAATGAACAGGTTTACCTGCCATGTCAAGATCACCCATGGTTCCTCTCCTGTGATTATGATGATCTTCATGGGAGGCACCAGAAACTTTGGACCCCATCAGTTGATTACAGTCATTTATGGGGAAAGAGTTGGTCCCTGTTTTCTTTGGAATGGGACAACAAATCTTCCAGTGCCCCCTTTTTTTTCGCACAGGCTGTTTTGGAGGATTAGGACACTCCTCACTTAAGTAGTCTGGGCTTGCACATACAGGGTAGTATCACTTACCTGGTTGTTCCTCCTCTGGGGCTGCCAGGGTGGCCCTGAAATGGCTTTAGCTTTGGTCTTCCTATAACTGAGGGAACAAGTCTGTCCTGTCTCTGGTCTCGTTTCTGGTCTCACCATTTTTTGTGTTTTTTTCCCCCTTTCTTCCCTGCCTCAGTTGTTAAAGACATTGCACTGTATTCCCTGGCCTGCCATGCACCTGAGCCTTCTCATCAGGGTCAGAATTACTATAACACTTGCCAGATTAGGGAAAACATCAGGCCAAGCTTGATGAATTTAACCCTAAACCTATCCAGGTTTTTGGTAAAAACTGCCAAATCATTCTTTATATTGGCTTATATCTGATATTGAGAAGAGCACATAAATCCTGGCCACATTTAGCAGTTTAATTTTGTTTAGCTTAACCATATGTAAAATTTCCCCTCAAGACTTTTCTTCACAATTCTACAACTTTCCTAGTCTCTGTTAGTTTGCATCTTCTGATTCATTGTCCTAAGCAATCTTAGGACAAACTTCTTTCAATTCCTTCAAAAATGTATTTCCATAGATATATTTTCCTTTCCTGAAAACACACATCATTTTCTTTTGTATTTATTGGAATTCATAACCTTCAGAAGCTTAATTTCTGCTGACAACCAAAAAATAAGCAATTAGCAATACCATCTGGAAGAAGAGACATTATGTCACACACAAAACAGAAACACAGATATTAGAGATCATACACATAAACAGAACTACCAATAATTGTAGAGAAGAGTTAAGACTTTCCCTTTGCCCTTGACAGTTTTCAGTAGGTTGGAAAAAAAGAATGGTGTTCTGGCTTGTGAGATAATCCACTTTTGCTTATAAAAATTCCCCCCTTTCTCAAACACACACACACATACACACTTTTTTTCAGTGACCTCACATTCAGGTGGTAGCGGCTTTGGTTACTTTTCTGGTTATTTGTAAGACTTCAAAAGTTATTGAGAGTTAGAAAAATTTTATAAGACTTACTTTTCCCAAATTTCTGAATGTAGAGTTGTTGCCCTGTAGTAAATGGAACAACAGACAGGTGGGTTTTCCTATTTTTAGCATTAAAATGTTGTTGAATCATCCTTGGTCTCAAAGGGCCTCTTCCTGAATGGGTAGATGAAATCTGTGGAGAGCAAGGTCTGAGCAAAGTTGACCTGTGTAGTGGTAATGATAAAGGACAAAAGTTTCCCTAAGGATCAGGTCCCCTTGGTGTCTTCCCTGGCAATGATGGAGAAGGTACCAAATGGGTCTATAGTCTGAAAAGGACTCAGGGAACTAGAAAGTCCTGAGTCCTGGAAAGCTGATAAGAGGTGTTCCCTCTCAGTGCCTGAACAAAGACAACAGTAATACTCTTTACAAAGTCTTCAGGGGACATGGTCAACAGCGTGTATTCTCAGAAATGGGGAGGGAACACAACAGAAAGTCCAGACTGTAAAGCTGGTGACTCAAAGTGGGGATCCCTACTGGCAGTGCTCCAAGGAGGAGGTGCCACCTGGACTGTAAATCCTGGGTGCTCCCAAGATGGTTGAAAGGACTCAATTGCCCTTTCAGGGTCCAAAATTTCCTGCATAGTTTCAGCATCCTGAGACTGGCCAGAGTGAAACTGAGATAGAGGACGTAAGGGGAAGGAGGACCAAGGTCTACATGGCAGTGAGCCAGCAAGCAGGCCCCCTCAGACCCTGGGCTTGTCTCTTATGTATACAATTAAGATCTGACAATTAAATTTGTGAGCTCATCTTAGAAAAAGTGCTACATACCTCATTGCTGAGTATTTCTACAGTCTCTTTTGAAGTACTCCCCTTGGGGAGCTATGCACTGATGCCAGCACCTAGTTCACCTTTCAAAGCAATTTTGGGACTCTTTTTCTGGAACGTCCATCAGAGCTGTCGTTGTTAATACCCTTGATGTCCTGATTCTCAACAAAATGTCTTCCTTTCAATATTTCCTTTATCTTTGTGTAAAGAAAGAAGTTATTGAGAGTCAGGTCAGGTGAGTAAGGAGGGTGTTCCAATCGAGTTGTTTGTTTACTGGCTGAAAACTCTCTCACAGACAGTGCTGTATGAGCTGATGCATTTTGATGCAAGAACCATGAATTGTTGGCGAAAAGTTCAGGTTGTCTAGCTTTTTCACACAGTTTTTTCAGCACTTCCAAATAGTAAACTTGGCTATCTGTTTGTCTAGTTTACAAATTCATAATGCATAATCCATTTGATACCAAAAGAGGAGAGCAACATTGTTGTAACAAGTTCATGACCTTGACTGTCAGACGTATAAATGCCTGGACATATGGGACTTCTGACCACCTTTTCTCAAAAGGCATCTAACTGTAAGATGGTGTTATAATTTAGGCTTCCATTTATAGCCAGACTTTCCCATCTTTTTTTGTACTTGTGCCAGGCAATCTTACAAAAGAAAATAAACTTTTTCTTTCCAATATTGTCTGGTTTTAAGTTGGCCCAGTTTTGAAGACTACCAAGAGAGGGGTCTCGAGGGACTGAAAAAGTGTTTCCCACTTCAAATCCTCAGGATTGGTCCAGAGAAAGGGGAAAAGAAGGGATGAAGAGTCTTCCAGAGAGCCCCCACAGGGGTATGACTCTCCTAGAGAATCTTGCCAATGTGGAGGGGTCATGGCCCAAGTGTCACCTGCCCCTCCCAGTCTGCCTCCATCACTATGTCTACAGTCATTTGTCAGTTGTTCTGTGACCCTGACTGGCTCCAGGAGTTTAGTCCCTGGAGTTAAACCTGGAGTTTAGTCCCAACTGGGCAGTTATAGTCCCAGAAACTGGGATTCCTGCCTCAGCAGTGAGGTGAGGATACAATGAACGCCTGAGGAACTCAATAGATTTTATGACCTGGTGCTGTTAAAGTTCCAGGACCTCTGTAGATTCCATCCCCCTCTGGTGAAAATGGAGCCCACAAGTTTCAATAGGTCATATGGTTAGGGGGGAAAGGAGAGCTCCTTACCCATCTCATGGAGGAAATCTTTTACCCCATTTAGCTTATATGCTGTCCAACAGTGGACCTCATGCCAGTTAATTAAATGACATATTAAACAAACCTATAATCTGAATTCCCTTTCTTTGGGGTTGGTGGCCCACCAGCAGATGAGCTGACAGGCAGTCAGCATCTCCCTGCTTCCTGGATGCTGCATACTGAAAGCAGCCTCCATGCCCTGCCTGCTGACCCACTTCTCTGGGATGATGCAACCCTGGTCTTGTTGTGGGTGCAACCCGCTTCCCCCACATGCACATTTCCCACACATCAGTGTCTGCATGGCAGCAGGTGGTGGCATCCAGCCAGAACACTGTAGGGGCACACATCCCTGGGGCAGGGCCCTGCACATGACTCAGCCTTGACACAAGCTGACCTGCGCATTGGTGGTAGAAGGGACGATGAGACCCCCAGTGTCATGTGCAGCACAAGGGAACTCGCCCCTGCTTTTCCAAGTCTCATCACATGAGTCTCCCTGGTCAACAAGTCTCATAAACCCCGGTCTCACACCCAGGCACTGGTGTGCCCCACCCCGTGGTGCACTGTGAGTTCTGAGGCACAAATCCTGGAACAACTCAGTCTGAACAGTATCCCATCTTAACATGTCCCAGGCAGAGGCAGCATGAAGTGCAGGTCCTTTTTGATAATCTGCAGAAAAGTGAGATCGATTCAGAGCCCCACCAGTAAAGGAAAAGAGTAGCAGAGTAAGTGTGATTTTCTGTTGCAGAGACAAGGCAAGAAACTGAAAGACATCTGCTCAGAAAGGGAGGGTGGAGAAAAAATTGAGAGAGCACAGGCTTCCAGGAGGCTGTACTAATCAAAGCACTGGGAATTGCTGTGTGTGTGTGTGTGTGCGTGTGTGTGTGTGTGTGTGTGTGTGTGTGTGTGTGTGTGTGATTATTGCATGATTCAGGAACTGTGTGTCTCATTGCACAGATATGGCCTTCCAGTTGGCAGGGATGGCTAGTGCCCACGTACCCTGAAATGTGACCAATTCATTCTATCATGGGAGACTTAAAGTAGTGGGGAACCTTGTGGCTTTTAAGCCCCCACATCCATGCCTGCAATGCAGCTAAGGTATTCCTGGAGTGATGGTAAAAATGAAAGGATAAGGGAGCAGGTGAAGTTAACAGCCTCAGAAAGGAAGTAGAGAGGAAAAGCTGCTTATAGCTGTTCTTACCATGAATGTTTCAGTCTAGATGTTGGAAAAACATAATCCCTTCATGGTTGCCATGGATGATGCTGATCAAGAAAATAAAATGTTCTTATATCAAAGGAGGGAATCCTGAGACATACCGAATGAGTCATGCGAACAAAGCCAAGCAAGCAGTGGATTTGTTAAAGTAAATAACGAGTATATTCCCAAAATAATGGGAGTGGGCAGGCCAGGAGGAGGGCAACTGCCACCACCCATCATTTGATTGGAGCACTTCATTTACATTGAAAGTAACTGTTGATACATATAGACTTATTGGCATTTTATGATTTATATTTTGATTGTTTTTTTTCATCTTAGAGATAATTCCCTCTAATATTCCTTGTAATACTGGCGTGGTGGTGATGAACTCCTTTACCTTTTTCTTCTGTAGGAACCTCTATATGTCCTTCTATTCTAAATGATAGCTTTGCTGGGTAGAGTAACCTTGGTTGTAGGTTCTTGTTTTTCATCACTTTGAGTATTTCCTGCCAGTCCTTTCTGGCCTGCAAAGTTTCTGTTGAGAAATCAGCTGGAGCTCACTTGTATGTAGCTAGTTGTTTTTCTCTTGCTAGTATTGAGATTTTTTTCTTTGTCTTAAACATTTGGAATTTAACTTAAAGGGTGTCTTGGTGTGAGTCACTTGGGTTAATTTTGTTTGGGATTCTCTGCACTTCCTGGGCTTCTATATCTATTTTCTTTGCCAAGATAGGGAAATTTGCATCATTATATCTTCTAATAGGTTTTTTTCTTTAATTCATTTATTGTGAAATAAAGATTTTTTCTTCTTAAAATTAGATTCAGGTGTACAATGCAGTGCAATAGTTATACTTTTTAACCCTCAAAGTGACAACCCCTCTCCCCAATTTGCCACTTCACTCCACTCCCATATCATACATATCTATTACACTTCCTTTGACTCCCTTCCACACTATACTCCACATACCATGACTAACTATATATTAAATTACAGTTGGCATAAAATGTTATACAACATCAGCTTCAGGTGTACAGTGCAGTGATCTAACCTCTACTCCATCCATGAAGTGGTCTCCCTAACAAGACTTATGACCATCTGACACCCCACAAAATATTTACAATATTATTATATTCCCCGAACTGTCTTTCATATCCCTGTGGCAATAGTGTAGTTACCTATTTATGCTGTCTAATCCTTCCCCTTCTCCCTCATCCCCACACCTCTTTCAACTAGCAATATCTAAGAGACGGTTTCTGTTTACTTTGCTCCTTCATTTATCTTCTCAGATTCCACATATAAGTGAGATCATATGGTATTTGTCTTTCATATGAACTTATTTCACTTAACATAATAGTCTCTAGGTCAATCCATATAGTTGCAAATGGTACGATTTCATTCTTCTTTATAGCAGAGTAATACTAGTTTGTATAAATGTACCACAGTTTCTTAATCCAGTCATCTACTGATGGCTATTTTGGTTGTTTCCAAGTCTTGCCTATTGTAAATAGCGCTGCAATAAACATAGGGGTGCATATATTTTTTCGAATTAGAATCTTGAATTCTTCTGGGTAGATAATCAAGAATGGAATTGCTGGGTCATACAGCAGTTCCATTTCCAGTTTTTTGAGATACCTCCATATTGAGTTCCATAAGGGCTGCACCAACAGTCCACCAGGGTTCCCTTTACTCCACAATCTTGACAGCAATTGTTTGTTGATTTATTGATGATAGCATTCTGACCAGAGTGAGGTGGTATCTTATTGTGGTTCTTATTTGAAATTCTCTGATGATTAGTGAGGTTGAACATTTTTTCATCTGCCTGCTGGCCATCTGTATGTATTCTTTAGGGAAACGCCTCTTTATATCCTCTGCCCATGTTTTAACTGGGTTGTTCGTTTTTTTGGTGTTGAGTTGCATGAGTGTTTCTTTTTATAATTCTTTTATTGTGAAACAAACATTTTATTTTAAAATAGTTTCAGGCGTAAAACACAATAGTTATACATTTTACCCCTGAAAGTGACAGCCCCCTTCCCCCAGTTTGCTACCACACTGCCCCCCCCATGACATACATATCTATTACAAATCCTTGGACTCCCTTCCACAGTATACTCCACATCCGATGACTATCTATATATTCAATTACAGTTGGCATACAATATTATACAACATCAGCTTCAGGTGTACAGTGCAGTGATCAAGCCTCTACTCCATCCATGAAGTGGTCTCCCTTACAAGACATGTGACCATCACGCACCCCACAAAATGTTTAAAACATTTTAATATTCCCCGAACTGTCTTTCATATCACTGTAGCAATATTGTAGTTACCTATTTATGCTGTCTAACCCTTCCCCTTCTCCCTCATCCCTACCGCCCTCCCAACTAGCAACCATCAGTTTTCCTCTATATCTATGAGTCTGTTTCTGTTTTCTTTGCTTGTTCATTCAGTCTTTCACAGTCCACATATAAGTGAGATCATATGGTATTTGTCTTTCTCCGACTGACTTATTTCACTTAACATAATAGTCTCTAGGTCCATCCATATCATTGCAAATGGTATGATTCAACTATTCTTTATAGCAGAATAATATTCCATTGTATAAATGTACCACAGTTTCTTTTTTTTTCTTTTCTTTTTTTATTAGTTTCAGGTGAACAACACAATGCAATACTTATACTCTTTACCCCCTCAAAGTGACAACTCCCCTCCCCCAGTTCGCCATCCCACTCCCCCCCATATCATACATATCTATCACAACTCCACAGACTCCCCTCCACAGTATACTCCACATCCCGTGACCATCTACATATTCAGTTACAGTTGGCATACAATGTTATAAATCAGCTTCAGGTGTACAGTGCAGTGATCAAGCCTCTACTCCATCCAAAATTTTTACAACATTATCATATTCCCCGAACTGTGTTTCATATCCCTGTGGCAATATTGTAGTTGCCTATTTATGCTCTCTAATCCCTTCCCCTTACCTCCCCATCCCCAATCCCCTCCTAACAAGCAACCCTCAGTTTTTCCTCTACATCTACGAGTCTGTTTACTTTGATCGTTCACTCAGCTCTTCAGACTCCACACACAAGTGAGATCACATGGTACCTCTCCTGCTCTGACTGACTTATTTCACTCCACATAATAGTCTCTTTACAACATTATCAATTACATTCCCAGAACTGCCCCCATATCCCTGCGGCAACATTGTAGTCCCACCTACACTGTCCAAAACCTTCCCCCTCTCCCTCTTCCCACTCCCTCCCAGCCAGCAACCATCAGTTTTTCCTTTATATCTGCTTGATATAACTTCAATCTTCTTAAATTTACTGAGACTTGTTTTGTGGCCTAACATAGTCTATCATGGAAAATGTCCCATGTGTACTTGAGAAGAATGTATATAATGTTTTTTTCAGGGTGAAATGCTCTAAAAATATCAACGAGGTCCAGCTGGTCTAAAGTATCATTTAAGGCCCCTCTTTCTGTGTTGATTTTCTGTCTAAAGGGTCTGGGAATTGGTGACAATGGTAGTGAAGTCCCCTGCTATGATAGTGTTACTGTTGATCTCTGTATTTATGTCTGTCAAAATCTGTTATATGTAATTAGGAGTTCCTATGTTGGGTGCATAGATGTTTATTAGGGTTATAGTGCCCATGTTTATCTTTTATTGTAGTCATTTTAAAGTCTATTTTGTCCAAAATAAGTACTGGCACTTCAGCTTTTTTTTTTATTTCCATTTGCATGAAATATCTTAATCTGTAAACAGCATATACATGTGTCCTATTTTCTTATCCACTCAGCCACTCTCTGTCTTTTGATTTGAGCATTTAGCCCATTCACATGTAAAATGAATATTGATAGGTGCATGTGTACTGCCATTTTGTTATTTGTATTCCTAGTCTTCCTGGGTTAGCTTGTTTACCCCTTTCTTTTGTTTAAAAAAGCCCTTTTAACATTTCTTGCAATGCTGGCATGGTGGTAATGAATTCCTTAAGCTTATTCTTTTCTGAGAAGCTCTTTATTTCTCCTTCAATTTTAAGTGATAGCCGTGCTGGGTAGAGCAATCTTGGTTGTTCGCCTTTATTTTGTGTCACTTTGAATACCTCCTGCCACTCCCTTCTGGCCTGCAGAGTTTCTGTAGACAAGTCAGCTGTTAGTCTAACAGGAGTTCCTTTGTATGTAACCTGCTGTCTTTCTCTTGCAGCCTCTAGGATTCTGTCTCTATCTTTAACCTTTGCCATTATAACTATGATGTGTCTTGGTGTGGATCTGTTAGGGTTCAGCTTGTTTGGAACCCTCTGCACTTCCTGGGCATGTATGTTGATTTCCTTCACCAGGGTAGGGAAGTTTTCAGTCATTATTTTTTCAAATACATTCTCGACCCCTTGCTTCTTCTCTTCTCCTTCTGGTATTCCTATGATTTGATGGTGGTGGCGTTTCACCTTGTCCCATAGCGCTCTTAAACTATTTTCAATGTTTTTTATTCTTTGATCTTATTGTTGTACCAACTGGGTGATTTCTGCTATTTTGTCTTTCAAATCGCTGATCCGCTCCTTTGCTTCATCTACTCTACTGGTGATTCCTTCGAGTGTGTTCTTCATTTCAGTTATTGTATTCTTTAGTTCTAAGTGGTTGTTTTTTATGATTTCTCTATCCTTCCTTATGTCCTCACTAAGTTTGTTAAACATTCTCATCATCAGTGTTCTAAACTGTGTCTCTGAAAGATTGGATCCCTCTGTTTCATTTAGTTCCATTTCTAGAGTTTTCCTCTGTTCTTTTATTTGTGACATGTTTGTTTGTTTCCCCATTCTGGCTGTCGCTCTGGGATTGCTTTGATGTATTAGATAGATCACCAGGAGAGCCCTGGCTGGAACATGCAGGCACACAGTTCATGGCCCAACACTCCCAGGAAAACTCCCAGTCTCAGCCTGTCCCAATCAGCCACTCTCAGATCAGGCCGAGCAGCCCGACAAGCAATCACCAGCCTGGCAACTCTGCAAGCACAGTTCGGAGAGCGGTGATCTAAGGCAGCTTGCGCACTCCTGCATCTCAGTGAGCAGCCTGTGGGAGCCAGAGGGCACCCACCCAGCATTTCCCTGGTAACACAGTATAAGCTGGGTGGAGAGTGGGGATCCAAGGCCGCAAGCGTGCTCACACACACATGCACTTCTGCGCCAATTACACCAGACCAATGAGGTCTTGGACCTGATCCTCCATGGGACAGATCAACCCCAACAAATTGGTGCCCTCCCTACAACACTCGCATGCAGGCTCCACACCAGGGGAACAACAGTCCAAAAACCTCCAGCCTTTGCACCAAAGGTGCTCAGTTCAGTCCGTCCCCGCAGGCTCCTGGGTCCGGCTCACACAGACACTCCCTCCACCAGGATCCATGTAACTGCTCACCGGCGAGCAAGCCTGGGCGCCGGCCCCACTGATTCTCCAGCCGCTCTCAGCTTCACTGAGCTGAGCAAAGAGAGTCCTCACTAATTTACTGCCAGCTATTTTAGAACTTCTCTTCCCGGCAAAGGAACTCTGGGCTGCTGAGCTTGGTGTGCGGCCAGAGAGTCTCTTCCCCAACCAGAGAAGCCTCCCCACAGCTGGGACCTCCCTCACGGGGTTCGTGCTCTCTTGTCTCCACCTGTCCTACCAGACCTGACACGGCCTCCTCTGAAAGTTCTTCGTTTACTGGTCCTGTTCATCCAGTGTTCCAGGGACCTCCAGGGTTGAATGCTGTATCATATGCTTGTAATCTTGGTGTGATTCTGGAAGGCAGTTAGCACAGCATCTGTCTATTCCGCCATTTTACTGGAAGTGCCCACAGTTTCTTAATCCAGTCATCTACCGATGTGCATTTTGGTTGTTCCCAAGTGTTGGCTATTGTAAATAGTGCTGCAATAAACATAGGGGTGCATATATTTTTTCTAATTAATGACTTGGATACTTCTGGGTACATACCCAAAAGTGGAATTGCTGGGTCATACGGCAGTTCCATTTCCAGTTTTATGAGATAAACCCTCACTGATTTCCATAATGGCTGCACCAATCTAGAGTCCCACCAACAGTTCACCAGGGCTCCCTTTTCTCCACAACCTCGTCAGCACTTGTTTGTTGATTTATTGATGATAGCCATTCTGATCGGAGTGAGGTTGTATCTCACTGTAGTTTTCATTTGAAATTCTCTTATGATTAGTGAGGTTGAACATTTTTTCATATGCCTGTTGACCATCTGTATGTCCTCTTTAGAGAAATGCCTCTTCATATCCTCTGACCATTTTTTAATTGGGTTGTTCGTTTTTTTGGTGTTGAGTTGCATAAGTGTTTTATAAATTTTGTATATTAACTCCTTATCGTTGGCAAATATCTTCTCCCATTCAATAGGCTGCCTTTTTGTTTTATTGATGATTTCCTTTGTTGTGAAAAAAAAACTTTTAAGTTTGATGTGATCCCATATGTTCCTTTTTTTTTTATTTCCCTAGCCTGAGGGAACATATCAGTAAAAATATTACTCAGGGTAATGTCTGAAAATTTACTCCCTATATTTTCTTCTAGGAGTGTTATGTTTTCAGGCGTCACATTCAAGTTTTTAATCCATTTTGAGTTTGTTCTCACATATGGTGTAAGTAGGTGGTCTATTGTCATGTTTTGTTGTTGTGGTTGTTGTTTTCTAATGCTAAAGTTCTGGATTATTTATTTATTTTTAAAAATTAGTTTCAGGTGTACAACACAATGCAATAGTTATACTTTTTACCCCCCAAAGTGACAACCCCCTCCCCCAGTTCGCCATCCCACTCCACCCCCCCCATATCATACGTATCCACTACAATTCCTTTGATTCCCTTCCACAGTATACTCCACATCCCGCGACTATCTATATATTCAGTTACAGTTGGCATACAATATTATACAACATCAGATTCAGGTGTACAGTGCAGTGATCAAGCCTGTACTCCATCCATGAAGTGGTCTCCCTAACAAGATATGTGACTATTTGACACGCCACAAAATTTTTACAACATTATTATATTCCCCGAACTGTGTTTCATATCCATGTGGCAATATTGAGGTTGTCTATTTATGCTGTCTACTCCCTTCCCCTGCCCCCTTATCCCCACCCCCTCCCAACTTAGGAACCCTCAGTTTTTCCTCTATATCTATGAGTCTGTTTACTTTGATCGTTCATTCAGTTTTTCAGATTCCACACATAAGTGAGATCATATGGTAATTGTCTTTCTCCGACTGGCTTATTTCATTTAACATAATAGTCTCTTCACAACATTATCAATTACGTTCCCAGAACTGCCCCCATATCCCTGCGGCAACAGTGCAGTCACCCACCTACACTGTCCAAAACCTTCCCCCTCTCCCTCATGCCCACTCCCTCCCAGCCAGCAACCATCAGTTTTCCCTGTATATCTGCTTGATAGGACTTCAATCTTCTTAAATTTATTGAGACTTGTTTTGTAGCCTAACATGATCTATCTTGGAAAATGTCCCATGTGTAATTGAGAAGAATGTGTATTCTGTTTTTTCACGGTGAAATGCTCTAAAAATATCAATGAAATCCAGCTGGTCTAAAATGTCATTTAAGGCCCCTCTTTCTGTGTTCATTTTCTGTCTAAAGGGTCTGTCCATTGGTGACAATTGGGTGGTGAAGTCCCCTACTATGATAGTGTTACTGTTGATCTCTGTATTTATGTCTGTCAAAATCTGTTATATGTAATTAGGAGTTCCTATGTTGGGTGCATAGATGTTTACTAGGGTTATAGTGCCCTTCTTTGTCTTTTATTGTAGTCATTTTCAAGTCTATTTTGTCCAAAATAAGTATTGGTACTCCAGCTTTTATTTCTTCTCATTTCCATTTGCATGGAATATCTTATTCCATCTGTAAACAGCACATACATGTGTCCTATTTTCTTATCCACTCAGCCACTCTCTGTCTTTTGATTGGAACATTTAGTCCATTCACATTTAAAATGATTCTTGATAGGTGCATATGTATTGCCATTTTGTTATTTGTATTCCTGGTCTTCCTGGGTTAGCTTGTTTACCCCTTTCTTTTGTTTAAAAAAGCCCTTTTAACATTTCGTGGAATGCTGGCTTGGTGGTAATGAATTCCTTAAGCTTATCATTTTCTGAGAAGCTCTTTATTTCTCCTTCAATTTTAAGTGATAGCCATGCTGGGTAGAGCAATCTTGGTTGTAGGCCTTTATTTTGTGTTACTTTAAATATCTCCTGCCACTCCCTTCTGGCCTGCAGAGTTTCTGAAGAAAAGTCAGCTGTTAGTCTAACAGGAGTTGCTTTGTATGTAACCTGCTGTCTTTCTCTTGCTGCTTTTAGGATACTGTCTTTGTCTTTAAGCTTTGCCATTTTAACTATGATGTGTCTTGGTGTGGACCTGTTTGGGTTCAGCTTGTTTGGAACCCTCTGCACTTCCTGGGTATGTATGTTGATTTCCTTCGCCAGGGTAGGGAAGTTTTAGACATTAGTTTTTCAAATACATTCTCGACCCCTTGCTGCTTCTCTTCTCTTTCTGGTATTCCTATGAGGCGAAAGTTATTGAGCTTCATCTTGTCCCATAGGGCTCTTAAACTATGTTCATTGTTTTTTATTCTTTGGTTTTTTCGTTGTGCCAACTGGATGGTTTCTGTTAGTTTGTCTTCCAAATCACTGATCCACTCCTCTGCTTCATCTACTCTACTGGTGATACCTTCGAGTATGTTCTTCATTTCAGTTATTGTGTTCTTTAGTTCTAACTGGTTGTTTTTCATGATTTCTCTATTCTTCTTTATGTCCTCACTAAGTTTGTTAAACATTCTTTTCAGTGTTCTAAACTCTGTCTCTGATAGGATGGATCCCTCTGTTTCATTTAGTTCCATTTCTAGAGGTTTCTTCTGATCCTTTACTTGTGACATGTTTCTTTGTTTCCCCATTCTGGCTGTCGCTCTGGGATTGCTTTGATGTATTTGATAGATCACCAGGAGAGCCCTGGCTGGATCATGCAGGCACACAGCTCACGGCCCAACCCTCCCAGGAAAATTCTAGTCTCAGCCTGTCCCAGTCAGCCGCTCGCAGATCAGGCCAAGCAGCCCGACAACCAATCACCAGCCTGGCAACTGTGCAAGTGCAGTGCGGAGAGCCAGGACCCGAGGTGGCTGGTGCACTCCCATGTCTCAGTGAGCAGCCTGTTGGAGCTGGAGCATGCCCACCAGGCGTTTCCCTGGCAATGCAGCACAAGCCATGTGGATGGTGGGGATCCGAGGCAGCTCGCGCACTCTCGGGTCTCAGTGAACTGCCTGTTGGAGCCAGAGGGAACCCGTCCAGCCTTTCCCTGTCAACTTAGTATACGCTGGGCGGAGGATGGGGATAGAAGACCGCACGTGCGCTCATGCATGCACACCCGCACTTCTGCGCCAATTCCACCAGACCAGTGAGGTCCCTGACCTGATCCTGTGGAAGGACCCAACCCTGAGAAAATTGCGCCCTCCTTACACCACTCGCATGCAGGCTCCACACCAAGGGCACAATAGTCCAAAAAATATCCAGCCTTTGCGTCAAAGGTGCTCATTTCAGTCCGTCTCCGCAGGCTCCTGGGCCCGGCTCACACAGCTACTCCCTCCACCAAGAACCGGGTAAGTGCTCACCGGTGAGCAAGCCGGTATCTCATAATTTCCTGAGTACTGTTCTTTTACTTCTTTAGTTAAATTTAGTCCTAGATATTTTTTTGTTTTTTAAGCAATTGTAAAAGGGATTCATTTCCTGATTTTTCTTCTGATAGTTTACTATTGGGGTATACAAATGCAACTGATTTCTGAATATTAATTTTGTATTCTGATACCTTACTAAATTCGTTTTTCAGTTCTAACAGTTTTTTCTTGGAGTCTTTGGGATTCTCTATATATAGTATCATGTCATCTGCATAATGACAATTTTACTTCCTCCTTTCCAATTAGGATGCCTTTTATTTCATTTTCTTGTCTGATTGCTGTGGCTAGAACTTCCAGAACTATTTTAAACAAAAGTGGTGAAAGTGGTCAGCCTTGTCTTGTTCCTGATCTTAAGGGGAAAACTTTTAGCCTTTCCCCATTTAGTATGATGTTTGCTGTGGGCTTATCATATATGGCCTTTATTATGTTGAGATATGCTCCTACTATTCCCACTGTGCTAAGAGTTTTGGGGTTTTGTTTTGTTTTTTAAGCTAAGCCATCCTGCCACCTGTTGGCAGCTCAACTGCAGCTCATCTCGGGCTGGGCATTGAACTGCTGTTGCTCAGAGCTCAACTCACACTCTTGGGTAAGCTCTTAAGCAACTGAGCAACTTGGCTGGCCCTTGCTAAGAGTTTTAATCATAAATGGCTGCTGGATTTTGTCATATGCTTTTTCTGCATCTTTTGATATGATCATATTATTTTTAATTTTCATTTTATTAATGTGATGTATTAAGTTAATTGATTTGTGATTATTGAACCAACCTTGCATACCAAGAATAAATCCCACTTGATCATGATGTACGATCTTTGTAATGTAATGCTGAATTCAGTTTTCTACTATTTTGAGGATTTTTGCATCTAGGTTCATGAGGGATATTGGCCTGTAGTTTTCCTTTTTTGTAATATCTTTGTCTGATTTTGGGAACAGAGTAATAGTGGCCTCATAAGATGTGCTTGGGAGCCTTTCATCCTTCTGTATTTTTTGATAGTTTGAGAAGAATAGGTATTAATTATCTTTTAAATATTTTCTAAAATTCACCTGTGAAGCCATCTCGTCCAGGACTTTTATTTGTTGCAAGCTTGTTGATTACTGATTCAATTACTTTGGTAAAAAGTCTGATTCAATTTCTTTGGTAATCAGTCTGTTCAGGGTTTCTGTTTCTTTTTGGTTCAGACTTGGTAGATTGTATGCTTCTAGATATGTATCTATTTCTTCCAGATTGTCAAATTAGTTTGCATATAGTTGCTCGTAAAATTTTCTTAACATTTTCAATATTTCTGTGGTATCTGTTATCACTTCTCTTTCATTTTTGATTTATAAATTTGGGTCCTCTCTCTCTTTTTCTTGGTGAGTCTGGCTAAGGTTTCGTTGATTTTGTTTATCTTTTCAAAAAACCAACTCTTGGTTTCATTGATCTTTTTGTGTTTTTTTTTGTTTTTTGTTTTTACTTTATTTCATTTATTTCTGCTTGGGTCATTATCATTTCCTTCCTTGTACTCCCTTTGGGCTTATTTTGCTGTTATTTTCCCTGTTCCCTTACATGTAAAGATCATCTGTTGATTTGAGATTTTCTTCCTTTTTTAGGTAGGCCTGCACTGCTGTGAACTTCCCACTTAAGACAGTTTCCACTGCATCCCTGAGATTATGAGTCATAGTTTTTTTATTTTCCTTTGTCTCAAGGTATCTTTTGATTTCCTCCTCGATTTCATTTTTGACCCACTCGCTATTTAGTAGCATGTTATTCAACCTATATGTATTTGTGTGTTTTCTAGAGTTATTTTTGTAATTGATTTCTAGTTTCATAGCATTGTGGTCAGAGAAGACACTTGATATAATTTCAATCTTCTTTAATTTGTTGAGACTTGTTTTCTGGCCTAACATGTGGTCTATCTTGGAAAATATGCACTTGAGAAGAATGTACATTGTGTAGCTTTTGTGTGAAATGCTCTAAAAATATTGATTAAATCCAGCTGGTCTAATGTGTCATTTAATTCCACTGTGTCTGTGTTGATTTTCTGTCTGTAGGATCTGTCCATTGGTGAAAACAGGATGTTGAAATCCCCTACTGTGATAGTGTTACTGTTGATCTATGTTGTTATGTCTGTCAAAATCTGTTTTCTATATTTAGGAGCTCCTATGTTGGGTACATAGATATTTACTAGGCTTATGTCCTCTTGTTGAATTAATCCCTTTATTATTATGTAGTGCGTTTCTTTGTCTTTTATTGTAGTCTTCATTTTAAAGTCTATTTTTCCAAAATAAGTATTGCTACTCTGGTTTTTTTCTGATTTCCATTTGCATGAAATATCTTATTCCATCCCTTTACTTTCAGTCTGTGTGTGTCTTTTGATCTGAAATGAGTCTCTTGTAGACAGCATCTGCATGGGTCCTGTTTTCTACATACTCAGCCACTTTGTCTTTTGGGCATTTAGCTCATTCACATTTATAGTGATTATTGATAGGTGCATACATTGCCATTTTGGTATTTGTATTTCTTGTCTTTCTGGGTTAGCTTGTTTTCCCCTTTCTTTGGTTTAAAAAAGTCCTTTTAACATTAACTGCAATGCTGGCTTGGTGGTAATGAATTCCTTAAGCTTATTCTTTTCTGAGAAGCTATTATCTCTCTCCTTCAATTTTAAGTGATAGCCGTGCTGGGTAGAGCAATCTTGGTTGTTGATATTTGTTTTGCATCACTTTGAATATTTCCTGCCACTCGCTTCTGGCCTGCAGAGTTTCTGTAGACGAGTCAGCTGTTACTCTTATATACTCCTTTGTATGTAACTTGCTGTCTTTCTCTTGCTGCTTTTAGGATTCTGTCTTTGTCTTTAAGCTTTGCCATTTTAACTATGATTGTCTTGTTGTGGGCCTGTTTGGGTTCAGCTTGTTTGGAACTCTCTGCACTTCCTGGGCTTGTATGTCAATTTCCTTTACCTGGGTAGGGAAGTTTTCAGTCACCATTCCTTCAAATAAAGTCTCAATCCCTTGCTTCTTCTTCTCTTCCTTCTGGTATTCATATGATGCCAAAATTGTTGCATTTCATGTTGTCCCACATGTCTCTTAAACTGTTTTCATTATTTTTCATTCCTTTTTCTTTTTGTTGTTCCCACTGTGTGATTTCTGCTATTTTGTCTTCTAAATTGCTGATCCAATCCTCTGCTTCATCTAATCTACTGGTGATTCTTTCGAGTGTTTTCTTGATTTCATTTATTGTGTTCTTTAGTTCTAACTGGTTGTTTGTTTGTTTTTTATGATTTCCCTATCCTTCTTTAAGTCCTCGTTAAGTTCCTTAAACATTCGTTCATCAGTGTTCTAAACTCTTTCTCTGAAAGGTTGGATAACTGTTTCATTTAGTTTCATTTGTAGAGTTTTCTTCTGATCTTTTACTTGGGACATGTTTCTTTATTTCCTCATTCTGGATGTTGTTCTGTGATTGCTTTGATGTCTTAGATAGATCACCTAGAAAGAAGGGGGAAAAAGGAAAAAAAGAAGAAAATAGAAGGAATAAAAAAGTGTGGGGGCTCTCCATCCTATTTAATCTGCACACCACTTGCTCAGTAATAGAAAGTGTCCGGTGACTCAGCACCAGCATTGGGGGGAAGAGCTTAACATGTTATGTGCTGGCTTCCTTCTCAGGCTTGCAGTGAGCTTTCCACAATTAGCTGCTGTGTGCTCTGGAACTGTGCTAACTACCAAAAATCTTCATAGGTTGTTGTGGGTTGTTTGCTGCTGCAAAAACACCCTCTGTGGCCTGCAGAGGTGGGGGCCAGGCACTAGGGGCTTAGGTGCCTCTGGTAACACAGCTCTAGTTGAGTGGGGCAGGCATTCAAGGCACCAGTGGCCACCAGCCAGTCAGAGCAGCATGCACTCATGCACCGGCAACCAGTCCACACAAACTTGCCAGGAAAGCCCTGACTGGATCACGCAGGTGCAGAGCTCCTGGCCCAATACTCTCAGGAAAACTCCCAGTCTCAGCCTGTCCCAATCAGCTGCTCTCGGATCAGGCTGAGCAGCCCAACAGCCAATCCCCAGCATTGCAACTCTGCACAAGTAGTGCAAAGAGTGGGGACCCTAGGCAGCTTGCGCTCTCCTGCATCTCAGTGAATAGCCTGATGGAGCCAGAGCATACCTGCCTGGCATTTCTCTGGCAATGCAGCACAAGCAGTGTGGAGGGTGGGGATCCAAGGCTGCATGCACGCATGCACAAACTCCTGCACCAATTTCACCAGACCAATGCAGTCCAGGATCTGACCCTCTCTGGGAGGGCCCAACTCTAAAAAAATGGTGCCCTCCTATACACTACTCATGTGCAAGCTCCACACCAGGAGAACAGTGGTCCCAAAAATCTCCAGCTCCCACACCAAAGGCGCTCAGTTCAGTCCGTCTCCTCAGGCTCCTGGGCCCCACTCACACAGCTACTCCCTCCACCAGGAACCGGGTGAGTGCTCACAGGCAAGCGAGCCTGTGCACCGGTCCCACTGGTTCTCCACCTGCCCTCAGCCTAATCAGCCGAGTATAGAGAGTCCTCACTAATTTCTACTGCCAACTATTGTAGAACTCCTCTTCCTGGCAAAGCAACTCTGGGCTAGTGTGCTTGGTGTGGGGCGAGAGGGTCTTTCCCCAACCCGGAGAAGACTCCCCATCACTGATTTGTCCCCCTCGGGGCTCACCCTCTCTTGTCTCCATCCTTCCTTCCAGACTTCATGTGGCCTCCTCTTTATACCCTTCGTTTAGAAGTTCTGTTCATCTAGTGATCAGGGGACTTCCAATGTTGAATGTTGTATAAATTATTTGTAATTTTGGTGTGATCCTGGGAGGCAGTTGACACAGCATCTGTCTTTTCTGCCATCTTACCAGAAAACGCTCTTCCAATAGGTTTTCAATTCCTTGATCTCTCTCTTCTCCTTCTGGTACCCCTAAGGTTTGAATATTGTTTTGCTTGCTGTTGTCCCAGAGCCCCCTTAAACTATAATGATGATGATGATGAAGATGATGATGATAATGATGATGATTTGATTCTTTTTGCTGTTATGATTGGGTGTTTTTGCTACCTTATTTTCTAAATTGCTGATGTGATCTTCTGCTTCTTCCATTCTACTGTTGATACTTTCTAATGTATGCTTCATTTTTGTTATTGTATTATTTCTGATTGCTTCTTTTTTATGTTTTCTTTCTCCATTTTTATGTTTTTGATGTCTTTGTTAAAGTTCTCCCTCAAATTTTTGCGCATCCTTATAACCAGTGTTTTGAACTCTGCATCTTGCCTCTATTTTATTTGCTTTTTTTATTTTGTTGTTCTTTTGTTTTTGTGTGTGTGTGTTTTTAATCTGGAGGTTTGTTCTGTGATTTTATTTAGAACATGTTTATTGTCTCCCCCTTCTGGTAGCCTCCCTGTGTTTGTTAGTATGTATTATGTAGGGCTGCTATGTCTTTTTGTCTTAATAAAGTGGACTTATGCAGTAGGTGTGCTATGGGATCCAGTGACACAGTCACCCTAGTCACCTGATCTGGGTGCTCCAGGTTTCACTTCTGTGGGTTGTGTGTGCCTTCCTGTTGTACTTGAGCCTTGGTTGCTCTTTGCACATCAATAGGAGGGACTGACTTCAGGCTGATTGGTTGGGAAGCCTGGCCCTGACTCTAGTGGAGGAGGTATTCTGCAGAAGCTGACACTATGGAGCAGTATTCACATTAGTAAGGCTCTGGTGTATGCTCAATCTTCCCTTTGGTCATCCTTGGAAATGACCAGGCAATGCTCTGGTTCAGTCCAAAGCTGGCCACTGGGAATTTCAGGCCTGGGGCCACCTGGGAGGTGTCTCTGCAGAAGCCAAATTCAGCTACAGTTTGTGCACTGCCCAGGGCCACCTGGCATGAGCCAGAAAACAATCCATATATGGAACCACCTGTGCTGGGCTTAGAGATTCCTGGAGAGGTCAAGCCACAAACCAAGGCCTGTTGCCAACTAATGCCGGCCTTAGTGCCACTCAGCAAGAGGTATGGGACATGATGAAGCCAGGTGCTGATTGTTTAGGGTATGTGACCCTTTGAGAAACTTTAACAAAGTCCACAGCATGAGCCAAGACTGGCCTTTTATATGGAAAAGCCACTGGAAGCAGTTTGGGTGGGCCTGAAAGTTGGATGGGGTTGGGTGTCAGGGAATCACCAGGGCAGGTCAGAGGGTGTTAGCCAGGTACATGGAGACTAAGTTATGACCGCCTCCTGCATTTGCATGCCAGGACTGGCACAGGCTCAATAAAGAAACAATGAATTCTACCACCACATCTGCCTGGGAAAAAGATGCCCCTCTAGGCCTCACCTTAAATCCAGATAAATTAGTTCCTACCCATATGTCTCTGACACTTTTCAGCTGCTGCCCCAGTGCTGAAGTTCAAAGGTAGTGGGTTCCTCAGAGAGTCAGTCTATGTCTGTGCTCTTTATGAGGCTTCCTTGGAACTCTAGCTGACCTCAACTCTCCTAGCCACAATCACTGCTGAATTTCACAGCCAGAAGTAATGGGGACTTCTCTCCCTGGAACTGGAAACCTGGGATGTGGAGCCTAGTGAGGGTGGGGACCCTTTCTCATCCAGGGGGGAAATCCACAACCAAGATACCCCTCCTAGTTTGTAACAATCACAAGTGGGTGTGGGCACAGCCTGTTCTGTGTTCTGTTCCTCCTACCAATCTCAAGGTGGCTTCTTCTGCATGTCCTTACAAGTGGATTTTTGGTTCAGCTAGACCTCAGATAATGCTCAATGATGACTGCTCGGTATTTAGTTATAATATTGATGTGCTTGGGAGAGGAGGCAAGCACAATGTTAATCTCTTCTGCCATGTGGATCATAAATCCCCCCAGGTTTTTTTTTAGAACTGATTTCTTATGGGAGTAGTGATATTAGGAGAAAAAACAATCAAATAGAAAGAAAAATAATAATGTATTAGAAAAGTATAAGTGATAACACTTTAATAGCTATGTAAAATTATGCTTGTATAAAAAATTAAATCAGGGGTTCTGGTAAGATGGTGAAATAGACGGACGCACTCCGAACTGCCTCTCAGGATCACATCAAAATTATAAATAATTTATGCAACATTTAACTTCAGAAGTCCCCTGAACATTAGATGAACAGAACCTCTAAACGAAGAACCTAAAGAAGAGGCCACATCAAGTCTGGTAGGAGGGGAGCAGATGAGAGAGGCCAAGCCCCATGAGGGACGCCACAGCTGTGGGGAGGCTTCTCCGGTTGGGGGAGAGACCCTCCGGCCCCACGCAAAGCTCATTAGCCCAGAGTTGCTTTGCCGGGAAGAGGAGTTCCACAACAGCGGACAGTAGAAATTAGCGAGGACACTCTTTGCTCGACTTGGTGAGGCTGGGGGCAGTTGGAGAACCAGTGGGGCCGGTGCACGGGTTTGCTTGCAGGCGAGCACACACCCAGTTCCTGTCGGATGGAGTAGCTGCATGAGCCGGGTCCAGGAGCCTGTGGGGAGGGACTGAACTGAGTACCTTTGGTGCAGAAGCTGGAGGTTTTGGGACTATTGTTCCACTGGTGTGGAGCTTGCACACGAGTGGTGTACAGGAGGGCACCATTTTTTCAGGCTTGGGACCTTCCACAGAGGGTCAGATCCAGGATCCCATTGGTCTGGTGAACTTGGCGCAGGAGTGCGTGCGTGCATGCGTGTGTGCGCATGCGGCGTTGGACTCCCACCCTCTGCCCTGCTTGTGTTGCGGTGCCAGGGAAATGCCTGGTGGGTGCCCTCCGGCTCCATCAGGCTGCTCACTGAGACGCAAGAGTGCGCGAGCAGCATTGCGTCCCCACCCTCTGCCCTGCTTGTACTGCATTGCCAGGGAAATGCAGGGCGGGTTCTCCAGCTGCATCAGTCTGTTTACTGAGACTCAGTAGCAGACAACCTGCAACAACATGTAAAGATTTTTTTTTTTGGTAGTGAGCACGGTTCCAGAGCACACAGCAGCTAATTGTGCAAAGCTCACTACAACCCTTAGCAAGTGGTTTGAAGATTAAAGTGGATGGAGAACCCCCCATCTCTTTCTTTTTATTTTCTCTCTTTTTTTACGTTTTTTCTTTTCTCTTCTTTCTAGGTGATCTATCTAATACATCGAAGCACTCACAGAACGACAGCCAGAATGAAAAAAAACAAAGAAACATGTCCCAAGTAAAAGATCAGAAGAAAACTCTAGAAATGGAACTAAATGAAACAGAGGTATTCAAACTTTCAGAAATAGAGTTCAGAACACTGATGATAAGAATGTTTAAGGATCTTGGAGATGACATAAAGAAGAATAGGGAAACCATAAAGAAAAACCTGTTAGAACTAAAGAATACAATAACTGAAATGAAGAACACACTCGAAGGAATCACCAGTAGAATAGATGAAGCAGAGGAGTGGAACAGCGAATTAGAAGACAAAATAGCAGAAATCACCCAGATGGCACAACAAAAAGAAAAAAGAATAAAAAAGAATGAAAATAGTTTAAGACACCTTTGGGAAAACATGAACCACCACAGAAATCACATCATAGGAATACCAGAAGGAGAAGAGAAGAAGCAAGAGATTGAGAATGTATTTAAAGAAATAATGACAGAAAACTTCCCTACCATGGGGAAGGAAATCGACATACAAGCCCAGGATGTACAGAGAGTTCCAAACAGGCTGAATCCAAACAGGCCCACACCAAGACACATCAGAGTTAAAATGGCAAAGCTTAAAGGCAAAGACAGAATCCTAAAAGTAGCAAGAGAAAGAGAGCAGGTCATATACAAACGAACTCCTATAAGACTAACAGCTGACTTTTCTTCAGAAACTCTGTAGGCCAGAAGGGAATGGCAAGAGATATTCAAAGTGACACAAAATAAAGGACTACAACCAAGATTGCTCTACCCAGCATGGCTAGCTCTTAAAATTGAAGGAGAGATAAAGAGGTTCTCAGAAAAGAATAAGCTTAAGGAGTTCATTACCACCAAGCCAGCATTTCAGGAAAGGTGAAAAGAGCTTTTTTAAACAAAAGAAAGGGGAAAACAAGCTAACCCAGGAAGACAAGAAATAAAAATAACAAAATACACCTATCAGTAATTACTTTAAATGTGAATTGGCTAAACGCTCCATCAAAAAACAGAGAGTGGCTGGGTGGATAAGAAAACAGGTCCCATGCATATGCTGTCTACAAGACACTCATCTCAGATCAAAAGACACACACAGACTGTAAGTAAAGGGATGGAATAAGACATTTCATGCAAATGGAAATGAGAAAAAAGCTGGAGTAGGAATACTTATTTCAGAAAAAATAGAATTTAAAATGAAGACTACAAAAAAAGACAAAGAAGGGCACTACATAATAATAAAGGGATCAATTCAACAAGAGGACATAACCCTAGTAAGCATCTATGCACCCAATATAGGAGCTCCTAATTATATAAAACACATTTTGACAGACATAAAGGCAGAGATCATCAGTAACACTAGTATCACAACACCCCGTTGTCACCAATGGACAGATCCTCCAGACAGAAAATAAACACAGACATAGTGGCCTTAAGTGACACTTTAGACCAGCTGGATTTAATTGATATTTTTAGAGCATTTCACCCCAAAGCTACAGAATATACATTCTTCTCAAGTGCACATGGAACATTCTCCAAGGTAGACCACATGTTAGGCCACAAAACAAGTCTCAACAAATTTAAGAAGATTGAAATCATATCAAGTGTCTTCTCTGACCACAATGCTATGAAACTAGAAATCAATTATAAGAAGAAATCTGGAGAGCTTACAAATACATGGAGGCTAAATAACATGCTACTAAATAGTGAGTGGGTCAAAAATGAGATCAAGGAGGAAATCAAAAGATACCTAGCGACAAATGAAAATGAAAACACCATGACCCAAAATCTCTGGGATGCAGCGAAAGCAGTCCTCAGAGGGAAGTTCATAGCAGTGCAGGACTACCTAAAGAAGGAAGAAATATCTCAAATCAACAGACTCTCTTTGCACCTAAGGGAACTAGAAAAAAAAAGCAAACCAGCAAAACAAGCCTAAAGGGAGCATAAGGAAGGCAATAATAAAAAACAGAGCAGAAATAAATAAAATGGAGAACAAAAAAACAATACAAAAGATCCATGGAACCAATAGTTGGTTTTTTGAAAAGATAAACAAAATCGACAAACGCTTAGCACGACTAACCAAGAAAAAGAGACAGAGGACCCAAATTCATAAAATCAGAAATGAAAGAGAAGTGACAACAGATACTACAGAAATACAGAAAATTTTAAGAAAATACTATGAGCAACGATATGCTAACAAATTCGACAATCTGGAAGAAATGGATAAATTTCTAGAAGCATACAATCTACCAAGTCTGAACCAAAAAGAAACAGAAACTCTGAACAGACTGATTACTGCCAAAGAAATTGAATCAGGAATCAACAATGTTCCAACAAACAAAAGACCTGGACCATATGGCTACACAGGTGAATTTTACAAAACATTCAAAAAAGAATTAGTACCTATTCTCCTCAAACTATTCCAAAAAATATAGAAGGAGGGAAGGCTCCCAAACTCTTTCTATGAAGCCACTATCACCCTGATTCCTAAGTCAGAAAAAGATATTACAAAAAAAGGAAAACTACAGGCCAATATCTCTAATGAACATAGATGCAAAAATTCTCAACAAAATACTAGCAAACCAAATTCAGCATCTCATTAAAAAGACCATACACCACGATCAAGTGGGATTCATTCCTGGTATGCAAGTCTGGTTCAATATCCGCAAATCAATTAACTTAATACATCACATTAACAAAATGAAAAATAAAAATCATATGATCATATCAATAGATGCAGAAAAGGCATTTAACAAAATCCAGGAGCCATTTATGATAAAGACTCTTAACAAAGTGGGAATAGTGGGATCATATCTCAACATAAAAAAGGCCATATATGATAAGCCCACAGCAAACATCGTACTCAATGGGGAAAGGCTGAAAGCTTGCCCCTTAAGATCAGGAACAAGACAAAGATGCCCGCTTTCTGCACTTCTATTTAACATAGTTCTGGAGGTTCTAGTCACAGCAATCAGACAAGAAAATGAATTAAAAGGCACCCAAATTGGAAAGGAGGAAGTAAAATTGTCATTATATGAAGATGACATGATACTCTATATAGAGTCCCAAAGACTCCACCAAAAAACTGCTAGAACTGATACAAGAATTTGGTAAGGTAGCAGGATACAAAATTAATATTCAGAAATCAGTGGCATTTCTATACACCAATAATAAACTATCAGAAGAAGAAATCAGGAAATCAATCCCTTTTACAATTGCTTCAAAAACAATAAAATATCTAGGAATCAATTTAACTAAAGAAGTAAAAGACCTGTACTCACAAAATTATGAGACACTGAAGAGAGAAATCAAAGAAGATACAAATAAATGAAAATACATACCATGCTCATGGATAGGAAAAATTAATATAGTTAAAATGTCAATACTTCCTAAAGCAATATATAGATTCAATGCAATTACAATCAAACTACCAAGGACATTTTTCTTTGAAATAGAACATAGAATCCTAAAATTTATATGGAGTCACAAAAGACCCCGAATAGCTACAGCAATGTTGAGAAATAAGAACAAAGTCGGAGGCATCACACTACCTGACATCAAAACATACTACAAGGCTACAGTAATCAAAACAGTATGGTACTGGCATAAAAACAGACACATAGACCAATGGAATAGAATAGAGAGCCCAGGAATAAACCCATCTATATACGGTCATTTAATCTATGACAATGGAAGCAAGAATTTACACTGGAGTAAAGATGGTCTATTTAATAAATGGTGCTGGGAAAATTGGACTGACACGTGCAAAAAAATGAAAATAGACCATCTACTTACACCATATACTAGAACAAACTCAAAATGGATTAAAGACTTAAATGTAAGACCTGAAACTATAAAACTCCTAGAAGAAAATATAGGGAGTAAGTTTGCAGACATTACCCTGAGTAATATTTTTACCGATATATCCCCTCAGGCAAGGGAAATGAAAGAAAAAATGAACATATGGGATTACATCAAACTTAAAAGTTTTTTCACAGCAAAGGAAGTCATCAATAAAACAAAAAGGCAGCCTACTGAATGGGAGAAGATATTTGCCAATGATATATCTGATGAGGGGTTGATATCCAAAATTTATAAAACACTCATACAATTCAACACCAGAAAAACAAACAACCCAATTAAAACATGGGCAGAGGATAGGAGGAGGCATTTCTCTAAAGAGGACATACAGATGGTGTTGAGGGTCATTGTCCTCAACATTGAGGGGCTTGCAGGCTGGCCTTAGTGGGCTTGGTGAAGCATAAACTTGTTTTTCTGCTTTCATCGTTTCTTTATACACCTGAAGGGTGCTTATGACTTATTGAGGTTTGTGGTGAGGACAGTCAGTTCCTTGGGACACAAAAGAAAGATGGCTATCCAAGTTAATGGAAAAGGAGCCTAAGGCACACACGTATTAATAATTTACTGCAGTTTACTTCTTTGAAAATTTTCAATAAAAGTTATGCGTTGACCCGATTCGGGGCTCAGTCTTCTTTGGCTGAGACCCTTGGGCTCGCTCTTATCTTACTTCTGTCTCTTGTTCTTATTCAATCTGCATCGCCCCTCTCGAGTCCCATTTGCCCTTGCCACGCAGGACGTGACAACTGGCGCCTCAACGTGCGGCTCGAAGAAGGGAAGGAAGACTTTGAATCTTGGTGAAAATTCAAGGCGCAGACCTCAGGGCAAGCCGGCACTCTACTTGATAAGGAGTAGGGAATAGTCCTGAGGAATTGTACCGGGGCATCCGGAAAAGAAACTAACAAACTCTGTGTGAAAGTGTGTGATTGTGTGAGTGAATGCATATAGTTCCACGGCTTTTCGCTACGTAACTTGAGTGGGCTCTAATCTGCGGTTCCGTAATCTGTCATAAGGCATAACAGCGACTGACTCGTTCACCAGTGCGGGGGTTTATACCGCAGAGCCTTAGCCAAGACAGACTTAGTCCCGCGAGGGGCGCGGCCAGACGAGCATCTGAGTGGATAATTGAGTGAAAGTTCTCTTTTCTTTTCTTTTCTTAAAAACTAACATGGGAAATTCTGAGAGTCGATATAGACCATATATTTGCCTCCTCAAGCAACTTTCTAAGAAGGGAGGGGTAAAAGTCTCAGAAAAGAAATTAGAGTTATTGAAACCCATTGCACTTGGTTTCCAGATTTAGGCACCATAGATTTAGACCAATGGGAGATGGTAGGTAAAGATCTTTCAGAAAAACAACGTCAGGGAAAAGAGATACCAACTACAATATGGGAAACTTGGAGACAGGTCCGATCAGTTTTAGAACCTTTACACACTGACACAGAAGATGAAGAGGAGGACAAAAATCAGGATTGCAAAAGTCTCATTGAATTATCAGAGGACAAGGAGAGAGACGAAGAGTCTGTAGAAACACCTACAATAATTCCAAAAGCATTATATCCTTCTTTAAAAGACGATCTGTTAATACCTGATCGTTTGCCTCCTCCCCCAATAACTAGAATGAAGGATTGCAGGTTGTTTAAAAAAACCTCCAAATTAAAACAACCAGTTTCTCCTGTTATATCGGCACCTCCACCTTATGCCCGAGATCCACATTCGTCAATGTCAGCCATAGAAAAAGGAATTCAACAGGCAAGGTTAGAAGGAGATTTGGATGATTTAAATTTTCCAGTCATAATTAGGGAGCGTCTTGCACCCACTGATGAACACCCCAATGGTTTGCAGATATTAGAACACCACCCTTTTCCTTTTAAAACCCTTAAGGAACTTAAACAGGCAGTTACTCAATTTGGTCCGACTTCCCCTTACACTATAGGATTAATTCGAGGTATTGCTGATGGAAATAAAATGATTCCAACAGACTGGAATGCTTTAAATCACTTAAACTTCACCTGGACAAGGCAGGGCTATGTATAGCCCCCGATAAAATTCAAACAACCACTCCAGTTAAATACCTAGGAACAATTGTTGATCGACAGACTATTAGACCACAAAAGGTTCAGATTAGAAAAGATCAGATTTCTACTTTAAATGATTTACAAAAATTATTAGGAGATATTAATTGGCTATGTCCTACTTTGGGCATTCCTACTTATGCTCTTAGCAATCTGTTTAGTCTCTTGCGAGGACCTTCTCAATTAACCAGTCCTCGTGAATTGACTCCACAGGCAATTAAGGAATTAGAACTGGTAGAAAAAAAAGTACAAGAAGCTCAAATTCAACGTATAGATCCTGATCAACCGTTACAGGCTCTAGTTTTCACCACACCGCATTCTCCAACAGTGGTCATAATACAACAAGAAAAACTGGTTGAATGGCTTTTTCTACCTAATCATTTTGTTAAAACATTGCCAACTTATGTTGAATTAATTTCTGAATTAATATCCAAAGCCCGCACTCGAGTCTTACACCTTAGTGGGCAGGAACCTAATCAAATTGTAGTTCCTTTTAAAAAACAGCAAATTTGTCATTTAAACACTCATAATGAATCTTGGCAAATTGCAATAGGAAATTTTTTTGGAATCATTGATAATCATTACCCAAAAAATAAATTATTTCAATTTTTGCAAAAGACTACTTGGATTTTGCCCAAAAAACTCCGACAGAAGCCAATTCCCCAAGGAATTACCGTCTTTACTGATGGATCTAATAATGGAAAAGCTGCCATCATTAGTGAAAAATAAAGTCAACTTGTTCACACTAACTGTAATTCAGCTCAAAAGGCTGAACTTGTGGCAATTTTAACTTCTTTGCAGACCTATTCTGAGCCTTTAAATATTGTTTCTGATTCGGCTTATGTTGTACACACAGCTCAAAACATTGAGACAGCGTCTCTCTCATTTAATTCTAATCAGTCTCTTCAGATTTTGTTTCATCAACTTCAGCAGGTTGTTAGAAATCATCAATACCCATTTTTTATTACTCATATTCGCGCTCATACAACTCTCTCAGGTCCACTGACGCGTGGAAATGCTATTGCAGACTCTTTAGTGGGAAATGCTCAGATTGATGAGGCAGCCCACTTTCACTCTTTAACCCATATCAATGCTGGAGGTTTGCGATCTAAATTTCCCATTACTCATAAACAAGCTAGGCATATAGTTCAGACTTGTCCTACTTGCCAAATTCTTAATGCTCCACAAGAATGTCCAGAGGGAACCAACCCTCGGGGCTTAGCTCCTAATGAATTGTGGCTGATGGATGTGACTCATATCTCTTTTTTTGGAAAATTATCATTTGTACATGTTTCTGTTGATACTGCCTCAGGATTTTTAGTAGCCACTGCTCAAACTGGTGAAACTGCAGCTCATTCCTGTTGTCATCTTTTGATTTGTTTTTCTATTAAGGGCCTACCAAGCAAAGTTAAAACGGACAATAGACCAGCTTACACTAGTGCTAAATTTGCCAATTTCTGTTCCACCTGGCAGATTTCTCATAATACTGGCATTCCTTACAACCCTCAAGGCCAGGCCATTGTTGAACGTGCTAATTCAACCTTAAAGAAACAATTATTAAAACAAAAAAGGGGGGATGTAAAGGAACCACCTCAGGTGCAATTAGCTAGAGCTATGTTTACTTTAAATTTTTTGAACTCCTCTGGCTCTGATCCACATTGTGGACGAACTGCAGCAGAAAGGCATTTTAATACCAGTTCAAAGAAAAAGCCGCCAATGCCCATATGGTGGAAAGATATTCAGACTAACCAGTGGAATTTAGGGACTCTGTTGACATGGGGACGAGGTTTAGCTTGTATTTCTCCAGTCAAAGAAGAACGTCCTCTGTGGGTGCCTAGCCAGTGCATTAAACCTTATCATGAGCGACTCACCCAAGAAGGTCGTCATGAAGCCAGTATGGCCTAAGGTGGCACGGTATCCGTCTCCTGAAGAGATTTTACTGGAGACTCCCTCGGATGAGGAAGAAGAAAGATGCATATCCATTACCCGTCCACAGACACCTCCAGCGTTGGAGATGTCTAAATTATCCTTACAATCTAATCGTGTGAGGACGGCTATCCTGCCCACGCCTGCTTCTCCAGTTATTGCAAGAAGCACTAGAAGTGCTCCTCTCCCTACCTGGGGACAAATGAAAAAATTGATACAAGTAGCAGAACATCGTCTCCAGGAGGAAAGGCTACCTAAAATGGAGGCCAACCTGATGTTGTCCATGATGGCTGTCCTTACTATTGTAAGTTGCTTTCCTCCAGGAGCCATTGCAGATAATTTTACTTATTGGGCATACATTCCAAATCCTCCATTATTAACTCCTGTCACATGGAATGATGATCCTCCTTTAATTTATCTCAATGATAGTTCATGGTTCCCTGGGCCTAAGGATCCCCGAGGACCTGAGTTTCCCGAGGAGGAAGGGAGACTCTTTACTTTATTTAATCATTCAGCCCTTGGATATTTACATACTCCCATATGTATTGGCTCTGTTCCACCATGTCTCTCTCTTTCAGAGCAAACTTGGGCTATTCCAAGTGGAAAACAAAATAATACCTTTAAAGATTTATTTATGATTTCTAGTAAAGGATTTGTTACTCAGCAATTTAGCACTCATAGCTTCCCACCTTCAATTCCTACTTGCCCTCTTACTAATCATTGGGATAAAAATCAATCAAGAATTCATTGGGATGAATGTCATGGAACTATAGATAGAATAATTATAAATAATACATTGGAAACCATTGTTGATTGGGGACCTGCTCTTCAAATCTGTAGGAATAAAATATGTGCAGAACCACGACAAGTAAAGGATCAGATAATTGGAGATAACTTCTCTCAAACTATCAAACATCCTTTTAATATTTCTATTTTTTGGAAGGAAAAGGTTTTAGCCCCACCTCAATTGAGAATGATTAGACCTATTAGGGGTCCTTTTCAAAGGACCCTGTGGAAAATTGCTCTAAGCATTGGACCTAATAAACTATGGAAAGGAAATCTTACTCATAATATCAATAATAGTTATACCTTTCGGTATGAAAAAACTGGACAAATTTATTTACAAGTTTGTATTAAAAATCCATTTGTGTTTTTAATAGGAAAATTTACCGTTAATCAGAATTTGAAATTGGTTGAGTGTCCCGTATGTCGTTTATTTACCTCTTAATTCCTCAATCCTTAATTATCCCCAAGACCAAATTATGATTTTGAGATGTAGAAAAGGATTGTGGATTCCAGTCCAAACCTCTAGGGTTTGGGAGGGTTCTCCAACAATTCATATTGTCCTCCAGCTTCTTCATAAAATTTTACATTGAACTAAAAGATTTATTGGCCTTTTAATAGCAGCAATTTTAGGAATTATAGCAATCACAACCACTGCTGCCGTCTCTGGAGTAGCTCTCCATCAAACAGTTCAAGCTACTCAATTTGTACAGCAATGGCATGAAAATGCTAGTAAAACTTGGAACCAACAATTAAAAATTGATCAAGAAATTAGTGTTCGTTTAGCTGATTTGGAAACCACTGTGGTTTATTTGGGAAACCAATTAGAAAGTCTCCGGACTATTATTACTTTAAAATGTGATTGGAACACCTCTACTTATTGCATAACTCCTTTTTCTTATAATCAGACACGTACCCCGTGGTCTGAGGTACGTGCCCATCTTTTGGGTCATATGCCCAACCTCTCTGTGGATATTCAACAATTACAGCAAGAAGTAGACCAAATGTCATCTGCTAATCTGCAGCTCCTCCCTGGAGAGGATGCCTTATCCGCTGCTGCGGAAGGATTATCTAATTTGAATCCCCTCAATTGGATCAAAACCTCGGTGGAGGTTTTGCTGGTGCATTTGCATTACTAATCATTATTTTATTTCTGTTCTGTTTAGTCCTCCGGTGTGGCCAACAAACCCTCCGGCGGGTCATAGATGAAGAAACTGCAAAATCCGTGTTTCTCCTTCTACAACAACAGAAGGGGGGCGATGTTGCCTTACAGCCGATTCCACGACCACCCCCTCTGCATTAGCCTCTGAAGGCATAGCATTGGTTTTTGTGTCTGCTTGGTTCTGTGCCTACTCCCAATCCTCATTAGATGTTTTCTCAAGCAGATGATGGAAGTCCAAGCTAACATCCATGAGATCAAACTTAAGGCAAAGCCTCAAGTTTAGCCACCTGCTTATTAGCCTCACTACCCCTAAACTTTAGTGAGGACAGGCTAGCCAAAGATGGGTAAGGACCTTCTTGAATGTAACTAACCTAAGACAGGGCTTGATCGCCAGAGGATCGAGTTCCGATGACGGGTTGTTATTTCATTGGAGGACACCTAAGACAGGCACTGTGACTCGCAGCCGCCTGGGGTCACAGGCGTGCTTTTTAAATAATAAAAAAGGGGGAGATGTTGAGGGTCATTGTACCCAACATTGAGGGGCTTGCAGGCTGGCCTTAGTGGGCTTGGTGAAGCATAAACTTGTTTTTCTGCTTTCATTGTTTCTTTATACACCTGAAGGGTGCTTATGACTTATTGAGGTTTGTGGTGAGGACAGTCAGTTCCTTGGGACACAAAAGAAAGATGGCTATCCAAGTTAATGGAAAAGGAGCCTAAGGCACACACGTATACACGGTTAATAATTTACTGCAGTTTACTTCTTTGAAAATTTTCAATAAAAGCTATGCATTGACCCGATTCGGGGCTCAGTCTTCTTTGGCTGAGACCCTTGGGCTCGCTCTTATCTTACTTCTGTCTCTTGTTCTTATTCAATCTGCGTTGTCCCTCTCGAGTCCCATTTGCCCTTGCAACGCAGGACGTGACAAGATGGCCAACAGGCATATGAAAAAATGTTCAACCTCACTAATCATCAGAGAAATGCAAATAAAAAACACAATGAGATACCACCTCACTCCAGTCAGAATGTCTATCATCAACAAATTAACAAACAACAAGTGTTGGCGTGGGTGTGGAGAAAAGGGAACCCTGGTGCACTGTTGGTGGGACTGCAAATTGGTGCAGCCATTATGGAAATCAGTATGGAGGTATCTCAAAACACTGGAAATGGAACTGCCATATGACCCAGCAATTCCACTCTTGGGAATGAATCTACCTAGAGGAATCCAAGACGCTAATTCGAAAAAATATATGCACCCCTATGTTTATTGCAGCGCTATTTACAATAGCCAAGACTTGGAAACAACCGAAATGCCCATCGGTAGATGACTGGCTTAAGAAACTGTGGTACATTTGTACAATGGAGTATTACTCCGCTATAAAGAAGAATGAAATTGTACCATTTGCAACAATATGGATGGACCTAGAGACTATTATGTTGAGTGAAATAAGTCAGTCAGAGAAAGACAAATACCACATGACCTCACTTATCTGAGGAATTTGAAAAACTGAATGAATGAGCATAAGAAACAGAAATAGTTTCATAGATATAGAGGAAAAACAGGGTTGCTAGTTGGGAGAGAGGTGGGGATGAGGGAGAAGGTGAAAGGATTAGACAGCATAAATAGGTAACTACAGTATTGTCACAGGGATATGAAAGACAGTTCGGGGAATATAATGTTAAAATTTTGTGGGTGTCAGATGGTCACATGTTTTGTTAGGGAGACCACTTCATGGATGGAGTAGAGGCTTGATCACTGCACTCTATACCTGAAATTGATTTTGTATAATATTGTATGCCAACTGTAATTGAATATATATATAGTCACGGGATGTGGATTATACGGTGTAAGGGAGTCAAAGGAATTGCAATAGATAGTATGATATGGGGGGGAAGATTGGGGGGAGAATTGGGGGAGACGGGTTGTCACTTTGAGGGGTAAAAAGTGTAACTATTGCACTTTGTTGTACACCTGAAGCTAAGTTAATAAATAAATAAATAAATAAATAAATAAATAAATAAATAAATAAATAAATAAAAATTAAATGAAACACGCTAAAGATATATATTTGCACTTCCTGCTTTAATAATTAGGGAGTGCCACCTGATACATTAAAACATAATTTGATCTTCAGAATATGCTTCTCCTTTTTTAGAGCATATGAACCTTGTATTTAAATAGTCACCCTTGCCCCTATGTATTTGGAAATCATAGAAATAACATTTCCCTCTGAGATATTACCAGTGATGAGAAAATTTACAGAAAGTAATCCTCGTCCGATGTGGCCTGGCTGTAACCACAAAAAAGAAATACCATTGTACACACACAAAAGAAATACCATTCAAACAAGATTGGTTTCTAACTGCTAGTGCCCATTGAACCTGTGACTAGGGCACTGTGCACCCTGGCCCAGAATCCTCGATGTGCTACTGACAGATTGTAAAATTTTGGCAAAGATGCCACATCTTTGTTCTCCAAGACTTCTTCTGAATACAGCTTAGCCCTCATGTTGTTATCTTAATAAAGAAAGAATGCATGGACCATATATTTTTCATTGGAATACATAACACTTTTTTTTTTTGAGGGAAGTGTCACTGGCCCTCATATGTAGGAACCGAACTGGGGCTGCTGGCTTCCCAAGCCAGTGCTTAACTACTGTGCCACTTGGCCAGCCCTAACATTTCTTTTTCTTCTGACACTGTTAGCTGGGTGTCAGACTGTCAGGGTTTAAGCCCTAGCTATGGCACTTACTAGCTGTGTGATCTTTGGGCAATTTTGTTAATCTTTGCCTCTTTTTCCTCATTTATAACATGAGATGGTATAAGTTTTTAACTTGTAGTACTTTGTGAGAGTTAAGCTAGATAAATAAATGTTTACAATAATATGTGTCACACAGAATGGGCCTAAAAATATTTGTTATTGTTGTTATTTTATACATAAATTGATATGGCATTCTGGTAAATATGCCAATTTCATGAGCTTTGCTGATGAGAAAATGACAAATTGGACTTCATCTAAATTATACAATTTTGCCCTGCAAACAGTTTGTTTAAGAGGATGAAAATATAAGCTCTCAACTAGGAAACATATTTGCAAACCACATATAAGTTAAGACTTATATCTAGAATACATTAGAAAACTCTCAAAACTCAATGATAGGAAAACGAACAACCCAATGAGAAAACGGACAATGAACATGAACATTCATTTCACCAGGGAAAAGATATGGAAGGCAAATAAATGGACACATAAAACAGGTTTCACATATGTGGCCATTGGTAAAATGCAAATTAGACCATAATGTGATAACATTACACATTGACAGGAACAACTAATACAAATAATATTGAGAGCACAAATAATGATGGTGATGCACAGAGTCTGGATCTCTCATACATTAGTGATGAGAGTGCAAAATGGTATAGACTCTCTAAAAAATTTTTTGACATACATTTACATATGAGTCAGTAATTACATTTGAGACATTTATCCTAGAGAAATTTAAATTTATATTCATACAAAAACATGTACATAACAGCTTTATTTTCATTTGCCTGAAACTGGAAAGGCCCAAAATGTCCTTTAATAGGTGAGTGGTGAAGCAAACTCAGGTATATGCATACCATGGGATACTACTCAGCTATAAACAAGAAACTTTTGATACATGCAATAACTTGGATGGATCTTGAGAGTGTAATGCTGAGTAAAAAGCCAGTCTCTGAAGACCACACATTGCAAGAGTCCATTTATATAAAATTCCTGATAGGATCAAAATTACAGCGATGGAAAACAAATTAGTGGTTTCCAGGAGTTAGGGGTGGTGAGGAAAAGAGAGGAATATCATGCAAGAGATCTTTGTGGTGATGGAAGGTTCTGTATTGAAATTGTGGCCATGGTTACACAAACTTGTGATAAAATAGCAGAGAGGATTACACACATGTATACTGAACCCAATTTCCTAGCATTGATAGTGCACTAAAGTCACGTAAAATATAACTATTGGGCAAATGCTGAAAAGAATTTAGAGAAGCAAATTCCTGGATTTAATGTGAACATAAGTATTTCCTAAATATTTAATTGTCTACGGTAGATAAAAAAATAAAAGAGAGGAGGGGGGGGAAAGAGAGAGAGAGAGAGAGAGAGAGAGAGAGAGAGAGAGAGAGAGAGAGAGAGAGAGAAACAAGATAGATATGCTGTGTTTTTTATTTTTGTCTACTATCAAAAGTTTGAAAAGAAGCTTGCTATAATAAAGACATGAGATAGGCCTTACCTGTCTGTGATGACCAAGGAGTCTATCTGAAGATCTTTGATAGGCCCTAACCCCTCTGCTGTACTAAGATGAGATCTACTGCCTTGTTGTCAATGGTGATGAGGGTACATTAAAATTTCCCCAGGAGAATTTTACATTAAGAGTCAGATCTGTTGTCATGACAGCCTGAATGAGTAGAAACAGACATTACAAAAATTTTCTATGGTTTGTCAGAAAGCTGCTTTCTTGCGTTTCTAGAAACCCGAACAGTGGTCCTTCAAAACAAAACGCTGTGAGAAGACACATCCATTCATTGGAAATTATAAGAACAAAAGTTAGTATTTGTAGAATATAAAATGACATCTGGAGTGAGGAATATAAAAAGTGGTAAAGTGAAAGAAGAATGTATATGGATTTAAAATGGGAAATGAAGTTACAAAGCAGATGTATTTGAATTCATTAAGTGTATAAACTGAAAATGTACCACGTATTTTTATTGCTCTAAAAAGTATGTTAAGACTTGTGACCATCTTAACACCCCACAACATTATTAATTATATTCCCTGAACTGTGTTTCATATCCCTGTGGCAATATTGTAGTTACCTATTTATGCTGCCTAATCCCTTCTCATTCTCTCTCATCCCAACCCCCCACCCAATTAGCAACCATCAGTTTTTTCTCTGTATCTATGAAACTGTTTCTGTTTACTTTGCTTTTTCATTTAGTTTTTCAGATTCCACATATAAATGAGATCATATGGTATTTGTCTTTCTCCGACTGACTTATTTCACTTAACGTGATAGTCTCTAGGTCCATCTATATCGTTGCAAATGGTACGATTTCATTCTTCTTTATAGCGGAGTAATACTCCATTGTATAAATGTACCACAAATGTTTATTTCACAATAAAATAATTAAAAAAATAAAAATAAAGCAAAGCAAAAAAATCTGATTAAAAAAATGTATGTTAGATCTCCTTGAATGTGTATATGTGTTTTCGGGCATATTTCCACATAAATTGTTATAAAGATTGAAGTGAGTTTTCTAAGAAATTCACACTAACTTGTGTAATTTTTTTTTGTATAAAACAATTTTATCAAATATGCTAAGAATTATCATTTGACATTAATATCTTTACACCTCAAAATAAAAGAACCCATCAGAATAATAGAACATAACACATGATGAAAAGAATGAAAAACATTACAATTAAAAACAACTCCATGAATAAAAATAAGTGGATGCTTGATTATTTTTAATATTGAAATTTAGTAGATTATAAATGTTCTCACTATGCAAATATAAAATGGTACATATGTGAGGTCATGGATGTGTTCACCAACCTTATTGTGGTAATAATTTCACAATATATATGTGTATCAAATTATGACATTTTACACTTTAAACTTACATAATATAATATGCCAATTATATCTCAATACAACTGTACAAAAGGATTTAGTTTAAAAATAAAGTGAAATTTTAAAGGTTCCATTGAAGCCATCAAGTTAATATAAAATACAAAGTACTTTTCCTTTATTACCCTGAGCTTAGAGTGATCAGTGATGATATCAGAGTTTTAAGCTACTATATTTCTTTGAACCAAATCAGAAAATAATAGTTCTAAAATTATATTAATCAAAAGTAGACATACAAAAGTATGTTAATATGACATAGTAAGTGAAGTGTGTGTAGATATTTTGGCTATTTTCTTACAATTCCAATAGGAATAGAAATATATGGGAAGGAAAAATCATGAAGAAATTGTAAAATAATTGGAAAACAGATGTATCATTTATATTTTGCTGGAAATGGGAATATTTGATGATTGTTTAAGGCATCAAACTATTTGATGAAAGTTTAAGGCATTTCCTTGAGTTAAAAATATCAAAGGAAAAGCAATAAAGAGACAGACCTTAGACTTCCACAAATATTAACTCAAAGTGGATCATAATCATCTTAGAAATGAAATTCGGGCCAGTCAAGTGGCTCAGAGCCACTTGCTTAAGCGGTTAAGAGCACAAGCTCTGAGCAACAGCGTTGCTGATTCAATTCCCATATGTGCCGGTGAGCTGCACCAGAGCGTGCGCTCTTAGCAGCAAGGTTGCTGGTTCAACATCCATATGGGATGGTGGACTGCTCCCCCATGCAACTAAGATTGAACACAGCACCTTGAGCTGAGCAGCTGGCAGCTACTGACCAGCGGCCGGAGGGCTGAGTGTGCAACATGGTTTTCGGTTTGACTCCCACATGCGATGGTGATGGTGGACTATGCCTCTACCCCCAACTAGATTAAAAGCAGTGGCTGGACTTACAGCTGAACTTGTGCCCTCCACAACTAAGACTGAAGGACAACAACTTGACTTGGAGCTGATGGGCCCCGGAAAAACACAATGTTCCCCTTCCCCAATTCCCCAATGCTATTCCCCCTTCCCAATTCCCCAATAAAAAATATTAAAAAAAAAAAAAGGAAATGCAAAAGTATAAATCTTCTAGAAGATAACATAGAAGAAAATGTTGGTGAACTTGAGTTTGGCAATGAGTTTTTAGATAATATCAAAAGTGTAATCCATGAATGAAAAAGCTGATTAGGGCCAGCCGAGTGGCATGGTGGTTGAGCGCTGGTTTGGGAAGCTGGCAGCTTCCCGTCCCACAACCAGTTCGGGTCCCACATATGAGGGCCAGTGACACTACCCTCAAAAAAACAAACAAACAAACAAACAAACAAACAAAAAACCAAAAAAAACACACAAAAAAAAGCTGATTAGTTTGATTTCATTAAAATTATAAACTTTTGCTCTGTGGAAGAATGTCAGGGCAATGAAAAGGAAGTCACAGACTGAGAGAAAATTCTAGTTGAAGACATATCTGATAAAGGAATTTTATCCCAAATGTACAAATAACTCTTTAACCTGAACAATAACAAAATGAACAACCACATAAACAATGGGTAAAAGAGTTGAACAGACACTTCACAAAAGAAGACATACTTATGGCAAATAAGCATACAAACATAAGCCCAGCATTGAATGTTTTTACAGAATTGCAAATTATCAGATACCACTACACACCTATGAGAATGGCTAAAACCCAAAACATTGGCAACACTTAATGCTGGAGAGGATATGGAGCAGAACTCTCATTGCCGGTGAGAATGCAAAACGATACATTCATTTTTGGAAGACAGTGTAGCAGTTTCTTCTAAAGTTATGCAAAACAATGAAACTAGACCATTTTCTGTCACCATGTACCAAATTAACTCAATGGATCAAAGACCTAAACATAAGACCTGAAACAATAAACTGTATATAACTAAGCATGGGTACTAAACTTATGGACCTTGGGTTCAAAGAGGATTTTATGAATTTGACATCAAAGGAAAGGGGAGTAAAAGCTAAAATAAATGATTGGCACTATATCAAAATAAAAGGTTTCAGCACAGCAAAAGTAACCACTATAAAATAAAGAGGGATCCAACCTAATGGGAGAAGATATTTGCATACATCACCTCCGATAAGGGGCTAATATCAAAAATATATAAGGAACTCTTACAATTCAACAACAAAATAACAAATAATCCAATTAAAACATTGGAAGAGGACCTGAGTAGACATTTCTCCAGAGAAATGCAAATCAAAAGCATAATGAGATATGACCTCACACTGTTTAGAATGGCTACCAGCAATGAGACAAATAATAACAAGTATTAGAGAGGGTAGGGAGATAAAAGAACTCTCATACACTGTTGGTGGGAATGCAGATAGGTCCAGCCACTATGGAATACAGTGTGGAGGTTCCTCAAAAAATTAAGAATAGAATTACTATATGATCCAGCAATCCTTCTCTTGTGTATAGGAATATACCCCTAAAAACGGGAAACATTTATCCGAAAAGATGTATGTGCTCCAATGTTCGTTGCAGCTTCATTTACAGTGGCCAAACATAGGAACAACCAGTGTCCTTCGATAGATGATTGGATAAAGAAGATATGGGATGACTTCCGGTAAAATGGCAGAATAGACAGACACTGTGCTAACCGCCTCCCAGGACCACACCAAAATTACAAATAATTTATATAAATTCAACCCCAGAAGTACCCAGAACACTAGATGAATAGAACCTCTAAATGAAGAACTTAAAGAGGAGGCCACATCAAGTCTGGTAGGAGGGGCGGAGACCAGAGAGGGCGAGCCCCGTGAGGGATGCCTCATCCATGGGGAGGCTTCTCCGGTTAGGGGAGAGACCGTCTGGTTGCACACCAAGCTCACCAGCCCAGAGTTCCTTTGTTGAGTAGAGGAGTTCCATGATAGCTGGCAGTAGAAATTAGTGAGGACTCTCTTTGCCCAGCTCGGTGAGGCTAAGGGTGGCTAGAGAAACAGTGGGGCCGGCGCACTGACTCACTCACTGGTGAGCACTCATCCAGTTCCTGGTGGAGGAAGTAGCTGTGAGAGCAGGGCCCAGGAGTCTGAAGGGAAAGACTGAACTGAGCACCTTTGGTGCAGAAGCTGGAGGTTTTTGGACTATTGTTCCCCTGGTGTGGAACATGCAAGCAAGTGGTATACGGGAGGGCACTATTTTGTCAGGGTTGGGCCTTCCCAGAGAGGGTCAGGTCTGGTATCTCATTGGTCGGGTGGAATTGGTGCAGGACTGTGTGCACAAATGCATGTAGCCTTGGGACCACACCCTCCACCCGGCTTATACTGCATTGCCGGGAAACGCTGGGCAGGTGCCCTCCAGATCCAACAGGCTGCTCACTGAGACCCGGGAGTGCGCAAGCCGCCTTGGATCCCCAACCTCCGCTCAGCTTGTGCTGCGTTGCCAGGGAAATGTCTGGCGGGCACGCTCCGGCTCCAACAAGCTGCTCACTGAGACGCGGGAGTGCGCGAGCCACCTCAGGTCCCCGCTCTCCGCACGGCACTTGCAGAGCTGCCAGGCTGGTGATGGGCTGTCAGGCTGCTTAGCCTGATATGTGAGTGGCTGATTGGGACAGGCTGAGACTGGGAGTTTTCCTGGGAGTGTTGGGCCGTGAGCTGTGAGCCTGCGTGACCCAGCCGGGGCTCTCCTGGTGATATACCTAATACATCAAAGCAATCCCAGAGCGAAAGCCAGACTGAGGAAACAAAGAAACATGACACAAGTAAAAGATCATAAGAAAGCTCTAGAAATGGAACTAAATGAAACAGAGGAATACAACCTTTCAGAGACAGTTTAAAACACTGATGATCAGAATGTTTAACAAACTTAGTGAGGACATAAGGAAGGATAGAGAAATCATAAAAAACAACCAGTTAGAACTAAAGAATACAATAACTGAAATGAAGAACACACTCGAAGGAATCACCAGTAGAGTAGATGAAGCAGAGGAGCGGATCAGCGATTTGGAAGACAAAATAGCAGAACTCACCCAGGTGGAACA
This sequence comes from Aselliscus stoliczkanus, assembly GCA_033961575.1. NCBI lineage: Eukaryota > Metazoa > Chordata > Mammalia > Chiroptera > Hipposideridae > Aselliscus > Aselliscus stoliczkanus. The sequence continues at coordinate 73,528,296 of CM066731.1, read as the reverse complement.
AAAAAAAGACAAAAGAATAAAAAACAATGAAAGTAGTTTTAGAGCCCTCTGGGAGAACATGAAACGCAACAACCCGCTGAATCATAGGAATAATAGAAGGAGAAGAGAAGAAGCAAGGGGTCGAGAATGTATTTGAAAAAATAATGACTGTAAACTTCCCTACCATGGTGAAGGAAATCAACATACATGCCCAGGAAGTGCAGAGGGTTCCAGACAAGCTGAACCCAAACAGGCCCACACCAAGGCACATCATAGTTAAAATGGCAAAGCTTAAACACAGAGACAGAATCCTAAAAGCAGCAAGAGAAAGACAGCAGGTTACATACAAAGGAACTCCTATTAAACTAATGGCTAACTTGTCTACAGAAACTCTGCAGGCCAGAAGGGAGTGGCAGGAGATACTCAAAGTGACACAAAATAAAGGCCTACAACCAAGATTGCTCTACCTAGCATGGCTATCACTTAAAATTGAAGGAGAAATAAAGACCTTCTCAGAAAAGAGTAAGCTTAAGGAATTCATTACCACCAAGCCAGCATTGCAACAAATGTGAAAAGGGCTGTTTTGAACAAAAGAAAGGGGTAAACAAACTAACCCAGGAAGACCAGGAATACAAATAACAAAATGGCAATACATATGCACCTATCAATAATCATTTTAAATGTGAATGGGCCAAATGCTCCAATCAAAAGACAGAGAGTGGCTGAGTGGATAAGAAAATAGGACCCATGTATATACTGTTTACAGATGGAGTAAGATATTTTATGCAAATGGAAATGAGAAAAAATGCTGGAGTAGCAGTACTTATTTTGGACAAAATAGACTTTAAAATGAAGACTACAGTAAAAGACAAAGAAGGGCACTATAACCCTAATAAACATCTATGTACCCAACATAGGAGCTCCTAATTATATACAACAGATGTTGACAGACATGAAGACAGAGATCAACAGCAACACTATCATAGTAGGGGACTTCAACAACCCATTGTCACCAATGGACAGATCCTCTAGACAGAGAATCAACATACCCATATCACATTTAAAACCTATGTAATTTTACTATTGTCACCCCAATAAATTTTAATTAAAAAAGGTTAATTAAATTAGTATCTACTACACAATCTAGCAATTCTACTCCTAAATATTTACTCAATTGATAGGAAAATTTATTTTCACACAAAAGCCTGCACAAAATATTTATAGTTGTAGTCACAGATGCAAACACTTGGAAGCAACCAAGTTTCCTTCAGTAGATGAGTGAATAAATAAACTGTGTAAATCCATACAATTGAATATTATCCATCAATAAAAAATGAGCTATTAAGCCACAAAAAGACATGAAGAAAACTTAAATGCATATTTTAAGTGAAAGAAGCCCATCTAAAAGGGCTACTTACTATACCACTCTAACTATATGACATTCTGGAAAAGGTAAAATTATTGAGACAGTAAAAAGATTAGTAGCTACCAGGAGTTCAGGATAGGAAAGCAAAAGGGCAATGGTTGAACAGATAGAGCTGAAGAGATTTTTAGGGCAGTGAAACTACTCTGTATAATAATGGGATGCTGGACATTAGAGCACATGACATTATGCATTGGGTAAAACCCATACAACTGTACAACACAAAGAGTGACTGCTAATGTAAACTAGTTTGGACTTTAATTAGTAAGAAGTGTCATTCCTTAATTGTACAAAACATACACTAAAGATGATAATAATGGCAGAAACTGTGTGTGGGGTGATGAGAGGGGGTATATGGGAACTCTCTATGCTTTCTACTCAATTATTCTGTACACTGAAAATTGCTCTAAAAAAGTCTACTAGGAAGAAAAATTGTGTATTGTGTCCATGTTTCTAATTTGATGTGTGCACACAGAAAGTTTCAAGGAAGGTTTACTTATGGAAACGCAAAACTGATTACAATAATAATTTCCTTATTTGGGGTTGTATGTGTTTTCATATATCACTTGTGTCATTTGAACAGCTACATTATTGCCTCCCCACCATCATCACTCTGCTGATCACAGATGTGTTAGCTACTTTTATGTTAATGCTGGCTCCAGTTTGTAGTATCTGTTCTATTTCACAACTGTTAAAGAGATAGTTGTTCGTAACTTTACTTCTCGTCAGCTTGATTTTAAAAGGTACATTTCTGAAGGGGCACTGAACTCTCTAATCTCCCTCCATCCCTCCACATCCTAAGTCATTTCCTGTGCATTAAAAAGAAACTCAATGGGCAGACCGAGTGGCGCATTAGTTAAAAGCTGGCTTGGGATGCCAGTGGCCCCGGTTCAGATCCCACATATGAGAGCCAGTAACACTGCCCTCTACAGCTAACAACAGCTCCACTTGGAGCTGGGCTGTGAGCCCCGGCGATGGTGTAGGCTGCAGCCCCTGCTGCAGTGGGCTGCCATAGGCTACAGCCAGTGTGAGTGGCTGCCAGCCAGCGTGAGCTTCCAGTAGCCCCGGTGAATGACCATCCAGAAGCCAGCGAATGATCTGCCTCATCCAGGAAGAGCGCAATGATGATACCAACATGGGCCAGTGAAGCAACATCCTCCGCAACTAGACTGAAGAACAAAAAGACAGCAACTTGTCTGTTCCCCTTTCCGATTCCCCAATGCTGTTCCCCTCCCCCAACTCCCCAATAAAATCTTTAAAAAAAAAATTCAAACACTCCGAATAGTAGAAATAGTAAAATAAGCATCATATACACATATTGCACAGATTTAACAATTCTTAACCTGTTGCTATATTTGCTTTCCCTAATTGTTTTAGCTTAATTTTTAAAAACTAAATTGCAAACACATCATTTCATAATTGTAAAATTATCCGTATATATCTTCAAAAAATAACTTTCTACATCGTCCAAATATTATCGCCCTTTCCAAGGGACTTGTGAATTGTCCTTAATATTTCTAGTATCTAGTCCATATTCATGTTTCCCCAATTGTTGCCTCTTGCAGTTGCTGTTCTTCCAACAAGGGTCCCATCAAGAACCCAAACCTCTGCAGATTCTGGAAAATTTTCCAGGGATCAGGTCCAATTGTCACATCCTCCAACCGGCTAACGAAGCGGAAATGCTTCAAAAGTTACTACCTGCGGTCTGAACGTTTCATGGGAAATGTAGTCTTTAAAGTGTGGGCCTACCGCGCAGCCCTCTGGGAACAGGTTTAAGGCGGTCGCTCTGCGCATGTGCCGCTCCGTAAGGCGTCCTCCTGTCCTCTTTCTCGGGCCTCAGAAACACTCCTTTTCAGCGTCTCTCGGATTTTGAGGGAGCAGAGAACCCCGGGGTGAGAGCACTGGGCCCCCGCGGGTCAGGTCGGCTGGTGTCTGGGTCAGGGAAGGGGCAAGTCCCGGTGACCTCCAGGTGGGCCCTTTCCTACCCCAGCCCCGTGTGCGCTCGGAGTCAGCCGGAGCGGCGCGGGCGGCGCAGGCGCCTGGTCTGGAGGAGGTGCTCGGTGTGGCCGGGTGCGGCGGCTGCAGGCGTCCGGAGTGGAGTGCACCTTTATGACGTTCACGGTAAACTTGAGGCTACAAATAGTGGTTCGCACAGTTTTTCTTAGAATTAGATAAAGTGTCATCTTCAGAACATTTTGTCGAATGCTTTGTCTCCGTATAAGCTGCTATCAAAAACACTTTGTCCTCTTCGTTTATTTCGTTTAACCCTCACAAGCCTGCTTGTCGGTATAAACATGCCATTTCCCAAAATGAAAGGTCTTTTCGTGGTGTGGAACGATATACCTCAAGGACACAAGCTGGTAGGTGAGAAAGATAGGACATAAATACAGATTTTACACTCCACCTCTTGCTCTTCCTAATGCCTTCCCTGCCCCCAAACTCAGAGTTGCAACCTTTGGAGCACTGAGCAGAGTAGCCTGTCCTCAAATTCCCAGAGAAATGATTGTGAAGTAAATGCTGACAGAATCTTACCACGTGGTAAGCGTACTCTGGGATTTCTGCGTTTTCTCCAGAGCCCCTGGGTTGGACTGTGAGACCCTTGCACCTTCCTGCCCTCTCCAGGCTGTCTCCATCTTCAAAGGCCCAGTATGACAAACTAATGCAGTGCTGGCCGGTAGGAAGGTAATGCAGATATAATTAAAACATGTTCAGTAGCAACAGTAAAAAGAAAAGGTGAAGTTAATTCATTTAATGCAGTGCATTCAAAATTTGACTCTTTTGACTCGTGGCACTAGCCACACTTCCTGGGGAGCCGCTGCATGCAGGTAATGGGTAGAGTGCTGGATAGTCCATTTCTCGTGAATTCCAAAAGGGTCAGGTTTAGAGTGTTAGATGAAGGTTTCACACGAAGTGAATGTGTTTCTCAGTCTCAGGTCCCAGCCCCTCTGGAGCAAAGTAATTCTCTTAACTCAGAAAAGAGGGAGGAGCCCCAGGAACAATTGCCACTTGTGGGAAGAGCTCTTCCGACAGACTCCTCACCAGAGCTTTAGAGTAGAGGCAGAAGTGTCTAGAGAGGAGCAGGTCCTGATTTGCTCTACCAGAAGCAGTTCTTGATCCCTGGATAGCCTGAGTCAGACTTGGGGATGTCACTACAACCAGAAGCCATCACAGACTGTGTGATGGTGGATACTGTGGACCAACTTGGCAGAAGATGGTATGTGGGGTGGAGAGGGATGGGTGACTGTCAGGCTGCACAGGAAAAGTCATGTGACTGGATGGTTGGTGAGGACTGATGTCCAGGGAAGGTGTAAGCCGCCAGAGCTGACAAAATCCTAAACAGCATCTTGTTTCCTTTGTTCTGCACTCACTCTTTCCAGAATCTGAGTTGCTTTCACACCATATTTATCACCTCATGTGGTATCAGAGTTATGCTCATGCTCCCTCTTTCCTGAACATGGAAATAACAGAATGAGAGTAGGTTTTTCTGCATTAGACACTGTTGGAAGCCCCAAAATATTGAGCCCAAAATGAATGTTGTAGAGTCACCCCCGGCCAGAACCCAGCGAGCAGCACAGGGCTGTTTACTCTCACAGGTAATTTCCATAAACATCAATAGATGTTTTTTAGAAACTGCAACCAATTTGAACAAAAAGTTAAGCAGTATACTTCTTGTATAAAGTATTTCATCTTTATTTCAGTTTTCTGTGGAAACTCTAACACAAGGTGTAAAACCAATAAGAACTTGATGAACAATCCAGCCAGAGTCATGTTTTGACATTAGTTTTAGTGAAGGTAAAGGGACCTGTGGTGGACATGAATTTGTTTAACCAATCCTCTGTTTTACTTACTTGTTTAATTTTTTTTTGTTTTAATTCATCAGAAGGGAGCATCAATTGTGAATTCCTTGACAAAAATCAGTTTACCTCCCTCAGTGAAAATGCAAGGTGATGCCCACTTACTCATATCAGAGATGCACATGATCAGGTGGTGCTGCCTCTGTGCGCTTCTTCCTGTTCCTTCTTGAGAATGTCAGAGGGACGTGGTCCCACAGAGAGGCTTTTCCTCCAGTTGGTTGTTAAGAGATTTGTAGGCAGGTGAATATAGTTGTGAGGAAGACCAGGTTTCGCATGAGCTCATTTCTCTTTTCTCCTTTCCAGTGGAACCTTCAGTTTTTTACCTTCTTCCAAGAGCAGCAGAAAATGAACATCGCTCGGGTGAGTTTAATTGTTAATATTCTTTTTGTTTTACAATGGAAATTTAAAAATTTCAAGTATCTCGATGTTAACATGGGAAAGTAGAAAGACAAATGGATCAGATGCAGTCTGAATTTGTAGAAACAGAGATATACAGGAGAGCAGAGGTGGCATGTGGATATGTGCAGATTCTGTAACCCTACAAATTTACGAAATTGGAGCTTCATATTTATCTGTGAGATTTTTCATGTCCATGTCAGTGTCAGAAAATACTTCTTTAAAGGCTGACATTGGTGAGAGGATAAACAAACACTTGAATGTATGGACAATTGAATATGAAAAAAAATCTTTGTTGATTTCAAGTAGTGAGTTATTTAACAACCTTCCAGTAATAACCCTAAAATAATATAGAAATTTGCCTCTTCTACTTATTCTACAATAAAAACAGAAGACTTAATGATAAATGTATACTGTGTCAATACTATTTTTCATAAACTCAAACATGAGAGGAACTAAGACATTTTTCTGATGAATCAACTGGATATACTTGAAATTACCCTCGATAAATATTTCGAGTACCTATCACATATCACATTCAGGTTGCTCATTAGACACTTTAAAATTCAATTCTCTTTCAAATAGTTCAACACTTCCCATTCATATACTTCAAGCCTCTGTATGATGCCTTGTTTTCTCTCCCCACTTACCTGTGATCTCGTGATCTCAGTTGATTATAAACAAATCCATTGGGTCTTATCTATCCTTTCCTTACTTGTCTTTTCTGTATCACTTGCCTCTACTTCTTTTTTTTTTTTTTTGAGGGCAGTGTCACTGGCCCTCATCTGTGGAACCCGAACTGGGACCACTGGCTTTCCAAGCCAGCGCTTAACCACCACGCCATTCGGTGGGCCCTTGCCTCTACTTCTCACTCTTTTCCTTCTGGAAAGTTTCTCTGTTAGTGTCTGTGATACCCTTCTCTGGCTCTGCCCTGCCTCTGCTGCTATATTCATGGAATCATCTCCTCTCCCTTGTCCTTTTACATGGCTCATCCCCAGTTGCCATCCTTGGCCACTTAATCTTCTCTGTTGTCCTGTAATGATTTCATCCTCTCTCATTTTTTGAAAATAGCTTTATTGAGATTCAATGCATGTACCATGCCATTCACCCATTTAAGTGTAAAATTCAGGCTGGCATCGAACCGCCATTGCTCAGAGTTCAGCTCACACTCTTGAGTGAGCTCTTAACCAACTGAGCCACTTGGCCGGCCCAAATTCAGTTATTTTTTAAAGTGTATCTCCAGATATGCACAAACATCACCGCAGCCAATGTAGAGCATTTTCATCACCTTAAATCTCAACAGTGTAAACTTAACAGTATTTTCCCATCATCCCATTTTCCCTCCTAAGCCCCAAGGAAAAACTAATCTGCTTTCTGTCTCTATAGATTTGCTGAAGTTCTTTCTACATTATTTCAGGTAGGGCAGCTTTGCCTTTGACAAACTGTGTTTTTGTTTATTTCTCAAGGTTTTAATTTTTATATATTTTCTGGGTATAGAATTCTTTTTTGACAAGAATTCTTTCTCTGTAGCAGTTGTTTCTTTCAGCAGTTTGAGTATGTCATCTCACTGCCTCCTGTCCTCTATGGTTTCTGATTAGTTATCAGCTGTTACTGCTGTTGTATGTAATGAGTCAGTATTTCTTCCTGCTTTTAAGATTGCCTGTCTATTTTTTTTTTAATTCTTTTATTGTGAAATAAACTTTTTCTTTTTTTAATTCGTTTCAGCTGTACAACACAGTGCAATATTTATTTAAAGTGACAACCTCCCTCCCCCAGTTCGCCACCCCACTCCCCCCCCATATCATACATATCTATTACAATTCCTTTGACTCTCTTCCACAGTATACTCCACATCCCTTATCTATATATTCAATTACAGTTGGCATACAATATTGTACAACATCAGCTTCAGGTGTACACGGCAGTGATCAAGCCTCTACTCCATCCATGAAGTGTTCTCCCTAACAAGACATGTGACCATCTAAAATGCCACAAAATTTTTACAACATTATTATATTCCCCAAACTGTGTTTCATATCCCTGTGGCAATATTGTAGTTGCCTATTTATGCTGTCTAATCCTTTCCCCTTCTCCCTCATCCGCACCCTACTCCCAACTAGCAACCCTCAGTTTTTCCTCTATATCTATGAGTCTGTTTTTGTTTACTCATTCATTCAGTTTTTCACATTCCACATATAAGTTAGATCATATGGTATTTGTCTTTCTCCGACTGACTTATTTCACTTAACATAATAGTCTCTTCACAACATTATCAATTACATTCCCAGAACTGCCCCCATATCCCTGCAGCAAAACTGTAGTCACCCACGTGCACTTTCCAAAACCTTTCCCCTCTACCTTATCCCCACCCCCTCCCAGCCAACAACCATCAGTTTTTCCTCTATATCTGCTTGATATGATTTCAATCTTAAATTTACTGAGACTTGTTTTGTTGCCTAACATGTGGTCTATCTTGGAAAATGTCCTATGTGCACTTGAGAAGAATGTATATTGTGTTGTTTCAGGGTGAAATGCTCTAAAAATATTGACGAAGTCCAGCTGGTCTAGTGTCATTTAAGGTCACTCTTTTTGCATGTTGATTTTCTGTCTAGAGGATCTGTCCATTGGTGACAAGGGGGTGTGAAGTCCCCTACTACGATAGTGTTACTGTTGATCTCCATCTTTATGTCTGTCAAAATCTGTTATATATAATTAAGAGCTCCTATTTCGGGTGCATAGATGTTTATTAGGGTTATTAGTGCCCTTCTTTATCTTTTATTGTAGTCTTCATTTTAAAGTCTATTTTGTCCAAAATAAGTACTGCTACTCCAGCTTTTTTTTCTCATTTCCATTTGCATGAAATATCTTATTCCATCTGTAAACAGTATATACATGGGTCCTATTTTCTTATCCACTGAGCCACTCTCTGTCTTTTGATTGGAGCATTTAGCCCATTCACATTTAAAATGATTATTGATTGGTGCATATGTATTGCCATTTTGTTATTTGTATTCCTGGTCTTCCTAGGTTAGCTTGTTTACCCCTTTCTTTTGTTCAGAAAAGCTCTTTTCACATTTCTTGCAATTCTGGCTTGGTGGTAATGAATTCCTTAAGCTTATTCTTTTCTGAGAAGCTCTTTGTGTCCTTCAATTTTAAGTGATAGCCATGCTAGGTAGAGCAATTTTGGTTGTAGGCCTTTATTTTGTGTCACTTTGAATATCTCCTGCCACTCCCTTCTGGCCTGCAGAGTTTCTGTAGACAGTTCAGTTATTACTCTTACAGGAGTTCCTTTGTATGTAACCTGCTGTCTTTCTCTTGCTGCTTTTATGGTTCTGTCTTTGTCTTTAAGCTTTGCCATTTTAACTATGATGTGTCTTGGTGTGGGTCTGTTTGGGTTCAGCTTGTTTGGTATGCTTTGCACTTCCTGGGCATGTATGTTGATTTCCTTCACCATGGTAGGGAAGTTTTCAGTCATTATTTTTTCAAATACATTCTCGACCCCTTGCTTCTTCTCTTCTCCTTCTGGTATTCTTATTATGCGAGCGTGGTTGCGCTTCATCTTGTGCCATAGGGCTCTTAAACTATTTTCATTGGTTTTTATTCTTTGGTCTTTTTGTTGTTCCAACTGGGTGAGTTCTGCTATTTTGTCTTCCAAATTGTTGATCCAATTCTCTGCTTCAAGTGTGTTCTTCATTTCATATTCTTTAGTTCTAACTGGTTCTTTTTTATGATTTCTCTGTCCTTCCTTAGGTCCTCACTAAGTTTGTTAAACATTCTTATCATCAGTATTCTAAACTCTGTCTCTGAAAGTTTGGATCCCTCTGTTTCATTTGGTTCCATTTCTAGAGGTTTCTTCTGATCTTTTACTTGTGACATGTTTCTTTGTTTCCTCATTCTGGCTGTCGTTCTGGGATTGCTTTGATGTATTAGAGAGATTACCAGGAGAGCCCTGGCTGGGTCATGCAGGCACACAACTCACCACCCAACAATCCCAGGAAAACTCCCAGTCTTAGCCTGTCCCAGTCAGCCGCTCGCATATCAGGCCAAGCAGCCTGACAGCCCATCACCAGCCTGGCAACTCTGCACGTGCAGTGTGGAAAGCAGAGACCCCAGGGGGCTCGCGCACTCCCGCATCTCAATGAGCAGCTTGTTGGAGCCGGTGCATGCGTGCCAGACGTTTCCCTGGCAATGCAGCACAAGCCGTGCAGAGGATGGGGATCCAAGGCAGCTCGCACTCCCGGGTCTCAGTGAGCAGCCTGTTGGAGCCAAAGGGCACCTGCCCAGCTTTTCCCTTGCTACGCAGTATAAGTTGGGCAGAGGGTGGGGATCCAAGGCTGCATGCGCATGCACGCACGCACACACACATGTACTTCTGTGCCTTTTCCACCAGACCAATGAGGTCCTGGAGTTGACCCTCTGTAGGAGGGCCCAACTCTGACAGAATGGCGCCCTCCTGTATCCCACTTGCTTGCACGCTCCACACCAGGGGAACTATAGTCCCAAAACCTCCAGCTTCTGCACCAAAGGTGCTCACTTCAGTCCATCCCCACCGGCTCCTGGGCCCGGCTCACACAGCTACTCCCTTTACTCCCTCCTCCAGGAAGCGGGTGTGTGCTCACCAGTGAGCGAGCCCGTGTGCTGGCCCCACTGATTCTCTAGTCACTCTCAGCCTCACCGAGCTGGGCAAAGAGAGTCCTCACTAATTTCTACTGCCAGCTATTGTGGAATTCCTCTTCCCGGCAAAGGAACTCGGCTGGTGAGCTTGGTGTGCAGCCGGAGGGTCTCTCCCCCAACCAGAGAAGCCTTCCCACGGCTGGGGCATCCCTCACAGGGTTCCCCATCTCTCATCTCCGCCCCTCCTACCATACTTGATGTGGCCACCTCTTTAAGTTCTTCATGTAGAGGTACTGTTCATGTATTGTTCCGGGGACTTCCGGGGTTGAATGTTGTATAAATTATTTGTAATTTTGGTGTGATCCTGGGAGGCAGTTAGCACAGCGTCTGTGTATTCCCCCATTTTACCAGACTCAGTTTGTCTTTTTGACGGGTACATTATCTGTTTGGAGGTGTGGCTCTCTTAAAGTTTATCCTACCTGAAGTTTGTTGTGTTTCTTTGATGTGTAGATTAATGTTTTTCATCAAATTTGAAGATTTCTTTGCCATTATTTCTTTAAATATTTTTTTGATCTACCAGGGGTGCCAAAAGAATTTATACACATGACTTGTATTCATATTTTGTTACCGGTATATATTGAGTATTACAATTTTAATACAGTTTTTTTCTCTCTAAAATGTGTATACATATTTTTGGCACCCTCTATTTTTCTCCTGTTTGGTACTCTCATTATGCATATATTTGTAAACTTGATGCTATCTCTACTTATTTTCCATCATTGTTTTTTCTTTCTGTTTCCCACCCTGCATAATTTCACTGGACATATTGTATAGTTTGTTTATTCTTTCACCTGCTCAGATATGCTGTTGAACTCATAGTGAAAGTCTTTTTTTTCCAGTTTTTGTACTTTTCAATTCTTGAGTCTCTTGGTTCATTTTTATACTGTATATGTCTTTATCGATACTCTCTAGTGAAATATTGTTCTCATACTTGCCTTTAGTCCTTTGATATTCTTTCCTTGAGGTCGGCTGCTTTGACCATATTTAAATCAGCTGATTTAAAGTGATTGATTGCCCAGTAAGTTCAACATCTGTTTCCTCAAGAGCTGTTTCTATTGATAACACTTTTCCCTTCATGTGGGCCTTACTTCCTTGTTTTCTCACCTTGCTTAGCAGATATTTTGTTGATAATTGGACATTTTAAATAAAATAATGTGGCAACTTTAGAAATCAGAATTTCTACTCTCCACAGGGATCATTATTGAAATGTATTTTTTTAGTGACGTTTCTGAACTAATTGCATGGAGCCTGTATTTGTTGTGCTCTGTAGCAGTTGAAGCCTCTTCAGAAATTTCCTTTAATGCCTGGAATCAATCAGCCTCCTAGTCTTTGCTGTGTGTGTGTCAGGGCATTCCTTCAACCATCAATCAGGGAGTTTACAAGTCTGCAAATGCCTTCACTTCCTTCTTATGCCAAATCTCATGCTTGGAGAGTTAACAGCTTAGGGCCTTCTCAGGTGTTTCCTGAGCATAGTCTGAGCCCTGGATATATGCATAGCTCACTGCATGTGTGTAGCCTTCTAGGTTCTCAGAAATATATCAGAGCTTTTCAAAATCTTTATCAACATCCCATTCGCCAGCATTTCCTTTTAAGCGTCTTGATTACACCATTGTTTGCCCCTGCTGTTATCCACCTCCTCAGGTAGCTAGGAAATTAAACAAATGCCTTTAAATGTTTTAACAGATGCTTCTGAGAAGGCTTTTCACACATACTATGTGAAGCTCAGGTTACACACTCCAAGTTAGTTCAAATAAGGATGCCATTGTAAGTAGGCTCTTTCAGAGCACCATGAACAGGCAAATGATGCCACTTTTCTGGGAATGAGTCTGTGATGGAACCTGAACCCAGTGCTACGCCTCCGGTAGTTGCCAGGCTGCTGGCTGCAGACTGTTTGTTCTCAAACTGTCTCAGAGTTGAAGAGGGTGAGTGATGGGAACGGTAAATTCAAAGGATACAGTATCATTGTTTTTACTGTGATTCAGCTGCCTTCCTTGCATATTTGCCTTTGTTAACTTCTATCATTTTTTTTTTCCAGTTTTTTTTTCATTGTTTTTGTAGAGGAGAGAATTTCCTGGGATCCCTACTGCCAACATTTTCATCTCCATCACTTATTAGTTTAACTTCTTTTAATCCAGGTGATTTTTATTAAGCCAGATAAAAAAGAAATTGGCAAAAATAAAAAAAGAAGAATGCTGCTTTTCTCATTAAACGAATGTTTAGTTTTGGAAAATAATAGTTAAATTTTCTTTTTATTTATTTTTATTTTTAAAGATTTTATTGGGGAAGGGGAACAGTCAAGTTGTTGTCCTTCAATATTAGTTGTGGAGGGCGCAGCTATCCCAGGTCCAAGTCAAGTCACCTTCCAGCCACCTATCGGTGGCTCGCGGCCGCTCAGTTCAAGGTGCTGTGTTCAATCTTAGTTGTGGGTGTGCGTAAGCCACTGTCCCATGTGGGAGTCAAGCGAAACCTTGTTGCTAAGAGCTCATGCTCTAACCACTGAGCAATCCTGCCACCTGTTGGTAGCTCAATTGAGGGCGGCTCACTGGCCCATGTGGGAATCGAACCGGTGACCCTGTTGCTCAGAGCTCACTCTCTTTACCAACTGAGCAGCTCGGCTGGCCCCTTCTTTATTTTTTTTAGATCAAAGTAAATTTAATGAAATGAATGCCTGTTCTTTTGTTCATTTGTTTTAGTTCCCCACTACTAGCACTAGCTGCACATACAGAAGGTATTTACTCAGTAATACTGAAGATGTAAATGAACATGTTATTAGATACCTAACACTGGAAAAAAGCACTTGTTTCTGTCGTATCTCTTAATCTGCTTTTTATTTTATTTTATTTTTTAGTTGTGATAAGAACACTTGACAAGAGATCTATTCTCTTACAAACTTCTACATGTCCAATTCAGTGTTGTTAACTAGCAGCACGCTGTTGTACAGCAGATCTCCAGAAATTAATACTTTGCTGCAGTGAAACTTTATACCCATTGATAGGTAACACCCCACTTCTCCCAGCCCCTTTGAAGTCTGTTGTTGAAACTTTCCCTTTCTCAGTTTCTAGGACTCTGACCTCTCATGATTCTGTTATGACCTTTCTGCCACCTCTTTAATATCCACCATCCCTCCAATGCTGATTTTGGTAGTTTGCTTTTGTCAATCCTAGTGTACTCAAATTGCTGTCTCATTGCCTCTGATACCTTCAGTTACCACCCAAATTGCTCAGAACTGCTTAATGTTTGTCTTCATCCTGGACCTCCTGCCTACAACCATACGTGTACTAGTTTAAAGGACAGTTCCAGCTCCATGTTCCACAGACATTTAGTAGCAACATGACCAGATCTGTCTCACTAAAAATTCTACCACAGTTGTTTCCTTTTGTGTCCCCAATATCAGTATTTGACTTCAGCAATGAAGAAGCTGCTTATGTTTCTAGATTGGGTAGCTGTATAAGAAAGTAGTTATCAGGGGTGGGGATGAGGGAGAAGGGGAAGGGATTAGACAGCATAAATAGGTAACTACAATATTGCCACAGGGAAATGAAACACAGTTCAGGGAATATAATTAATAATGTTGTAAATATTTTGTAGGGTGTTAGGTGGTCACATGTCTTGTTAGGGAGACCATTTCATGGATGGAGTAGAGGCTTGATCACTGTACTGTACACCTGAAGCTGATGTTGCATAATATTGTATACTAACTGTAATTGAATATATAGATAGTCACGGGATGTGGATTATACTGTGGAAGGGACTCAGAGGAAGTGTAATAGATATATATGATATGGTGGGGAGGAGTGGGGTGGTGAATTGGGGGAGGGGGTTGTCACTTTGAGGGGTAAAAAGTATAACTATTGCATTGGGTTGTACACCTGAAACTAATTAAAAATAAATAAATAATAAAAATTAAAAAATTTAATAAAAAGCAAGAAAGACTGTTAAAAAAAAAATGTAGTTATCACATTGGGTGCTGCTTCCATTCTGTGATTCCATCACTAGCCACCCTTATATCCACGGCTATTATTCAGTGTACACAGTTCTCTTATACAGGTCTCTCTGCTTCCAACTCTTTGTAAGTTGTGCTTTGCTCTTCATAAGCTCTAGATTTACATATTGTTATATGTTCATTTAGACAGAAGGTCATTCAATCATGTGTGTTATCTCCATAGCTTCCATGCATCTCTTCTTTGGCTTTCATCATTTCTGGTAGTAGTGTCCATGGAGGGATTGAACATCCTAGAATTCACTAGGACAGTCTTGGGATATAGAAGAAGAGTTGTAGGAATTCTCTTTGTACTGAATTTTTTTTTGTCTTAAAAATCTACAACTCATAAATATATATAAATTAAGTATGGTACATTAAAAAGCTTTTTAACTAATTGAGTAATTCCAAAGTTCAAGACAAATTATGTCAAAAATCGACATTCTTTGTATTTCTTTGAAATCTTAAGTCTAAACAGGAAAATAGTAGTTCTCAAAGGTATTTTCTCTGTCCCCTAATTCTGAACTTTTGAACAAAATGTGTTACCACAGGGATCAGTGTCATTGGAAGATGTGACTGTGGAGTTCACCCAAGAGGAGTGGCTGTACCTGGGCCCTGCTCAGAGGGCCCTCTACAGAGATGTGATGCTGGAGAACTACAGCCACCTGGTCTCCGTCGGTGAGCAGACCTTACCACCTGATCTCTTTGCAATACCATTCTTCTTTCTTTTTTTTTTTTTTTTGATTGTCAAAGCACATGCACCTTCTATAGAGATTAGTGTTATTCAGGCTTTCGATTAAAAGGCCTAGGTAACAGAAACCTTTAAAGAAACAGAAATGTTTGTGTCATCACTTTCACATTGAAAGCAGCAAATGGGTGCTTTCATTTTGTTGTTGCTGCTGCATCTTTCTCCACCTTGAGAAACTTGAAAGCCCTTGGATCTGGTCTACATATACCCTCAATTGTTACTTTCACAGGGTATTGCATTACCAAACCCCAGGTGATCTTCAAGTTGGAGCAAGGGGAAGAGCCCTGGTCCTTAGAGGAAGAATTCCTAAACCAGAGGTACCCAGGTGAGTGAGTATGGACAGAAGAAAATTCCACGGGTAGTTAGACCTTAGAGGGAAATACTTCTGACAGTTGTTTTTCTTTTTAAACAGCTTTACTGAGATATAAATCACATATCACATAATTCACCTATTTAAGGTGTACAGTTCACTGACTTTTAATGTACGCATATTCATAGATATATGTAAGGATCACATTACAGTCAGATTTGTTCACCTCAGAGAGAAACCTCATAACCTTTAGCTGTCACCTCCCTATGTCCTATGCCCTCCAGCCCTAGCAACCATTGATCTTTCTGTCTTTTTAGGATTGGCTATTCTGGACATTTTGTATAAATGGAATTACATATTATGTTTTCTTTTGTGATTGGTTTCTTTCACTTTGCATTACAAGGTTTACATTATAGGATATATTGGTCCTTTGTCCTTTTAATTTGAAAATAATGTTTCATTGTCTGGATATACCACATTTGTTTGTCTGTTCATCAGTCATTGGACCTTTGGGATTTCACCTTTGGCTATTATTGAGTAATGCTGATATAATCATTCATTTGCAAATTTTTGCATGGACATATGCTTTTATTTCCCTTGAGGTCACAACTAGGAGTGAAATGGCTGGGTTCTGTGTTAACTGTGGAACTGCCAGACTGTTTTCCTGAGCTATACCATTTTACATTCCTAATGACAACATATGAGGGTTCTGATTACTCTACATCTTCACCAGCAATTATCTGATGTTTTGATTGTAGCTATGCTAGTGGATGTGAAGTGCTATATCACTGAGGTTTTTTTTTTATTTTTTATATTTTACGTTTTTTTTCTTTTTTTATTAGTTTCAGCTTTACAACACAATGCAATAGTTATACTCTTTACCCCCCGAAGTGACAAGCCCCCTCCCCCAGTTTGCCACCCCACTCCCCCCCATATCATACATATCTATCACAACTCCCCTGACTCCCCTCCACAGTATACTCCACATCCCGTGACCATCAACATATTCAGTTACAGTTGGCATACAATACTATACGACATCAGCTTCAGGTGTACAGTGTAGTGATCAAGCCTCCACTCCATCCATGAAGTGGTCTCCCTAACAAGACATGTGACTATCTGACACGCCACAAAATTTTTACAACACTATTATATTCCCTGAACTGTGTGTTTCATATCCCTGTGGCAATAATGTAGTTGTCTGTTTATGCTGTCTAATCCTTTCCCCTTTTCCCCCTTCCCCACCCCCCTTCCAACTAGCAACCCTCAGTTTTTCCTCCACATCTATGAGTCCGTTTACTTTGATCGTTCACTAAGCTCTTCAGACTCCACACACAAGTGAGATCACATGGTACCTGTCCTTCTCCGACTGACTTATTTCATACAACATAATAGTCTCTTCACAACATTATCAATTACATTCCTAGAACTGCCCCCACATCCCTGTGGCAACATTGTAGTCCCATCTACACTGTCCAAAACCTTCCCCCTCTCCCTTTTCCCCACTCCCTCCCAGCCAGCAACCATCAGTTTTTCCTTTATATTTGCTTGATATGACTTCAGTCTTCTTAAATTTACTGATACTTGTTTTGTGGCCTAACATGGTCTATCTTGGAAAATGTCCCATGTGTACTTGAGAAGAATGGATATTCTATTTTTTCAGGGTAAAATGCTGTAAAAATATCAACGAAGTCCAGCTGGTCTAAAGTATCATTTAAGACCCCTCTTTCTGTGTTGATTTTCTATCTAAAGGGTCTTTCCATTGGTGACAATGGTGTTGAAGTCCCCTACTATGATAGTGTTACTGTTGATCTCTGTCTTTATGTCTGTCAAAATCTGTTATATGTAATTAGAAGTTACTATGTTGGGTGCACAGATGTTTATTAGAGTTATAGTGCCCTTCTTTGTCTTTTATTGTAGTCTTCATTTTAAAGTCTATTTTGTCCAAAATAAGTATTGGTACTCCAGCTTTTTTTTTCTCATTTCCATTTACATGAAATATCGTATTCCATCTGTAAACAGCGTATATATGTGTCCTATTTTCTTATCCACTCAGCCACTCTCTGTCTTTTGATTGGAGCATTTAGCCCACTCACATTTAAAATGATTATTGATAGGTACATATGTATTGCCATTTTGTTATTTGTATTCCTGGTCTCCCTGGACTTGCTTGTTTACCCCTTTCTTTTGTTTAAAAAAGCCCTTTTAACATTTCTTGCAATGCTGGCTTGGTGGTATTGAATTCCTTAAGCTTATTCTTTTCTGAGAAGTTCTTTATTTCTCCTTCAATTTTAAGTGATAGCCGTGCTGGGTAGAGCAATCTTGGTTGTAAGCCTTTATTTTGTGTCACTTTGAATATCTCCTGCCACTCCCTTCTGGCCTGCAGAGTTTCTGTAAACAAGTCAGCTGTTAGTCTAACAGGAGTTCCTTTGTATGTAACCTTCTGTCTTTCTCTTGCAGCCTCTAGGATTCTGTCTCTGTCGTTAACCTTTCCCATTATAACTATGATGTGTCTTGGTGTGGACCTGTTTGTGTTCAGCTTGTTTGGAACCCTCTGCACTTCCTGGGCATGTATGTTGATTTTCTTCACCATGATAGGGAAGTTTTCAGTCATTATTTTTTCAAATACATTCTCGACCCCTTGCTTCTTCTCTTCTCCTTCTGGTATTCCTATGATTCGATGGTGGTGGCGTTTCACCTTATCCCATAGGGCTCTTAAACTATTTTCATTGTTTTTTATTCTTTGGTCTTTTTGCTGTACCAACTGGGTGAGTTCTGCTATTTTATCTTCCAAATCGCTGATCCGCTCCTCTGCTTCATGTACTCTACTGGTGATTCCTTTGAGTGTGTTCTTCATTTCAGTTATTGTATTCTTTAGTTCTAACAGGTTGTTTTTTATGGTTTCCCTATCCTTCTTTATGTCCTCGCTAAGTTCCTTAAACGTTCTTATCATCAGTGTTCTAAACTCTGTCTCTGAAAGGTTGGGTCCCTCTGTTGCATTTAGTTCCATTTCTAGAGTTTTCTTCTGATCTTTTACTTGTGACATGTTTCTTTGTTTCCCCATTCTGGCTGTCGCTCTGGGATTGCTTTGATGTATTAGATAGATCACCAGGAGAGCCCTGGCTGGATCACACAGGCACACAGCTCACAGCCCAACACTCCCAGGAAAACTCCCAGTCTCAGCCTATCCCAATCGGCCACTTGCAGATCAGGCCGAGCAGCCCGACAACCAGTCACCAGCCTGGCAACTCTGCAAGCGCAGTGCGGAGAGCGGGGACCTGAGGTGGCTTGCGCACTCCCGCGTCTCAGTGAGCAGCCTGTTGGAGCCGGAGCACGCCCACCCGGCGTTTCCCTGGCAACGCAGCACAAGCTGAGCGGAGGTTGGGGATCCAACGCAGCTCGCATGCTCCCGGGTCTCAGTGAGCAGACTGTTGGAGCCAGAGGGCACCTGCCCAGCATTTCCCTGGCAACGCAGTATAAGCCGGGTGGAGGGTGGGGATCCAAGGCCGCATGTGCGCGGACGCATGCACGTACGCACTTCCGTGCCAATTCCACCAGACCAATGAGGTCTTGGACCTGATCATCCGTGGGAGGGCCCAAGCCAGACAAAATGGCGCCCTCCCTACACCACTTGTGTACAGGCTCCACACCACAGGAACAACAGTTTAAAAACCTCCTGCCTTTGTACCAAAGGTGCTCAGTTCAGTCTGTCCCCGCAGGCTCCCGGGTCTGGCTCACACTGCCACTCCCTCTACCAGTAGCCAGGTAGGTGCTCACCAGCAAGCAAGCCCGGGTTCCGGCCCCACTGATTCTCCAGCCGCTCTTAGCCTCTCCAAGCTGAGCAAAGAGAATCCTCACTAATTTACTGCCGGCTATCTAGAACTCCTCTTTCTGGCAAAGGAGCTCTAGGCTGGTGAGCTTGGTGTGTGGTCGGAGGGTCTCTCCCCCTACCGGAGATTCCTCCCACAGCTGGGACCTCCCTCACGGGGTTCGCCCTCTTCTTGTCTCCGGCCGTCCTACCAGACCTGACATGGCCTCCTCTTTAAGTTCTTCATTTAGTGGTTCTGTTCATCTAGTGTTTCGGGGACCTCCAGGGTTGAATGCTGTATAATTTGCTTGTAATTTTGGTGTGATCCTGGGAGGCAGTTAGCACAGCGTCAGTCTATTGCGCCATTTTACCGGAAGTTCTCACTGAGGTTTTGATTTGCATTTCTGCATTAGCTGGGCTGCCATAAAAAAAATACCATAGCCTGAGTGGCTTAAATAACAGAAATGTATTTCTCACAGCTCCAGAGGCTGTGAGAAATTCCAAGATGAAGGGGTTGATCTCTAGTTGATCTCTGGTGAGGTCTCTCTTGTTGGCTCACCATGTCTTCACATGGCCTTTTCTCTACATATGCAGAGAGAGAGAAAGAGCTCTGATGTCTTTTCCTATTTTTATAAGGACTCTAGTTTTATAGAATTAGGGCCCCACCTTTCTGACCTCATTTAACCTTTACCTCCCTAAAGGTCTTATCTCCAAATACAATTACATTGGGGATTGGCTTCAAAATAAGAGTTTGGGGAAGACAGAGTTTAGTGTATAACAATTTTCCTGATAACTGATGAGATGAAGCACTTTTTCATGTGCTTGTTGGTCTTCGTCTAAACTAATAAAACAATTCGAGGAATTTCAAAAGTTAAAGTTTCAATATAATTCCTTGAGCAAAAAATTAAAATCATCTTAAGTAAGTGCTCTCACTGAAAGTTTTTGTTATAAAGCTATTTATAACAGGGTAACATAAAATATGACATAATTTAGATCAAGCATATTTCCAGGTCACTAAATGTAAATGATTGAATCATACTGATTGGCTAAAAAAGATATCCACAAATAAGTATGTTAGAGAGATTGTAATAAAAGAATGCTAAAGTTATTAAGTCAATAGTAAAAGCATTCGTTAGGATTTAGTGTTCTGTTGTTGTTCAGGTTTGAATTTGGGCAATAAATCCATTAACTTAAAAGAAGGCCCCTAGCATAATAGCACAGATTAATGTGTACCTATAAGCATTTGAAAGACTGCACCAAACTATATGATATCAACTATCATAAAAGACAAAGTAATGGATTTCTAAGAAGTTAAAATTCACTTGAATTAGAAGATCTTATTTAATTGACCTTAAGTCTTCCGTTAACATTGTAATAGGTTCTTGAAAACTAACTCAGCAATATTACCTATAATGAAACCACCAGTATTACAGGTTAATTGATACAAACAATAGCTAAATTCCTACAACGAAAAGTCACCAAATGTCTACAAAATATCCAAAACACTTCTAATATTAAATGTTTATGTAAATGTGAGGTATACATACATTTAAGGAAGGTTAATCATTATTTCCCAGCCCGTTTATGCCAGTTCAGCATGGCAGGTGGCTGGAGCCTCTCCTGGTAGCTCAGGCCTGAAGGTGGGAATCCACCCTGAACAGGACACCATTCCATTATAGGGTATATAATACACCACACTCTGTTAGACTGGGGGCAGTGTAGACACATGACTTCACATAACAGTCACATCTTGGGGTGTGAGAGGAAACCAGCGTACCTGGAGAAACCCCACGCAGACATAGGGAGAACTTGCCTACTCAGCACGAACAGTGACCCTCGTTGGGAATCGACTTTTTTGTTCTCACCAACATTGTCAAAAAACAATGTTTAATGAAAGGAAGTTATTTGAGGACCTGCTGTACCTCATCTGATAAAATAAGAAATACTGTGGATTTTAGATACCGTGTTTCCCTGAAAATAAGACCTAACAGGAAACAAAGCCCTAGCATGATTTTTCAGGATGCTTGTAATATAAGCCCTACCCTAAACATAAGCCCCAGTTAAGATCATCAGCCACACATGACTGTTTGAATAAATGTAGATTTTTGGAGCAATAATTAACATAAGACCTGGTCTTTTTTTGGGGGAAACATGGTATGTCTATAGAGAATATAAATGACATTTGTATTAAAATTAAATATATGTTTGTATATGTGTATGCTTGAAACCACAGGACAAGCCTTTCAAATTTCCATGGAATAATAAGATTGTGAAAATATATTTTTAGTCTAAAAAGAAAACAGTAAATCTAACTAATTAGAATCACCACAGATAATATTCTGTCAACCTAGTTTGATAAATCTAGTAATTAATGATAAAATGAGTAAACAAAACACTTTCAATATGGAAATGGAAAAAATTATCTGTTTTAAACAATGTATAGCAAAGGATATCAATTCCAAAATTAGATGACATTTATAAAATAATAATAAACATGCATATTAGAAACCTTAGGATATAGCTAAATTAGGGAATAGAGATATATGTGTAATCCCATATTTATATTAATAAGAACAATAACAAGTTACTAATGAGAGAAGAATTTAAACTAATGAAAGAAGAATTTAAAAGTGAAATTAATAATAAACTGGATAACTGAGAAGTTGTAGAATATTCTTAGAATAAAAAAATAAGGGCTGGCTGAGTGGCTCAGTTGGTTAAGAGCTTGCTCAAGAGTGCTAGCTGAGCTCTGAGCAACAGCAGTTCAATGCCCAGCCCAAGCTGAGCTGCCAACAGGTGGCAGGATGGCTCAGCTAAAAAAGGAAAAAAATAAAAAATAAAAAATAAATAAAATGGGTGAAACTTTAGTTGACCCGAACAAAGACAAAAGGAAAAAAAACCACCTTTTATATGAAAAATAAAGTGGGGATAGATTTGTAAAGATTTAATGTAATGTCAAGCTAAATCCCATTCATAGAACAGAGTGAACTTGCTCTACCAGATATAAAGGATTTATGTAAAGCTCAGATTAGTTAAGTAGTATGCATCTCAGGGTGGGATGGTATAATAAATTAGTGAAACAGAAAAGAATGCTCAAGAAAAAAAAGCGTGCTTTATAGGCAGTTGGTCTTTGACACACTGCACTATCCCCACAAAGCATTGGGGAAAGAAACCTGAGGGAAACTTATGGATCAAAACCAAAACTATTGGATTCAGGTGGCTTAATGATCTGGTTTTCAAAGCTAACCTAGAAATATCCTAAATGATGATAAGGAAAACATGTTCATGACTGTGTTTAGGGAAGGAATTAATACGATATAAAAAGGCTTAACCAAGAGAAAGATGGAGTCAATATATTCCCTCCTACTTCACCCACTAAGTTCAGTTAAATATGTACTTATACATGTAGGACATGTGTCTGTGTGCATGTGTGTGTGTGTGTGTGTGTGTGTGTGTGTGTGTAGTAAGATTCTGAAAGATAGAAGAGTGATGATGACCTAGGGACGCTGGCACCTGATGAAACACTGGGTGCTGGTAAGAGACTTGTGGGGGCTTGATCTCTCACCCTACCCAGTGTTAAAGTGGCATCTTCTCCAACTCCCAGGGTGTCAACAGAGGTTTAATAGGGAATCCGGACTTCTCTCCCAACTTGGCAGAAATGAAGCTGCACCCGACTTCTTCTGTTGGCATGCCAGGAGGCTGGCTTAAACTGGAAATCAACTTTGATAAAGTCCAATTCTTTAATTTTCTCTAAGGACCATGGTTTTGTTATCCTGTCTAGAAATATTGGAACTCAAAGGAACACAGATTATTCTTTATTTCTAGAAATTTTTAAATTTCATGTTTTGTACTTTGTAATCTGTTTGGTACTCATTTGTATATAAAGTGTGAGGTGTATGTCAAGTTTAAATTTTTGAAGAGGGAGCCCAGTTACTCTAGCATCATATGTTGAAAAGATTATCATTTTTCTATTGAATAGTATTTGTAAGATCTTAGATAACAGGTGATATATTTGCATATTTCTGCATATGTATATATTTTACATAATTCTGTATGTCTCAGAATGTATATTTCTGTGAAATCTCTGATCTTTTTATTCATCTATATATTCTTATGCCAATAGCATGTTAACTATATTACACTAGCTTATTAATTAATTTTTGAAATCAGGTAATGTGAGTCCACCAACTTTCTTCTGTATTAATTATAAAATGAGCTTGATACTTACAAAAATGCATGCTGGCCTTTCAGCTGGGATTGCATTGACTCTACAGATGAAATTAGAATTGACATCTTAATAATATATGGCCTTCGAATCCCAAAATGACATATACTTCTCCATTAATTTAGGATTCCTTTGATTTCTTTCATCAGTTTTCACTTTAGAGATGCTGTGTGTGTGTGTGTGTGTGTGTGTATACATGCATACGCACATGCATGGTATGAATAATTATGTTGTTTAATTGATATCAAATTCCAATTGATTGTATATTATTGGCTTTTATATATTGGCTCCATAATTTGGCTTTGCTGAAAACACTAGTTCAAGGAGCATTTTTAAAGATTCTTTTTGTAATTTTTCTGTGTAGACTTACTCTCTGTCTTTCATTTTTGTTCATGCCTATTGCCTGGGACTTCCATTACACTCTTAAGCAGAAGTGTTGAGTGTATGTATTTTTTCCCAATCTTAGGGTTAAAGCGTTCAGTCTCTCACTCTTAAGTATGACGTTAGCTATGGGCTTTTTGTAGATTACTTTTATTAGGTTAATGAGCAAATTTTGAATTTAGTGAAACTTTCTTTTTAACCCTAATTTATTGTATTGTGTGGTTTTAATTCTTTAGACGACTGATATGATCAATTACATTTTTTTAGACTCAGCTATAGATTTTAATTCACAAGTATATGTATATGTATGCCTTGTGTATGACAACTGTACAAAAATAGTCTCAAAAATAAACACAATAGTTGAAACACAAAGCAACCCATTTCTCTGATCTTGCATCCTGTTACAGGGAAAATAAGTCTGATGCTTCATAAATACTTTAAAAAGTTCAGGATGACTTTAACCATGCAGTCTCCACTGATCCTTTGAAGTCTCCAGCATTTCAGGTCGACCATTCACCTCTGAAGAGCTGTGATTGGTAATGACTTTGCTTATTTGGGTCCTGTTTTCTCCAGATCTGGGAGTTTTCAGAGCAGAGCTTGATGGTTCACTCTGATGCTGGCCAGGAGCCCTCCTTCAATGCTGTCAGCACTGACGTAACTGATTTCTTTACCACTCAGGGTGGTCATATGCCCCCAAGTGCTTTTAAGATGGCATTGCCAGCACATATATCCCACTTTTTGATGTATGTTCACATGAATATAAAGATCAGCTTTTTCTTGACTCTTATCGGGCACATCCAAGAGTGCTAAAACTTTATAACCCACACCACCAGCTGGGAAATTTAGTCTGGTTTCCAAAAGTCTGAAGAGCAATCTGACCATTCCTGAATGGGAGCAAGAGACAATGATCCTTTGGGTCTTCTCATGGTAGGGAGTGCGGGCTTTCACATTTGACCCACTATCTACCATTGCCCAAGCTTAATATTCAGAAAATGGCTTATGAATTACTCCTAGCACAAGTTTGCCATTTACAGCCACACAAACCACAATAGTGACATACTTTGGAAGATCCTCTGTATATTCCCATGTAGCATCAAGTGGGTCAATCTGTACAGTAACACTTTCCGCTGGTACCTCTTTAGGGGTGCGTATTTCCTTCAGAATGTCCTCAGGAATTTTACTATCCCATAAGATAACTTCCTGACCGGTTGCATCCACATGTTCCTCCATATTTATCTGCACATTAGGGAAGGTGATCTTGAGCAGGTAGAACATCTTGCAGTTGGACAGCACATCCCTGCTGGTTATCTTGTCGGCTCCCTCGCTCGTCTTCCCCTTGGATTTCTCATGAAGGACATTGCTCTTGCGGACATGTCTCGTTTCCTTGCCACCACGAACGACGGCCAGGACCAACATGGCCAGCATCTCCCACGGGTCCATGGTGCCCCCGTCTGCCGCTGCCATGGGCCCCGCAGTGCCGGGCTTGCCGTCCAGGCCCAAGAGGCTGAAGCGGCCAGCAAGGAAGCCCGAGTAGAGGTAGTACAACATGCCGAGCCCCAGCAGACAGAACATGGCCACTCCCAGCGGCGACAGGTGGATGCCCGTGGGGGCCATGAACCCTGAGGCTGGATGCTCGGGTGACAGCCCTTAACAGATCTCCCCACGCCCACCCAACTCCCCAGGGCCATGCGGCCCCAGCTACTCCGCCGGCCAAGTCTCTGATAGATTACATTTTTTATTTTAATATTGGAACAGTTTGCATGCTTGGAATGAATCCCATTTGACCCTGATTTATTTTATATATATATATTGCTGTGTTCTTTTAGCTACTGTTTTTCGGTAGTTTTACATTTATGTCATGAGGGATATTGATCTGTAGGATGTTTTTGGGCTTTTGTTTTTTTTTTTTTCCTTGAATTGTTTCTTTGGTTTTGCTATGAGGATAATACAATCCTCATAAAATGATTTAGGCAGTATTCCACCTTCGTCTTGTATTTTCTTGAAGAGATTATGTAAAATTCGTATTATTCTTTAAATGTGTGGTAGAATTAATTAGTTAATACCACCTATTCCTGGAGCTGTTTTTTTAACTACATATTTTTGACCACATATTCAGTTTTTCAAATAGATCTGTTTGGGTTATTCTTTCTACATGAGTGAGTCTCATAGTTTTTTGTTTTCAAGAAATGTGTCCATTACATGTAAACTGTCAAATTTATGGGCATAGAATTTCTGTAATATTCTTTATTATCTCCTTAATGTCTGTTATGTCAGTAGTTATATCCCCTCTTGCTTTTATTTCTGATATTGATAATGTGTCTTCTCGTTTTTTTCTGTGTTGGTTTATGTCTTTAAAAAAAAATTCTTTTCAAAGAAGTAAGCTTTGGCTTGATTGATTCTTCTCTGTTTCCAATTTCATTGTATTCTCTAATCCTTATTATTTTTCTTCCTTTTGCTTTCTTTAGGCTTATCTTCTCTTTGTATAGTTTCTTGAAGTGGAAGGTTAGGTAACTAGGGGAGGCCTTTTTTTTTTCCCCCCTAATGTAAATAATTTACCCTATAAATTTATTTCTAAGCACTATTTTAGCTGCATGCCACAAGTTTCTGTTTTGAACAGTTTTTGTTTTCATTTACTTCAAAATATCTTTTTTTTTTTTTTTTGAGGGCAGTGTCACTGGCCCTCATATGTGGGACCCGAAACGGGGCCGCTGGCTTCCCAAGCCAGCACTTAACCACTGCGCCACTTGGCCGGCCCTACTTCAGAATATCTTAATGCTCTCTGAGACGTCCTCTTTGACCCATGATTTAATTGGAACTGTAGGAATTTAGAATTATTTTGTGTTTTTCCAGATAACTTGGTGTTACTGATTTCTAGTATAATTTCTCTATGGCTTCCGATCACACTTTAGATTGTTTCTCTTCTTTATAATTGTAAGGATTTGTCTTACAGCCCAGAACATGGTCTGTCTTGAACACTTCATGTGCATTTGATGATAATGTGAATTCAGCTGCTATTTAAGGTATTGTGTGTTTGGATTTTGATGGTATGGTTTTTACAAGTGCTTCTTCATCCTAGCTGTAATATTTGGCCTACCATCTCTTGCTGCCTCTTTTTCTTTCCTCTAGTTTTATGTTTTCTTTCTTTTTTTCACCAGTGTGCTATGAGTTGGCCATGAGTGCCCTAAACGAACAGATTTGATGCTGTTGCCCATGCAGATTTCATAGAGTAGATAGGAATATGTTTCCAGGTGGAATTTTGGCCGTGGGCAGTGACCATTTCCCAGAATGTCTTATGAATGGAAATTTCTCAGGATTTTTTTTTTTTAGAGGGCAGTGTCACTGGCCCTTATATGTGGGATCTGAACCCAGGCTGCTGGCGTCTCAAACCAGCTTTTAACCACTGCACCATTCAGTCGGCCCTCAGGATTCTTTATGATCTTTCCTATGAGTTCTTGGTTTGGCTTGAGGAAAATTTTGCAAGTAAATACAAACCCTTTATATCTGTGGTAGAACCACAAAGAAGAGTGTTTATTTTTTTAAATCTTTCTGGGTTTTTTTGGGGGGTGGATATTGTCTAAAAGATTTTCTATTCTGTTAGAGCACCTTTTCCTCAGATCTTTGGCTAAAAGAAATAGGATTTTCTTTGGGCTGTTTTACGTCTCCCTGTTGTTGGCTTTGGATTGCAGACTTCTCCAGCACTTGAGCCCCTGATATAAGATATATGGGAAGCAGAAAGAAAATCTTGGGATTCTCTTACATGTCATTTCTTAAGTCCAAGAGTCAGCCTTCTTTCTATTTTGTAGCATCTTCATTTCTCTGTTAATTATTTTTCCAAAGGTTTCCAGTTGTGAGATGGAGGACCTGGGAAGAATGGGGCTGCTTTGTCTTGGCCAGTAGTGGAAATAACATTTATGGTCTTTTTGTTGTTCTTTAAAACAAGCAACAAACAAACAAGCATGGATAAGCCAGAGAAAGAGAGACTGTGTCTGTCTTTCTGTCTGTGTGCATAAATTATTAACATATTTTGGACCAGTGATGCAGATTTGTGTCTATATATTTAAATGCCCTGTCCTCAATGTGTTAATTTTGGAAACATGACCCCAAACTATATAATACTTGACAAAACATATGGTTGTGAGCTCCTCTCAATAATGAATGTCAAATTCATACAACTTTTTCAATTTTTTTCATTTTAGGATATTACCAAGTTGATGTGCACATTAAGGGGAACCAGGAAAAACAAGAGATACCTCTGTGGCAAGCAATATTCAATGACAGCAAAATATTGAGTAAAGAAGGGCAGAAAGTTTTAGGAAAACCAATTAATCTGGATATAACTCCAATTTTTTCAGGAAAAATGCCCTGTAAATGGGATTCATGTAGAATGAATTTGCCACTTGTTTCTGAATTGATCGTTAGTGGTAGACACTATTCAAGAAAGGAGGCTGATAACATGAATGTATGTGAAAAGTTGCAGCGTGATATTAAACATGAGAAAGCTCATACTGGAGAGCAGTCTAACAAATATAATAAAAATGTGAAAGCTCTCAGTCATAACAACGATCATCAGATATTTCAAACTCTCAATCAGCCTTTTGAATGTAATGAATATGGAAAAGTTTCACATTATGGGACTACTGTCTGTTTTACAGCTGAGAGTTGTCTAACAGGAGAGGAATTCTGTCAGAAAGATGAATTTAGGAAAAACTGTGAGAAAGCAGCTATATTTAACCAAATGAGAGCTGGGACAAGAGAGAAAATCTTGGATATTAATGAATGTGGGAGAGCCTGTGACAAAACCACCATTGTGGAATACGGTAAAGTTCACAGGGCTACGACAAGCTATGAATGTAATGAAAGTGCAAATAACTTCAACAGGAATTCACCCCGCACTCAACCTCAGCGAATTGTCACAAGACAGGGTGCTTTTGAAAGCAGTAAATGTCAAGAAAACTTGAGCCAGAGCTCAGCTCATCTAGTACATCAGAAGACACAAACTGGAGATAAGTTCTGTGTTTTTGATGGATGTACAAATGCATTTTGCCAGGAATTACACCTTACAGTACATCAGAAAACTCAGACAGAAGAGAAATTCTACAAGTGTGGTAAATATGGGGAATGCTTGCATCAAAACTCACTTCTCAGTGTGCATCAGGAAAGTGACACAGGAGAGAAGTCATTTGAAAGAAATGAATGCAGGAAATCCTTTTATAAGAAATCACACCTTATTCAGCTACAGAGGACCTACTCAGGGGAGAAAATGCATGAATGTGAGGAAAGCAGAAAATCCTTTTCAAATTCACACACTATTCATTATCCTGCTATTCATATGGGGATCAGTCTCTGTGAATGTAATGAATGTAGGAAAACTTTCTGTCAGACATCAAACCTCAGTGAACATCTGACAGTTCACACAAAGAAGAAACCTTATGATGACAATGAATATGGGAAATCTTACAAGAAATCCACCCTCTTAGTGCAGCATAGAACACACAGAGAGATGAAACCCTATCAAAGTAATAAATATGGGAAATCAGTCTCCAAGATGTCACAGCTCAAAGAACATCAGAGAATTCACACAGGAGAGAAACCTTATGAATGTACGGAATGTGGGAAACCTTTTGCCCACAATTCAACTCTCAGAGTACACCAGAGAATTCACACAGGTGTAAAATCCTATGAATGTAATGAATGTGGGAAAGCTTTCTCCCAAAAGTCACACCTTACTGCACACCAGAGAATTCACACAGGGCAGAAACCTTATGTGTGTAATGAATGTGGGAAAGCTTTTTCCCAAAATTCAACTCTCAGAGTACACCAGAGAATTCACACAGGGGAGAAACCCTATGAATGTATTATATGTGGGAAACCTTTTGCTCGTAATTCAAACCTCAGAGCACATCAGAGAATTCACACAGGGGAGAAACGCTATGAATGTGATGAATGTGGGAAAACTTTCTCCCAAAGGACACACCTATGTGCACATCAGAGAATTCACACAGGGGAGAAACCTTATGGATGTAATGAATGTGGGAAAACTTATGTCCGTAAGGCAGCCCTTAGAGTACATCACAACAGAAGGCACCGCAGAGAGAAAACCTTTGCATGTAATGAATCTGGGATGTCCTAAAGGAACTCACTCATGCAACACAGTGGAGAAGCTCATGACACAGAGACTGGCAAATTGTTTCCTTTAACTATGTTTGTCTTGTGCTAAGCACATAACTTGTCTAAATTTCCCAGTCCACATGGGTCTGATCATGGAATATGATGTTATTACATTTAAGCTAAGTCTAGCCTTAAAAAGTCACCTTATATTGTTCCTGTCTGTGTTATACTGGAATGGGGAAATTTCCATGCCAGACTTGGGTGCTGTGTATTGAACATAGAACAGAAGGTTAAAGAAACTACAGTCTGAATAATTGTGTGAAACAGATCTTCACCGTTTTGTTGTTGTTGTTCTAAGCAACACTTAAGGTTTTACTCTGTTGAGCTCTTACAGATTTGGGTCTTTTGGTTAAATTCATATAGTTGAGGCAACTATTCGTTAGAGTGGTATGAAACGTTATAAATATAATGAATTTCAGAAGGCCTTTCAGAATTCAGCCTATCATTGTACATCAGAGACTTCATATGAGGAAGAAAACTTCTGCTAATGTCCTGAATAATCAGAAGACTTCATTAAAAATCAGAGAAATCTCAGGGAAAGACACAAAAGACTTTACTGCCAGGTGAACTTCATTAAACATGAAGTAATTAAGATTACTTCATAAAATAATTAAGATTGTATTAAAATATTGTATTTGATAACTAATTTTTGAACATATACTGAGATTGCATCACATGACTTTTTCTGAGGAAATGTATCAATTGCAAAATTGAAGATAAATTCTTCACCTAGAACTGATGTACCAAAACTTGTGATTTATTTGTAATATTAAGTTTTATAGCAAATATAGAGGACAACATTTATACACAAACACTGTGGAATGTGAAGTTTTAAAGATGGAAGAATTATGTGAACTCTGTGGAGAACACCAATAGATGTTTGTGACTAGTCTCTGAGCTATGTGGTACATCTGTATGAGGATGTAACAAAGATTTCATTACTGCTTCTAGTAGAAGGCAGTAACCAAACCTGCTCTGGACCTGTTTCCTTTTCTGAGTGACAGTCTATATGCTGTTCTGTTGGCTTCCCTCAACTTGATGTTTTAGATTTTGGTCTGCCTGCTATGTCTGAATATTGGTCTGGCCCCATTTTTCTAGGACCTTGTCAACTCATGAGATTTCTCAAGTATTCTTATGTGTGTACCTGTGTGTTCGTGTTTGCGTGTATGTAGTGGATAGTGATTCTTACATGCCCTTTGGCTTCATTTTATGCCATTTATGGTTAGTTTTGTGCTGAGTAATTAAAAAAGCAAGTCTTTAGGTTGGGGGGGTGGTTATCAGTTTGTGAGGGGTATAAATGTCTAACTATTACATTTTGTTTTGTACACTTGAAACTAATAAATAAATTAAAAGTAAGTCTTCTTAGCCCTCTTGTATGCATGTAGCCTGAGCATCCTGTCTAGGACCTTTTCCCAGCCCTGTGGTGCTTGCTCACACTGCATCATCACAAATCAGTTAATTTCTACCCTTCTTGGATAGAAGGGTTTAGAATTAGAATAAAATCAGGGCTACTTTCATGTCACCAGCACCACATTGGTATTGAAAAACACCCACATTTGGAGGAAACAATATAGTATAGTCTTAACCAAGGAAATGTTTGGTCAATCTGTCATCATTTCAGGCTACATGGTTTGGTCAGCACAGAGAAAGAAGTAACTGAAATTCTCATTTTTAAAACCTAGACCACTGAAAACTTCTCTCAACCCTGGACATGCTGCCACACCTCTGACTAGATCAGCACTCCTGGCTGGACAATTCCAGCAGCTAAGAAAATATATTTGCCTCTCAGTCTCTTCAGACCTTGGTACAATGTGAGCTTATTGCACAGTCAAAAGGCATCTTTCTATGTGCTTGAGTTTTCAGAAAACTTGATTTACAGAACCCTAAAGGAAATGATGTAATCTGGAGTACTTAAAAACATTTTTTTTAATTCCCTTCAGTTTAGAATAGTTGTAGATTTAAGGAAAAATTACCACAGTAATTACCTGTATATTCCTCACACAGTTCCCATTAACATTTTTTATTACACTAGCATATTTGTCATGACATTGATACATTATTAACTAAACACATTATTTTTCAGTTTTACTAGTTTTTCTCTAGTGTTTTTGTATTCCAAGATTTCATCCAGGATACCACATTATACTTAATTATTATGTCTCCTTAGCTTCCACTGGTCTGTGTCAATTGCTCATACCTTCAGTGTTTTTGATGACCTTAACAGTTCTTGAGTACTTTTCAGGTATTTTGTAGAATGTCTCTCAGTTTTGGTCTTTCATATCTTTTTTTTTCTTTTTTTAAATGATTACACTGGAATTACACGGGTGTTTTTTTTGTAGGAAGACCATATAAGTATAAAACAAAAAAATTCTCATATCAGTAGTACATGCTGTCAACATTAATGATCACTGACAATGCTAAGTTTGGTCACCTGGCTGAGGATGTGTCCCTCAACTTGAAAGCATGTATAGCAAATCCCATACTTAGCACTTGGCACTTGGTAAAGATTTCCTTTATAAATATTAGTTTATCAAGTTGTACACAAAATAAGATTTTACACCTTTTCATATTATTCTGACTTTAATGTTGGAAACAATATAAATAGCTTAGGGCCTGCTGAGTGGCGTGTTGGTTAGGAGTTGGCTTGGGACACCAGCTTTGAACATCAGGGCCCCGGTACGGATCCCACATATGAGGGCCAATGACGCTGTGCCCTCTACAGCTAAGATGGTGAAAAACAGCTCAACTTGTAGCTGAGCTGCCGCGAGTCACCAGCATAGGCTGCAGTGGGGCTGTCCAGCAGCTGACATGTGCCTTCATGAGCTGCCATGAGCCTCTGAGTGGCCTTCCAATGGCTGGCGACTGACTGCCTCACCCGGGAAGAGCACAATGACAATACCAACATGGGCCAGTGAAATGACGTCCTCCACACCTCAAACTGAAAAGAACAAAAGGACAGCAACTTGTTCCCCTTCCCCCATTCTCCAATGCTCTTCCCCTCTCCCAATTCCCCAATAAAATCTAAAAAAAAAATAAAAATAGGTTAACTAAAATACCTATACTTTAAAAATCACCTGAAGTGGGAGTGCAACAGTCTGCATTCTGAGGAAGAAGCCTCAGGACGGGTGAGATGGGGAGGAGAGAGAGGAGCCAAGCTTGCAGAGGTATGAGCTGCACCCACAGCTGCGGAGCCCCGGGTCCCCACGAAATGGTGCAGAGTGTGGCAGCGACAGGGCGAGATCAGTCTCTGCACCCATCTGGTTCAGGGATCAGTCGCTGTGCCCACCTGGTCCTGCTGGAAGTACAGCAGGAGCACCACGGCACACAGACTCTGAAGAAGTCTGAAACAGGGCAAGCAGAGGAATAGGGAAAAGTGGCGCTGGGGAGACACAGCATGCACCAGGTGGAGATTCAGGACCCCGGGAGACCGAGTGGAGAGCGGAGCCGCTGCAGGGTGCACAGTACCCTAAACCCTGGCAGCCACTCTGGAAGCACAGCAGGAGCACTGCACGTGCAGGCTCTAAGAAGCCTGAAACTGGGCGAGCAGGGGAAGGGGGGAAAGTGGCACAGGGAGATGCAGCACACACCAGGTGGAGACACAGGACCCTGGGAGACTGAGCGGAGATCTGAGCTGCTGCAGGGTGCGCACAGCCCCCTAAACCCCGGCAACCCCTCCGGGAGAGCAGTAAGAGCTCTGCTGGAGCGTCTGAGGCAAAGGCCTTAGCTCAAAACAGAGGTGGGACTCTCTCTGTGTGTGTGTGTGTGTGTGTGTGTGTGTGTGTGTGTGTGTGTGTGTGTGTGTGTGTGTGTGTGTGTGTTTCCCCTTGGACAGAAAAAAACGATTGCAGAAGTAAGAACCCACCACTACCCTCCCTTAGAAACCTTGGCCCACACCAAGCCAGAGTCTTAAGCTGACCCCTGAATGGAGCAGTAGGGTCAGATTACAGAGCTATTCCTACCTGCAGGGGGTCGAGAATTTCCACCCCAGAAGAGGCTCCAAAGAGTGAGACTACCACCCCCACCCACACCTTTCCTTCAAGGCTTGAGAGACAGGGCAGGTTCAGCTGCTGAGGTACTAACAGACAGACTCCTGGCAGCTGGCTTTTGGCAGTGCTGAACTGTCACACTCTCCACACTCACACTCTCCACAGCTCTCGGTGGAAAGAGTGCCCAAAGACACTCCTTGATCCAAGTGTGCAGCCGGTCTTGGGACAAGCTAAAGCAGAAACGGCAGTGACTTTGTAAAAACTATCAATCACACCTCATAACCACACACATCTACAATAGACCTGCAGTGCCAGGATCAATTGACGTCAGGTGGCCGACTCTGTTCCCACAAGACGCAGAGGAATTTTTGTACAGCAAAGGACACTATGGAGAGAGCTTAGTGGACTTTAGCCAAGACCGGCACTGGCTTTTTCTTCTTTTTTTTTTCCCCTTTATTTGTTGCTTGTTTTGGTTGTCTTTGGTTTTTATTTCTATTTCATTATTATCATTTTTTAGCATTTTATATATATATGAAAATATGTCCATATATATGGATGTGTAGACATATTTTTCTTCTTCTTCTTTCTTTCCCACCCTCACTCTCCCTTCTTTTCTTCATTCTTTTCACTGCTCTACTTTTCCTTTTTACTGCATTTTTTTTTTTTTGGTATTGCTATTTGGTTTCTCATGTTTATTCTATTTTTTATTTTATTATATTTTGTTTTCTCTTTTGTTCTTTTTTGTGGTTGTTCTTTTGTTTTTGTTTGTTTTCTTTTGTATGTTTGATATTTTTGTACAAGTTGACTGTAGGTGGTTGGTTGTTTGTTTTTTTTTTACATGTGAGGGCATCTGGTTTCCTTGGTGGCTGAGACGGTTGTACTTGTTGATCTGTTTGGCCCTAAAATTGCTCTGCCACTGGGCCCACACAAAGAGACACAATAATCATCATACCCAGAAGCCAACTTTAGATAAATCCAGAGCATTTCTGGGTTTGACCTACAAGAGTCACACCCAAAGGGAAGTTGCTAGAGGCACAAGAGCCCAAAGAGGCTAAGCCTCATCACAGCAGCTCATAAAATGTGGACACTGCTGATCCTCACAGCTATTCAGCCTGGGAGTCAATCCCACCTACTGACAAGCCAAAAGTAATCAAAGCTCAACTTCAACAGGAGAAGACACACAACACATGGAAAACCTCAGGTATACATGCACAAGAGAATAGGGAGATTAATTCAAATATAAAGGACACACACTGTATAAGTACACCCAGAAAAGACTGAGAGACCTACCTGTTACATTGAAGCAAGCACAAAGACTAAGCCAAAATGGGGAAACAGAAACACAATAAAAGAACAGAAGAAACCTCTTGAATCAGTGGAACTAGAGGAAATAGAGGTAAACAACCTATTGGAGACAGAGTTCAGAATACTGATTAGAATGTTCAAGGAAATTAATAAGAATATAAAGAAGGATAGAGAAATCATGAAAATCAACCAGCTAGAACTTAAGAACACAATTACTGAATTAAATAACAAACGATGGAATTACTAGCAGATTGGATGTAGCAGAGGATCAAATCAGTGATTTAGAAGACAAGATAGAGATCATCCAAGTGGAACAATAAAAAAAAAACATTGAAAATAGTTTAAGAGAGCTGGACGACAACATCAAACAAAACAACTTTCATATTATTGGAACACCAGAAGGAGAAGAGAGGGAGCAAAGGACTGAGAACATATTTGAAGTAATAATGTCTGAAAACTTCCTTAACCTGGCAAAGAACATTGAAATACAAGCCCAGGAAGTGCACAGAGTTCCAACCAGGATGATCCCAAATAGGTCCACACCAAGACACATTATAGTAAAAATGGCAAGGGTTAAGGACAAAGACAGAATCCTAAAAGCAACAAGGGAAAGGCATCAAGTTACTTACAAGGGCACCCCCATAAGATTATCAGCTGACTTTTCTACAGAAACTTTGCAACCAGAAGGGAGTGCAGGAGGTTTTCAAAGTGATGAAAAACAAAGGCCTACAACCTAGATTGTTTTATCCAGCAAGGTTAAAATAGAAGGAGAGATAAAGAGTTTCCCCAAAAAGAATAAGCTAAGGCAATTCATTACCACAAAGCCAACATTGCAGGAAATGTTAAAAGGGCTTCTTTAAGCAGAAGAGAAAAACAACCTAACTAAGAAATATTAGGAACACAAATAACAAAATGGCAATAACTACCCACCTATCAATAATCACATTAAATGTAAATGGATTAAATGCTCCAATCTAAAGACATAGGGTGGCTGAGTGGATAAGAAAGCAACACCCTTGCATATGTTGTATACAAGAGACTCACCTCAGATCAAAAGACACATACAGACTGAAAGTAAAGGGATGAAGTAAAATATTTCATTCATATGGAACTGAGAAAAAAGCTGGAGTAGTGATACTTATATCAGATAAAATAGACTTTAAATTGAAGAATATAATAAAGGACAAAGAAGGACACTTCATAATAATAAAGGGATCGATTGAACAAGAGGACATAACCCTAGTAAACATCTATGCACCTAACATAGGATCTCCTAAATATATAAAACAGATATTGACAGACATAAAGTCAGAGATCAACAGTAACACTATCATAGTAGGGTACTTCAACACCCCGCTGTCACCAGTGGACAGAACCTCCAGACAGAAAATCAACATGGATATAGTGGCCTTAAATAACACTTTAGAACAACTGGATTTAACTGATATTTTCAGAGCATTTCACCCCAAAGCTACAGAATATACATTCTTCACAAGTACACATGGAATGTTTTCCAGATAGACCACATGTTAGGCCACAAAACAAGTCTCAACAAATTTAAGAAGATTGAAATCATTTCAAGCATCTTTTCTGACCACAATGCTATGAAATTACAAATCAATTATAATAAGAAATCCGGAAAGCTGACAAATACATGGAGGCTAAATAACATACTACTAAATAATGAGTGGGTAAAAAATGAGATCAAGGAGCAAATCAAAAGATACCTTGAGACAAAAGAAAATGAAAACACCATGACCCCAAATCTCTGGGATGCAGTGAAAGCAGTCCTAAAAGGGACATTCATAGCAGTGCAGGTCTACCTAAAGAAGGAAGAAAAATGTCAAATCAACAGGTTATCCTTACAACTCAGGAAACTGGAAAATGAACAGCAAAAGAATTCCAAAGGGAGTACAAGGAAGGAGATAATAAAGACCAGAGCAGATAAACAAAATAGAGACCAGAAGAACAATACAAAAGATCAACAAAACCAAGAGTTGGTTTTTTGAGAAGATAAACAAAATTGACAAACCTCTACCCAGGCTCATCAAAAAAAAAAAAAAGAGAGAGAGAGAGAGAGAGAGAGAGAGAGAACTCAAATTAGTAAAATCAGGAGTGAAAGAGATGAAGTGACTACAGACACCACAGAAATACACAAAATTTTAAGAAATTACTATGAGCAACTATATGCCAAAAAATTTGACAATCTGGAAGAAATGGATAATTTTCTAGAAGCATACAACCTTCCAAAGCTAACTCAAGAAGAAACGGAAAATCTAAATAGACTGATTAGTACCAAGAAAATTGAAGCAGTATCGACAATCTCCCAACAAACAAAAGCCCTGGACCAGACGGCTTCACAAGTGAATTTTACCAAACATTCACCTATTCTTCTCAAACTATTTCAAAAAATCCAAAAGAATGGAAGGCTGCCAATCTCTTTCTATGAAGCCAATATCACCCTGATTCCAAAACCAGATAAAGACAGCACAAGAAAGGAAAACTACAGGCCAATATCCCTGAAGAATATAGATACAAATATTCTCAATGAAATATTAGCAAACAGAAATCAGCAAAATATAAAGAATATCACACATCATGATCAATTGGGTTTCATTCCTAGTACACAAGGCTGATTCAACATTCGTATCAATGTGATACACCACATCAACAAAATGAAGAATAAAAATCATACGATCATATCAATAGATGCAGAAAAAGCATGTGACAAAATCCAGCAGCCATTTAAGTTAAAAACCCTTAGCAAACTGGAAATAGAGGGATCATATCTCAACATAATAAAGGCCATATGTAATAAACCTACAGCTTACGTCATACTCAATGGAGAAAAGCTAAAACCATTCCCCTTAAGATTAGAAACAAGACAAGGCTGTCCACTATCTTCACTTTTATTCAACATAGTTCTGGAAGTTCTAGCCACAACAATCTGACAAGAAAAAGAAATAAAAAGCATCCAAATTGGAAATGAGGAAGTAAAATTGTTATTATATGCAGATGACATTTTATATAGAGAGAATCCCAAAGATTCCATCAAAAAACTGTTAGAACTGATAAATGAATTTGGTAAGGTAGCAGGATACAAAATTAATATTCAGAAATAGTTGCATTTGTATACACCAATAATGAACTATCTGAAGAAGAAATCAGGAAATCAATCCCTTTTACAATTGTTTCCAAAATGATAAAACATCTAGGAATCAATTTAACTAAAGAAGTAAAAGACCTGTACTCCAAAAATTATGAGACACTGAAGAGAGAAATCAAAGAAGATACAAACAAGCAGAAATACATATCATGCTCATGAATAGGAAGAATTAATAGAGTCAGTAATACCTAAGGCAATATATAGATTCAATGTAATTACAATCAAACTACCAATGACATTTTTCTCAGAAATAAAACATATAATCCTAAAATTTATATGGAACCACAAAAGACCCCAAATAGCCATAGTAATCTTGAGAAATAAGAAAAAAGTGTGAGGCATCACGTTACCTGACATCAAAACATACTGCAAGACTACAGTAATCAAAACAGTATGGTACTGGCATAAAAACTGACATGTAGACCAATGGAATAGAATAGAGAGCCCAGCAATAAACCCATCCAGATACAGTGATTTCATCTATGACAACGGAAGCAAGAATTTACATTGGAGTAAAGATAGTTTATTTAATAAATGGTGCTGGGAAAATTGAACTGACACGTGCAGAAAAATGAAAATGGACCACCTACTTACACCATATATAAGAACAAATTCGAAATGGATTAAAGACTTAAATGTAAGGCCTGAAATCATAAAACTCCTAGAAGAAAACATAAGGAGTAAGTTTGCTGACATTAACCTGAACAATATTTTTATTGATATTTCCCCTCAGGCAAGGGAACTAAAAGAAAAAATGAACATATGGGATTACATCAAACTTAAAAGTTTTTTCACAGCAAAGGAAATCATCAATAAAAAAAAAGGCAGCCTAGTGAATGGGAGAAGATATTTACCAATGATATATCTGATAAGGGGTTAATATCCAAAATTTATAAAACACACATGAAACTCACACACATGAAACTAAACACCAAGAAAACAAACAACCCAATTTAAAAATGGGCAGAGGATAAGAAGAGGCATTTCTTTAAAGAGGTCATACAGATGGTCAACAGGCATATGAAAAAATGTTCAACCACACTGATCATTAGGGAAATGCAAATAAAAACCACAATGAGATACCACCTCCCTCCGTTCAGAATGGCTATCATTAACAAATCAACAAACAATAAGTGCTGGCCAGGTTGTGGAGTAAAGGGAACCCTGGTGCATGGTCAGTGGGACTGCTGATTGGTGCAGCCATTATGGAAATCAGTATGGAGATATCTCAAAAAACTGGAAATGGAACTTGCATGTGACCCAGCAATTCCACTCTTGGGTATCTACCCAGAGGAAATAAGATGCTAATTTGAAAAAATATATACACCCTGTTTATTGCAGTGCTATTTACAATAGCCGAGAATTGAAAACAACCGAAATGCCCATCGGTAGATGACTGGATTAAGAAACTGTGGTATATTTATACAATGGAGTATTACTCTGCTATAAAGAAGAATGAGGGCCGGCTGAGTGGCTTGGTGGTTAAGTGCTGGCTTGGGAAGCCAGCGGCCCCTGTTCAGGTCCCACGTATGAGGGACAGTAACACTACCCTCAAAAAAAAAAAAAGAAGAATGAAATCATACAATTTGCAACGATATGGATGGACCTAGAGACTATTATGTTAAGTGAAATAAGTCAGTCGGAGAAAGACAAATACCATATAATCTCACTTATATGTGGAATCTGAAAAACTGAATGAATGAGCAAAATAAACAGAAACAGTCTCTTCGATGTAGAGGAAAACAGGGTTGCTAGTTTGGAGGGGGTTGGGGGTGAGGGAGAAGTGGAAGGGATTAGACAGCATAAATAGGTAACTACAATATTTCCACAGGGATATGAAAGAGTTCTGGGAATATAATAATGTTGGAAATATTTTGTGGGGTGTCAGATGATCACATGTTTTGTTAGGGAGACCACTTCATGAATGGAGTAGAGGCTTGATCACTGCACTGAAACTGATGTTGTATAATATTTAATGCCAACTGTAATTTAATATATAGATAGTCGTGTGATTTGGATTATATGGTGGAAGGGAGTCAAAGGAATTGTAATAGATATGTATGATATGGCCGGGAGGAGTGTGGTGAAGAATTGAGGAAAGGGGGTTGTCACTTTGAGGGGTAAAAAGTATAACTATTGTACTGTGTTGTATACCTGAAACTAATTAAAAATATATTTATTTCACAATAAAAAAAAGATAGAAATCTTACCATTTGTAATGATATGGATGGACCTAGAGAACATTATGCTAAGTGAAATAAGTCAGAGAAAGACAAATAACATATGATCTCACTTATATGTGCAATCTAAAGAACTGAATAAATGAGCAATGTAAACATAAATAGTCTTAGACACACAGTGGAAAAACTGATGATTGCTAGATGGGACGGGGGTGGGCATGAGGGTGAAAGGGAAGGGACGAGGCAACATAAACTGGTAACTACAATATTACCGCAGAGATAGAAGAGACAGTTTAGAGAATATAATCAATGATGTTGTTAATATTTTTTGGGGGACCAGATGGACTCATGTCTTGTTAGAGAGACCACTTCATGGATGGTATAGATGCCTGACGACTGCACTCTACATTTGAAGCCGCCGCTGAATAATATTAGATGTTAACTATAATTTAACACATATAAAGTCATGGGATGTGGAATATAATGTGAGGATGGAGTCAATGGAATTGTTGTAGATATGTATGATATTGGGGCTGCAAAGGCAGTGGAGGGGGAGTCACTTTGTAAGGGGTGAAAAGGATAACAATTGCATTGTTTTGTACATCTGTAACTAATAATAATATTAATAATAATAATAAATCACCTGAAGTGGATCCAGTTCACAATCCAAATGTTTGGTTTTTAGTGTTTATTGGAATATGAATCCTTGCCCTTTTCTCTGTTCCACAGGATTTCACTTACCTTTACATTGTGTCATGAGAGGGATGCCCAAATCTTCTATTCCTCTTAATCTTTGGAGTTTGGATGTAGAGCAATTAAAGCACTGAAAATTTGTCTGCATTTTATGAGCCAGTCAACACAGAGGTTAGTATATTAACCTAGATAACAACAGGAGATACAAATAATGAACAGCCATCTTAACTAAGAAATCTTTGATGAGAGGGGAACTCAAGTCAGGCTTGAGAACAAGATGGAGTATCAAAAGCCAAATGCCTGGACAGGGTTTTTAAAAAGCATTCATAAATTGTATGGTACTAGTAAGAAGCTTTAAAAGGAATGGGTGTGTTATCAGTAGATAGAAAGTTAAGTTTGGACATGTAGGTCATTGGCAGATGACATAATGAGAATAAAGGATTAGGAGCAGATGGTCACTCCCAAATTATAACTTAATAGTTAAACCAGGGAAGGATTATAGAGAAGCAAGTGAAGCAAGAACAGATGGCCATATGTTATTGCACACATACAATGCATGTCATCAGACATCAGTGTGGATGAAAATCTAATAGGAATTTTCAGAAAATCAACACCTCTGGGACAGAACTATATTGATTGATGTACATGTGGAAAACAGTTTATTGATTTAAAAAATATTCTCTCAAAACAGGCGTGCATCTCTGATAGAAGATAATAACCCAACAGCACAGGTAGAATGTTACCATGTCCTTACTGTGATAAACAGGAAGAAGATTATTGTTAGACTGCTCATGAAATCAAAGAAGATTATTGGTGGCAGAGTGAACTGTGAATCCAAGAGAAATACTAACCAACAAACACACTGAAAAAACAGAGAAAAGGAACAAGGGACCACTGAATAAACATGAAAAAAGAACTGGATTATACATGCCTTATGGATAGATAACTAACAAGAGAAAAAGGTTATGCTTGAGAAAGGGCCACATCCAAACAATGTAGTGCACTAACAATTTCAGCTAAATAGGGTGAAATTGCTAAATAATACCCATAGGACCCAAAATGGCAATACTTACAAATGTATAATTTATTAAGGGAAAAGGGTGCCTCAGAGTATGGGATTTGGATAAAGGCCAGGTAGGAGGTCCCAGTTTTCTCCATTGAACAGACATAATTTCACTGTTAGGTGAGAACCAATGAGCACATAACTGGCCAGAAGCCAAAAATGTATTCACTGCTGAGGTTTCTTACATGTGAGGTACATGTAGGCATATGCTTACTATTTAAGCAGCCCCAACAG
Organism: Aselliscus stoliczkanus; assembly: GCA_033961575.1. Lineage (NCBI taxonomy): Eukaryota > Metazoa > Chordata > Mammalia > Chiroptera > Hipposideridae > Aselliscus > Aselliscus stoliczkanus. The sequence continues at coordinate 73,485,724 of CM066731.1, read as the reverse complement.
CAGAGGACTATGAAGGTCTTGGAACAGGTGTAAATTATCAGTTACACTGTTATCAATAAACACTGCTGATAAGCTGTTAAAACCTGCCCCCATACATCTTTGATCCGTGGTTACAAAGCAACACTTTAAGTGTGTTTTATTCCTTGAGTAATGAAGAGCCATGTACAGATACTTTAGCTCAGGCCTATTCCAGGTCTGCTGGACTTAACCCTCACAGCACAGTTCACCCCCTGGTTTTTGGTTGAAGCCTTTCACAAAAAATATCAGTTTGAAAGCAGTCAGTCATTTGCCTTGCAATAGTGTGTAATCAAATAGACAATCAAAATGCATGTACAGATTTCAGAGTTGTAATAACCAGTGAGTGGTTGCATAATTTAAGCCATCTATACTGCTGACACAAATTGTCTCATATTTTTATGTTTTTACACAATTATAGGCCTCCCTGACCTATAGGTATCAGCACTTTATGTCATACACTTGTTGCATAATTAAGAATCCTAATCAATTTGTCATCAGTTAAGTCTAAATCTACTTTAGGTCTTTTGTGCTCTATAGACATAATGAGAACCATAGGAGACAGCAACTTTGGTATTGTTCCATATAGTCATCATCTGAGCTCTGATCTGTTCATTGACTAGGAAGACATAGATCAATCCTGGAAGTATGCTTATTATAATAGATAGGCCATGGTATAGCTCCTTCATTTTGGTAAAGGTGGAGGAAGTCTTTTGCCCCACGGGACATCTCAGCCTAAGCTAAAAGAGCATGTTTTTCACTTGCTCTGAGCCTCTCTGAAGGCACCAATGTGATCTTATGTGTCTTGCTTTTGTAACAGCCATTTATTTACTCCCCTACACTCAGCAACAATCTCACATGACCCCCATTTACCATTAATTGTAAAATCAACCTTTTACCTTGAAGTCAGTGATTGTGATGGTAGCAAGATGAAATGATCAGGGTTTCCTTTAGGGGCCATTTCCAGTTGCATAGACTTGTGTTGGTTAAGTACAGAGAAATATGGCTATCCCATCTACTAGGAAACAAAACATTTGCATAGTTAGGCCCCAAGTTTGTGAAATACAGAGAGAAGGTTATACACCCCATCAATTCCTTTGGCATTCATGGCATTCATCAAAATAATAGACAAAGCATCTGGTTTTGGAATGTTTCAACTCTTAATTTGAACTCCATTATAGGGCTTCCATATCTGGTATTGAAAAATAAAATTGCTACCAAGTAGGGATGTGTTCTTTGTGAATTCCTTTTTCCTCTCCTATGCTGCAGACTGTGTCCCCCTCAAATTCATATTTTGAAGCCTGACTCCTCTTATAAATTATTTGAAGTGTGGGACCTTTGAATATTAATAATAATAAGCATGTATTAACCAGACATATAAGTGACATTATGCAAAGTACTGGGAATATGACCTGCTCATGTGGAGCTCATAACCTGGAAAAACAGCATTGGTGTAGTGCTGGCTACCAGAGTGAAAGAGATACTGTTCTCAAATTTAGTAAGATTTGTTATATTTCAGTACAAGAGTGAAAAAATTAGAAGCCAATGACAGAAAGATCTCTCGAATTTCCTCACATACTTGAAAAACAGTTAAAACATGTATATGTAACTCAAGAGTTAAAATAGAGCCAAAATTTTTTAAAAAGTATTTTGAGCTGAGTGAAAATGAAAAAATATTTCAAGATTATTGGGATCTACCTCATTTAGTACTTAGAGCAAAGTTTAATGTTTCTATTAGAAAGGATTTCAAGTCAACAACCTCATCTTCCACCTTAAAAAGCAGAGAAAAAAAAAGCAGAAAAAGAGCAGCAAAGGAAACCATAAGCATGCAGAATAAATGAAATAAAAAATATCAGTGTGGAAATTACAAATTGAAAAGAAGCAAGAAAATTACCAAAAAAAATGAATCTGTTGTTTGAGAAATGCATATTATTTATAAGCATCTATTCAGTTTGGTGAGAAAAGAAAAGAGGACATAAAAACCAGCATATCAGGAATAACAGAAGTAACATAACAGATTATACATCTATTTAAAAAATAATAAGGGCCGGCCGAGTGACGCACTGGTTAAGAGCTGGTTTTGGGATGCCAGCGGCCCTGGTTCGGATCCCACATATGAGGGCCAGTGAGACTGCCCTCTACAGATAACAACAGGGCGGTACCAGCCATGGCGATGGTGTAGGCTGCAGGCTCTGCTGCAGTGGGCTGCCATAGGCTACAGTGAGTGGCCGGCAGCCAGCGTGAGCTGCCAATAGCCGCAATGAGAGACCATCCAGAGACCAGCAACCGATCTGCCTCATCCGGGAAGAGCGCAATGACGATACCAACATGGGCCAGTGAAACAACGTCCTCTGCAACTAGAATGAAGAACAAAAAGACAGCAACTTGTCTGTTCCCTTCCCCCAATTCCCCAATAAAATCTTAAATAATAATAATAATAATAAGAAGAAACTTAATAAACACATTATTACAACAGATTTGATAACTACAGTGAAATGGACAAATTCCTCAAAATCCTACCTAATGTCACTCAATAAGAAATAGCCAGAATAGTCTTGTATCTATTAAAGAAATTGATTTCTACTTTAAACCTTCCCACAATGAATCACATTATATGGCCAACATTACCCAGATTCTAAAACCAAAGACATAAAAAGAAAACTGCAACCAGCACCCCTCATTAGTATAAATGGGAAAATTCTTTTTTTTTTATCTTGCATTTCTTTTTTTTTTAATTAGTTTCAGGTGTACAACACAATGCAATAGTTATACTCTTTACCCTCCAAAGTGACAATCCCCCCTCCCCCAGTTCGCCACCCCACTCCTCCCCACCCATATCATACATATCCACTACAATACTTTTGCCTCCCTTCCACAGTATATTCCACAGTATATTCTACAATACTTTGGCCTCCCTTCCACAGTATATTCCACATCCTGTGATTATCTATATATTCAGTTACAGTTGGCATACAATATTATACAACATCAGCTTAAGGTGTACAGTGCAGTGATCAAGCCTCTACTAAATCCATGAAATGGTCTCCCTAACAAGACATGTGACGATCTGACACGCCACAAAATTTTTACAACATTAATATATTCCCCTAACTGTGTTTCATATCCCTGTGGCAATACTGTAGTTGTCTATTTAGGCTGTCTAATCCCTTCCCCTTCCCCCTTATTCCCACCCCCCTCCCAACTAGCAACCCTCAGCTTTTCCTCTATATCTATGAGTCTGTTTCCTTTGCTCATTCATTCAGTTTTTCAGATCCCACATATAAGTGAGATCATGTGGTACTTGTCTTTCTCCGACTGACTTATTTCACTTGATATAATAGTCTCTTTAAAACATTATCAATCACATTCCCAGAACTGCCCCCATATCCCTGCAGCAACATTGTAGTCACCCACCTACGCTGGAAAAACATTCCCTCTCTCTCTCATACCCACTCCCTCCCAGCCAGCAACCATCAGTTTTTCCTTTATATGTGCTTGATATGGCTTCAATTTTGTTAAATTTACTGAGACTTGTTTTGTGGCCTAATGTGGTCTATCTTGGAAAATGTCCTCTGTGTACTTGAGAAGAATGTATATTCTGTTTTTTCGGGTTGAAATGCTCTAAAAATATCAACAAAGTCCAGCTGGTCTAAAGTGTCATTTAAGGCCCCTCTTTCTGTGTTGATTTTCTGTCTAAAGGGTCTATTGGTGACAATGGGGTGGTGAAGTCTCCTACTATGGTAGTGTTACTGTTGATCTCTGTCTTTATGTCTGTCAAAATCTGTTATATGTAATTAAGAGTTCCTATGTTGGGTTCATAGATGTTTATTAGGGTTATAGTGCCCTTCTTTGTCTTTTATTGTAGTCATTTTAAAGTCTATTTTGTCCAAAATAAATATTGGTACTCCAGCTTTTTTTTTCTCATTTCCATTTGCATGAAGTATCTTATTCCATCTGTAAACAGCATATATATGGGTCCTATTTTCTTATCCACTCAGCCACTCTCTGTCTTTTGATTGGAGCATTTAGCCCATTCACATTTAAAATGATTATTGATAGGTGCATACGTATTGCCATTTTGTTATTTGTATTCCTGGTCTTCCTGGGTTAGCTTGTTTACCCCTTTCTTTTGTTTAAAAAAGCCCTTTTAACATTTCTTGCAATGCTGGCTTGGTGGTAATGAATTCCTTAAGCTTATTCTTTTCTGAGAAGTTCTTTATTTCTCCTTCAATTTTAAGTGATAGCCATGCTGGGTAGAGCAATCTTGGTGGTAGGCCTTTATTTTGTGTCACTTTGAATATCTCCTGCCACTCCCTTCTGGGCTGCAGAGTTTTTGTAGACAAGTCAGCTGTTAGTTTAATAGGTGTTCCTTTGTATGTGACCTGCTGTCTTTCTCTTGCTGCTTTTCAGATTCTGTCACTGTCTTTAACCTTTCCCATTTTAACTATGATGTGTCTTGGTGTGGACCTGTTTGTGTTCAGCTTGTTTGGAACCCTCTGCACTTCTTGGGCATGTATGTTGATTTCCTTCAGCGGGGTAGGGAAGTTTTCAGACATTAGATTTTCAAATACATTCTCGACCGCTTGCTTCTTCTCTTCTCCTCCTGGTATTCTTATGATTCATTTATTGTTTTGCTTCACCTTATCCCATAGGGCTCTTAAATTATTTTCATTGTTTTTTATTCTTTGGTCTTCTTGTTGTACCAGTTGGGTGATTTCTGCTATTTTGTCTTCCTTCGAGTGTGTTCTTCATTTCGGTTATTGTATTCTTTAGTTCTAACTGGTTGTTTTTTATGATTTCTCTATCCTTTCTTATGTCCTCACTAAGTTTGTTAAACATTTTTATCATCAGTGTTCTAAACTCTGTCTCTGAAAGGTTGGATCTCTCTGTTTCATTTAGTTCCATTTCTAGAGGTTTCTTCTGACTTGTGACATGTTTCTTTGATTCCTCATTCTGGCTGTTGCTCTGGGATTGCTTTGATGTATTAGATAGATCACCAGGAGAGCCCTGGCTGGATCACGCAGGCACACAGCTCATGGCCCAACACTCCCAGGAGAACTCCCAGTCTCAGCCTGTCCCAATCAACCGCTTGCAGATCAGGCCGAGCAGCCGGACAACCAATCACCAGTGTGGCAACTCTGCAAGTGCAGTGCAGAGAGTGGGGACCCAAGGCGGCTTGTGCAATCCCATGTCTTGGTGAGCAGGCTGTTGGAGCCAGAGCACGCCCACCAGGAGTTTCCCTGGCAATGCAGTATAAGCCAGGCGGAGGCTGGGGATCCAAGGCCGCATGCACATGTGCACGCACTCACACACTTCTGCGCCAATTCCACCAGACCAATGAGGTCCCGGACCTGACCCTCGGTGGAAGGGCCCAACGTTGACAAAATGGCACCCTCCTGTAGACCACTGACTTGCAGGATCCACACCAGGGGAACAATAGTCCAAAAACTTCCAGGCTTTGCACCAAAGGTGCTCAGTTTAGTCTGTCCCCACAGGCTCCTGGGCCCAGCTCACACAGCTACTCCCTCCACCAGGAACCAGTTAAGTGCTCACCAGCAAGCAAGCCCGTGCACTGGCCCCACTGATACTCTAGCCACTCTTAGCCTCACCGAGCTGAGCAAAGAGAGTCCTCACTAATTTACTGCCAGCTATCTTGGAACTTCTCTTCCCGGCAAAAGAACTCTGGGCTTGTGAGCTGGAAATGGGGCCAGAGGGTCTCTCCCCCAACCGGAGAAGCCTCCCTACAGCTGGGGCTTTCCTCACGGTGTTCGCCCTCTCTTGTCTCCGCCCCTCCAAACAGACTTGACGTGGCCTCCTCTTTAAGTTCTTCATTTAGGGGTTCTGTTCATCTAGTGCTCAGGGGACTTCCGGGTCGAATGCTGTATAATTTGTTTGTAATTTTGATGTCATCCTGGGAGGTAATTAGCACAGCGTCTGTCTATTCCACCATTTTACTGGAAGTCCTAAATGGGAAAATTCTTTTTTTTTAATTTATTTTTTTATTAGTTTCAGGTGTACAACGCAATGCAATAGTTATACTCTTTACCCCCCAAAGTGAAAACCCCCCTCCCCCAGTTCACCACCCCACTCCCCCCCATATCATACATATCCATCACAACTCCTGACTCCCCTCCACAGTATACTCCACATCCTGTGACCATCCACATATTCAGTTGCAGTTGGCATACAATACTATACAACGTCAGCTTCAGGTGTATAGTGCAGTGATCAAGCCTCTACTCCATCCATGAAGTGGTCTCCCTAACAAGACATGTGTCTATCTGACACGCCACAAAATTTTTACAACATTATTATATTCCCCAAACTGTGTTTCATATCCCTGTGGCAATATTGTAGTTGTCTATTTATGCTGTCTAATCCCTTCCCCTTCCCTCCCATCCCCACCCCCCTCCCAACTAGCAACTCTCAGTTTTTCCTCTACATCTAGGAGTCTGTTTACTTTGATCATTCACTCAGCTCTTCAGACTCCACACACAAGTGAGATCACATGGTACCTGTCCTTCTCCGACTGACATTTCTCACAACATAATAGTCTCTTCACAACATTATCAATTACATTCCCAGAACTGTCCCATATCCCTGCGGCAACATTGTAGTCCCACATACACTGTCCAAAACCTTCCCCCTCTCCCTCTTCCCCACTCTGTCCCAGCCAGCAACCATCAGTTTTTCCTTTACATCTGCTTGATATGACTTCAATCTTCTTAAATTGTCTCTCTGGGTTAGCTTGTTTACCCCCTTCTTTTGTTTAAAAAAGCCCTTTTAACATTTCTTGCAATGCTGGCTTGGTGGTATTGAATTCCTTAAGCTTATTATTTTCTGAGAAGCTCTTTATTTCTCCTTCAATTTTAAGTGATAGCCGTGCTGGGTAGAGCAATCTTGGTTGTAGGCCTTTGTTTTGTGTCACTTTGAATATCTCCTGCCACTCCCTTCTGGGCTGCACAGTTTCTGTAGACAAGTCAGCTGTTAGTCTAACAGGAGTTCCTTTGTATGTAACCTGCTGTCTTTCTCTTGCAGCCTCTAGGATTCTATCACTGTCTTTAACCTTTGCCATTTTAACTATGATGTGTCTTGGTGTGGACCTGTTTGTGTTCAGCTTGTTTGGAACCCTCTGCACTTCCTGGGCATGTATGTTGATTTCCTTCACCAGGGTAGGGAAGTTTTCAGTCATTATTTTTTCAAATACATTTTCGACCCCTTACTTCTTCTCTTCTCCTTCTGGTATCCCTATGATTCGATGGTGGTTGCGCTTCACCTTGTCCCGTAGGGCTCTTAAACTATTTTCATTGTTTTTTATTCTTTGGTCTTTTTGCTGTGCTAACTGGGTGAGTTCTGCTATTTTATCTTCCAAATCCCTGATCCGCTCCTCTGCTTCATCTACTCTACTGGTGATTCCTTTGAGTGTGTTCTTCATTTCAGTTATTGTATTCTTTATTTCTAACAGGTTGTTTTTTATGGTTTCCCTATTCTTCTTTATGTCCTTGCTAAGTTCCTTAAACATTCTTATCATCAGTGTTCTAAACTGTGTCTCTGAAAGGTTGGATCCCTCTGTTTCATTTGGTTCCATTTCTGGAGGTTTCTTCTGATCTTTTACTTGTGACATGTTTCTTTGTTTCCCCATTCTGGCTGTCGCTCTGGGATTGCTTTGATGTATTAGATAGATCACCAGGAGAGTCCTGGCTGGATCACGCAGGCACACAGCTCACGGCCCAATACTCCCAGGAAAACTCCCAGTCTCAGCCTGTCCCAATCAGCCACTTGCAGATCAGGCTGAACAGCCCAACAACCAATCACCAGCCTGGCAACTCTGCAAGTGGTGTGCGGAGAGCGGGGACCCAAGGCGGCTTGCGCACTCCCACGTCTCAGTGAGCAGCCTGTTGGAGCCGGATCACTTCCACTAGGCGTTTCTCTGGCAACGCAGCACAAGCCGTGCAGAGGGTGGGGTTCCGAGGTGGCTCACACACTCCCAGGTCTCAGTGAGCAGCCTGTTGGAGCCGAAGTGCACCTGCCCTGCGTTTCCCTGGCAACGCAGTATAAGCCGGGCAGAGGGTGGGGATCCCAGGCCGCAGGCGTGCTCACGCACACGTACTTCTGCGCCAATTTCACCAGACCAATGAGGTCTCGGACCTGATCCTTTGTGGGAGGGCCAAGCCTGACAAAATGGCGTCCTCCCTACACCACTCTCGTGCAGGCTCCGCACCACGGGAACAACAGTTCAAAAACCTCCAGCCTTTGCACCAAAGGTGCTCAGTTCAGTCCGTCCCCACAGGCTCCCGGCTCACACAGCCACTCCTTCCACCAGGAACCAGGTAAGTGCTCACTGGCAAACAAGCCCAGGCGCCAGCCCCACTGATTCTCCAGCTGCTCTTAGCCTGACCAAGCTGAGCAAAGAGAGTCCTTACTAATTTACTGCCAGCTATCTTAGAACTTCTCTTCCCAGCAAAGGAGCTCTGCGCTGGTGAGCTTGGAGTGCGGCCGGAGGGTCTCTCTCCCAACCGGAGAAGCCTCTCCACAGCTGGGAACTCCCTCAAGAGAGAGGGGTTTGCCCTCTCTCGTCTCCGCCCGTCCTACCAGACCCAATGCGGCTTCCTCTTTAAGTTCTTCGTTTAGTGGTTCTGTTCCTCCAGTGTTCCGGGGACCTCCAAGGTTGAATGCTGTATAATTTGCTTGTAATTTTGCTGTGATCCTGGGAGGCAGTTAGCACAGCGTCAGTCTGTTGCGCCATTTTACTGGAAGTCGGGAAAATTCTTAACACAAATTTAGCAATTCGAATCCACCAATATCTAAAAAGGCTAGGGTATTTATTCTAGGAATGCCAGGATAGTATAAGCTTTAAATATCAATCAATATAATTAGACTTATGAATTGATTAAAATGAAAAAAATCTGAGTAAATACACAAAAATCATTTGGCAAAACCCCCATATCTATTTATAATAAAAACCTGTAGTAAATTGATTGGCCATAGCAAGAATACAAGACTTTGACTCTTTTTTCCACAGGCATTTCTCAGGGTTGTATGTGCAGCAGTATGTCCTGTGTGGCTAATTCTCAGCTGAATGACAAAGTGACCTTAGAACCAGAGGAGAAGAACAGTGTGGCCAGAAACAGAGCCACACATGCATCGACATGTCCTTAAGATAGAACTGCCCTCCCCAAGAAAGGAGAAAGCCATGCCAGGGCCCTAGGGGACTGCTGTACAGTTCAGAGACTCAGGCTGGAACAGGTCCAGGGGTGCACATGGGAATTCCCAATGGGCTGGTTCTGGTATGGCCCTGCCTGGACATGCAGGGCCCCAGGCCATGCCAATCACTGAGACCTTGTGCTCTTCAGGATGCGGAGAGGCTTCTGTGTCAGGGCTGACTCCACCAGTGTGACGTGGACTCTGCCAGAGTCCTGGTCTAGCCGAAAATGCTCACCCCCAACCCTGACTGAGCCCACTGTGGTCCCACTGCAGTCCCACCAGTGCCCTGGGCACTCCACCCACCACCCAGGGCCGAGCTGCATAGGCACTGCGGCTGCTGACCAGATGTGCCCTGGTACCAGAGGCCAGGGGCCCCGTGGGAGGGCCTGGGCTCTGCCACAGCTCCCTGACACAACAGGACTTCATGAAGAACAGCACACTATATTTGAGGTCAGCTGACCCCCCATGCTGAAACAGACAGCAGATACCCTCAGCTCTCCAGGCTTCTCCACCCACAGTCAGAGGCTGCATCTCAAGGTCCCCAGGAGGTAACACTGGTCTCCCCCAACCCACTCTCCCTTCCAAGATCATACCTCCAAATATGCTGCAGGCAGATGGGATGGTCCTGTGTCCTCCTCGTTCCAGGACCCAGCACTGGAGGCTGTGAGGTGAGGGGTCTGTGGCTCAGGGAAATGACCCCTGCGAGTGGCTCAATTTTCCAAAAACTAATAAAAATACAACTTGGATTCTCAGAATCACACAGATAAAAATCTGCTGGGCTGGCTGAGTGGCATGGTGGTTAAGAGCTTATTTGGGACACCAGCGGCCCCGGTTCGGATCCCACATATGAGGGCCAGTGACACGGCCCTCTAAAAAAAAAAATCTGCTGTTCTAACAGTCTGTCAATCACATTGCTTTTCATAAAATAAATGAATACTAAATAATGAAATAGTAATGCAATTATAGTCCATAGACTCTAAGATGTACATAAAAATGGAGTCCAGCCCGGTGGTGTTTAAAACACATGAGAGGATCATATTTACAAACTGCAAACCCGGCTGTGTTCTGTAGGAATTTAGGCAAATACATGACATACAGGTTATGAGTAAGCATGATCACCAAACTGAGGGTGTGGGGTCCTCATTCTAAACACTTTGAGCACAATTATACATTGCAACTATATCTGCTTTCAGAACTCGTATTTGCTCCACCTACAGAAGGCAGACCTTGGACGAAGGAAGCCATCTTTCCCTTCTGTCCTTCATTCATATTTAAGGTCCTATTTCTTCCTCTTTTTATCTATTATTTAAAAATCTCAAACTCAAGTGCCAAACTATTCTGCTATTATGAATGCTAGTGTTACCTTAGTTTATTGTCTATCCAGCCTGATTTTTAAAAACATTTTCCTATTATATAATTAGTTTCATATTCCTCAATTATATGATATGTGCATCAGGTACTGACTTTCCATGCTGCAAATGTATGTTCTCCCATACTATAATGCACATATATATGCTTTATAAATATTTTTAAATCAATTTTTAAAGTAATTTATTGAGTGCAATTCTGTTCTCAGTTTTTTGTTGGAGTCAGTGGTGGTGAGGGAAAATTGGGAAAGAAAAGACACAGTCTTTGCCCTCAGAACAGCTCACAACCTTCTCTGACTTCTTTATCAAAAGGAGTTCTATTTCTTCCCAATATCTTTTCTATTGGCCTCACACCCAGAAGACTTTAGAATTATTTCAAAATTATGTTTGTGTGCTTGTGTTCTGACTCTCCCCTACACTAGGTTGTAAGCACTGTGAAAGCAGGGGCCATGTTTGTCTTGATCAAGGTCATGTTCTTAACACAGAACTAGCAGAAGCACAACAAAGATTTGTGAAAAAGTAAATTAATGCATAAGTCAGTTGATCAATTGGTGTGAAGATCTTGACATAAGGATATAAAAATCTAAAGAGCAGAGGAAGAAGCTTTTGTTTCTGTTTTTATAGGGAATTTCTGCTGTGTTTTCAATTTATTGTGAATATAATCAATAATGTTGATGTAGCTGTATTCAAAATGATGTTTCTAGGAAAGGTTAATGAAAGGAAAACCTTGAAAAATATATGAATATTTAGTATTCTGGATGTTAGCTAAGTGGCAAGTTGACAACTAAGAACAGATTTTATTCCATTATGAAGAAATGTGTGTAATATATGTAAACATACATTTATGTCATATATGATATAAATTTCTTTTCAAATCAACTCTATTGAGTTATAATTACATACAGTATAAAGCACTCATGTTAAGTGTACAGCACAGTTAAGTGAATTTTTACACATGCATGCAGTTGAGGTTTAATCACTACCACAAACAACATACAAAATTTGTATTCCTCTGAAAGCTTTCTCAGGCCCCTTGTGATTAACCCCCATCTCCATATGAAAGAAAAGCAGTGATTTGCTTCCAGTGACAATAATGTTCCTGTCTCCAGTTTTGTGTAACTATTATAGAACCTTACAGTGTGTACTCAGGGCCCATTTGCTTTCACTGAGTGTGATCTGAAATTCAGCATTGCTGTTTTGTGTATCAATATTCCATCATTCCCTTTCACTGTAGGCAGTGATACAGATAAACCAAAATGTATTTATTCATTCACCTGTTGATGGACTTTGTGTTGCTTCCAGTTTGGGGAAATTATGAATAAAGTTGCTTTGAATATTCATGTGCAAATTTTGTGTGGACATGGGTTTTTATTTCTGTTGTGTAAATTCCTAAGAGAGAGATTTTTGGGTTGTATTATAAATCAATGCCAACTGCTTTCTGAAGTAGTACATCATTTCACATTTTCATCAGCAATGGATGAGCGTTTTAGTTGTTCTTGACAACTAGACAACATTTAGAGTAATTAGTCTTTTTAATTTTAGTCATTCTAGTGGGTGTGAAGTTATTCTCATTGTGGTTTTTATTTATCTTTGATGATGAATAATGCTGAACATTTTTTCATGTGCTTACTGATCATTCATGTATCTTTGGTGAAGTGTCTTGCTAAGTCTTTTACCCAATATAATTGAATTGATTGTCTATTAAGTTGTGAGAGTTCTTTATTTACCCATAGTGTCTGAGTAAAATATATAAGGAAAAGCATGTTTTACTGGATTATAGCAAGCAATGAGGGAAAATGGTGGAGCAAGAGACGCATGGAGAGGGGAGGAGATTGGGCAGGACCTTGAGGCACAAGTAAGACTCTGGATTAATTATGAAAATGGATGCCACTGGATGATTTTGAATAGGGAGTGGTAAATAAGGGTTACATTTAAGGGACCACTTTGTCAGCTCTGGAAAAGCCAGGGGAACTGGAATGAACAATGGATCCACAAATCCACAAGGGGGTTATTGCAGCAGTCAGGGCCTGGGGCGGGGGAGAGAGAGAGAGAGAGAAAGAGAGAGAGAGAGAGAGAGAGAGAGAGAGAGAGAGCTGGTTAGTTGCAGCTCTGAGTAATCTGTCCCCACTTTTGTTCGTGATAGTCCAAACTGCATAATTTCAGATGTGGAAGACTGAGTGATTTCCATGATCTTCACAGCAGAATATGACTCATTTGAGGCTTTTACCTGGAACACATTTTACGGAGTGTGGAGAGAGGACTGGCAGTCGTAGCTTGCTTATCTTAACCCAATAGTTACAGTTGTTAGTGGGTTGCAATATTATGGTTGTTTGTGTGGTTCTTTGATTAGTGTTTGCTTCCTCCATCTTGGGCTATAATCTTCATGAGAGTGGGAAAATGACTTCTTTTTTTTCCTTTTTTTTTTTTTTTAGAGGAGAGGGCAGTGTCACTGGCCCTCATATGTGGGATCTGAACTGGGGACACTGGCATCCCAAGCCAGCTCTTAACCACCGTGCCACTTGGCTGGCCCATGACTTCTTTTTTTTAACTCACCATTGTATCCCCAGCTCTAGCACAACCTGCCATGTAGCATTTCTTTAATGTATTTTTTTGTATGGGGGGTGAGAGAGAGAGAGAGAGAGAGAGAGAGAGAGAGAGAGAGAGAGAGAGAGACATAGAGAAGAGTGGGGCAGAGCAGGGGGAAACAGGCATGAAGGAGGGGAACAAGTGCACAATGCAAATAAACTGGGCAATGTTTCTGAGGGTGGAATGCCTAGAGCATGTGTACCATGTTCTTTCCTACTTTCTCAAATTAGATTTATCACCATAAACTATCTTATCCAAAATGAACTGCTTGTTTTTTCCTTTTTTATCATAAAGGGCAAGATTTTTTCCCTGGAAAAATTAAAATGTCTCACAACAATTCAAGTACTCTATTTAGTGCACGTTTCTTTTCTATTGTTTGCATATCTTGAAAATGTACCAGCATTACAGTCTTACACAAAGGAAGCATTAAATAAAACTGTTCTTTGAAGCATTGGGACTGTAAGTTATGCGGGACACAAGGCATATTTTCATAGTCTGTTTCTCCAGCATCCAGCCCAATGGAATTGTGGTGATGGGATGATAATGACCATGAAATAAGTCATTGCTGACACAGGGACCAAGCTTTATTCTAAGCGTTTTGACTTAATTCCCGGGTGAGAATTTCTCTAAAGGAGTTTGTTGTTTTTCCATTATACTGTAGTTTTGAGAAGATGCTTATAACCAAAATGCTTATAACTTTTTTAAAAACCAGTTTCCATGAATAAAGATCACATACATATTTTTACTGAGGAGAAAACCCATCATTTTGCCACCCAAAATTGCTGGATCTCCTTTAATAATGTTGATTTAGTATTCATTGTGTCTATACTTAGTGTATATAGTTTTAGAATTTGCCATCTTGCTTAATAACATTCTGATCTCTCTTTAAATTTGTTTCCACATTTTTTGAAATTTCTCCACAATGCAATGCAAAGCAAAGCAAAAGTCCTGGAAGTCAAACAGGTTTAGAAAATATTATAATACTTATGTCCATCTTGCATATCATAAAGACTCTCACAATTTCCAGCCTGAAAAAAAAATTAACCACTAACATTTGCTTTTTTCACCCCAAAGTTTTCCACAGAATCTTTTGACAAAACAGTACTCTTTGCCACCCAATGTACTCTACAAAATCATGGCACGGCCTCATAAATTACTGTGACCTATTAACTAGAAGAAGGTCATCAAATGGAAGATTCACAGCAGGGTAAGGAGCATAAAATAAAATTTAAGAATGTTTACTTTTTGGATTGTAGATAGCTTTCAGATGGTTAGTTTTAGATAAGCAAGTCAACCCTGTTTTCATATAATAATTCTGCTTTTAACCCATTTCTGATAAGACAGTTATTAACATGAGAACAATGCAGTGAGAATTTGTTACACTGGGGTTTAAGACATTAGGGTTTCAGTCCTCCCTCAGAGTGGAGGAAGTCAATTTAAATTTCATGATTCCACAAGATGAGTCAAATTTCTGAGGAGCAGTGAAACCTCAGGGGCCTTTCTTTTTAATGTGATGCATTAGTTACCAGCTTCTGCTGTTGAGTTCTTTGGTCACTGTGACCTCTAGTCAAGTCTCTTCAACAGACCCAGTACACTATAAAACTAAGTTAGACCAGAAGGAAAGTCCAAGATGGCAGATTAGGTAAACGTTATGCCTGCTGCCTCCCAGGATCACATCAAAATTACAACTAAGTTACAGAGCAATCATCCTTGAGAATCATCTGAAGACTAGCTGAACAGAATCCCTATAATTAAGGATATAAAGAAGAGGCCACATAGAGACAGGAGGGGCAGAGATGCAAAACAAGCTGACCCCCAAACCGACAGGTAGTGGGTGAACTCCTCAGTGGTGGACATCCCCCCTGAAGTGGTAGGGGTCCAAGCCCCACAATGGGCTCCCCAGCCCAGAGGTCCTGTGCCAGGAAGAGCAGTCCTCACAACATGAAGCACTGAAAATCAGTGAGGATTTCGTCCAGTGACCCAGTGAGATAGAAGGCAGCTAGAAACCCAGACATTCTCTTACAGAGCCCATACACAGACTCACTCCCTTGAAAATACTCACTGGGGCTCTGTTGGAGTGATGGCAGTATTACAGGTGCTGGAGACATATGAGGTAAGAGCTGGAGGGACATCAGCCATTGTCTCTGTGTGGAGCCTGCCTCATATGTACCCCAAGGTACATCTCTTCTAAGTTTAACCCTCCCCAAAAAAGGCCAAATCTGAGACCACATTGGAATGGTAAATCCGCTCATGCAAACCTCTTTGGTGATGTCCTAGGTCTCTGCCCCACCCAGCTAGTGCTGCATTCCCCAAGAACACACTCATTACTGGGTTAACCAGCCTGATCTGTACACCTAAGAGGCTCTTTCAAGGATGCTAACCTTATGGGAAGCCAGCACATGGCAACAGGTGTAGGGGGAATCTGAGCCTTTGCTAAGTTGCCCCAGGCTCAATACTGGGGCAGCAAGCCTTGATTCACAGCAAGTCCACCCACCGATGCCTTCAGGTCTATCACAGACAGCAATAAAACACAGATAGCTTTGTAGTTCCTACCAAATAGCCCTGGTCTGGTCACTGGCAAGGCTGAAATTGGCACACACAGGAGCCCTTCCCAAGATACACCAGAAACAACACACTCAGAGCCTGGCTTCAGACCACAGAATAACATTATCCTGTTAGCTCCACCAGTGTCACACCCAAAGGATGGCCACAATAGGCACAAGAGCCTGCTGCAGTGATTTCCGCTCTAAGGGATCAGCCCCCACACAATAGCTCATATACTGTGGGTGAAGCCAAACCTTACAGTCAGTTAGCCTGGGAGTGAACCCCACCCACTGATGTGCCAAAAGCAATCAAGACTCAGCTGCAACAGGAGAATACACACAACACACATGAGAGACACTCTTGGAACACACACAGGTGATCAGGGAGACCATGCCACTGGACCACACAGGACACATACTACATATGGCCAGCTGACAAAGACTGAGAGATACAGGAGATCAACCTCTATGTGCATAAAAATGAGCATAGAGAGGCAGCCAACTGAGGAAACAAAGAAACATGTCCCAAATAAAAGAACAGGAGAAACCCCAAAAAAGAATTAAATGAAATGGAGGCTACAAACATACCAAAGACAGCGTAAATTGCTGGTTGCAAGAATGCTTTAGAACCTTGGTGAGAACTTCAACCAAGAGATAGTGAACATATAGAAGATATAGAAACCATCAAAAAGAATCAGTCATAAATAAAGAATACAATAACTGAAATGGAGAATACACTAGAAAGAATCAACAGCAGATTAGATGAAGCAGAGGACTGACTCAGTGATTTAGATGACAAAGTAGCAATAAACACCCATGCAGAACAATAAAAAGAGGAAATAATTTAAAAAATGATAGTTTAAGAATTCTGTAGGACAACATAAAGCATAGCAACATTTGCATTATAGGAGTAGCAGAAGGAGAGGAGAGGGAGCAAGGGATTGAGAACCTATTTGAAGAAATAATGACTGAAACCTCCTTAACTTGGGGAAGGAAATTGACAATATACATGCAAGCCTAGGAAGTACAGAGAGTCCCAAATAAGATGAACCCAAAAGGCTCACCCAAGACACATTATAAATAAAGTTGCAAAATTTAAAAACAAAGGGAGAATCCTAAAAGCAGCAAGAGAAACAGAACTAGTTATTTACAAGAGACCTCCCATAAGATTGTCAACTAATTTTTCAACAGAAACTTTGCAGGCCAGAAGGGAGTGGCAAGCAATATTAAAAGTGATGAAAAGCAAGGGCTTACAACCAAGACTAATCTACCCAGCAAGGTTATCAGTTATAATTGAAGGAGAGATAAAAAGCTGCTCAGACAAGAAGCTAAAGGAATTCATTGCCACCAATTCAGTATTACAAGAATTGTTTAAATAACTTCTGTAAGAAAAAGAAGGGGGAAACAAACACATAAAAGATGATAAAAATATGAATAATATAATGGCAATAATTATGTCCCTATCAATAATCACTTTAAATGTAAGTGGATTAAACTCTCCAATCAAAAGACATAGGGTGGCTGAATGGATACGATAACAAGACTCATGCATATGCTGTATACAAGAGACCCACCTTCAATTGAAAGACATATGAACTAAAAATAAAGGGATGGAAAAAGATATTTCACACACACAAAAATTAGAAAAAGAGCTGGAATAGCAATACTTCTGTCAGACAAAATGTACTTTAAAACAAAGACTATAATGAGAGGCAAAGAAGGGCATTACATAATGACAAAGATCAATCCAACAAAAAAGACATAACTCTAGTAAACATCTATGCACCCAACATAGGAACACCTAAATATATAAAACAAATGCTGGCCAACATAAAGGCAGAGATAGGCAGTAACACAATCAGAGTAGGGAACAATAACATCCCTCTGAAACCAATGGACAGATCTTCCAGAAAATTGACAAGGAAAGAGTAGCCTTAAATGACACACTAGACCAGATAGATTTAATTGATATGTTTGGAGCATTTCACCCAAAAGCAGGAGCATACACGTTCTTTTCAAGTGTACATGGAACATATTTCAAAATTGACTATAGGATAGGCCACAAAACATGTCTCAATACAATTAAAAAGTTTGAAATTATATCAAGCACCTTCTCTGACCATAGTGTTATGAAACTAGAAATCAGTTACAAGAAAGGCTAAACACATGGAGGCTAAATAAGATGCTACTAACTAATGAATGGGTTAACAGTGAGATCAAGGAAGGAATCAAAAGACATCTTGAGACATACAAAAAGAAAAACACAATAACCGAAAATCTATGGGACAGAGGGAAAGCAGTCATAAAAGGGATATCCATAGCAATGCAGGCCTATATATAGAAACAAGAAAAATCTTAAATTAACACTCTAACTTTACACGTAAGTGAACTGGAAGAAGAACAATGAATGAAGGCCAAAATGAGTACAAGAAAGGAAATGATAAAGATCAGAGTGGAAATAAAGAAAATGGAGACTAAAAAAATATGAAAGATCAATGAAACCAAGAGCGGGTTTTTTGAAAAGAAAACCAAAATTGACAAATTTTTAATCAAACTCATTTAAAAAAAAGAAGACCCAAATAAATAAAATCAGAAATGAAAGAGAAGTGACAACCTACACCAAAGAAATAGAAAAATAATTTAGAAAATACTGCAATCAACTATACCCCCAACCAAGTGGACAATCTGGAAGAAATGGATAAATTCCTAGAAGCATACAATCTTCCCACGCTGAATCAAGAAGAAATAGAACATCTGAACAAACTGATTACCATCAATGAAACTGAATCAACAAGCTTCCTGCAAACAAAAGTCCTGGACCAGATGGCTTTAGAGGTGAATTTTACCAAACATTCAAGAGAGAATTAACACCTATTCATCTCAAACTATTTCAAACAATTCAAGAAGAGGAGAAGCTCCCAAGCTTATTTTACAAGGCCACCATTACCCTGATTCCAAACCAGACAAAGACTTTACCAAAAAAGAAAATTATAGACTGATATCCCTAATGAACATAGATGCAAAAATCCTCAACAAAATATTAGCAAACCTAATTCAACAATATATTAAAAAAGATCATATATGATGACTAAGTGGGGTTCATTCCCAGTATGCAATCTTGGTTCAATATCCACAAATCAAGAAATGTGATACACCACATAAATAAAATGAAAAATAAAAATCATAGGGTCATATTACTGGATGCATAAAAAGCATTTGACAAAAGCCAGCATCCATTTTAGATAAAAACTCTTAACAAAGGGGAATAGAGGGAACATATCTCAACATAATAAAGGCCATGTATGACAAACCCGCAGCTAACATTGTACTCGGTGGTGAAAAGCTAAAAGCATTCTCTTTAAGATTAGGAATAAGATGAGGATGTCCACTTCCACCACTTCCGTTCAACATAGGAGTGGAAGTCTTAGCCACAGCAACCAGTGAAGAAAAAGAAATAAAAGGCATCCAAATGGGAAAAGAAAAAGTAAACCTATCATTATTTGCAGATGGCGTGGTACTAACGTATAGAAACCCAAAGATTTCACCAATACACTATTAGAACTATTAAATGAATTTAGCACAGTAGCAGGAAACACAATTGATATTCAGAAATTGGTTGTGTTTTTATACATAATAATGAACTACCAGGAAGAAAAATTAAGAAAACAATCCCATTTACAATTGTATAAAAAAAATACCTAGGAATAAATTTAATCAAGGAAGTAAAAATTATAAGACACTGAAGACAGAAATTAAAAAAGGTACAAATAAATGGAAACATATACCATGCTTATGGATAAAAAGAATTAATATAGTCAAAATATTCATACTACACAAAGCAATGTATAGATTCGATGCAGTACCTTCAAAATAGCAATGGCAGGGCCAGCCGAGTGGTGCGGTGGTTAAGCACTGTCTTGGGAAGCCAGTGGCCCCAATTCGGGTCCCACATATGAGGGCCAGTGACACTGCTCTCAAAAAAAAAAAAAAAGCAATGGCAGTTTTCGCAGAACTAAAACAAATAGTCCTAAAATTTATATAAAACCATAGAAGACTCCGAATAACCATGACACTTCTGAGAAAGAAGAACAAAGCTTGAGGTATCACGCTACTTGATATCACATACATTGCAGGCCATAATTATCAAAACAGCATGGTATTTGCATAAAAACAGACACATAGATCAATGCAACAGAATAGAGAGCCCAGAGATAAATCCATGCCCATATGGTCATTTAATCTATGACACAGGAAGCAAGAATATATATTGAGGTAAAGACAGTCTATTCCATATATGGAGCTGGGAAAATGGGACAGAGGAAAAGAAGTGAAACGGGACCACTTTCTTATGCCATATACAAGAATAAACTCAAAATGGATTGAAGTTTGAAATGCAAGTCCTGAAAACATAAAACTCCTCGAATAAAATACAGGATATATTCTCTCAGACACTACCCTTAGTAATATTTTTGTGACATATCTCCTGGAACAAGGTTAACAAAAGAACAAATTAAAAAAATGGTACTACATCAAATCAATTATATTTTTTGCTCAGCAAAGGAAACTATCAATGAAACAAAAAGATATCCTACTGAATGGGAGAAGATACTTGCCAATGATATATCTGATAAGGGGTTAAGATGCAAAATTTAAAAAAAACACACAATTCATCATCAAAAAAACAAACAATCCAATTAAAAAATAACAGAGGACCTGAATACACATTTCTCCAAAGAGGACATACAGATGGCTAATAGACATATGAAAAGATGCTCAGCATCGCTAAGCATCAGATAATTGCAAATAAAAACTACAATGAGATACCACCTCACGCCTGTCAGAATGACTATCATCAATAAATTAACAAACAAAAAGTTCATGAGGATGTGGAGAAAGGGAACCCTTGCACATTATTGGTGGGATTGCAAATTGGTGCATGATAGTAAGGGGATTTCTCAAAAAATTGAAAATAGAACTAACTACCTTATGACTAATTATTCAGCAATTCCACTTCTGAGTACTTATTCAAATAAATCCAAAATACTAATTCAAAAAGTTGTATGCACCCCTATATTCATTGCAGCACTATTTACAATACCCAAGATATGGAAGCAATTGGATAAAGATACTGTGATACATTTATACAATGGAGAATTACTCTGCCATAAAAAGAGCAAAACATTACCTTTTGCATCAATATGGATTTCCTAGAGGATATTATGCTAAGTGAAATAAGTCACACTGAGAAAGACAAATACCACATGATCTCACTTATATGTGGAACCTAAAGAACAGAATAAATGAGCATGCAAAACAGAAATAGACTCATAGATACAGAGAACAAGCTGATGGTTGCTAGATGGGAGGGGGGTTGAGGGATGAGGGAGTAAAGTAAAGGGATTAAGAAATACAAATTGGAGAAAAAAAAGAAATACAAATTGGCAGCCACAAAAATAGTCATGGGGATGTGAAATGCAGTATGGGAAATAGTAAATAATGTTGTAAAAATTATGTATGTTGTCAGATGGGTACTAGACTTATCATGGGAGTATCACTTCATAAATGATATAAATGCCTAACCACTGCATTGTACACCTGAAACTAACATAAAACAATATTGAATGTCAACTATAATTAAAATATACATATAGCCACGGGATGTAAAGTACAGAATAAGAAATATATTGAATGGTATTTTAATAGCTATGCATGCTGTCAGATGGGATTATTATGTTGTAATGTATGTAAATGTCTAATAACTATGTTGTTTTGTACACCTGAAAATAATAATACTAAAACACAGGGCTTCAGGAAAGGTGGGAAGGAGAGATGGAAGGAGTTCTAGGTCTGTTGAGTCTAATGAGATGGATTGGTGATGGTACACAGAAAACTAAGCAATAGAAAACAAAACAACTGCAAAAAATAAATGAAAAGTAACAATACATTTCTTAATTATGTATTAATATAAGCATAATAATGTATATTCAGGCCAATAGATAGCTTAGTATATATAGTACCAAATAGAAACCTTAGGAAGAGGTAAATGAATTGTGCTTTGTGCATCTAATGTACAGCATGATGACTAGAGTTAACAATGCTGGATAGTATACTTGAAATTTGCTGAGTGTAGACATTAAGTGCTCTCATCAAACAGAAAAAAAAAGGCAACCGGGTGAGGTGGTAGTCGTGTTAATTAACTTGATTATGGTACTCATTTTCAACATATATATACATCAAATCAGCGCACTGTACATTTTAAATACATGCAATTTTGTTTGTCAGTTATACTTCAGTAAAGCTGGGAG
This sequence comes from Aselliscus stoliczkanus, assembly GCA_033961575.1. Lineage (NCBI taxonomy): Eukaryota > Metazoa > Chordata > Mammalia > Chiroptera > Hipposideridae > Aselliscus > Aselliscus stoliczkanus. Next base: position 73,463,704 of record CM066731.1, on the reverse strand, counting down.
TGGTGGTGGTCTTCTCTGACTTCTCTTAGATAGTCAGAAAAATAAAAGTAATACTAAGCTAGACCACTATTAAGACTGAATTGTGTCCCCTCCCAGGTTTCATATATTGAAGTCCTAACTCCCAGGACTTCAGCCTGTGACTGTATTTGGAAATAGGCCCTTGAAAGACGTTATTAAGGTAAATGAGTTCATTGAGGTAGGTTCTAATGCAATGTGGCTGGCGTTCTTATGAGAGGAGGAGATTAGGTCACGGGAATGCACAGACTGAGGGGCAGCCATGTGAAGACATAGGGAGAAGGTAGCCACCTGCTAGCAAAGGACAGAAGCCTCAAATACACTAAACCTGCTGGCACTTTGATCTTGGATATCTAGCCTCCAGAACTGTGGTAAAATATATTTCTGGTATTTTTTTTGTTTTTTTTTTGTGTGTTTTTTTTTGAGGGCAGTGTCACTGGCCCTCATATGTGGGACCCGAACCGGGGCCTCTGGCTTCCCAAGCCAGCGCTTAACCACCGCACCACTCGGCCAGCCCTATTTCTGTTGTTAAAGCCACCTAGTCTGTAGTAGTTTGTTATGGCAGCCCTGGCAAACCAATATGACTAATCGTAGAGGATGGAAGTCATGGGCTTTCTTTTTCCAAGCAGGATGATTTTAACACTAATTACAAAAGGCAATGATAAACATTACTATAGAGTGTGTGAATTGTGTCCTATGAGACAAAACTAGTTAATAAACACCCCTCAACTCTACATGATATCCTGTGTCCATGTGGATAGCCAGGGGCCAGGAGTGGAAGGAGGCACCTGCCTTTGGACACACACCTTCCTGGGTTGCCCTGAGCCTGACAGTGAGGGCCACAGTTTGGAGACTGGGAAGGCAACAACCATACAAGGCCTGGGAGACCACAGCATAGACCATAGAAAGAATGTTCCTAGCCAGGCCCAGATGCATCATTTCCTCCCATCACTAATCTTTTGTGAAACATTCTTCCAAATATACATTTTAGACCCAAACTACAGTGGTGGATGCTTTCCCTACTAAAAAGTTAGTGGGAAATTTGTTTTTATAGCATCTCTGGCTGATAGACTTTGATGGTTGCAAAGTCACTTGGAAAAGGGTGCATCCTTCACACATCCCGCTTCACCAGTGTCCCTCAAATGTCGTCTGACCCACTGATATCAAGGAAATGGCCAGCCAGGAACACAAATGCTTGAATGTGATTCAATATTCCACAGCTTCTCCCTGGTCTCCCTGTGAAGTCTGCTCACCTCTCAGTGTAAAGCATCTCCATGAGAAGCCCTGCAAAGTGCTGGCTGTTCCCAATTCTGGGAACACTCTGTCCTGCTGGATTTTCTGAAAGACCTGGAAGCTGTCATCTCCACATGCAAACTGTTCCAACAAGGTTCATTTCCATGAGTTAGCTTTTAATTCTCAATTTATTTCTGTTCCTATGCTTGTGGGGCTTTTTAACTGACACATGAAAAACATCTTCAAAATAAGTAAGGTGACTCTCAGATCTAATGTGTTAAATTTTAACCTTGTAACTCTTTAAGGCTGATGTTTTCCAAGGAGTAAACCCTTTTTTGCTGTGAAATAATAGAGGATTGATATAAAAATAAGTAAACAAACAAACAAAAAATAAATTATTGGTATTTTTACAGCTGAATTCTTATTTTCTGATGTATATAAAGGAGAGAAGGAAATTGGCAAATATTTTAGATAAGTAGCAACATTTAAAAATAACTGAGCCTAAATCCCTAGATTTGCCAATTGTATAAAATAAGGAAATAACATTTCATAAAATTTATGTCATGAAATATAATTTTATAAAATGGTAAATTGAGGAAATAAATGACTTGCCCAAGAAGATAGATTTCATGGCCCACATAGTAAATTTATCGATACTGTCAATAAGTAAGGGGGGTGTTACTAGTATGAAGCTGAGGTGGAAATATAAAGGGCAGTGAACTTCCTTCTGAAATTTAAGAGCAATACCTGAACTGAAAGATGGTTGAGTTCAGGTGGTCATCGGAAACGAATGGTAGAGGCTGTGAAATCACAGGGAGCAGATGATGTGAGCTCCAGGTTCTAGACTCAGAGAAGGAAGGAAGAGCTGAAGATGTCATGACTACAGTGAATGAGGGTGAGACATTCTAAAGTCAGCTGCATTTTCCCAGTTACAGGGCACCAGTTAAGAGACAAAAATGCTTAGAACCACAGAGCTGTGTCACCCATATTTCCTACAATAGGTGTAACATCTTCTAAAACCCCATATTGTGCCTGCCCTGCATTCTCTTACAGTTTCTTGGAAGTCCCATCAACCCCACTTGCATGTCTGTGGGATGACATGTCTGTGCAGAGGCACAGAGTGTGTGTCCCTCGGAAGCTGCTCTTGTAATCACTACAGGTTGTGGACACCAGCCAGCAGGCTGAGGGGCCACTGGACGCCCTGAGTAAAGAAGATGACCTGCACTCATTTGGTAAAGGCAACAATCCAAGTGGCCAGGGGCACAATCCTAGAGACCGATCCTGCTCCAGGAATGAGCCTGAATCTGCCTAACCTCAAAAAGGTGTCTGTAGTAAGGAGCCCCGGGGTCATTCCAGGTCTGGGTGTTCCCTCCTGGGCCCTTAGTGTGAGCACCACAGAAAGTGCAGCTGTTCGTACATGGTACACTTCCCGAAATTTCTTCCTGTGAAGAAATGTGAGAGTTCATTATAAAGTGTACAGAACTGAAAACTATGTTCTAATGAAATCAGTCTTAGGCTTAATATTGCAGACCGATGGATTTGATAAAGATCTGGACCCTCTGGAGTATTAAGATGTCATCACATAATTGCCTCCCTCCACATTGGGCCCTACATGCCTGGTTTATTGGAATTAGTGTAAGACCTGTTTTAAATAAAAATCTATTTTAAACCGAAATTTGTAATATATCCATAATATTATATATAGAGATTTTTTTTATAGGTAAAAAATCACTTCATTTTTAGCAAAACATTTTGATTTAATTTTTTTAAAAGAACGGATATGTTTCTGTTATTTTCTCTAATTTTTGATATTTATTTTGTCTGGTCATATGTAAATGGTAAAAAGTTTTTAAGATTTTTGCTAAGTGAATCCTACCAGAAATATTAATATAATTTTAATAGATTGATCCGCTTTGATTTCTTATTCTGGAGTAAAAGTGCTAATTTATTCCATAATAATTAGACAGATAAATGCACAACGATTGATGGGGATGTTGTTTTAATGCACACTGTTCATTGGAATTTTGCACAGCTTGTTAAACTATGATTTACTAGAGAAAAAGAATATATTCAGCATGTTATATTAATAGCAATCAGCTGCATCTTATGGGAATTATATGCATTTCTAGACTTTCTGGGTCCCTTGAACAACTTTAATTCAAAAGACTAAAGAATAATCACTTATTTTAACTCCATTAAAGCAGTCAACAGGAAAATATATTTTCCTGTATGAGCTTTTCCTTAATCGATTCCATTTTGTTCTGATCCGTATACTTACCAGCATAAGTTGCATTAAAATAGGTCCAATGGAATATTACAGGATATCCTTGACCAAATTCTACAGTTTTATGATTCAATGACATCTCAAGGGATTAAAGGAGAAAAACAGATAGTTATACACAATTGAATTATGGAGAATAGAAAAAGTGAATGTCAATTTAGTTCACAAATGAGATTATTTCATCAGTTATCATTTGATTTCAGAACAGAGAGGGCATTAATAAATTCAGAAAATGATTTGCATCTGAGTACTGTTATTGTCATAAAATTATTTATTATAATAATGATGATGATAAACCCAAGAGCAAACATGTAGTACTTTTCACACACCAGGAGCTGGTCTAAGTATAGTGACTAATTTAATGCAAACACCATACTTGGAAAGTGGCATATAAAATGCGAGTGATTATGTTTCATTTTAGAATGCGTGAGGAGAGCTTAATTGACATTCTTTACATCCCTTAGGGTAATCCATTTTAAATATCTAATGGCCTCAAACTAAAAGCCATGTCATGAATTTAAATATGTGTGTCCCAGTGATGCACTCTTGAGGATTGTTATGACAAATTTTCAAAGCAATTCCCTTTGAAATGACAATTAAGATTTAAAAAAAGAAAGAAAACGTGAATGTCTTGTTGAAATAAATAGTCCAGGCCCACAGAATGGCGCGGTGGTTAAGCAAGCGTTGGCTTGGGAAGCCAGTGGCCCCAGTTCAGGTCCCACATATGAGGGCCAGTGACACTGCCCTCAAAAAAGAAAGAAAGAGAGAGAGAGAGAGAGAGAGAGAGAGAGAGAGAGAGAGAGAGAGAAAGAGTCCAAAAGAGTGCTCCTGTCAGCCCATCTCCTCTAAGAGAAAGGACTGTGATGCTGTCATCTCAAAGGTTACTATGTGATACTTACCCAGTGATATGTGCCTGACAGCTGTCATTAACATAGATTTTACCAAGGTGAGGGCCACAGGTCACTTATTAGCAGTGAGAAATAAGTAGTCTCATCAAAATGTACCTTATAAAATGGCTGTACATGTAATAAATGGGGCCTTCCATTATTTATTATGATGATGCAAATGTTGATTAATGTACCCTGTCTTCAATTCAGAAGTTAAAATGGCCCTTCCTCAGTAATTTTATAGACTGTAGGTATCTCAAGCATAGACTAAGTGACATATTTTGTAATATTTCACAATTATTTTAAGCAATGTATCTTTTTTTAGCTCTGTGATGAATACAAAATGGATCCTGTCTTAGAAAATATGCATTTCATAGAATTACTCAAAATTGAAACCTTCATAGCCCATCTGTTCAAGTATGTTAGCTGAACATTAGGATTGTGTCATCGCCTGGAAATGTGCAATAATATCACTTGAAAGCTTGACAACATTTTAAGGAATAATATTAAGAAGCCTAATTTCACCCAATGATATAATAGGAATATTACTAAGAAGTTGACTAATCTGTGAAAAATCCTCACATGATTGTTGGATTGTTGACAAATTAAAACCCCCACAAGGGGCTGGCAGAGTGGCTCAGTTGGTTAAGAGTTGGCTTAAAAATGCAAGCTCAAAGCAACAGGGCTGCTGGTTCGATTCCCACATGGGCCAGTGACACTGCACCCGAGCTGAGCTGTCGCTCAGCCGCCAACAAGTGGCAGGATGGCTGTTGAAACAACAAGATTGCCTGTTCGATGGTGGCCTACAACTGAACTCAGCACATTGAGTTTAGAGGACACAAGCTGCTGACTGGAAGCCAGATGGCTACTTGCGCCCTCCACAACGAAGATTGAGGAACAACAACTTGGCTGGTCCCCTTCCCCAATTCCCCAACACTTGTTCCCCTCCCCCAATTCCCCCCAAAAATCTTTAAAAAATGAAATACAAATAAAAGATAAAAAAATAAAAACCACCACAAATGTTTTAATACTGTTCTAATAACATAGCCTTCTGGGAGGCGGCTGTTAAGCCCAGAGACCTCTTTCCTGATTTATTTAATTCCTAGAATCCATTTGTTGCATGTCGTTATTATGTTTCAAAAGTAAACAAGCAAGACACCTCAAGTTCAAGTCATTCACAACGACATAAAAAAATGAGACAGTGATACTTAATGCTGTGTGATAATTCAACTGGACAAATAAATAAGAAATTTTCTCTCATTGGAGACTGAGAGTGTTTTAGTTGCATTTAAAAGTTGTGATTTCAAGCTGATGAAAACCTATGGAACAATCAGTTTTGCAAACCTACACATGGAATTTATTAATTTTTTGTTTAGAGACAATGACATTACAAAAGAACAAAACTCCTCAAGCATATCCCCAAGCAGAGCATCCCGCTGAGTGTAATACTGACAATGTCTGAGTGCCTCGAGGATTTCAAGGGACACATGAAGATACTTCCCTTGTGCTGCCAGGTGGCTAAGTGATTTCCTGTTCACTAGAAAAAACTTGTCAATGCATGATGCTCAGGATCCTGAAGAGTGAATGTGAGGTCTCTGGGAAGCCTTTGTGCCAAGTCTCTGTAGGGTATTTATGTAAGGTCTGTGTGCAGTCTCTGTGGGGCAATGGGAAGTCTCTGTGTGCTGACTCTAGATGAAATCTCTCTGTGAGGTTTCTATGTGAGGTCTCTGTGAGGCTATGTGGTGTCTCTATGTGTTGTCTCTGGGTGAGGTCTGTGTGGGAGATATCTTTGGGAAATCTCTATGAGAGGTCAGTCTCAATGGGAAGTCTCTGTGAAATCTGTGTGGGGTTTCAGCATGCGATCTCTGTGTGACATTATGAGGTCTCTGTAGAAGGTGTCTGTGAGAGGTGTCTGTGTTTTGTGTCTCTGTGAAGAGTGTCTTTGAGGTCTCTGTGCATCATCTCTGTGTGAGAGGTCTGTGCTGGAGATGACTCTGTGGGGTCTTTGTGTCTCTTTGTTAGGAGGTGTCTTGGTGTGTGTGTCATCACTGTATGATAGGTCTCTGTTGGAGGTGTCTCTGTGAGGTCTCTGTGTGTCTCTGTTGAAGATATCTTTGTGAGGTCTCTGTGTATCACTATGGAGAGGTGTCTCTATGTGTCATGTCTGTGTGAGGGGTCCCTGTGTGGGTCTTTCCGCCCTTACTGTACCTTATGGAAGACTGAGCAGCAGTAGACAGGCTGAGGGAAGTGTTCCTTTCTGTTTCTTTTTACTCAGCATTCCAGTCAATCTGTGGCACTTCTACTGACTTAAGCTTGAGGTCCACATCTAGCTCTCTCCACTCCCAGAACTCAGCTCTCGGTGCCCCTGAGAGGACCCCACAGCATCCAGGTTCAGGGCTCCTGAGACTGGGAGTGACACCCTAAATTCTCTAGTTCTGGCTTTTCCAACTGTTGTTCAGTCATCCTCTTTAGATTCAGGAGGTGAGGACGTGCACGTTTATTAACTGCGTTGTAAGACATGAACCCTCCCTGATTTGCTTTCCTTCTACCATTTTGGCTCTAGAGGTGGCTTCTCTGGGTCTGTGGTCTCAGAGCTGGAGAAGGTGGAGACCTTTGGTGGGGCCCTTTCCTCCTCCCAGGCCTATAGGTGGTGATGGGATGTCAGGGCTCCTTGGTCACTGCACATTAATGAGCATCCTGTGCCACTTTGCCTCATTCCCTGAATCCATCCTTTTCAATTCTTCTTCACCCACATCCCACCCCAGTGGCACAATATCTGGCCATCAGGTATTTACCACATAGTCACATCCTATTCCATTCTCCCAAAACTCCTTCTCTGGGGTTAATGCAGGGGAAGGAATGTACAGCACTAAGAACCATGCCTGGCACACAGTAGGTTATCAATACAAATCTTAGCCATTCATTGGAAGAGACATTAGGGAATCATTTTTCGTATCTATCTCATAAGGCTGTGGGGACGCTTCTATGAAACAATCCATAGAAGTACTTAAGAAATATTAGTTATTCAGTCACAGTTAGATATTATTTTGGTGATTCTTATCACTGTGATTATTGGTATTTTACTGAATTGAACAGTCTGTAGTATAAGATACAAATTTACATATCTAACATATGTAAATTAGTATCTTATACTACATGTGTTATTAGTTACTAGATGCTAATTAGTATCTTATACTACATGTGTTATTAGTTACTAGATGTGTTATTAGTAATTTACTAGATGCTATCATGAGTTAGTAAAACAGTATTTTCACATATGTCTGAGAAAGTATTTAAATTGAAAAGGGTTACAATAATATAATTAAAGAAAACACAAAATTGACTAGCCTTTCCTGAAATGTCTTACTTTACTGATTTCCAACTCTGTGATACAAATTTTCTGGGTTTTCAAAATTTTTCCATTTGAGTTAAAGATATATTTCTTTCCCTCAAAGTAAATTGAGTCAGTCCCCTGGTATTCTGCTAAATTGAACTCTGGAATTTCAGAACAGTGCCAGTTGACAGAGATATATTTAGCATCACTGGGGAATTTAAAACTACATACAGACAGTGTCATGGTCCCTCAGACTCAAGATGGCAGTGTTATTATGGAGTACAAGTGCTGCTAAAAGGTTTCATTTCTATACTGAACATATGGGCCTTGTTAGTGTCTAGTTGGCAATGGCTGTTACAAAGATTAAAGTATTGTTATGCAAACATTTTTAACAAAGTACACTAGGTATGTAGCTTTTTTGTCCAAGAACATAGGAATAATCACCTGGAAAGTTATGCAATGAGCCATATGTAACTTTTTACTCACTTGTTTTCTAATTTGGAGACAACTGACTGCATGGGGTGAAAATCAGTTCTGTCACTCGCTTCATCCAAGAGGTGTATCTGATTCTCATTCTTCCTGGAAGATGTGGATTCATACAAGATTTTCTTTTGGTCTTGTCGAGATATTTCCAGTGTAGGATATTCTCAGATGCCAAAATTAAGTTAAAAATCTAAGAATTCAGAAACTGATTAGCCTGAGAAGAACATTTGAGGCCCTGGGTCTTGTACAACAACATGTTATATTTTTAAGTAAATAAGTAACCTGAGGAGGCCCTTAGTGCTGAATGACCAGACTTTGTCACCTTGTCTCTGTGTCAGGTGTTCAGAGGAACTTTTGGAGGTCAGAAGAAGCACAGGCAACTTCCTTAATAAACAAACCAAACCAAAAAAGAGATAGGGACTGAGAAGAAAAAGAAATTGCAAAATAGGGTTGAAAAATCTGTGGTGTATTCCAAATATCAATATCTAAGAAGTAAACAATTCAACCCATACATGCACAAATACATACACATTCAGTTCAATATAATTGTACCATTCCCAAGGTGATTGAGGAAATTAGGGGATTTATTAAAGTTATTGGTTCATAGTTCACAACAGATGTGTCCTAGTGAGCATGAATAATGGGTAATGCATTACGTTGGATAGTGTGATCGTCTTTCTTCAAACCTGCCAGGGCTTCTCTGTAACTGTAACCACCATTTGTGACAGTGAGGACTCAGGCCAGTGGCCCTTTGGTGTTGCCCTTCTCAGGCCCAGGGCATTTGCACTTGGGAGTATCCAGCTTACAGAGCGACCACTGATTGACTTTTTAATGTCAACTGTCACCTGCAGTAAGTGAAGCAGCCCAAGTGTCTTCCCTGAATGGGCACACTTACTCACGGAATCCATTTGGCTTTTACCAGTTCTGTGGGTTCACTGCTTTTCGAGATAGGGAACTAGTTGGATGCCTTGTTTTCATTGAATAACAATCTAAATGCAGCCTAGAGAAAAATGACAGGTAAATGTTGATAGTCAATAAGCCTTGGGTAGGGGGCTATGGATGACATGGAAAGACTGAGTAGAGACTAAACTTAATGCATACATTCTTTTTTTTTTTTTTTAAGATTTTATTGGGGAATTGGCGGAGGGGAACAGCGTTGGGGAATCGGGGAAGGGGAACAGACAAGTTGCTGTCTTTTTTTGTTCTTCAGTTTAGTTGCGGAGGATGTTGCTTCACTGTTGGTATCCTCATTGCGCTCTTTCCCGGATGCGGCAGATCGGTCGCTGGCCTCTGGATGTCGCTCACCACGGCTATTGGCAGCTCACGCTTGGCTGCCAGCCACTCACGCTGGCTGCGGGCCACTCACTGTAGCCCATGGCAGCCCACTGCAGCAGGGGCTGCAGCCCACACCATCACCGGGGCTCGCACAGCCAGCTCCAGGTGGAGCTGTTGTTAGCTGTAGAGGGCAGTGTCACTGGCCCTCATGTGGGATCCGAACCGGGACCACTGGCATCCCAAAACCAGCGCTTAACCAATGCGCCACTCGGCCGGCCCAATGCATACATTCTTAAAGGCAGTTACTGATGAGGGCTCTTTCCATAAGACAGGATCCCTCAGGGACATAAGAGGGTTTGGAAACTAACAAAGGCTTTCTTGGAGGAGCATCCTATTCAAAGTTCGGTCCAAGGCTGTGCTGTGCTATTGCTCATGCAGCCATTACCTCTGACTTGATAGGAAGCCATCAGGTTTCCACATTGGGTGGGGCCACCATTCCCTTTGTTTTCATACCTGACTTATGGAGAGTGTCCGCTTTCTTGAAATTTTATTTGCAGATATCAGAAGAGGCTTCCATTTCTCCATTCCCCAGGGAAAGTCAGGAATGAGGAAATGGAGGTTGGGGAGAGACAGAGAGGAAAAGGGAGAGCGAGCAAGAAAGGAAGTAAAATGGAAACTTGACAGATGGTGTCCTTGTGTGGAATTAACCCCTGGTCATTCGCAAAAGGCAAACACAATCACAAACTCTACAAAGTGGGAGAGCAAATGAAGTTTTTATTAAAACTAGGGCAAAAATTAAAACTTAAAATTAAGTTTTTATTAAAATCAAAATGCCCATGGCAGTGTCCAAAGATAATGACTGCTTTGGATTCTGTTTGGAAAAGAAATACTGGTAGAAAGGAGTTTGCCAGGACAGTTTTGGAGTAGACAGCTGCACTCAACTTCAGGTTAGCTTTCTCTTATATAGGAAATGGGGAGTTGGTCAGGCAGGTCTGAGGGCTGACATCTTTCCTGGGGTCTGGTCTGTTTGAAGACAATATTATCTTCAGACTCTGCACTCGGGCTTGGTCATCATGGCCTGGGACTATGTGTCACCAGTAAAAACTGTAAGGAAGTTGTAAATTGGAATCCAGTAAGTGGAGCAGCCCAAGAGTGTCCAGATACCTGAGGATTAAGAAATTGCTCTCTTCAGATTAGGATGTTGTTAATTAATGAGGTATGGGTATCCTTGAGAAAGGAAGCAAACACAGTTCTTCAGTTAGCAGTGACGGGAAAAACAAAGAGAAACCAGCTGAATATCAGGATGGATCACACTGCAAACAAACTAAGTAGCTAGATAGCGAGCTATGCAGTGAGTCAAACTGCAAACTAGATAAGTCTAAATTCCCTGAAATTCACCCTTACAGATATCATTTGAAAAAGTCAGAAGGTCATTTCAAATGACAGTTTAGCCTATTTATCAGATTGGGCAGTACGATGGCCTAGTGAATGGCTGGGGTACCAAGAAGGCTTAGGACTCGGGGGCCAGTGTCTCTGACACCCCTCCCTGATTCTCACTCTAAACTTTTAAAGATGCGCTGCTAAATTATTTAATTGCTTAATAAGAGGGTTACAGACATTTTGATACATCTAGTCTGGGCTCCACTCAGGAGCCACGGACCTTTGTTAAAATGTCAGGTTCAGTGGTTCTCCAGTGGTTTCTTGTTTCCCCCAGAATATAATCTGAAGTCTTTTCCAGGGCCTGTGGGGTTCTTAGGACCCAGTGCCACCCTGATTCCTCTTCTGACCACATCTCCTTCCAGTTTCCCCTCAGACACTCTTCTTGGCATCTGGCCCTTTGCTTTCCTCTATGGCAAACAAGCAAGTTGTACCCTCAGGCCCTGGCACTCACTGTTTCCCAGATACCACAGGGCTTGCACTTCTCACTTCCTTCAGATCTCTTTCTCCGCTCTATATTCGTGGGGGAGGGCTGCCATAAAGCAGTACCACAAGCTCTGTGGCCTAAACAACAGAAATTAATTTTCTCACAATTCTGGAGGCTGGACATTCAAGATCAAGGTGCCAGCAGGACTGGTTTCTCCTGAGGGCCTTCAGGGAAGGATCTGTTCCAGGTCTCTCTTCTTGGTTTGTAGATGGCCATCTTCTCCCTGTGTCACTCCTCTATGTGTCTGTGGTCAACTTCTTCTTAAAGGGACACCAGTCATAATGGGGTAGGGATCACACTAATGATCTCTTCTCAGCTTTTACCACTGTAAAAACCCCATCTCTAAGTACATTACATCACATTTGGAGCTATTAGAGGTTAGGACTACAACATGTGAATTGGGGTTGAGGGGGGACAGTTTGGCTCATAACAGCCTCTTACCTGAGACACACCCAAAGCAGTGTCCCTATTAACTGACACAAATTTATTCCTTTATTTTCTGATTTTTTTCCCAAATATTTTATTGGGGAATGATTAAGAAGAATGGACAGGAATAACAAGGTTTAAGGAGCAATAAACACTATTCTGTTTCTCAAGTTTTTTTTTTAATTTATTTTTTAATGTATCATCATAGACTCCTGGTTTTTCATAAATTCAATGTGCTTTTATGAACTATAATCACTGTTCTCTTGTTGATTAAATTATCATAAATGTTAAAAAAATATTTTATTGGGGAATTGGGGAAGGGAAACAGTGTTGGGGAATTGGGGAAAGGGAACAGCCAAGTTGTTGTCCTTCAGTCTTAGTTGTGGAGGGCACAACTAGATCAGCTCCAAGTCCAGTCACCATTTGGCGGCCTGTTGGCAGTTTGTGGCTGCTCAGCTCAAGGTGCCATGTTCAATCGTAGTTGTGGGTGGGTGTAGCCCAACATCCCATCAGGGAGTCAAACTGGCAACTTTGTTGTTAGGAGTACATGCTCTCAATAGCTGAGCCATCGTGTCACCTGTTGGCAGCTCAGCAGCAGCTCAGCTCAGGTGCAGTTCACTGGCCCATGTGGGAATTGAACCAGCGACCCTATTGCTCAGAGCTCACACTCTTAACCAACTGAGCCACTCGGCCGGCCCGTTATTTCTTTATTTTCTGAAAGTCTCCCTTTACATTTGTCAACCCCAGAAAGCCACATTCTTTGTTTTGTTAACTCATGTATCTCCAGTGCTTAGCTCACCACTTGGGAATAGCAGGCCCTCAATAAATATTCATGAATGGATGAATGCATAGTATGAAGCCATTGCAAAATACTCTGTAAGAAAGCAATGACAGAGACAGATGTTCAAGGTACATTGTTATGAAAGCACATTTAAAACAAACAAAAAACTACATGTATATCATAGTTTTATTTTTAAATCATATACATATAATTTATCTTTATTAAAATAAATCTGAGAGAGAGAGAGAGAGATGCAACAAACTGTTCATGATGGGTAGCTCTTTGAGTGGCATTTTAATTCCTTTTGATCTCCCATTTATGTATGTTTTCTAATTTCTCTTCAGTGAATATGTATCACTTTCATAAGAGTGAAAAGACAAAAAGATTATTAAAAACTTTTAGAACATATTATTTCATAACTTTTCACTGGTGATGAAGTGAAAAAAATACATGATTTATCTCTTTCAATGGGGAATGATGGGAAACCCAGCAAGTGGGCAATTTCTCAGACCCCAGTGGAAGAGAGCACAACCTATGGAGTCCACCCAGTCTGGATTCAAGTCCTCACTTGCCACTTTCTACAGCTGCCATCTTGGGCATATCTGTCCCACCTGCTGAGTTTCGGTTTCTCCATGGTAGAAATGGGGTGACACTGGTACACACAGACTTGGAGATGAGTCTTATCTCTGGCACAGACTGGAGTTTGATTATTTTTATCTCAATGATTTGGAAAGTTCGGGACACCAAGGGTGAGAGCCCAGTCTAAGGGTTTAGCTCTCCCTTCATTCTCTTCCCAGGGCAGGCCAAGCAATATCCAAACACTGCTTCTGGGCTCAAGACCTTGACTGAGGGTATTACTGGGTTAAGGTCTGGCTGCTCACTGCTCCAAAGTCAGTAATCCAGAGAGAAGGTCGGTGGAAAGAAAAGCAGGTTTATTCAAAATGTCAGCATTCCGGGAGGATGGCAACTCCGGTTCAAGACCATCTCCAGTTTCTAGCATGGCCAAATGGTTTTATAGGCATGTAAGAAGAAGCAGAACAAAGGGAAGGGGCAGGTAGTCCAGCAATTCCTAGGCAATGAGGTTTTTTAATTAAAAAAAAAAAAAAGGAAAAAGACACCTTCCAGAGCCTGACTTGCTTCATAGAAAAGTTTGTCGCAAAAGAAGAGAATCTCCTGTAGTTAACTGAGCAATGCCCTGGGGTTATAAGGTCAAGTCAATGTAAACAGATTTACAAGGTAGCCTGCAACTTTAAGAAAACAAATCATTAAAACCAGTGCTGGCAGGGCTGTGGGGAAAAGGGGACCCTGCTGCACTGTTGGTGGGATTGCAGATTGGTGCAGCCACTATGGAAGTCAGTATGGAGGTATCTCAAAAAACTGGAAATGGAACTACCTTTTGACCCAGCAATTCCACTCCTAGGTATTTATCCCGAAAAACCCAAGACACTAATTCAAAAAAATATATGCACCCCTATGTTCATTACAGCGTTATTTACAATAGCCAAGACTTGGAAACTACCGAAATGCCCATTGGTAGATGACTGGATTAAGAATCTGTGGTATATTTATACAATGGAGTATTACTCCGCTATAAAGAAGAATGAAATCGTACCATTTGCAATGATATGGATGGACCTAGAGACTATTATGTTAAGTGAAATAAGTCAGTCAGAGAAAGACAAATACCATATGATCTCACTTATATGTGGAATCTGAAAAACTGAATGAATGAGCAAAGTAAACAGAAACTGTCTCATAGATATACAGGAAAAACAGTGTTGCTAGTTGGGAGGGGGTGTGTATGAGGGAAAAGGGGAAGGGATTAAACAGCAAAACTAGGCAACTACAATATTGCCACAGGGATATGAAAGACAGTTTGGGGAATATAATTAATAATGTGGTAAATATTTTGTGGTGTGTCAGATGGTCACATGTCTTGTTGAGGAGACCATTTCATGGATGGAGTAGAGGCTTGATCACTGCACTGTACACCTGAAGGTGAGGTTGTATAATATTGTATACCAACTGTAATTGAATATATATATAGATAGTCACGGGATGTGGATTATACTGTGGAAGGGAGTCAGAGAAAGTGTAATAGATATATATGATATGGGCAGAGGAGTGGGGTGGCGAATTGGGGGAGGGGGGTTGTCACTTCGAGGGGTAAAAAGTATAACTATTGCACTGTGTTGTACACCTGAAACTAATTAAAAATAAATAAATTAAAAGAAAAAGTCTCGGGGCAGCCGAGTGGCGCGGTGGTTAAGCGCTGGCTTGGGAAGTCAGCGGCCCCAGTTCGGGTCCCACATATGAGGGCCAGTGACACTGCCCTCCCAAAAAAAAGTTCTAAGCTAAATGACATTGTTAAATCAAACTAAACTTAGCTGTGAATCTTAAAAATAGAAGACACAGTGTCACCATGACAGGGGGAGGTAAGACACTTGGTGAAGGTGCCAAATTTAAGGGGGCACAAAAAAACTCAATAATCAAGGTGAGTAATATTTCATGAAATATTTTTTAAAAATAAAAATCAGGTAAAAATCTATCACGAACAAAAATATTAATAATTTCAGTGAAGACGGGCTAAGTGTTACTTATTTCTTCTATGCCCCAGGCTCCACTGTGGCTCAGCAGGACCTGGATTCCAGCCCACAGCCTGAAGGTTGGGAACTTTTAATTCTTCAAGTAATTATTAATTACTACTGAATCATAAGGAATTATCCAAATTACCCTGAGCCTGGAACTGGGAAGGCTCACTGTGTGATTGTTGGGCCTTCACTCAAGGCCCTGGAAGGTAGGAAATGTGTGCTTTTCTGACCTTGTTCATTTATCTATCTTCCACAGATACCTCATTCCATTTGCTACCTAATTATAGGCTTCTGACCTCCCTGAGGACTGTGAGGGGAAAAGTTTCTCCCTATTCTTTTCTAGAAACATGAAATGCCAGCAAAGCATCATTTATGTCTAAAAGAGCACTGAGCAGAGTTTGCAGGTGCTACAAGGTCTTCCCTGGGTTCTTCTGGGGAAGGGCACACAGACCTTATCATGTCTTTCTTCAAAAACAGGAAAGAGCAAACAGTGTGTTCCTGTCACCTACTTCCTAGGAGAAGGGACAATCCTTCTGTGATGAGGTCAGTCGGGTTCCACATGGACACTTCCCTGAGGGGCTTTCCTATTACTGTGCCATGGGATTTGGTGGGCATTTGTTTATGCATGTAACACACCTCACGGTGCACATTCATGTGAAACTTTTTAGTTAAAAGTAGCAACCTTAAAATTTGAAGCCTTGTTTTCATGCAGTGGGTTCATGCTACATAGGACACCTCATTTTCTGAAACCATAGATTCTAATTTGCTCTATTAATCACTAGAAAAATGTGATGTTAGCATGTAGATTTTAGGGCATTTCTACTCTTTTCTTAGTTTGATTCAATGTGTATGTTATTTTGAAACATACAAGTTGGAACATCATAAAAAAACTTAACCTATGCAAATTTGTTTCAAAAGTACCTGCACAAATCTGTGTCCTTTCTAGCGACTGAAAAACTCAGAGACTAGGTAAAAAATAATCATTTTGATGCCCATTGCTTGCAAATGTCAGTACTGAAGACCAACGAACCTCATAGCTATTGAAAACATTAAGCCACACGAGAAGCAGAACAGTGCATTCAAGCTCAGAGCTGAATGGCACTATGAGACACAGTTTTGCCTAAGCAAGGGGAGTGGATGGATGTGTTTTTGTCTAAAGCGGATTTCCAAACTCAGTCACATGGCTGCCTTTGGAGCAGACGGCAATATAATGAGGTGTCATTCCTGACATGTTTGCTGATACTGGGAAAGGGAGACATGTTGACTGGCATTTGGGCCCTTGTTTGCCTCCCATCAATCAAATATGCATTCAGAAGAGGCAGAAAAGACAATTAGGGAGGACCCTGCCTCTGACAACTGAAATCAGGAACGCCATAGCTGTGCACAAGAATGAGAAAAAGAATAAAATAGCTCTATCCTCAGGGAGTGCCTAGTTTAATGGGGTCAAAGATGCCAAAAAAGTAAGCAATTATCATATAATGTGATCAAAGCCTGTTCTGTAATAAGGGGTTGCAGAAGGAACTGATTGCACTGAAGATGCAGACTCTCCTGGGATCTCAGCTTTTCTTTGCCTTTCCTGGAAAAAACATTGGTTGCATAACCAGAACATTTTTGTTGTTGTTTTTGTTTTTTGAGGGCAGGGTCACTGGCCCTCATATGTGGGACCCGAACCAGGGCCGCTGGCTTCCCAAGCCAGCGCTTAACCACCGCGCCACTCAGCCGGCCCAAACCAGAACATTTTTTAGAGGAGTATTCTGTTTCATCTATGTGGAAAGTACACCTGAGAAGAAACCACTAATGTGGTCTGTGGCATTACTAACCTAGGCTCATCAAATGAGCACCTACAGAAATCTGCCTTGCTCCAGAAAAGCCAAGGCCTTTGGCCCACTCTCCACCCCCCAGTTCAAACTAAGTTGGTGGTTTGTTTTAAAAGTGTGTTCTCTATTCAAATGTGATTCTTAAGACAGGTGTCCTGGTTGTACATACAACCAGTGTGCTGTCCTTACTCCCTTTTGATAGAAAAATTCTAGCGATACCTCAGGGTGGATGCCATACTATGAGGATAAAAACAGATTTGTCTGCACAATAGGGTAATAGAGCCATTGGGAGGACAAGATATGTTCTAAAATCAAGATATGTTCTAAAATCTTTAAGGGACAAACTTCATGAAAAAGACTTCTTTGAACAAAAGCTTGCTATCAACTTCAATAACCCCTTCAGCCTTTCTAACATAACCTGGATTTGAGGAGGCTGCTATCCAAAAAGCTCCTAGAAGAAACTGAAGAGAACATGTTAAATCATTGCAACAAAATTGGTTTTAAGTTCAATAAGGCAGCTTGGCCAAGAATTCCATTTTGAGAGAGTCAAAGTTGATACATCTCAAAAGTACCAAGATATCACACAAATGGAAATAGTGAAACATGAAAATGTTGGGGTGAACAAAGGCAGGGCATGACTGGGAGAAAAGAATGATTTAAAGCATTTCACATGTTTTTTTATACTCTGCCTTATTCCAAAGTGGATTTGGCAGTGCATTTATTTCCTGGGCAAGTGTACAGGATAGTTCTCTTATGAAACTATTTAAGTGAAGACCACATGCTGTCATACTCTTTGTACTTAGGAATAGAGCTGGAATCTGCTTTAGAAAACCAGGAGTCTCTGAACAGGGCACTTGCAGAAGAGAAAAGTTCTTCCACCCCTACATGGAGATGACCTGAGGAAGCACAGGCAGTGGGCTGAGAAAGATTCTAGATTTCATATAGCAGTAGAAAAATGGAACTGAAAGTAAATCAACTATTAAATGGCAGAGAAGAGGAAAAGGCCCAGGAAAGCAAAAGGAAACTCCGGGTCTCAAACCTGCAGGCCTGTCTTAGAACTTGTCTCATAAATGCCCTGAGGTTTGGAATTGTAATTGCAGTGGGCACTGGGGCTGGAACTTACCTGTCCCATGAGCATTAACTGCCCTGATGCTATAGCCAGCTAGCACCATTTTTATTTTTTGCAGAGCATCACATTAAATAAAGTAACATTCATATCTCCACTGACTCACCTGACACACAGAAATCTCCCTGTTGTTAGAGAGAAAGTGGGAGAAGAATTCAGAAGATGTGGAAAGAGAAGGTGGGAGGGAAACTGTACAGTTTACTAAAATATGAGTACCAGCACTATCAAATGCCCCACTCGCTAAAAAAAATCCTGATTATAAATCTCTGAAGTTGGGAATGAGAGAAGTTGTGCCACATCAAATCAGGTATAGTAATTCTTAGCATTTTTGTTCACACATGCCTCTGAGAATACGAGGATAATGGTAGACTCTGCATAGAAAACAATGTACCATTACTTGCACACAAAATTCTACTTTATAACAACCACTAGTTACAATACTCAGGATGGAACCCTGTTAGTCACAACACACTTATGTTATATAATCCCGATCACCTGACTGCCATAAAATCTTTCTTGCATCTAACCTAGCTTAATTTTATAGCTTCAGCCTCTCTCTACCTTTCCTGTCCTCTTAGCTTAAGTTTTTCATATATGCATTCAAAGCGTTATTATATTTTATCACAATTATTCTTGAAATTGAAATATCCCTAATTTTTCTTTACGGATTATGGCATAGAGTTAGTTACCATCTAATATCCAATATTCTCTCCTCTGTATCAGTTACTCAACTATATGATAACATTTTTAAGCCTCTCTTGCAGGTAGACGTGGCCATGCAACTAAGCTTTAAGCCAGTAATATTTAAACATTGTGCTATGTGGGTCTTCTGAAAAATCTCCCTTTTCTTCCTGCACCCTGTTCTCTGGAATAAAGATGCAATCACTAGAGATCAATAGTCATTCTGGGCCATGAGTTTGGGGCGTGATGAATAACACTGTCTGTTGACCCCTCTACCAGAACATATACTTTATGAGAAAAAGAGCCTTATTTATCTTGGTCAAAGCAACAGCCCAGCACCTAAAAAGTGTGACATGTGGTAAGGGCTTATGTGCTGAATGGATATTGAATGAATAAAACAGTTGAATGAATGAATGAATGAATGAATGAATGAACAAATTAATGAATTTACTCAAGATCCAGGTAAAACACTGAGGGTAAGGCCCTCCAAAGGGATATTCAGCCATCAGTAGGCAAATGCAACATCTCAGTCTCTATCACAGAATCAAAATCTTGTTTAATTCAAATCACATCACTCCTATGAACTTCCCTTTGCTCTCCCCAGGCTTGCCTCTGTTATAGAAGGATAGGACTTTTTCTTACTGATCTCCAGTGTTCTCTTCAAAGACAATATTACCCAATCTAGTGTCCTAACAATGCTTCTTAATATAGAAAATATAAAATTCTTTAACTTTCAAGGTTATGCATATCGATGTGTGTGTCTCTTTTGAATGCAGACATGCTTTTCTAACTTCTTAAACACTGTCTAAAGTCTACAAGATTCATCCAAAATGGTATTTAACGACATTCTCAGGACTTCAAACAATATTATTGTTATCATAGAATACAGTTACTAGGTCCTAAGGATTTAACAGATGTTGCTTACTGAAACTGAACTTCATCAAGTCCTTACCAATTCCACTGTGGTTTCCCACATTTCAATATGTTGCCCATTTTTTCACCGGACCTTACTTGTATCTTTTAAACTATTAAATTAAGTAGTAATTCTCCCTGCTTTCCTGATTCTTGAGGTGATCTTTTCCCTACTGCTATCCTTTAAATAAATGAGAATGCTCCCCCTGATCCTTTTTTTGGCATCGTATGTGATTAAAGTTTTTGTAAATGTTCACACTTTTTGCAATTACATGTCATTATCTTCATAATTTTGTCCTTCTCTTCCCCAGAATTTGTTGCTATTTCTGTTAACCATTGGGGAAATATTAGCCTCATCTCATGCTTTGGTGACATACCTCTTCATATGCAAGCTCCTTGGTTTTTGCTCAAATTTCTTGTTAATTTATCCTCCTTTGAGGGATTATTTTATTTTTGTTAGGCATATTAGCTTTTTTGAAGTGTGCACAGTTCTCTATTTATTTTCTCTTTCCCAGAGTAGATTTCCAAATAGAAGCCTATAAAAATAGGGAAGAATAGAGGTCACCAGATGAGCTCTTCCTTAATCCCTCCTCCCAGCAAAGTGTCTGTTGCCACACAATTCCTTTCTCCCTCCTGCTTTTCTATCAACCTGACACTCATTTACCTGCTCTGGAGAGCATCCCCTTCTGCCTTCTTAAGGACCTTGTTCTGTTCCTTCTCCCTTCTCTTCTGACTTCCCATTGTTTATTTATCCATTGGCTCTCACCCTTTAGCATAGAAATATACTCACATTTTTTTCCATCTTAAAATAAAAAATCCTAACATGTGTATCTTCCTTTACCACCACATCTGTCTTCTCAACGAAGTGTTTGGACAGAGAATCCTCTGTTCCTGTTTTCACTTTCTCACATCCAATCACTTTTTTACTCACTCACTGCCTGCCATCCTGCTGGCACACATCCCCAATGACCCATGTGTCACAGCCAGTGGCATTTGCAGCTTTGCTTCCCTGCCCTTCTGATATTTGACTCTGTTTAGGGAACTACGTATGTAGTGCCTACTGGCCAGGCACTGAGATAGGTGCTTAGGTAACAGAAGTGAAAGGCAGGTGTGATCCCTACTCTGATGGAGCTTACCTGATCAGCCATTCCTGATAATGCTCATGTCTCTTATTTCCACTGCTCACCTTTGCAAGCTTCAATTCAATGACACTTTAATCTCTATATTCTCTGAGTCTCCTGTTTTTTTTCTTTTTCTTTATTATCCATACCATCTCAAAGCAATCACTTCTATACCCAGAGCATCAATTACTTTCTATATACTTTAATGAGAACACAATTTTAAATGTTTTAACACTTTTATTTTACATAGGATGCCTCATTTACAAGAAAAACCCCCATAGATTCCAAGTTGCTCAATGAAAGTAATCATAATAAAAGGTGATATTCTTAGTGTGTCAACTCTAGGAAATTTCCCCAAATATTTTTGTGGTTTGATTTAACGTGTGTGCTGTTTTGGAAAATATAAGTTGGAATATCACAAAATGGACTTAGCCAAAAGAGATTTATATCCAACTTTGAACAAGAGAGCTCCATTTTGATGTTCCATTTAACAGGGTCAAAAGTTATCTTCCTTTGCAAACCCATTCCTCTTTCTGCATTCTCTGTCTAGGAGAAATTCACTGCTATCTAAATAGTTCCCCAAGCCAGAACCCTAGCAGCCATTCTTGCCTCCTCTCTTCACTTCTCACTCCATAACTAGTCATTAAGTTCTTCTACCTCCCCAATGATCTCCAGTCCTTTCCCTCCATTCAAGTCACTGCCTTTGGTCTGAACCTTCATTTCTTCCTGGATGAAAGTAAAGTGTCTTCATTGGTCTGTAGCTTACTTCCATCTACCTTATTGTCCAGAGTGACCTTACTCCAAACCATTGGATAGTGACTCCTCAATTTCACATCATTCCATTGGTTTATGTTTCCCGAAAAATTCAAACTCTTTACTCCACATCTACTTTGGGGTCAGATAGATCTCAGTTTGAGTCCCAGGTTTAAGTACTTTCCAACAGTGTGACCTCATATAGTTGGACTCTGAGCCTTTGATTTCTCATCTGCTTGAGCTCATTGAAGCAGGAGTGTTTCACACATACAGTGCCTGGCCCATAGGAGAGATTAAATGTTGGGTGAAGGTAAAATATTTTAAAATCCACATCAAAAAATTGTTCTTCCATCCAAATGATCCTGACACAACATCACTACCTCCCAAGTCTGACTTCCACTTCTATTTTCTGATAATCACGATCAAGTGCCTGTGCAGAGATCCACACTGTCTGGGATCAAATCCTGGGCACGAACCTGAGCAATCATGCCACCTTGATGTGTTGGCTAACTACTGTGTCTCAGTTTCTCCTGTGAACATCTGTAAATTGAGGATTGTTTGGACGGTGAAATGAATACCTCGCTTGGGATGGGCCTGGGCGCATAGAAAAGCCTTGCCGCATGCTAACTATTATTATCACCATCTACATCAAATCAGGATCCTGGTACTCTACTCTGTGGTTCTTCATTTTGTATGAGAAAATCGTGCTTTATACATTGTTGTTGGTGAAAAAAGTAAAATCTGGAATCTCCTGCTGTGGGAAGGAGAGACAGGCGAGAAAAGCTAATTGGCAAATCCCTGCTCTTCCATGTTGGAAAGGATGTATTGGGTCCCAGTTTTACCAATGAGAAAGGGGCAGGGTGACTTGTCCTCGAGTCTCACTCAAGACTCACAGTCACAGCTGTTTATTGAGAATAGGACTGGGCCCCGCTTATTGCTATGGTCAAGCAGCAGGCGAAAACTATTGCAGGATTTTTTGGAAGACAGAAGAGAAGTTAGTTTCACAAACGGTCAACAACTGGGGTGTCACTAAGTTCGGTGGGCAGCGGTCAGATCCGGTGACACTGAGTTGCCAAAGGAACAGGCTCTTGACTAACAGGACTTTGTATGGAGCCCACTGACCGAGGACCGCTCGCATTAACAAACGCCCGTGGCACTTCCCTTTTGAATGACCCCAGAACTCCGGGCCACCGGGGTGAAGGAGAACCAGAGTCCAGGGCGCGCTGCGCAGGGGAGGGGTGGGGCGGGGCCTGTGGAGGGAATTTCGGTCGTGATTGGTCCCTCGCGGCCCGCGTTCTGGTTGGCAGGTGTCAGTCGGGAGAACGGCCATCAGTCCAGAGGCGGCTGAAGAAGGAGGTGGGGCTACGGCTGTGCTGCGTATGTGGCTGCAGTGGCTGCCGTTGTCCACCCTTGTGGGCTCCCCACCGCTTGGAAATAAGCCGGGCTAGTCGCGGCTCTCAGATCAGTCAGCTGGTGGGAGACGGTAGCGGCGGGCGGCAGGCGTGCGGATCGGGTAGTACGAGCAGAGATAGCCCCGAGCTGCCCGTGCCGGTCACGCCTTGGTTCGGGGAGAAGGGACTGCGGAGCCCGGCGGAGCCCGGGGGCGAGCGAGGGCGCCGACGGCGCGAGGAGCGGAAGCGCCCCACTGGAAGCACGCTGGCCTGTTGCTTCTGCCCTAGTGCCCGCCCCAAAAGGGGCAGGCGCTCGGGATCGGCGGAGTCCGACTACCCGTCCGAGCCTGCCGAGTTGGAGTTCGGAGACGCTGATGGCCACCACGTACAGCACAGGAGCGATCCGGAGATGCCCGAAGGTGAGGAGGCTGCGGGCTCCGTCTGCGCTCGGGCGGACCTCTGGCTGCCACCGCCCTCCAGGGTCCCCCGGAGGGAGCCGCTGCCTCGGGCTCCTTCCTGCCCAGAGCCGGCTGTCCCGGAGCTGGGCACCGGTGACGAAGTCTGGCTCTGCCTGGCGTCCCCTCCCCTTCTTACCCCGTCGGGTCCCGCCAGGTTCTTTGCCTGCTTACTACCCGAACGCCCAGTTCTTTCCCCTATTCCCAACTCCACCCCAGCGTGAGACCCTCCAGCCCTCGGCCTTTGCTGTTTATGGCTCTCTGGAACGTTTCATGGGACTTTATGAAGACTTTGGGATTTATTCTCTCCCTTTTGTCAAGGAAAACTTGAACAGCCCAACTTGGGAGTACGTATCCCATCTCCCTGACCTGACCTGACCTATCCAGGTAAGACCCTTGCTCCCCACCCGTTAAGATTGTTAGTTGTTCAGAAGAACCATTCAAACCCAAATATTTTAGGGTTTGTTACGGAAATTCAAACCTGAGGTTGATGACGTTGGAGAGTCCAAAGGTGTCCTTAAATGGGCTCTTTTCAGTTGCCTGGATAGAAGCCGCGTTATTCCTTCCAAGTATAACTTGAAAATAGAAGCAAAGAAAATGGTGGGAGAGGGAACTTAAAATAACTGGACGACCTGACCTATTACTGCCAGAGCCGCGGAGGATAGTTTTTACCCAAAGGAGAACCCACGGAGTCTGATTCCTTGAAAAAAAATCTCAGTTTGTCACAAATATATCTTGAGTTTTAGTTCAGTTACTTAACAACTTCACTTTCACGTTGCCTGTTCTAAAGGAGAGGTGGGGTGGTTCCTGAGACTTGGTCAAAAGTTTCAAAAGAGAAGAAAACATACCTTCAGACTTTAATTTGTAATGTGACGGTTTGGGAGTTAAAATGCCAGGTTCTGCACTAGAGTGTTTGCCTCCGCGGCTCCCCCTCCTGCTAATAGAACCCTGTAGTGCTTTAAGATTTTTGAGGTAAATGGCTGGGGTGCGGGGATGGAGAGAAGAGAGGAAAAGTTAGATTTCAAATAATTTTGGGTAACAACTGAGTTCCTGAAGACTGTGTGTTTTGTGTCATAAAGTAGGAAACTTTGTGTCATGAAGTAGGAAACTTTGTGTCATAAAGCTGTTAAGGCCCCATTGGTCCATTTGTTTCATTTAGATGCCAGCGATTATTTCACCATCTCATGGAGGAAATATCTTGTAGCTCTTATCTATTTAAACTTTGACTGAGGTCCTAATTTCTTTAAAAGTTAGACTAATTAAGCCTGTGAATTCACCCAGATGATGGACATGGCTTTGTAACTGGGAAGTACTCTGTTTTCAGAATATTCATATATTGTGGAAAATTGAACAGATTATGTGAATTGATTAATTGTACCTTTAAATGCAAAGTAATTGTACCTTGAAACACAAAGCAAGTAAATATATGTGAAAACTTGTGTTCCACTTGAGGCCATAACTTAAGCTTCTGAGTTATTTTACATACCTGTTAGGAGATGGGTGTTGTTGGATGACAGACTAAAATAGGACTTTGATATAATTATTTTAAGGTTTACAATACATTTTTGATGTACCTCACTTGCCCCTTCTAAGTACAAATAAGGCCGGTGTATAGTCTACCTCTATTGCTGGTGAAGAAACCAAGACTTAGAGATTAGAAACGACTGTGTAATGCAACTGGCTACTGGACAGAAGAGGTTGACATAGACGTGATAGACAAGCTACATTCAGTTCTGGGGGTGCTGACAAAACTCTACAGAATGCACCTTATGTTTTATTATTTATCCATGAAGTTGGCCTATGTTAACTTCCTTCTGTCTTATTTCTATTCAAAGTGATTGTACTGAACTCAGAAGCAATATTTACCTCTCTGTTCTATATCTATAAACTTATCACCATGGACGAGAGTGAAAGTAGATGTTATGAAATGGCATCCATTTACCAGGTAAACAAGTTGATCTATTTTACAGTTTGTCCAGGTGACTTCAAATTGAAGCTCAGACTGCCCTGGACACAGGGACTTCCGGAGAAGCTGGTAAGAGGGCAGGTAATGGAAGAAGGATTAAGCAGAGGACTGTGAGAAGAAGTGTGAATTAGAAAGTTGAAAACAGTAGAGGTTGGAAGGACAGAATTTACCTTTTTATGTTTTATACAATAGTTAAAATTTCATTTCAATTTGTCTTTTGATTTTTTTTTATGTCATTCAATGAAGTGATAGAAGAAACCTCAATTTTAGCATTTGCCTAGTACTGTTTCCATAGAAACAAGGTCAGAACACCAACTATAAACAGCAAGCACACTGAAAGTTTGCTTTTACTGTATTTCAGACAATTTTATTGAGGTTTCTCTGCCAACTAAGAAAGACCTACTTGCACTTGAAACATTTTAGCTTCTCTCCAGTGAAGAATTGAATTATTTTGATTATTGACACAAAGTCATCCATGGATGATGCTCTGCCTTGTTCTTCTGAAACAGAAGAATGTGATATCTTCAATTCATTTTAGAGAGATATTCCTAAGAACCTAGTGTAGATTTCAGACTTAAAGAACTTTTCTACTATCTCACCTTTATCTGACAGTATATCTAATATACCTGATGGTAGTATCAGTAACAAAAAAAGACACTAAGGTACTGTGATTCAATATTATTATTATCCATCAACTCTTCATACCATTTATGTTTTGACCTCATGAACTTTGCTCATTTGCTGGCTAAAGGTGCTCTATCAATTGACCCCCCCTTCTTCCCCCTCCCCCAGAGTAAGTACGGAAGGAATTGGCAATATTATATGGAAAACCTTCTGAGCAATAGATCATTCCTCTTTCCTGTAGCTGTTTTAAACCCTCTTCTTTTTGCCTTTTGCTTTTTTTTGGTAATAATATTAATAAGCATTTTATGTGAAATATTTAGAAAATATAGAAGTCATTTACAGGGCCGGCTGAGTGGCTCAGTTCGTAAGAGCTTGCTCAAGAGTGTGAGTTGAGCTCTGAGCAACAGCAGTTCGATGCCCAGCCTGAGCTGAGCTACCAGCTCGGCAAAAAAAAAGAAAAAAAGAAGTTATGTGTTTATGCTCAGAACTTCCAGAACTATTATTAATATTTGGTGTTGACTCTCTCTGAATCTTTTGTATGCGTATAAACACATTTTCTTCATTTTACAAATATGAGGTGACTTTTTTTTTATTAAAGATTTTATTGGGGAATTGGGGAAGGGGAATAGTGTTGGGGAATTGGAACAGCCAAGTTGTCCTTCAGTCTTAGTTGTGGAGGGTGCAGCTAGCTCAGTTGCAAATCCAGTCACCTTCAGGCCACCCGTGGAGAGCTCAGGGCAGCTCAGCTCAAGGTGCTGTGTTTAATCTTAGTAGTAGGTGGGCATAACCCACCATCCCGCGGTGGGGGGGTGTCGAACCAGAAACCTTGTAGTTAGGAGCATGTGCTCTCACTATCTGAGCCATCCTGCCCCCTGTTGGCAACTCATCCCTGGCACAGCTCACTGGCCCATGTGGGAATCGTGCTCTTAACCAACTGAGCCACTCGGCTGTCCCCATGAGGTCACTCTTTATGTACCATTTTGTATCATTTTGTTATAAAGAAGAGTGGTGACACAAAGCTCCTGGAACTGAGCTTCCAGGAGAGTTCCCCAGGCTATGTCTCCGTGCACCAGCCTGGAGCCCTACAGCATACCTTTAATAACTGTTTAGTATACTGGCAAATGGTTGGAGCATCATTCATTTACTCACCCTTTATGGTTTGGGCATCTTTTAAAGTAACACCATATACAATCCCATTCTAACGCTTTATTCTGAAGACAAACACATTATACCTTTCTGTACATCAGACGGAATCCTTTCTTATAAGCTAATTAGAATGTTATTTTTGTGGTTAAGATATTTTAACATTAAATGTTCTTATCCCAAATTAAATTATCATTAGTTTTTTCCTAGGACACTAGAACTCCTCTTTTAGGTTTTTGTGTTTTTGGTAGCCTGTCTTGTGTCTTTTTTGGGGATAAGCACTAGTCTAACAGATCAGAAAGTAATACTGGTCTTAGATGACAGGTAAAAAGACAGCATTTGCTGAAATCTTGAAGATATGGGAAAATGGGGAGAAACTTAACTGGTTTGGGGCCCACTGAAACAGATGTTTATTGGGCACCATTCCACATGCAGAACAAACAGTGGAATACAAGACAAAGCCCCTACCCTAACTCAGGTCTTTACGTTCTAGAGGAGCCTGGGGTCAGATAACACATGAAACATCCAGAAAGTCATGTGGTGATGTGTCGGGAAGAAAGTTACAGAGGGTCATGGACTGGGGAGGAGGGCAGCTTACATGGCTGGTGATAGCTGCTCTCTTTACATGACACTGAGCAGTCCTAACAATGAGAGGGAGCCATGTGAGGATGTGGGAGCAGTGGCTTCCACACAGAGTTCCTCAGATGGGAATACACTGGTGCCAGCAAAGGACAGGAAGACATGGGGATGGCTGCAGTAGAGTGAAAGGGATGCCAGGGGCAATGTGGTGGGTTAGGACCTTTATGCCTAGTGGGCCTTGTGAAAAATATGAATGTGGTCTAGTTGTAATGGGAAACCATTGTAGGATCATATGGAGGGAAGTTAGGCTAATTCTTGAAAGGAGGAAGGAAGAGGGAAGGAGGGAAGGAAGAAAAGAAGGAAGGAAGGAAGGAAGGAAGGAAGGAAGGAAGGAAGGAAGGAAGGAAGGAAACAGAAAGAGGGAGAGAGAGAGGAAGGGATAGAGGGAGGGAGGAAGAAAGGAAAGAGAGAGAAAGAGAGAGAAGCTACTGTGTGAGAATAGACTGTCATGTAGCTGTGGTTAGAAGCAGGGAGACCAGGTAGATCTGGTGCAGTAGCTCAGGTGAGAGACTCAACAGCGGCTTGGGCAAAAAAAACAACAACAAGGGCCTAAAATATGTTGACTTTAAGAAATTAAGTGAATCCAGAATACATTTATGTTGGTTTAGCCACAAAGTTTGTGGTAATTTGTTAGAGTAGCCATAGGAAATTAATAAGTTCTTTTTTTCTCCATTTTTATTCCACACTATGATAGCTTATCTTTAATTTTAAATTTAATATGTCTCTATCAGAGTAAAACACGAAAGAAATGTCTAAAATGTTGAAGTGGAAATTTAACATGATTTATTTCCTTCTACTTTCTCCCCTCACTCAACTTCCCATATTTTTTTTCCTGAAACGTTTCATGACTATATTCATAATTATTTTGTAAGCATTTTGTGTGTTTATGACTAATGGCTTATCATAGCTGCTATTATTCAATCCCATTCCCTCTCCTTGAGTCCTTAATTTTGAAACAATTCTCAATGAGAAGAAATATTTCTTCCAGGAAGATTTTTCATGAAGACTATGTGATTTTATATTTTCTTCCTTCTTATATATCTAAGAAAATTAGTCTGTGACTGGCACAGAAATGATATTCACATGATAAGTTTTCTTTCAAAACTCTGAACATTTTTTATACTGTTTTCTGGCATCCATTCTCATGGAGAAAAGCATGACAATGAAATGCATTTATTTTTCGTAATCTTTAAAATTTTTTTTTTTTTAAGGGCCGGCCAAGTGGCTCAGTTGGTTAAGAGTTTGCTCAAGAGTGCGAGCTGAGCTCTGAGCAACAGCAGTTCGATGCCCAGCCAGAGCTGAGCTGCCATTGAGCTGCCAACAGGTGGCAGGATGGCTCAGCAGAATATATATTTCTTTTTACCCTGCCTAAATGTGTAAAGACCCCTGAAATTAAATACTCTTTTTGGCTGTGTCTCAAAGTAGATTTCTTTCTATTAGCATTGCCTGCTGCAGGCATTTTGTTGTGAACTTGCTTCCTGCTCCAGATTCTGAACTTGTGTCTGGCCCTTACCCCATACAGCCACAGGTGGCCAAGGTTCTTATGACCTTCTCACCGCTACCTTCCACCCCCCTAGGGTTTTGCCCTTGGGAGCTCTCTTTCCCATCCCTCTCTGATGCCTCTACTCAACTGTGTGTGACCAGCCTAAACAATTATGAATTCATGAGTCACATGTGGAAACCCCAGTTTCCTCTACAGAGACAGTTGTCTGATTTGGAGGGAGGGGTAAATTTGGCCATCATTTTAATTTCTGTCCACATATCACCTTTTGAGCAAGAGCAGAATTCTTCTTATATTCCTTGTGGAGCTTTCAGTCTCTGGTCAGGCCTCAGAACACCTCTCTGTGACACTTTCCACAATGTTAGTGCTGGGATGCATTTGTGGTTGTGTTATAGATATAAAAATAATAAAGAACAATAACAAAAAAAGAAATTAAGTGAATCTAGAAAAAGTAACAAAGATATGAATAGACAAGTCACACAAAAAGAAATGCAGATTACATTTAAGCATGTCTTCACACATAAGAGACATGCAAAATAAAAGTATATTGTGGCTTCTCTCCTGTTGCGAGAAAATGCATAAACTTGACAATGCATTCTTTGCCAAGGCTGTGAAGAAACCCTTAACCCTGTATACTGTGGATGAAAATGCAAAACGGTTCGACCCCATGAAGGGGACATTGGCATAATCTCACAAGAATGCAGATGTATTAATCAAGGCATCCTATTTTGAGAAATTTATCCCAAAGACATACCCCCACAAATATGAAACCACATATTCACAACGTTTTTGTTACATTATTTTCAAAAGAAAACCATTGGAAATAACTCATGTCCAATAAAATAATCTGGTACATCCATGCAGTGGAGAACTGTGGAGTTGTAACGAAGAATAAGGTCTCTCTTTACAGCTATGGAGTGACCTCCAGGATATGTTATATGACGAAGGCCAAGAAATGACATGACAGAAGCATGGTAATGTTTATTGGCTTATTAAAACAAAACAAAACAAAAACAAAAGTCTTGCTAATTGTTAGACTATTATTCCTTCCTTTTTATGGGTAGCCAAAGCACATATTTGCTTAAGATGATATTTGGGTGTGGGTAATGAGGGGACTTTTCATACACTTTCCAATGAAATGCTAAATGTTCCTGTTTTGCTTCTGAGCTTATTTGTGGAAGATCTGTTTTGTCATTTATCATGCTTTTTATATAGTATATAGAGTGCTCTTATATTTCATTGGATCCTCAATGTTTTGAGTTAGGTAACATAGAAATGTATGTGTTTTAGTAGGAATAGAACTTATACAATTATACATGATGTGACTATCAGCTTTGGGGATACTCTGTTTTTTTTCATCCCTACTTTTTTCTGTGTTAAAAGAATTAAGATTTAGGGTTAACAGTAACACTGCATAATATAAAATGAAATAGAGGTAAATTGCAACCCAGAAGTGTTCCTAAAAGTCTAAGAAACTGAGCAAAGTACTGTTTAGAAATTCATAAAAGAACAAAGGTGGACTTCATTCTATCAAATGTCTCATGTTAGTCACAGTCACTAAAACAGAGATTCAGCATTAAAAACAAGGCAAGATTTGCGAGCTGAGCTCTGAGCAACAGCAGCTCAATGCCCAGCCCGAGCTGAGCTGCTGCTGAGCTGCCAACAGGTGGCAGGATGGCTCAGCTAAAAAAAAAAAAAAAAAAAAAAAAAGGCAAGACTGAGGACCAAGTGAAAGCAGCTGCAGAAGTGGATTGCAAGGCAGAGTGAGGATTGTCCGAGGCTAGGAGTGCAGAAGCAAGGCTCAAGGGAGCAGTAGACTGGGGGACACAGGAGCTCCTGTGTGCCCTGTGGTGAGACAGGCCAGCTCAAGGTACCCTGGTAGGAAGTACCTGACTGGAGGTGGGGGACACGTGTGAACACAGAGATAACATCATTAGTATATGGTAGCTGTGAGGCTCTGAATGTTTGCTTATGGGCCATAAAACTAATACAGTGTATAGTATAGGGATGAGAGAGAAGTTCAGTAAATGCAGGAAGCCTTAAGTAAAAGAAGCCCAGCTGTTGGCCTGGAAACTGCTGACATTTCTGTTGAATTGGAATGTAATGAAATCAGTATGTTGAAATCAAT
The DNA here is from genome assembly GCA_033961575.1 of Aselliscus stoliczkanus. Lineage (NCBI taxonomy): Eukaryota > Metazoa > Chordata > Mammalia > Chiroptera > Hipposideridae > Aselliscus > Aselliscus stoliczkanus. Next base: position 73,432,217 of record CM066731.1, on the reverse strand, counting down.
GTCTTTCTGAAATATGCTGCTTCTATCTACAATGTCTTGGTCACCACCCTATCTCTCTCATCCTGGGTACAATATATACAAATGACAGGCAACTCACCACAGTGGAAACAGCACTGTTAACTATGGGAAATAGTCACACTGTGTAAGGAAAGAAATGCAAATTAGAGACACTGTGAGGTTCCTCAGATGGGCAAGAGGCAAATCGTTTCTCCCATGGCATCATTTGCTTTGCACTTTTCTTTTGCACATGAAGAGTCTTTCATTTGTACCCAGGATAGAGTATCTGTTAGGTCCAAATGTAAAACTAAGTTTTTTACATTTTATTTATGGGATTCATCTTCCCAGGTGACTTAAATGATAATTTATTTTGGAAATTATAAAGAATTGAAAAATGGAATTTTGTCTCATTTTGTATGTCAGATAATTAGCCACTAATTTTATTTTTCCATGGCATTTTAATCAGCATCTATCAGTTAATTTTGTTTTATTCTTAGTGCAAGAAAATAGGAGAGCAAGCATTTGAACCATGTAAGTAAACAGTTGAAAAATAAAGTAAGGAATGAATAGTACAAATCAAAAGTATGTCTCATCAAAATATACTACAAGGCTGCAGTAATCAAAACAGTATGCTACTGGCATAAAAACAGAAACATAGACCAATGGAACAGAATAGAGAGCCCAGGAATAAACCCATCCATATACCATCATTTAATCTATGACAATGGAAGCAAGAATTTACATTGGAGCAAAGATAGTCCATTTAATAAATGGTGCTGTGGGCCAGCCGAGTGGCACAGTGGTTAAGCGCTGGCTTGGGAAGCCAGTGGCCCCGGTTCGGGTCCCACATATGAGGGCCAGTGACACTGCCCTGAAAAAAAAAAAATGCTGCTGGGAAAATTGGACTGACACATGCAAAAAGCCACCTGCTTACACCATATACAAGAACAAACTCAAAATGGATTAAAGACTTAAATGTAAGACCTGAAACCATAAAACTCCTAGAAGAAAATATAGGGAGTAAATTTGCAGACATTACCCGGAGTAATATTTTTACTGATATGTCCCCTCAGGCAAGGGAAATAAAAGAAAAAATGAACATATGGAATTACATCAAACTTAAAAGTTTTTTCACAGCAAAGGAAATCATCAATAAAACAAAAAGGCAGCCTACTGAATGGGAGAAGACATTTGCCAACAATATATCTGATAAGGGGTTAATATCCAAAATTTATAAAACACTCATGAAATTCAACACCAAAAAACGAACAACCCAATTAAAAAATGGGCAGAGGATATGAAGAGGTATTTCTCTAAAGAGGACATACAGATGGCCAACAGGCATATGAAAAAATGTTCAATCTCACTAATCATCAGAAAAATGCAAATAAAAACCACAATGAGATACCACCTCTCTCCTGTCAGAATGGCTATCATCAATAAATCAATAAACAACAAGTACTGGCGAGGTTGTGGAGAAAAGGAAACCCCGGTGCACTGTTGTTGGGACTCTAGATTGGTGCAGCCATTATGGAAATCAGTATGGAGGTATCTCAAAAAACTGGAAGTGGAATTACTGTGTGACCCAGCAATTCCACTCTTGGTTATCTACTCAGAAGAATTCAAGACACTAATTCAAAAAAATATATGCACCCCTATGTTTATTGCAGCGCTGTTTACAATAGCCAAGACTTGAAAACAATTAAAATACCCATCAGTAGATGATTGGATTAAGAAACTGGTACATTTATACAATGAAGTATTACTCCACTATAAAGAAGAATGAAATCATACCATTTGCAACGATATGGATGGACCTAGAGACTATTATGTTAAGTGAAACAAGCCAGACAGAGAAAGACAAATACCATATGATCTCACTTATATGTGGAATCTGAAAAACTGATTGAACGAGCAAAGTAAAGAGGAACAGACTCATAGATATAGAGGAAAAACAGATGGTTGCTAGTTGTGAGGGGGATGGGGATGAGGGAGAAGGAGAAGACTTTAGACAGCATAAATAGACAACTACGATATTGCCACAGGGATACGAAAGACAGTTTGGGGAATATAATAATGTAAATATTTTATGGGGTGTCAGATAGTCACATGTCTTATTAGGGAGACCACTTCATGGATAGAGTAGAGGCTTGATCACTGCATGGTACACCTGAAGCTGATGTTGTATAATATTGTGTGCCAACTGTAACTGAATATATAGATAGTCACGGGATGTGGTGTATACTGTAGAAGGGAGTCAAAGGAATTATAATAGACATGTATGATATAGGGGGGGAATGGGGTCATGAATTGGAGGAGGGGGTTGTCACTTTGAGGAGTAAAATGTATAACTATTGCACTGTGTTGTACACCTGAAACTAATTTTTAAAAACAATGTTTATTTTACAATAAAAGAATTAAATAAACAATAAAAACAATAAAAATAAGTCAATGGTCACTCAGAGGTGAGCATCTTGAAAAAAGAGTCACAGGGGTGTCACACTGAAAAATATGTCACAGGGGTGTCACACTGAATAATACGTCACCAGGTTGTCAGACTGAAAAATAAGGCACACGTCACTCAAAGTTGACCACCTTGAAAAATATGTGACACAGGTGCCACACTGAAAAATACGTCACAGTTCACTTAGAGGTGAGCTCCTTGAAATATAAGTCAAAGGGGTGTCACACTGACAAGTCACAAGTGTTTCACACTAAAAAATAAGTCACAGGTCACTCCGAGGTGAGCACAATGAAAAATAAGTCAGAGAGGTGTTAACTGAAAAGTAAGTCACAGGTCACTCATCAGTGAACACCTTGAAAATAAGTCACAGGGGGTCACACTGAAAAATAGGTCACAGGTAACTCAGAGCTGAGTGCCTTGAAAAATATGTCACAGGGATGTCATACTGAAAACCAAGTCACGGAGGTGTCACACTGAAAAATAAGTCACATGTTATTCAGAGTTGAGCACCTTGAAAAATAAGTCACAGGGTTGTCATACTGAAGAATAAGTCACAGAGGAGTCACACTGAAAAATAATCATGGATTACTCACATGTGAGCACCTTGAAAAACAAGTCATATGGGTGTCACACTGAAAAATAAGTCACAGGGGTGTCACAGTGAAAAATAAGTCAAAGAGGTGTCACACTGAGAAATTAGTCACAGGGTTGTGACCCTGAATAATAATATTGTCACAAGTCACTCAGAGGTGAGCACAATAAAAAATAAATCACAGAGATGTCACACTGAAAAATAAGTCACATGGGAATCACACTGAAAAATAAGTCACAGGTCTCAGTGGTGAGCACACTGAAAAATAAGTCACAGAGAACTCACAGGTGACCACTTTGAAAAATAAATCACAGGATGTTACATTGAAAAATAAGTCACAGGTCACTCAGAGGTGAGCATCTTGAAAAATATGTCACAGGGTGTCACATTGAAAAGTAATTCACAGGGTTTTCACACTGAAAAATAAGTCACCGGGGTATCACACCGAGAAATACATCATGGGTGTCACACTGAAAAATAAGTCACAGGTCACTCAGAGATGAGCACCTTGAAAAATAAGTCACAGGGGTGTCCCTATGAAAAATATGTCACAGGTAACTCGCAGGTGAGCACCTGGAAAAATAACTCACAGGTGTAATCCACTGAAAAATAAGTCACAGGTGAGTTACAGGTGAGCACCTTGTAAAATTAGTCACAAGGGTGTCCCACTGAAAATTAAGTCACAGGTCACTCAGGGGTGAGCACCTTGAAAAATATGTGACACAAGGGTGTCCCACTGAAAAATAGGTCACAAGGTTGTCCCACTGAAAAGTAAGTCACAGTTCAATCACAGGTTAGCTCCTTTAAAAATAAGTCACTGGGGCATCACATTGAAAAATAAGTCACAGAGATGACCCACTGTAAAATAAGTCACAGGTCACTCAGAGTTGAGCAACTGAAAAATAAGTCACAAGGTATCCCTCTGAAAAATAAGTCACAGGTCACTCAAAGGTGAGCATCTTGAATGAGTCACAGGGGTGTCCCACTGAAAATTAAGTTACAGTCACTCACAGGTGAGCACCTTGAAAAGGAGTGAGAATCATAAAATAGTACACAAGGGCACAATGTGTGCTGTGTCCTGCCCAGCTCAGCCCCGTCCAAGTTAGCACCACATGTAGTCTTGGGGGCCCACATGAGAGGATGCAGTGCTAGAGGGGCTCAGCCAGCAGGTGGGAGCTGGGGAAGCACCCACCATGGTAACTGTGTGTGCAGCTCCTGAGTGACACCTGCCAAGGTCCAAGATGCTTCCACAAGTACCCTTTGGGACAAGCCCTCCTTAGCTGGCCCTCCTGAGGCTGGGTCAGGTACTTTTCAGGGGATCAGCTGTCCCTTGCCCAAGATCCCAAACTAAGGGACACTAGGGTCAGAGCCCTTGCATGTTTAAATCCCTGAGTGATGAGGAGTCTCAGCTTTAACAAGTTTGGGGAAAGATAAGGAAAGCCTCAGGCCCATAATGGGGACAAGAAACCCTCCCTACCAGTGAGAAGAGGCTGTTGTGTGAGTGACGCACTGGAGGCAGTGCACCAGACTGCAGGCTGTGAGCCCCACGGGAACAGGGGCTGCAGTTCATGCCTGTGTTTCCAGTGTTGGGCACAGCACAGTGATCTAGAAGGTGAACAGTAAACAGGCCTTTTGAAATAACAGCAGTACTGCATACTCACTGTTAGCAGGCAGATAATAATAGAGTTTGGTAAGATGGCTGGATTAAAGGTACATACACAAAAATTAATAGCTTTTGTCTATATTAGCAACAATCTGTAGGAAATAGAAATAGGGCAAATAAGTGTCTTTTCCATACAAGTGTCAAAAGCTATACAATACTTAGGAATAAATTTAATAGTAACAAATTCAGAAGTAAAATCTATGAAGCCTGGATGCCTTCAGAGGGGACAGAGTCCTGGGCAGGGGTGGAGCTGTGGCTGCAGCTGACGTGGCCTTCAGTCATGGTGAAACTCACATCCAGGAGTCCCCACTGCCCCTTTCCGCCCTGGAGACAAAGGGCACCTTGAGTCCTTTCTGGCCCTGCAGGTGGTGGCTTTTTCTGTCCAAATGTCAGCTTGTCTCCTGATCTAGGTGGCAGCATCCCAGTGGAAGCTGCTTCTGACACCAATGGTGGGTTTGTGCCTGACGCAGCTGGCATGGTGCAGGATCCCCAAGGGAGGCCCAGTAGTGAGGCCCAGGCTGTGAATAGAGTCCACACGTTCCCCCCAGGCCTCTGCCCAGCCTACCTTTTTCAGACGCCTGACAGTCCACGTAGAGCCTTCCTTCTTTCCTTCCTTCCTTCCTTCCTTCCTTCCTTCCTTCCTTCCTTCCTTCCTTCCTTCCTTCCTTCCTTCCTTCTCTTTCTCCCTCTCATCGTCCCTTCTTTATTTCTATACGTAGTTATTGATGTATGTTAATTCATTTTATTCACTGCAGCATTTCTAAAAATAACATAAACCCAAAACAGGATTAAGTATAGCCTTTTGGAGCCTGGAAATCTACAGCTCAGTACAAAAAACTAAGTATCTCCGCAATGTATTGTTAAGTAAAAAAGCATGTGTGGAAAAGACACTTATTTGTCCTATTTCTATTTCCTACAGGTCATTGTTAATATAGAAAAAAGCTATTAATTTTTGTGTATATACCTTAAATCCAGCCATCTTACCAAATTCTGTTATTATTTGTGGTTTGTTTCTCTAGAATCTAGCAGGTGGGTCTTGAACCAGCCCCTGCCTGTGAGTCACTCCTCCTCCCCCAAAGCCCCTTGAGTTTGGGGCCACTCATGGTCCTCTCCACCTCATACAAAGGAAAACAGAATCATGTTTAGAAATACTTTCTGCTTCCCTCTGTCTGCCTCCTGCTTGACAATGCTAACAGTCCCTTTTACACCTTGTGATTGTTCCAGAAAACAAAGAATTGTTCAAGGCCTTGGGTCAGGCTTGCCCAATCATGCTACTTGGCACCTCAGCATCCCCTCTGCTCCTTCTGCCCTCTCCCATTTCCACAGCCCAGGCCACAGTGAGACAGGCAGCCTGATAAAATGGAGGGCAAGGCCTGGAAAGCCAGTCACACAGACTGGGGTTTCTGGCCAAGCCAGCACCATGGTGTCATCTGTGGCCTGGACAGGTGAGGGGACACTGTCAGGGAGGGTGAGCTGTGCCCCAGAAGCTGTGGGGCAGTGGCATGGGTTTGTTAGGGGGCTCCTTGTTGCTGTGTGCAAGGAAGCAGGAGCGCTAGGAGACCGTGGGAGCATCCTTCTGCCTCACCCTCTGTCTCCTGGCCTGCAGTCCCTCAACGGCTGTCCCTGTGGATTCCCTGAGGGCTCTTTCAGCCCAAGGGACTTTGTGTCACAAGGCAAGGGTTTTTCTCAACAGGCTGAAAATGTCTTTTCCTTCTGTCTTGCAAGCCCAAAGTTGGTGGACGTCCCTGCACTGGGTGTTGTGTCCTTCCTGTGCTCCTAAGTCCCTACTCTTGGCTTTCTCCAGGAGATGCCCACTGCCAAGGGGCTCTTCCCCACTCCACACTGGCAGTTCTGCAAGAGAGCACTTCGGGACCATGACCCTGAGTGTCCTTGCAAATTTTCATGCATGTTTTATTAGGCGAGTAGAAAAAATCCCAGGTTACCAGAAAGGTGAAATAAATCTTTTCTAGAGTCTTGCTGAACACTAGGTCTCCAAGTACTTGGCATCTCAGCCAGTCTCTGGGGGCAGTGAGGGAGAAGGCAGAAGGAAGGCTAAATAGCAGCTGTCTCACCAGGAGACATGGTCTCCCACCCAGCGTGTGCACATCTGCAATTTCCAGCCTGTCCAGCCTGGGACAGGTTTTCTTCTTGTTCCTAAAGAGAAACATTCTCTGAATACTTCAAAGTCAGCAGTTTCCCCAGAATCTCCCTAAGTCCACACCACCCTCCACTGACGAACACGAAGGGTACCCTGACCCTAATCCTGGATACCTAACCTTGACCCTAACCCCTGTTCCTGAACCTAACCCCAAGTCCAAGCCCTAACCTTAACCCGACCCTCACCCTCACCCTCACCCTCACAACCCTCACCCTCATCCTAACCCTGGGAAACCCAGTAATGGGATAAAGAGTGCTTTCTGCTGCCACTGGTGTCATGCATGTCAGAAATTACTGGAAAGTAAAGTTCTGGGAACAACATGTTCTTACCCACACCGAACTTGCTGGGCACAGCCCTGAGACCCACCCTGACTTGGGTCTGCATGTCATTAGGGGGCTCAGTGTGCGGTGACTATTCCTGAGTGTGGGTTTCAGACTCCACTGCCCACACCTAGCCCTTACTGGGCACTGATGCAGCCCTTGCCGCTCAGCACCAACGTGACCTTTTCCTACACCTTTCTGCTTCTATTATCACTTATACTCACTTCTCCTCACCTTTCAGCACCTTCCCACACAGATCTCTAACACTATCCTGAACAGTGACCCTCCTGATTCTGAACCTGACCCTGACCCTAATCCTAATTGAAATCCAAACTCTCACCCCCAACCCCTGTCATCATAATTCTAACCCCTAACCCTAACCTGTCTCCCTAACACTAACTCCTAACCTTAACCTCAAACCCGAATACTACCTTAACCCTTAGCCCAAACCTTAACCCTATCCATAACCCTAACCTTACCCTTATAACCTTGATCCTTACCCTAAACTTGAACCTGACTCAGATACTAATACCCTGACACCATCCATGATCCTGACTCTGACCATAACCCTAATACCCTGACACCATCTGTGACCCTGAACCTAACACTAATATCCTGACAGTCTGTGACCCTGACCCTAATCCTGACTCTAATCTGACCCTACCCCAACTCTAACCCCAACCTTAATTTTTAACTGAACCTTAATACTAACCCCAAACCCCATTTTAATATATTTTTAATTAACTTTATTGGGAAACTGTGTGTTGTTACCAGGACCCATCAGCTCCAAGTGAAGTCTTCAATCTAGTTGCAGAGGGCTCAGCACACTGGCCCATGTGGGAATCGAACCAGCAACGCTGTTGCTCAGAGCATGCGCTCTAACCAACTGAGCCACCCGGCAGCCCCCTACACCCTATTTTAAATGCTTAACCCAACTCTAACCTAACCCTATCTCTTAGGGTTAGCTCACTCTTACCTCTTACTTCTAAAAGCTAATTTATCCAAACACTGGTGGCCACACAAAACATCCTCACAGCTGGCTGAGCCCAACCCTAACCCCTCCCACTGTATTCCTGACCCAAGCACAACTATACCCACCAAGAGGCCTTACTGAGGCTCTTCTTGCCACTCATAACTCCAGTGTTCACCCCAGTTCTTTGCCTGGCTGCATCATTAACAGGACCAAAGCAAGTTGTCCAAGTCCTCCTTTCCTCTGAGCCCTCCTCACTATGCACCCGCCCACATGCCCATGCAAGTGTCCTGGTCCCCTGACCGTCCTCCAACTCCCACACCCCTTGCATACATCACCCAGCAGCTTGGTGGGGTTTTGTTTTTTATTTTTTTTTTACTAAGTTTTATGGTAATCCAAGGACTTTGCTTCATACAAACTGTCATTGTAGAAACAATAGCAGAATCCAAAGTTGGGCTGATAAATATGACTCAAGCAGCAAATTAGTCAATCAAATATTTTTTTTTTTAAAGCAAGTCCCAGTTGTGTTGTGTGGTTGGGACTTGTCTTTTCCTTTTTAACACTGTTCTTAATTATAAAGTTTTGCAAAAAAACTTTGATTTATATCAAATATGATTTAAAATTAACAAATGAATACATTATATCAAAAAGTACAAAGATATACACTGTCATGCACATACTTGCCTTTATGTATATATGTATATATTTTACATGCACACTTAACTTGTTCAAGCCACTGCTTGACTGGTTCCAGTGTAGACAATTGGTTGATGCATATCAAATTTGGCAACTCGCTATGAGGTTTCAGGAGAAACGTGATGGCTCTGAACAGACAGTGCAGAGACAAAACCCCAAAGTCAGGAAAACAAGACACAGTGTGTCCTCTCCCACACCTTGGAATTTTCACCAATTCCAATGTTTAGAAGATTCCAGACAGATCAATGAGGCCGTGTGGCTCTAAAAGTGGATTCTCCACTCAGCGGGGCCTGGGGGAGGTGGCTGTGGTTCTGCACAGAATGGATACATTAAAAATAACAGGGACTGGAAGACCAGCACGAAACATCAGGATCAAAACACATACCCTCTGCTTTGCAACAGGTCACAGCAATCACATGCAGTCGGAAATGTTGGAATAAAATACTCTGTGATCTTAACGTTTCAGAGTGTTGTGCCTTCCAGTAAGGAACTCTATAAAATGGTTTGGTCACAATCATGCTGAAACCCTACAACAGGTGGCAGTCTTGTGTTTTGTTTTTTTTACTAAACCTGTGTCTCTTGTTGCATAGCGCTATGGGTTAATGGAATCCACTCACTGTGACACACCTGCACACACGGACATGCACACACACACCGCATACCAAGTTTTTTAAGGAGAATCATGGGGTAAAAGCCAAAAACACATGATCCAACAAAGAGACCACGTGACATTTCCAAACATGGAGGACACGCCAGAAGCTCCTTTTGGAAATACTCCTTTCTTTTTTTTATTTTTATTTTTAATTTAGTTTTTACAACAGTGCAATAGTTATACTTTTTACCCCTCAAAGTGACAACAAACCTCCCCCAATCTGCCGCCCCACTGCCCCTATATCATACATATTTATTACAACTCCCCTGACCCCATTTCCAATATATACACACATTCAATCACAGCAAACATTCAATATTATACAACATCAGCTTCAGGTGTACAGAGTGATCCAGTCTCTACCCCATCCCCGAAGTAGTCTCCCCAACAAGACATGCAACCATCTGACACCCCACAAATCATTCTCAACATTAACAATTATATTCCCAGAACTGCCCCCCCCATATCTCTGCAGCAACATTGTAGTCACCCACCTATGCTATCCAAAACCTTCCCCCTCTCCCTCATCCCCATCCCCTCCCAGCCAACAACCACCAATTTTTCTTTTATATCTGCTTGATATGATTTCAATCTTCTTAAATTTACTGAGATTTGTTTTGTGGCCTAACATGTGGTCTATCTTGGACCATGTGAACTTGAGAAGAATGTATATTCTGTTGTTTTGGGGAGAAATGCTCTCAATATTGATGAAATCCAGTTGGTCTAAAGTGTCATTTGAGGCCACTCTTTCCATATTGATTTGCTGTCTGGAGAACCGTCCATTGGTGACAATGGGGTGTTGAAGTCTCCTACTATGATAGTGTTACTGTTGATCTCTGTCTTCATGTCTGCTAAAATCTGTTTCCTATATTTAGGATCTCCTATGTTGGGTGCATAGATATTTACTAGGGTGATGTCCTGTTGTTGAATTGATCCGTGTATTATTATGTAATGCTCTTCTTTGTATTTCATTGTAATCTTCATTTTAAAGTCTATTTTATCTGAAATAATTATTTCTACTCCAGCTTTTTCCTCATTTCCATTTGCATGAAATATCTTATTCCTATTCCATCCCTTTGCTTTCATTCTGTGTGTGTCTTTTGCTCTGAGATGAGTCTCTTGTATGCAGCATACACATGGGTCCTGTTTTCTTATCCACTCAGCCATTTTCTGTCTTTTGATTGGAGCATTTAGCCCATTCACATTTAAAATGATTATTGATAGGTGCATATGTATTGCCATTTTGTTATTTGTATTCCTGGTCTTCCTGTGTTAGCTTGTTTACCCCTTTCTTCTGTCTAAAAAATCCCTTTTAACATTTCCTGCAATGCTGGTTTGGTGGTAATGAATTCCTTAAGCTTATTCTTTTCTGAGAAGCTCTTTATTTCTCCTTCAATTTTAAGTGATAGCTCTGCTGTGTAGAGCAATCTTGGTTGTAAGCCTTTATTTTGTGTCACTTTGAATATCTCCTGCCACTACCTTCTAGCCTGCACAATTTCTAGAAAAATCAGCTGTTAGTCTTATAGGAGTTCCTTTGTATGTAACCTGCTGTCTTTCTCTTACTGCTTTTAGAATTCTGTCTTTGTCTTTAACCTTTGCCATCTTAACTGTAATGTGTCTAGGTGTGGACCTGTTTGGGTTCAGCTTGTTTGTAACTCTCTGCACTTCCTGGGCTTGTATGTCGATTCCCTTCACCCAGGTAGGGAAGTTTTCAGCCATTATTTTTTCAAATACATTCTCGACCCCTTGCTTCTTCTAGGCTCCTTCTGGTATTCCTGTGATGTGTATTGTTGCACTTCATGTTGTCCCATAGGGCTCTTAAACTATTTTCATTGTTTTGTTTTGATTTTTTTGTTGTTGTTTTTTTTTGAGGGCAGTGTCACTGGCCCTCATATGTGGGACCTGAACCGGGGCAGCTTATTTTCATTGTTTTTTATTCTTTTGTCTTTTTGTTGTTCCAGCTGGGTGATTTTGCCATTTTGTCTTCCAAATTGCTGATCCAATCCTCTGCTTCATCTAATCTACTGGGGATACCTTCGAGTGTGTTCTTCATTTCAGTTATTGTATTGTTTAATTCTATCTGGTTGTTTTTTATGATTTCTCTATATTTCCTTATGTCCTAACTAAGTTTGTTAAACACTCTTATCAGTGTTCTAAACTGTCTCTGAAAGGTTGAATACCTCTTGTTTATTTAGTTCCATTTCTAGAGGTTTCTTCTGATCTTTTACTTGTGACATGTTTCTTTGTTTCCTCATTCTGGCTGTTGCTCTGGGATTGCATTGATGTATTAGATAGATCACCAGGAAAGCCCCGGCTGGATCATGCAGGCGCACAGCTCATGGCCCAACACTCCCAGGAAAACTCTTGCAGATCAGGCTGAGCAGCCCTACAGCCAATCACCAGCCAGGCAATTCTGCATGTGCAGTATGGAGAGTGGGGATGCAAGGCAGCTTGTGCACCCTCGTGTCTCAATGAACAGCCGGTTAGAGCCAGAGCACACCTACAAGGCGTTTCTCTTGCTACCCAGCACAAGCCATGTGGAGGGTGGGGATCCAAGGCAGCATGTGCGCGCATGCACACACACACTCCTGCACCAATTCCACGAGACCAATGCGGTCCCAGACCTGACTCTCTGTGGGAGGACCCAACCCTGACAAAATGGCGCCCTCCTATAAACTACTCATGTGCAAGCTCCACACCAGGGGAACAATGGTCCCCAAACCTCCAGCTCCGTTGCCAAAGGCATTCAGTTCAGTCTGTCCCTGCAGGCTCCTGGGCTCCGCTCACACAGCTACTGCCTCCACCAGGAACTGAGTGAGTGCTCACCAGCGAGTGAGTCTGTGTGCAAGTTCCACTGGTTCTCTAGCTGGCCTCAGCCTCACCGAGCTGAACAAATAATACCCTCACTAATTTCTACTGCCAATTAGAACTCCTCATGGAACTCCTCTTCCTGGCAAAGTAACTCTGCGCTGGTGAGCTTGGTGTAGGGCCGGAGGGTCTCTCCCCTAACCGGAGAAGCCTCCCAACACTTGAGGTGTTCCTCATGGGGTTCGCTGTCTCTCGTCTCCACTCCTCCTACCAGACTCTATGTGGCTTCCTCTTTAAGTTCTTCATTTAGAGGTTCTGTTCATCTAGTGTTCTGGGGACTTCTGGGGTTGAATGTTGTGTAAATTATATGTAATTTTGGTGTGATCCTGGGAGGTAGTTGGCATAGCGTCTCTCTATTCTGCCATCTTACTGGAAGTCTGTTCCTTTCTTCTTCGTGAAACAGTCTCCCAGCATTTTACACACAACATCCTATGGTCTTTCCCTTCTGAGAGTGGTCATGAGGATCTATTTTGCTACCACTTTCTGCTTTCCCATGTCTTGTGCTAGAGTCAGAGCTGGCCTCATGTGCCCCCTCCTCAGCCACTGTCATCAGTCACTTCTTCCAGGTTTCCACTTCCTTTCAGTCAGGCCTCCTGCTGGAGGACCCACAGCCAGCCCCCTCCCCCAATTTCTCCCTCCCTCTCAACTGATGTCAAGACACTTTCAGGACAGCAGAGGTTCTGTTGAGCAGGCATCCTGTCCCTGAGGATCACATGCAGGCAAGATTGGAAATGTCCCACACTAGCATGTGCTCTGTGCTCCCCAGGAAACCCTTCTACTTGTAGGAGGAAATCAGGAGAAGCTTGCTTCTTGTGACCACACCGTCCCACTGGATGTGGTCTGCATGTTCTCCAGATGGCAGATTTCTACTTGTATGCTATTTGGAATAGTTTCCACAAACCCCCTGTGTTCACAGGCCTCACGTCACCACCCCCAGGAGCCTGGTGGGACATGGCTCAGAGGTCAGGCACTTGGTTGGAGCAGCGGGGCCTGGATCCGATAGGAGAGCGACTCCTCACACATCACAAAATACACCCGGTAAAGTTGATGTCTTCTTGCAGGTTTGAATTTTTAAAGTTATGTTAACATTTTCTTCCCCGTTTATCTGGTTCTCTGTTTTTACTAGGTCAAGTATATGGAGTTGACAGCGAGTTAAAGGTGTTGTGATTGAAAACTGAGCCCAACATCGTTGTCCTTTTCCAGATTTGGTCCCTTTCAGTGTCTGGGCTGGGCAGAGCATCTGAGTGTATCAAGTCCATCTGCTGTTTAAGGTACAAAGGGCAACGCTGGACATGTGTTCTGTGGCCACTGCTGAGACTATGTGGAGCCACAGGCTGGGCTCCAGAGGCTGCTGCTTTTCACCATCCAGTGGGTACAGAGGGCTTGCTACCCTGCTTCTCCATACCCCTCATTTGCATAAAGGATGCTCCCCACAACTGAGACTTCCTGAAAGTTTCCAAGCAGCCCCCAGGTGCTGGGGCCCATCCATCAGACTGGCAGAGTCCAGCTTGGCATGCACAGTCACTTCCTTTATCGGGTCTGCAATCTGAGACCCCAGAAGATAGCATGCGAGAGAGCCACATAAGGGCTGAGAGCCATCCAGCAGGATGAGGAGAGAGGAGTAGCCCAGGAGGTGCCCTTCCTTCCAGGGGCTGCAGCCTTGCCTCGGCCCCACATGCATGCCCAGGAGCCCAGAGTGGATGATAAAAGTCATCAATGGGAAGACATCCGCTGAGCGGGGCATCTAGCACCAGTGGTCTTGGTCCGGGTGGTGGTAGCTGTGCACCACGTGGCCGCCGGAGCTGAGTCCCAGAGTGCAGTGGGAGCCGTTGGGCACTCGGTGGAGAGGATAGGACTGGGAGGTCAGGGAGAACACATAGGAAGTCCGGGAGGAGCGGCCCAAGTTGGCGGTTACCGCCTCCTCGAAGGTGAGACTGTCCTCAGGTGGAGTGTGGGCAGCGGGCCTCGCTGTCAAGACGCTGCCTTGCTGTCAAGACCCTTACCTGGGTAAGGGTCAGAGCCAATCCGAGAACTGGGGACGAGTACCTGGCTGAGGGGTCTGTCTGGAGTAGGGCATTGTGTTCAGAAAGGCCTCGGGAGCCTGCCTGGGGAGAAGACGGAGAGGCTGGTCTGAGCACCCCCCAAAGTGCACAGGTGAGGAGTTGGCTGTCTTATAGGCGATGCTGGGACAGGGCATCAGTGGGGTTTGGGGGAGCTGCCTCTGCCCACCATGGCCAGGGGTGCTAGTACCAGATGTTGATAGCAAGACGCTGCCATTTGCTGAACCACCCCCTTGTAAGAAAACGGAGCAGAGCAAATCAAAGTCAGAGGACAGGGTCCCAGGGACCGAGCGAGACAGTGGGGGCAGGTGATGTGGGTGGACAGGAGCAGCAGCCAGGGGTCAGCCCACTACAGTCGGCAGCAAGGATGTCAAGCAACAGCTGGACATCCCAGGACAAGATGGACTCAGTAGGGACTGAAGGAGTCTGGGGACAAGCAGCCTGTCTGACTGTCTCGGGGGTCCTGGCTGTGGCCCAGTGGTCGGAGACATGGGGTGGCTGCTGAGGGAGGGTCTGACTGCCTGGTGTCACGGCCTCCGAAGCGGTCATAGGAATAGAAGAGCTGCTTCTCAGGGGAGGAGGAGGATGGCTGCCTCCGCTCCTGGAACTCGCAGTGCTCCTGCCTGCGCTCCTGTCGGTCACTTCTACCACGGGTGGCCGTGGCCCTGAAGTGCTGCTGGGCACTGGCTCAGGAAGAGAGGAAGTCACCACAGCTGAGCCAGGCAGAGACACCACCTCCACCCGGAGCAGCACAGGGTCCCAGGGGAGGGCTGGGGGTGCGCGGGTCTGGGACTCACTGCCTCCTAATTCAGGGCTGGTTGCGAAGTCGGGAGGTACAGAAAGGAAGAGGATCCCCCATGGGATCTCAGACTCCCCCAGCTTGGGCCTCTGCCACTTGAGGGGCATCAAATGCACTGCCATCCTTGTCTGCGGGCAAGCTGGGCCCTTTATCCAGGGACTTTTGCTTCCTGTCCCTGCTGGTGGTGGCAGTGGTGGTGGTGGTAGGCAGGGGCTTGGCTGGCCTGAGCGCGGTCCAGGGTGTCACTGTAGAGCTGTGCTGCATGGGGATGCTGCGGCGCCAGCGTGGAGATGGAGTGCTTCATGCTGCTGGAGTCCGGGGATGCCTGTGAGCAGGATACAGACAGCACAGCCTGAGGGGACACCCGGAGGAGGGTCCAGGGGCCAAAGCACATTACAGGACCAGCTCCATGGAGGGACGCTGCCCACAGTTGGGGCTTGTCCCCAGCC
Organism: Aselliscus stoliczkanus; assembly: GCA_033961575.1. Classification (NCBI taxonomy): domain Eukaryota; kingdom Metazoa; phylum Chordata; class Mammalia; order Chiroptera; family Hipposideridae; genus Aselliscus; species Aselliscus stoliczkanus. The sequence goes on along the minus strand of CM066731.1, from coordinate 73,416,529 downwards.
TGGGCTGGCTGTGCTCCCTGGGGTCCAGGAAGGGCTTCTGGGGCAACTAGGCCCCTCCATGTCCCTGGAAAGCTCTTTCCCAACTGAGAGCCACCCTTTCTTCAAGAGCAGCTGCATGAGGTGCAGTCATGTGCGTGCCTGGCTCTCAGGCCAGGTGGTGCCTAGGAGGGCATCATGGGGGCAGTGGGCAGAGACAGGAGGAAGCAAGGGACAGGAAGAGAGCAGAAGCCATCAGCACTGGAAATGTGAATGACAAGTTATCAGAATAAAGTCCAGATTGAACATACAAAAGCAGAAGCCACAAAAAGGAGGCAGGCACAGGGCTGGGAAGAGAAACTCTTTGTGTGGGGAGTGGGGAGCCTCAGGCCACTGTATGGCCAGCTTGGAGCTGGCACACAGTGGGAACAGGCCCTGAAGGTCCCAGGCCACAGGCCAAGCCCTCCTCTGGGCCTTGCCTGCCTGGAAAGTGAGAGCAGCATCCCCTGACAGTCTCAGGTCTGCAGCCCTCTCCATATGTCCTTGTGAAAGGGACTCAGCAAAGGAAAGCCCCTGACAGAGGCTTCCTGTTCAGCCACCAAATCCATCCCAGGAGGGGCCAGGAAAGGGCACAGCCTCCTGTGTTCAGAGAAAATCCAGGCCACCCCCAAGCCTCCGAGGGAAAAGGGTGGACTGAGGTGGGAGGCACCCCGTGCATTTTGAGGGCAGGGGGGCTGGGGTGAGAGGCATATCCCAGAGAGAGGAAGAGGCTGGGTAGGGGACAGAGATTGGTGGTAGACACCCTCAGCTGGCCTGGCCACAACTATCGATACCAGCATTGCGTTTGGGGTGCCCAAAGGGATTGACAGTATCCAGGCTGCAGTGCACTGAGGAGGCTACAACACAATAAAGCTCACAAGTGGGACACAAGCTCCCCGCCAGACACACACACATACTGCACATCTCCCACCCTCACTGTCCTACCCTCCCATCACCAAATCTCCTGGACACCCACCTGTGTCTCTGCTGCCAGGCGGGGCCTGGAGGCTACACGGCCCTCATTCTCCAGCCCAAGTTAGGGTTCCCCATCAGGTCCCGTCAGGGCCATGTTCTGCATCTGTATATCCACAGCCTGGGGGTACAGCAACCCCCCAGTCACACTCACTCCACATTCCACTTTCACTTTCTCTCCCATCCCTATCTCACCCCCATTCCCATGTCACCCCCATCTCATCCTCAGCCCTGTCTCACCACCCACCCCCAGCCCTGGGGGAGCTCTCACTGATTTTCCTGGATGCACCACCGAGATCTCTGTTGAGTGGCCATGCTCCACGGGGGTCCTCACCTCATAGGGCACCTTCTTGGTTCTCTGAGTGCCCCAGGAAAAAGACTCCTTGATGCCACTGTCGGGTTTGTCTGTGAGAAAGATTTGTCCTGTTGGCTCAGAGGTCTATATGGTACAGAAGATCCACCCGGACCTGGATGGACCTTCCAGGAACCTCCACCAGCCCCATTCTGAGCTACAAGGAGCACAGAGGAGTGATGCCACTTGTGTGCAGGTGTTTCCAAGCTCAGGCACATAAGGGCTGTGGACCTAACATCAGGGCTTAGAGTGAACATGCAGAGAGGAGACCCTGGACCACCATTTCTTGTTCTGGGGACACCTGGCACATTCCACAGCCCTTGACAGGGGCTCACATGTATGGTGGTATCAGGGATCACTCTTAACAAGGTTGAGACCATGCATGACAGCATGTACAATGCAGAGTAGTAAGGACACCTAGTCCCCCAGGCATACAGTGAGCGCTGGCAGTCCAGGCTCCTCCCAACACCTGATCTCCAGCCATGGAAGTCTTTCTGCCCTTCATATCTAGTCTCAAGTGTCACCTTTTGGGGGAGGCCTTCCCAGGGCACACAAACCCCAACTGCCTGTCCTTTCCCTGTAAGTGTCTGTCTGTCTTATCATGTCTCCTAAATGGCATGGGAACTGCCCGGCATTTGCTGGGGTTACTGCTAGTTCTGGTGTTCAGTGTAGCATTGCACACAGGTTGAGTGACATCCATCACTCTGAGTTCAGAGGTGGGGCCTGATGGCCTCAGCTGGCCACACTAATAACCAGGCCAACCATTGCTGGGGAAATTGAGAATGTCCTTCACCTTCCCAGAGCTGACAGTACCCCTCTGCAGAGTACTGTCTGCAGCCCTGAGAGGGGTTTTCAGGGTCTCTGGGAGGCCAGTCCCCAGAGTCTTTGTGCACTATTGGGGAGCATGGAGCATTGTCATTCTGGTCAGGTTCTCCTGGTGTCTTGTGGAGGAAGGTGTGCTGGGGACTGGCCAGGTGACTTGCTTTGGCCAACAGGGCACAAGGAGAGGGCTAAACCCCTGCACCCTGGCCTTCCTCTCGGGTTTCTCTCAGGCCCTCACCATGCAGATGAGCGCAGATGCCAGACATCAGAATAAGCCATCCTGGGCTCTCCGGCCCTGAGGAGCTGGCCCAGGCTTAGGCCCAAAAAACTTCCAGGTTGGTCCTAGAACTCAAGAAGTGAAACACCATTAAGTTATGGCAATTTGTGCCTCAGCAAAAGCTACCTGATTAACAGTCCATGAACCAAAATCAGGCTTCAAGGAAGCATATCTAAACACGTGAGGAAAGGCAGGACTCAGTAAGACAGGTTACTTAGTGTAACAATTAGGCAGTTAGGAATTCCCAGGTATGATAAACAAAGATAAACATATCTCCAAGGCCTCTGCCTTCAGCCCTGACCCCAAAAGCCACAGCCTTGAGACAATTTACTCCTACCAGACCAGGGTCATCAATTACACCCCGAGGCAAATAAAACTACCCTAAAAAGCCTCCTCCAGGCTGAAACAGCCAATAAAATTAATCTAATCTGTTCAAGCAGGCACCAGATTTTCCCCCAGATAGGCTAGTAAAAGCATATAAACAGAAGCCTCTCCACTAGTCAGTGGGCACTCAATTTTTGAATGCTCCCTCTCTTTTAGAGAGCTGTATCTCTTTGCTCTAGTAAACTGTTCTTTTCTGCAAACTTTACCTCTCTGGTCCATGTCTCCATTCTTCAGTGTTGTGAGACCATGAATCCTCGCCACACACAAATCATCCCACATCACCAGGAGCCCTCCCACACATGCCATCTGCAGCCCTGTCCTTCTCCAGGTTGCCAGGCTGGGGATCAGATACCCTACTCAGCACTTGCTGAGTGAGACAGAGCTCATGTCCCTGCCTTGGCCTATGGCATATTCACAGACATGAAACCTCCACTGGCCTTGGGGGAGGAGAGCTGGCTGGAAGGACCCTGTCCTCTTGTGGAACCCAGCCAGGCCACCAGCTACTACGCCTTAGCTACCCACAGTGAAGAAACAGTGACTGTTACTTTCTATCACTTGGTTTGGGTGGTTCTTTACCAAGAATTACTGTGGGAAGAGTTACTTGATATAGGATGACCTTACCAATTTGTTGGCAAAACACTGTTGCTTCAGAAATCAAGACCAGAATGGAGATGTAAAAGGACAATGTCTTAAAGGACTTAGAAAGATTAGAATAGGCCATTAACAGGCTGGGTTGAGGCCCTGGGGTGAAAATAATCATTTCTTCAAGCAACAAAAGCCAAGGAGAAAGCAGAGTCTGAAACCCCTCACCCAAAAGGGAAACAGGTACAAACAGAAGCAGGTGACAGTTGGAATCAAGAACTGTCTAAATCTTGGGCTGACCAAGTGGCGTGTTGGTTAACAGCTGGCTTGGGACACCAGCGGCCCAGGTTCAGATCCCACATCTGAGGGCCAGTGACACTGCCCTCTACAACTAAGATGGTGAACAACAGCTCCACCTGGAGGTGGGCTGATGTGAGTCCCAGGAAACGGTATAGCTGCAGCCCCTGCTGCAGTGGGCTGCCATAGGCTACAGTGAGTGGCCGGCAGCCAGCATGAGCGGCTGGCAGCGGGTGTGAGCTGCCAAGAGCCACTGTGAGCAGCCATCCAGAGGCCGGCGATCGATCTGCCTCACCCAAGAAGAGCACAATGATGATACCAACGTGGGCCAGTGAAGCAATGTCCTCCACAACTAGACTGAAGAACCAAAGGACAGCAACTTGTCTGTTCCCCTTCCCGATTCCCCAATGCTGTTCCCCTCCCCCAATTCCCCAATAAAATCTTTAAAAAAAAAAGAGAACTGTCTAAATCAGTTGGTCTCAGTGCTGTTAGAGGCACCTAACATTACAGGAATTAATTTTAGAGTTCACCACAGAAACTGCTTGCAGCAGATCTGGGCTAGCGTTTGGGTGACATTCACAATGAAACATCTGGGTGGAGGTGAGCAAACCAGAGACCTGGTATGCTGATTGGGGGGTCCCTCTCAGAGCATGGAGGTATAGAAACTGGGAGTCCTGCTCTACCCACACTGTCAACGCTGCATGCTTGCTGAGGATTCACACTGCCCTGCCGAGTACTCACATCACCCCGAGTACTCTCACATGTCCTGCACAGTACTCACACCAGCCTGCCGTGTACTCACACCATCTTGAGTACTCTTACATCACCCTCCCGAGTACTGACAGCACCTTGCCAAGTACTCACACCACCCTGCCAAATATTCACACCACCCCGAGTACTACCACCATCCCAAGTAATCTCACATCACCCTGCTGAGTACTCACACCTCCCCGCTGAGTAGTCACACTACCCTAAGTACTCACAGCCTGCTGAGTATTCTCACATTGCCCTGCCGAGTACTCACACTGCCCCACAATTGCTGGGAGGTCGAGCTCTTCTGCTGAAGGAAAACCCGGGCTCCTTGGAGCATAGCTGGCAGCATCTGTTCCAGTGTGGCCTTCAGAGGGTGAAATAGGGACATGGTACACACCTGCAGAGAGATAAAGGGGAGAGGAAGAGCTCTGAGGGCTGTGGGCGGTCTCACAGATGCCCCAGTGACCTGTGGGACAGGCTTTTTTGTGTGGCTGTGAGGCTTGCCTGCTTTCGTCCCCATCCCGATGTACTGGGCAGGTAGAGATCTGCTCCAAACTTGGTCTATGAAAGTCATTTTACTTCATGGAGACTGTTTCCCTACCTACAAAATTTACAAATTGGATCTGATTACAAATGGCATAAAGACTGACTGGTAAAGGCTTCTGGAGCCCTGGGTTGAGCAGAATTCTGAGATTTCACAACTGGGGACATGTCTGCAACAGACAAGGGAAAGGATAGTTGTGGCATGGGCACCAGACACTTTCCATCCAAAGGTGGCTGAAGGTCCTTGTAAGCTCTGAACACCAGGCAACTTTCTAGATCAAGGGCCTGCGTATGGTCACTGAAGGTCTAGCTATATGGAAAGTTGTCATCTTTGCAGGATGACATCAGGAAGATGGGCCCCCATGATCCCATTCAGAGTGAAGAGTGGAGCGGGTCCTGACCCTGGGCCATCACAGTGAAGCTCTGGTCCCTGCCTGTGTCCAGGGGGAGGGGGTTCTTCCTGCTCTTCCCAAAACATCTCCTTCAGGAGCCTTCACAACTCTTCTTCTATCACTTAAAAACCTGGTGTTGCTCTGTCCTCAGCTTTCTTATCTTCCACCCTTAAACTTGAGCTCCCCAAGTCAGGGGCTCTCCAATACAACCAGGCAGCCAGCTAAAGGAAAACACAAAGGCCATATCGGGTTTCTGAGTCTGGAGATCAGAGAGGCAGCAACAAGAACCTCTCAACTTCCTTTTCCTGCTGCGCTTTCTCAAGAAGGGTATGGGTCCCACTGCTGTCAAACATCTGGAGGTCCCCAAGTCTCAGCGTTACTTCTTGGAAATTCTGGAACCAGTACCTGGGACAGGCCTCCAGGAGCTTGGTGAATCTGGTCTTTGCTGGTTTTGTTCTGTTTGTAGAAGTTGACTATCATCAGAGCTGCATAGATTTTCCCCACAGTCATCTCATCAGCTAGGGAGATGAGCAGGAAAGGCAGAGAATGCAAAGATTGGAATTTGGGGGAGAAAGGGGACAAGAAAGACAGAGGATATGGGCTGGAGCCCCCACCAGCAGGAATCCTGGACACGCTAAAGCCAAAGGGACTCGGACCTAAGCAGCACTCCAGATGCTGGCGTGTTCCACGTGCAGCTGCACTAACTTTCTGAGGCCCCACTGGGCTTCCAGAGGGGCCTCAGGCTCCCAACAAGATGGGGGCAGAGTTTACTTGTATGCACCTCACCGTTTGGGGCATCTGTAATGGGGGAGTCTCCTTAACTTTTCTCTGGCTTTTCAGAAACCAACTCCCCACACTAGGAGCATGGGTCACTTCCCCCCCCGGCCCGAGTCCTGTCCACATCCCCTCTCCCACAACTCCTGTGTGCCCCTGTAGCCGGAAACGGAGTCTAGACGACTGAGGTGAGCACAGCTCTCCCAGGTGACTGCACAAGCACCATTCCCCAGGTCTCCTTGCTCTGCTCTGGATGGCACACAAAAGGGGGAACTGCTCAGCCTCACTTACTTTTATGGGGTGGCACCAGTAAATCCAACATCTTCTGGGGCAGGTTGGCCATCACAGAGTAAATCTTCCTCAAGTCTGCATCACATTGATGCTGCTCGGTGACAGCTGGGGCAGGAAAAGTGGGGCAATGAGAAGAGAGATGTTAAGAGTCATCCCATAGTCCCTTCCCTGGGGCAACAGGCTGAGCTGAGCAGGCAGCGAGACTCAGTGTGGGGGATATGGGGCAGAGGCAATGCACAGGAAAGGGGGTGGTGAGAAGAAACACTGCTGTGGGGACTGCTCGGAGCTCTCCTTGCCTGAACCTGCCTAGAAAAAGAGGCTGAGCATTCAAGGGGCATTTGTGTGTGTGTGTGTGGGGGGGGTGGTCATGGGAATAGGGAGGTTCATGGTGGTATCCCAGACACTCATCCACTCATTCACTTACATTTATTGAGCACCCATCAAACATCAGCTGATGGACTAAGAGCAAGGAAAGAGGCCCTCTTGGAGGTACATGACTTTAATCGACGACAAAGAAGCCAGAAGTTAAAAATCTGGCATGTTGCAGGGTGGCCGGATGGCTCAACTGGTTAGAGCATGAGTTCTGAGCAACAGGTTGCTGGTTCGATTCCCTCATGGGCCAGTGAGCTGTGCCCTCCACAACTAGATTGAAAACAACAACTTGAGCTGAGCTGCTGCTGAGCTGCCAGTGGGAGGCAGGATGACTCAGTTGGTTAAAGCATGTGCTCTTAACAAGGTTTCTGGTTTGAATCCTGCATGAGATGGTGGGCCACACACTCCACAATTAGATTGAAAATGGCAATTGGACTTGGAGCTGAGCTGTGCCCTCCACAACTAAGGTTGAAGGACAACAACTTGACTTGCAGCTGATGGGTCCTGGAAAAAACACGTTGTTCCCTAAAAAAACACATTGTTCCCCAATAAAGTTTTAAAAAAAATTTGGCATGTCAGATGAAGTGGGGCCAAATGGGAAAGAGCAGGAGGGCTGCCGTTTTTGACAGCCTGCTCAGGAAAGGTCTCAAGAGAAGGTGGCATGTGTGTGGACCCTGAAAGCAGAAAAGGAGCAGCTTTGTGTGTCACATGACAAGCTAGGAAGGCAGCACAGAGGCTGAAGTGGGGGCAGCGGCTGGTTCTGAGAAGGAGTACAACACATCTGTCTTGTGTTCACTTCCGGTTAAGGTTCATTTACACACAGTGTAACCCACCTCTTTAAGTTATCCCATCCTAGGGCCAGACGAGTGGCTCAGTTGGTTAAGAGCTCATTCAAGAGTGCGAGCTAAGTTCTGAGCAATAGCAGTTCGATGCCCAGCCCGAGCTGAGCTGCTGTTGAGCTGCCAACAGGTGGCAGGATGACTCAGCTAAAATAAATAAATAAATAAATAAATAAACAAACAAACCATCCTGTCAGTTTTGGTAAATGCACAGTAGCAAATCCACCACCACAACCAAGACATCGAACACACCCACTGTCAAGTCCCTCAGACCTGTTGCTGCCGACCCCTTAGCCTGCTCCTGGTTCCAGCAATCACTGATATGTTTTCTGTCCTGATAGTTTTGCCTTCTCCAGAATTTTATATAAATGGCATCACAGAAGTGTGCTGCATTTTGGGTCTGATTTCATTCACTCAGCATGTGGATCTGAGGTTCTCCCATGTCATTGGGTGTCTCAGAGTCTGTCGCTGTTGATGGCTGAGCACTAGTTCACTGTATGGACACACCACAGTGTGTTTATCCACTCACTGATGGACATTTGAGTTCTTTACAGTTTGGGACAATTATGGATAAGGCCATAAACATTCGTATACGGGTTTTGTGTGGATGGATGTTTTCATTTCATCCCACTTTTTAAATTTCCATAATGGTTAATGATATTGAGCATCTTAACATGTGTTTATTAGCCCTCCATGTATCTTCTTTGGTGATGTATCTGTTCAAACCCTTCACCTATATTTTTAAAAAGATTTTATTGGGGAATTGGGGGAGGGGAACAGCATTGGGGAATTTGGGAAGGGAACCAGACAAGTAGCTGACCTTTTTGTTCTTCAGTCTAGTTGTGGAGGATGTCGCTTCACTGTCCCATGTTGGTATTATCATTACGCTCTTACCGCATGAGGCAGTTGTTCGCTGGCCATTGGACGGCCACTCACTGGCAGCTCATAGCAGCTCATGAAAGCACACCCCAGCTGCCCACCAGCCCTGCTGCAGCCTACACCATTGCAGGTGATTCACAGAAGCTCAGCTCCAGGTGGAGCTGTTGTTCATGATCTTAGCTGTAGAGGGAGCAGCATCACTGTCACTCATGTGGGATCCGAACCAGGGCCCTGCTGCTCAGAGCGGGAGTCCCAAACAAACTCTTAATCAGCGCGCCACTCGGCCAGCCCTTGGTGTGCTTTTAATTGAACTTTTTTCAAGCTTGTTAACTGCTAATATATGTTGACATACATTCACTTTTTTGAAAAATTTATTTATTTATTTTTAATTAGCTTCAGGTGTACAACACAGTGCAATAGTTATACTCTTTACCCCTCAAAGTGACAACCCCTCCTCCCCCATTTGGCCACCCCACTCCTCTCCCCCATATCACATATATCTATTACACATCCTCTGACTCCCTTCCACATTATAATCCACCTCCCGTGACTATCTATATATTCAATTACAGTTGGTATACAATATTACACAACCTCAGCTTCAGGTGTACAGTACGGTGATCAAGACTCTTCATCCATGAAATGGTCTCCCTAACAAGACATGTGACCATCTGACACCCCACAGAATATTTACAACATTATTAATCATATTCTGCAAACTGTATTTCATATCCAAGAGGCAATAATGTAGTTGCCTATTTTTGCTATCTAATCCCTTCCCCTTCTCCCTCATCCCCACCCCCCTCCCAATTAGCAACCCTGATTTTTCCTCTATATCTATGAGACAGTTTCTGTTTACTTTGCTCATTCATACAGTTTTTCAGATTCCACATTCAGTGAGATCATATGGTATTGGTCTTTTGCTGACTGACTAATTTCACTTAACATAATAGTCTCTAGGTCCATCCATATCATTGCAAATGGTACGATTTCATCCTTCTTTATAGCGGAGTAATACTCCATTGTATAAATATACCACAGTTTCTTAATCCAGTCATCTACTGATGGGCATTTTGGTTGTTTCCAAGTCTTAGCTATTGTAAATAGCGCTGCTATGAACATATGAGTGCATAAATTTTTTTGAATAAGTGTCTTGGATTTTTCAGGATAAATACCTAGGAGTGGAATTGCTGGGTCAAAAGGTAGCTCCATTTCCAGTTTATTGAGATACCTCCATACTGACTTCCATAGTGGCCACACCAATCTGCAATGCCACCAACAGTGTAGCAGGGTCCCCTTTTCCCCACAGCCCCGCCAGCACTTGTTGTTTGTTGATTTATTGATGATAGCCATTCTCACCAGAGTGAGGTGGTATCTCACTGTGGTTTTTATTTGCATTTCCCTAATGACCAGTGAGGTTGAACATTTTTTCATATGCCTGTTGGCCATCTGTATGTCCTCTTTAGAGAAATGTCTCTTTATATCTTCTGCCCATTTTTTAATTGGGTTGTTTGTTTTTTGGTGTTGAGTTTCACGAGTGCTTTATAAATTTTGGATATTAACCCCTTATCAGATATATCGTTGGCAAATATATCCTCCCATTCAGTAGGCTTCCTTTTTGTTTTATTAATGGTTTCTTTTGTTGTGAAAAAACTTTTAAGTCTGATATAATCCCATATGTTCATTTTTTCTTTTGCTTCCCTTGCCCGTAGGGATGTATCAGTAAAAATATTGCTGCGGGTAATGTCTGCAAATGTACTCCCTATATTTTCTTTTAGGAGTTTTATGGTTTCAGGTCTTACATTTAAGTCTTTAATCCATTTTGAATTTGTTCTTGCATATGGTGTAAGGAGGTGGTCCAGTTTCATTTTTTTGCATGTGTCAGTCCAATTTTCCCAGCACCATTTATTGAATAGACTATCTTTACTCCAGTGTAAATTCTTGCTTCCCTTGTCATAGATTAACTGTCCGTAAATGCCTGGATTTATTTCTGGGCTCTCTGTTCTTTTCCACTGATCGATGTGCCTGTTTTTATGCCAATACCAAACTGTCTTGATTACTGTTGCCTTGTAGTAGGTTTTGATGTCTGGTAGCATGATCCCCCCGACTTTGTTCTTATTTCTCAGGATTGCCGAGGCTATTCAGGGTCTTTTATGGTTCCATATAAATTTTAGGATTATATTTTCTATTTCTGTGAAAAATGCCCTTGGTAGCTTGATAGGAATTGCATTGAATCTATATATTGTTTTAGGCAATATGGACATTTTTTTTTTTTTTTTTTTTATATTTATAGTCATGTAATTCAATTCCTAGAAAAAAATATGAATGCATTCTTTAGATGGCTGCCATATTTGTATATGTGCTGTTTCTGTGTGTGATTTAGCATGTTATTCTTTTTTTTTTTTTTTTTAATTTTATTTTATTTTTAATTAGTTTCAGGTGTACAACACAGTGCAATAGTTATACATTTTACCCCTCAAAGTGACAAACCCCCCACCCCCAATACACCCCCCCCACACCCCCCCATATCATATATATCTATTACTCTTCCTCTGACTCTCTTCCACAGTATAATCCACATCCCGTGACTATCTATATATATTCAATTACAGTAGGTATACCACCTCCACTTTAGTAATACAGTGCAGTGATCAAACCTCTATATTAATTCTTCCTATCCAAGAGCATGGTAGGTGTTTCCATTTATTTGTACCTTCTTTTACTTCTTTCTTCAGTGTCTTATATTTTTCTGAGTACAGATCTTTCACTTCTCTGGTTAAATTTATTCCTAGGTATTTTATAGTTCTTGATGCAATTGAAAATGGAACAGTTTTCTTAATTTCTCTTTCCGTTAGTTTATTGTTGGTATATGCAAATACCACTGATTTCTGAACATTGATTTTATATCCTGCTACCTTACTGAATTTGTCTATCAGTTCCAATAGTTTTTTGATGGAGTCTTTGGGGTTCTCTATATACAGTATCATTTTCATCTGCATATAATGACAATTTTACTTCTTCCTTGCCAATTTGGATGCCTCTTATTTCTTTTTGTTGTCTGATTGCTGTGGCTAGAACTTCCAGTACTATGTTGAATAAAAGAGGAGAAAGTGGACAGCCTTTTCTTGTTCCTGATCTTAAGTGGAATGGTTTTAGCTTTTCCCCATTGAGTATGATGTTAGCTGTAGGTTTATCATATATGGCTTTTATTATGTTGAGATATGATCCCTGTATTCCCACTTTGCTAAGGGTTTTTAACATAAATGGCTGTTGGATTTTGTCAAATGCTTTTTCTGCATCTATTGAAATGACCATGTGATCTTTATCCTTCATTTTGTTGATGTGGTGTATCACATTAATTGATTTACGGATGTTGAACCAGCCTTGCACACTAGGGATGAATCCCACTTGATCATGATGTATGATCTTCTTAATATATTGCTGAATTCTGTTTGCTAATATTTTATTGAGAATTTTTGCATCTATATTCATCAGGGAGATTGGCCTGTATTTTTCCTTTTTTGTGCTGTCTTTATCTGGTTTTGGAATCAGGGTGATAGTGGCTTCATTAAAAGAGTTTGGGAGCCTTCCCTCCTTCTGGATTTTTTGGAATAGTTTGAGAAGAATAAGTGATAGTTCTTTTCTGAATGTTTGATAAAATTCACTTGTGAAGCCATCTGGTTCAGGGCTTTTGTTTTTTGGGAGCTTGTCAATTACTGATTCAATTTCCTTGGTAGTAATCAGGCTATTTAGATTTTCTGTTTCTTCTTGTGTTAGCTTTGGAAGGTTGTATGCTTCTAGAAAATTATCCATTTCTTCCAGATTGTCAAATTTGTTGGCATATATTTGCTCATAGTAATTTCTTAGAATTTTTTGTATCCCTGTGATGTCTGTAGTCATTTCCGCTCTTTCATTCCTGATTTTGCTACCTTGAGTCCTCTCTCTTTTTTTTTGATGAGCCTGGCTAGAGGTTTGTCAATCTTGGTTTCATTGATCTTTTGAATTGTTTTTCTGTTCTCTATATTGTTTATTTCTGCTCTGGTCTTTATTATCTCCTTTCTTGTGCTCCCCTTGGGCCTCTTTTGCTGTTGTTTTTCCAGTTCCCTTAGGTGTAAGGATAACCGTTTGATTTGAGATTTTTCTTCCTTCTTTAGGTAGGCCTGCACTGCTATAAACTTCCCTCTTAGGGTTTCTTTCGCAGCATCCCAGAGATTTTGGGTCGTGGTGTTTTCATTTTCGTTTGTCTCGAGGTACCTTTTGATTTCCTCCTTGATCTCATTTGTGACCCACTCACTATTTAGTACCATGTTATTCAGCCTTCACTTATTTGACAGCTTTCCGGGGTTCTTCTTATAATTGATTTCTAGTTTCATAGCATTGTGGTCAGAGAAGACACTTGAAATGATTTCAATCTTCTTAAATTTACTCAGACTTTTTTGTGGCCTAACATGTGGTCTATCTTAGAAAATGTTCCGTGTGTGATTGAGAAGTATGTATATTCTGTAGCTTTGTGTTGAAATGTTCTGAAAATGTCTGAAAAATCCAGCTGGTCTAATGTGTCATTTAAGGTCACTCTTTCTGCGTTGATTTTCTGTCTAAAGGGTCTGTCTACTGGTGACAGTGGGGTGTTGAAGTCCCCTACTATAATAGTGTTACTGTTGATCTCCGTTTTTATGTCTGACAATATCTGTTTTATATATTTAGGAGCTACTTTGTTAGGTGCATAGATGTTTACTACGATTATGTCCTCTTGTTGAATCGATCCCTTTATTGTTATGAAGTGTCCTTCTTTGTCCTTTATTTTATTCTTTAATTTAAAGCCCATTTTATCTCATATAAGTATTGCTACTCCAGCTTTTTTCTCCATTCCATTTGCATGAAATATTTTACTCCATCCCTTTACTTTCAGCCTGTATGTGTCTTTTGATCTGAGGTGTGTCTTTTGTATACAGCATATGCCGGAGTCTTGCTTTCTTATCCATTCATCCACCCTATGTCTTTTGATTGGAGCATTTACTCCGTTTACATTTAACGTGATTATTGATGGGTGTGTATTTATTGCCATTTTGTTATTTGTGTTCCTAGTCCTCTTCTGCTTAAAGAAGCCCATTTAACATAAAGCTGGCTTGGTGGTAATGAATTCCCTTAATTTGTTCTTTTCTGGGAAGCTCTTTATCTCTCCTTCAATTTTAAATGATAGCCTTGCTGGATTCAGCAATCTGGGTTGTAGGCCTTTATTTTTCATCACTTTGGAAAATTCCTGCCACTCCCTTCTGGCCTGCAAAGTTTCTGTAGAAAAGTCGGCTGATAATCTTATTGGGTTTCCCTTGTAAGTAACTTGCTGCCTTTCCTTTGCTTCTTTAAGGATTCTGTCTTTGTCCTTAACCCTTGCCATTTTCACTATCATGTGTCTTGGTGTGGGCCTCTTTGGGATCATCCTGGTTGGAACTCTCTGCACTTCCTGGGCTTGTATTTCAATGTCCTTTGCCAGGTTAGGGGAGTTTTCAGACATTATTACTTCAAATATGTTCTCAATCCCTTCCTCCATCTCTTCTCCTTCTGGAATTCCAATGACCCGTGGGTTATTGCATTTGATGTTGTCCCCCAGCTCTCTTAAACTATTTTCCATGTTTTTCAGTCACTGCTATTTTGTTTTCTATGTCACTGATTCGATTTTCTGCTTCGTCCAATCTTCTAGTCATTCCATCGCATTTGTTATTTAATTCAGTAATTGCATTCTTAAGTTCTAGCTGGTTGCTTTTCATGATTTCTCTATCGTTCTTTATATTTTCATTAATTTCCTTGAGCATTCTAATAATCAGTGTTCTGAACTCTGTCTCCGATAGGTTGTTTACCTCTATTTCCTCTAGTTCCACTGATTCAGGAGGTTTCCTCTGTTCTTTTATTTGGGTTGTATTTCTTTGTCTCCCCATTCTGGTTCACTCTTTGTGCTTGCTTCGATATAACAGATAGATCCCCTAGGTCTCTGAATCTTTTCTGGGTAAACTTATACAGTGTGTGTCCTTTATATTTGAATTACTCAATCTCCCTATTCTCTTGTGCGTGCATATCTGAGGTGTTCCTTGTGTTGTGTGTCTTCACCTGTTGGAATTTAGCTTTGATTACTTTTGGCTTGTCAGTAGATGGGATTGACTTCCAGGTTGATCAGCTGTGAGGATCAGCAGAGTCTGCAGTTTATGAGTTGTTGTGTGAGGCTTGGACCCTTTGGCCCTTGCACCTGTAGCAACTTCCTTTTGGGTGTGACTACTGTATGTCAAACCCAGAAACGCTCTGGTTTTATCTAAAGTTGGCCTGTGGGTATGATGATTCTTGTGTCTCCAGTGCCAGTGTTGGCTAAAGTCCACCAAGCTCTCTTCAGTTTGTCCTCTGCTGTACAAATATTCCTCTGCGTCTTGTGGGAATGAAGACGGCCACCTGACGCCTAGTGTGATCCTGGCACTGCAGGTTTGTTGTACATGAGTATGGTTGTGATGTGTGATTTTAGTTTTTACAAAGTCACTGCCGTTTCTGCTTTTGCCTGTCCCAAGGCAGGCTGTATGCGCTGCAGGCTTGATGAGCGTCTTTGGGCACCCTTTCCGTTGAAAGCCCAGCATGGAGAATGAAAGATCTCTTCACTGCCAAAAGCCCACTGCTAAGAGTGTGTTAATTAGTGCCTCAGCAGCTGAACCTGCCCTGCCTCCCAAGCCTTGCAGGAAAGGTGGGGGTGGGGTAGGTATCTCACTCTGCAGCCTCTTTTGGGGCAGAAATTCTCAACCCCCTACGGGTAAGGAATGCCTTTGTAGTCTGCCCCTACTGCTCCATTTCAGGGTCAGTTTAAGACTCTGGCTTGGCAGGGGCCAGGGTTTCTGAGGGAGGGTGGGGGTGGGTTTTATTTTCTGTTGTTTTTGTTTTTCTTTGGGTTTTTTTTTTTTTTGCTTTCATCTGTTCTCTGTAGTTTGGTCCCTCTGCAGCTTAGGCTGTGGGCTGCACCTCAAGGGTCTTGCCCGCCTTCTTCCCCACTTGTCCGGTCTGCCCACCTTCCAGAAATTGTTGAGTGAGAGTCTTAGTTGCTCTGTGTGATGAGTAGACGTCCCTTTGAAGAGTTACAGAAGTTCAAATTGTGGATATTTCCAGAGAAGAACTCAGGGAGCTCTCCTCACAGCAGCCATCTTTTTTTTTCTACATTCACTTTTTTTATCTGACCTTGTATCCTGTGTCCTTGCTGTACTCACATATTATTTTTAGTAACTTTTTATGGGTTAAAGAAACAGAAGTTTATTCTCAGTTCTGGAGGCCAGAAGCTCAAAATCATGGTGTTGGCAGGGCCAGGATCCCTCCAGTGAGGGAGGATGAATATATCTTTCTTATCTCTTTTTAGCTTCTGGTTGTTTCCAAAAATTTCTGGCACTAGTTAGCTTGTAGACGACTCAGTCCTATTAACTTCAACTTTTTATTAGACTTTTTGGCACTTTCTGCATTGATAATCATGTTAGTTGTGAACAGAGGCAGTTTTACTTGTTCCTTTTCAAGTGATACACCTCTTATTTCCTTTTGTTGACTTATTACAATGGCTATGACCTCAAGTATGATGTTGAACAAGAACGGTGACAGCAGATACCCTTGTTTCGTTTTTGATCTTAGAAGGAAAGAAGTCAGTCTTTCTTTGTTAAGTATGTCATTAGCTGTAGGTTTTTCAAAGATATCCTTTACAGATTGAGAACATTTCCTTTAATTTCTACTTTATGCAGAATATTCTAAAAATCAAGAATGGATGTTGAATTTTGTTACATGCATTTTCTGCATGTATTGAGATGATTGTTTCGTCTTTTTTTTTCCAATATATTACATTGTATTGACTGATTTTTCACCTTGAACCAACCTTGCACTCTTGGCATTTGTCATCATGTATTACTCTATATAATATATATGGCTAGATTCAGTTTGCCTTAATTGTATTCAAGATTTTTGTGTCTATATTCATGAAGAATGCTTGTCTGTAATTTTCTTTTCTTTTTAAGATTTTATTGGGGAATTGAAGGAGGGGAACAGTGTTGGAGAATTGGGGGAGGGAACCGGCCAAGTTGTTGTTCTTCAATCTTCATTGTGGAGGGCGCCAGTCTCCATCTGGCTTCCTATTGGCAGGTTGTGGTCTCTAAGTTCAAGGTGCTGTGTCCAATCTTACTTGCAGGTGGCCATAGCTACCATCCCATGCGGGATTCGAACCAGCAGCCTTGTTGTTAAGAGTGCACGCTCTATCCTCTGAGCCGTCTAGGGGGCAGCTCAGCCAAAGGTACTGAGTTCAGTCTTAGTTGCGGGTGAGCGTAGCCCACCATTGAACAGGCAATCTTGTTGTTACACCAGCTGAGCCATCCTGCCACCTGTTGGAAGCTCAGGGGCAGCTCAGGTAGGGTGCACTGTTCACTGGCCCATGTGAGATCGAACCGGTGGCCCTGTTGCTCAGAGCAAGTGCTCTAAACCAACTCTTAAGCAGCTGAGCCACTCAGCCAGCCAGTAATTTTCTTTTCTTGTTATGTTTCTGTCCAGTTTTGGTATCAGAGTAATGCTGGCCTTGTAAAATTAAGTTCAGAAGTATCCTCTCTTTTTCTATTTTGTGGAATAGTTTGTATAGAATGGTGTTATTTCTTCCTTAAGTGTTTGGTAGAGTTCACCAATAGAGCTAATAGGGCCTGGGATTTTCTTTGTTGGAAGGTTCTTAACTATGAATATAATTTACTATGTAAAGTAGTACTCAGGTTGCTTATTCCTTGACCCCGCCCCCCCCGGGTTATCTATTCTTAAATGGGCTTAATAGTTAGTGTCAAGGAATTTTTATTTTTTATTTTATTTATTTATTTATTTTTTTAGCTGAGCCATCCTGCCACCTGTTGGCAGCTCAGCATGGGCCGGGAATCCCACTGGCAACCCTGTTGCTCAGAGCTCACACTCTTGAGCAAGCTCTTAAGCAACTGAGCGACTCTGTCAAGGAATTCTTGCATTTCATTTAAGTCGTTGAAGTTTTTGACAAAAAGCTGTTCATAAAATTTCCTTGTTTTCTATCTACTGTAGGCAGGATTTGCAATGATGTTTACTCTTTCATTCTCATGTTGGTTATTTTTATCTTCTTTTTGTCTTGATCAGTCTAGCTAGAGGAATTTTATTGATTTGATCTTGAACATGATCATTCTGGCTGTCGTGTTGAAGGGAGACTGACAGGGCAGGAGCAGAAGCAGGTCATGTGAAGCTAAGGCAACAAGCCTGTCAAGGGCTAACAGAGAACAGCTCACACCAGGAGTTGACAGTGGGCAAAACTGGGAAAAGGGGCCACATGCTGGATGTGTTTTGAAGGTGGAGTCAGAAGTCAGAATAAGAGTTCAGATATGAATCAGAAAGAGGGTAAGAAAAAAGGGGAGAAAAGAATGAATCCAACAGTTTTATCTTGAGTGAATGGAGACAAAGAAACTATGGGCTTTCTAGGGCTTAAGGGGCCAGTGAACTTTGGAAAGCTTGTGGGCCTTCTAGTTCAGGTGACAGGTAACCTACAGGATATAGAGGTCTGGAGCTCTGGAGGCCTGGACTTAAAATACAAAATTGGAATTCACAGTATTTAAAGACATGGGAGTAGGTGAGACTGGGAGATGAGACAAGCCCAAAAAGGAGAAACAAAAGGGTTCCACACACAAGGGAATAAGAACTGAGAAAAGGTTGCAGATGGGTCTGTGATATAAGGGCTTAGAACTTGGAGGTCACTGGGGAGCTGAACAAGAGCAATCTCAGGGACGTGTTGGGGTGACAGCCCAGAGCAACAATACAAACTACCCTCTCCAGGAGCTGGCTGCTCTGAAGCGAACAAGAAAGACAGGGACATTGAATGAAGGGGAAGAGAGGAATTTTTTAAAGATGGGAGAAATGATAGTGATTATATATATATATATATATATATATATATATATATATATATATACAGATAATCCAGTAGAGAGAGGAAAATGATGGGGCAAGATATCAGGTGGATAATGAAAACAGGCTGGGAGTGGCCTCAGATCGTCCACCATACAAGTTGGCTGAGCTTAGGGCCTGGAGACTGGGAGGAGGGTGATGTAGAGGGCGGGGCAGGTCCTCTCTGTGACTCGAATGCTCTCTGTGGAGAGTCACAGTCTGCCTAATTGAGCACAAGCTATATGGTCTTGTTGGCAAGTCCAGGAGAGGGCCTGGTGAAGGACTGGGCTCCCTATGGGGGAGGGGCACAGAAGGCACTCAGACTCCACCCCAGAGGGTGCTGCCCCACTAGTTGAGCCAGGCCGTGTTCCAGCTTCACTAGCTATGGGGAACCCAGACAAGGTGTTTCACGTCACTGCAACTCAATTTTTTTTATATAAAAAAGGGAACCTTACAGAGCTAACATGTTGGATGGTTATCAGGGGACAAAGTCAGTGCCCAAAACAGGTGTCATGGGCAGCTCTCCTCAGTCCCTTCCAGACAGGCCCCCTCACCCTGCTCCCTGCATACCCACCCTGGGGTGGCTCTCAAGGGCAGGTGCATGGCCCTGCTTTGGTGTCACCATGGCCCCCAAGGCTGCCCTGCTCACCTGGAGCAAGCTTGGTGTCCAGTACAGTCCAGATGAGGGCCATCAGTGTGGATGTGAAGTGGACAATCATGTCCTCATTGGAGATGGGCATATTCGTGTGAACCAGATACTGGGGACAAGGGACAGATCAAAGCCCGGCCATCGGGTCCCACCTGGACCACAGTGCTTGAGGCCCTCGAGGCTGGGCTGGCTTCTTGGGCTAGTCCCTGCAGGTGCCAGGACAGGAGAGGTTTTCTAGCATTCACACCTAACCCTGGCCCCCCTCACTGAGGGTTCTCCTAGCTGCAGAAAAGCAGAAGTCTGGGGACAGATGACCAGGTGGCAGGCAAGCAGCCTGAGTTCCTCCAAGGCACTTCCTCACTAGAGGCCCCCTACCCAAGGCTGAGGACGGAGGCATCCGGCCGAGCCTGGGACAGCCCCCAGACAGGAGGGAGGGAATACCCTTGTCCTAACAGCCTGCCCAGCCTCGCCCCCTCCACAGCAGCCTGGACCTCTGCACAACGGGTGGGAAGCCAAGTACAGCTCTGAGGTCTAGCTCCAGCCCTAGGAAGAATTCTGCCTCCCGCCACCCAGCAAGGCAGCTTGGAAGAAACATGGCCCTCACACAAGACAGCCCGGGAGCCTTGGAGACCAGCTCCAGATGGAAAGACCCAGAAGATGCGACTGTGCAGTGCCTTGGGCTCAGCCTGCAGCCTGGGGCTGGCAGGGAGTGGCCGGGGCTGTCTGCAGAAACACAAGTGCTCCAGACCAGACTGGGGCAGGGCCTGCAGCTCTGCTCCATTTCCCTGTCACGTGAAAAGTACCCTTTCCTCTTTGCAGCTTCCAGGACAAAACAGCTGTGTCTGTACTGCACTCCTCTGGGCACAACCAGCAGCTACCCAGGGCCTGAGGTTGAGAACCAGGAGGAAAGGTGTCTCAGGTGTGTCTGCCATGTCTTGAGCATGAAGGGGCATCTCGTCCCTTTCCACAGAACGGGAGCTAGAGATGGGGGCACAGGGCCCTTCCCTGGGGTCTTCTTATCTTCTCCCAAGCCTGCAGTCTGTGACAGAACAGCCCCTCTTCCCCTTCTCTGGGGAGGCCTACTCTGTCCCCAGCCCTGCCCCCAGTGTCCTGGCCCCAAATTTACTTCTCTGTCTGATAGAGGGTGGGTGAATAGACAGGAACCCAGACTCTGTGCCCTGAATGCTGGCAAAGCCCTGCTTAGCACATTCAGTCCTGGTCCCAGGACTTCACACAAGGAAGGACAGCTTCCCAGAGCACAGCACCCCTGCTGACCAGCACTGGTGGCAGTGGGAGAGGTGGAGGGATTCCTCTCCGGGGAGCTGGGGAGTCAGGGACCCTGAAGGAGGAGCAAAGCAGGTGACTTCCAAAAGAGGGCGGCTCCATCCAGGGTACCTTCACCAGAGGGCCTGCAGTTGAGGAGGCAGCAGAGGGGCTAGGCCAATCTAGACAGGAGTATGCCCAGTGCCTGGACTCTCAGCAACAGGGTCTGTACCTCCTGTACCCTCCCCAGTGCACCAAGCCCACCCACTGCAACCACCCTGAGGTCACTCCTGGCCTCTTCGTGCCCAGGGCCTTGGAGCTGGCCAACATAGCCGGGGAGGGGTTCCGAAGCACACCCTATCAGGGCCCTCCCTGCCCATCTGGCCCCAGGTGTCAGTGCGGACTGAGCTCTCCTTCTTGGCTTCAAAGCTACAGCCCTGCATGCAGGGTCTGCAGGCAGGCACGACACTCATGCCAGATAGGGGAGGGCTGAGAAGATACCAGAGGCATCTGTGTGTGCCTTGGGAGAGCCACTTAGCTCCCAAAGGCTCTGATGAGCCAAGCGACAGACACAGGTCCAGAACAATGGCAGAGATGGTGCAGATAGAATCAGAGATGAAGGCTCTGGCGGGAAGGTGACTCAGAGAGGGAGACAGCAGGGAGACTCCAGACACATGTTGGCTCTTTGCAGGGGGCACTTTGGCTGTGTGTGGGCTCTGGAGAAACATGAAGGGGGATTGAGGAGCATAGGCAGGTGGGAGCAGGTGGGCTGGGGCCCTGGGACCTGCTTGCCCACCAGGAAGGAAGCCTCGTGATGTCCCGACCTTTACTCCCTGTCCTTGCAGCTCAGTCCCCTGTACTGCTCAGCAGTGGAGTCAGGGGTCCCAAGCACACCTGGGCCCCCAAGGCTTTGTCACCCTGCTTGGCCCTCTGAAGCCCCTTGAATGACAGCAGGATGCTTCTCCCTGGCACCCCTTCCTCCTTGATTCCACAGGGCCTCCTTTCTACCATGGGGCCTACCAGACTCTGGAGACAACATGTCCCCCCGGGCTGACTGCAGAACCAGAGCCCAAAACAAAACAGCCTCTGTCAAAAAAGCTGGTCGGCCCAGCTACCAGAAAAGGGAAGGGAAGGGGAGAAGGCAAGTGGCAGGCTCTGTGTTCCTGAGCCTCTGGGAGCTCTCAGGGGAAGCCCTGGCTGTACACTGTCCCTCTGTCTGGGAAGGAAGGGGAGATGGTTGGGACCAAAAAAAAGAAGAGACAGGGAGAAGCAGAGTGGCAGACACACAGATGACAAGCCCTGCCAGCACAGCCAGCCTTCCGTGCAGGGTCCGGGTCTCTACAATGTATGCCACTCGTGCAGGGCACTTCTTCCCCAGTGCCAGGGGTGCGGACATGTGTTTCAGCATCTTGAACATGACACTGTAACTGATTTGCCCATTGGAGACCCAGCCAGGAGAGGCAGAGGCAGAGGGGTTCGCAGGAAGCCAGGAGGAAGCAGACAAGAGAACAGACCCAGTTAGTGGCCTCACAGTAAATGCCCAGTGGCAGGGGAGTGGGGGAAATAAGGTGCTACTGTGCTCCTCTCACTGGAACTGCAATGCCTGCCTCAGCTCGCTGCAGCCCCATGCAAGGCAGCAGCAGGTGGTGTCTGGCTAGTGAGCATGGAGGGCTGAGGAGGGGCTGCATGGGATGGCTTTGTGGTATCCACTTCTGATTTCACACTTTTAGAAACCATAGAACACGGCACATCAGAAAACAGCTGTTTCACCTTGTTGGGAGAGTTGGTAGGCAGAGTGGTGTGACCGATGAGGCCTGAGAACCATGACTGAAACCCCAGCCCCCTTAACATCCAGTTTGTTTCCAAGTTAGCCTAGAGGCTAAAAATGTGGAGAGAAATCTAAGACAAGCAAGAAAACGAGAGCAGGAGCCATGTTGTTCTGCAGCGAGCCCAGAGGCTCCAGAGGCCAGTTCTGCTGCTAGCCCAGGGACCCTGGCAGTTGCTGGGGCCAGGACTGGGCAGGAAGTGGGGGGTTGTGAGGCAGGGGCAGGACCAATACACGGGCCAGGGCTCATGGTTCAGGAAAGTGTCTCGGGGCCAATAACTGTATCTTCCCAAGGTAGACAGGCCACTAGGTCTGAAGCCTCACCTCCACTCATGGGGCACCTGCTTGAGCCCCAGAGACACAGTCAGCTTCAGGCTGCCCAGGAGAAAAAGGGAATAGCCTCTTCTGGGCAGGCAGGTCCACCCCGATGTCTGGCCCCCACCCAGGGCTCCCAGCCGTGGCTGTGGGTCAGTCGGGAGGGAAAGTGGGAGTGCCCGTCTTTGGACCAGAACAGCCTGTGTTGTTGGGCTCTTCTGACCCAGAGGGGCAGTTGCTCCCAGTCGGCTAGTGCCCATATCGCTTCTTTGGTCCCTTGGCCCCAGGCTCTCTGACCATTAGCCTGCCTTCAAGAGCCTAGAGCAGAACTGGCTGAGAATGCCCTTCTGGTCCCTGGCATCCACCCAGCGGCCAACCAGCCAGAAAGTGTTGTGTGCACTGTCTCTTAAGACTGTCCCCAGCTAGGTGGAAGGGTCCGGAGATTAGAGAGGGACAAAGAGGGCAGGGGTGGAAAGGCAGAGAGGTGAGGTCAGTCGTCCTCAGACTAGGCAAGGAGTGTGTGCTGTACTTGCTTGCATCTCGGCAGGGAAGAGCGTGGACGGAGGCTCTGAGACTGCAAACCTTATGGGCTGAGCTAGGAAGGCAGTTCTTTGCAAGGCCAACAGGTGGCGCAATACAGTGCAAGACACATCCTGACAACGCACCGGCCACGGGAGAGGAAACGTCACAGGTTCCAGCCCCCAGGGATTGGCGGACCCATCCTGCCCCACTCAGCCTGTGCTGTGAGCTGTGGGTGTGGCCAGGGTAGCCCCTGCTGGGAGCCCTGGGCTTGGGGCACCCGGGGAGGCATGGCCACCCCCAGGTCCCAGAGCTGCACAGGCTGGAGACATTCCATGCAGAAAAGGACCCGGTGCCACAGCCATCTCCACCTGGGAGTGTCAGCACATACCCTGCTGCATGGGCGCCTGAGCCCCCAGGGGCTCTCCCAACTGTCCGCACTTCCCTGAACACACTGCCTTCCCCTGGATCCTGGGGTCTGGCTAAGGACCTGCCTCCCTCCCCAGTCCACAGGGACGCTTCTCTCTCCTGCACTATGTTCCGTTATCCAGTCAGCTCCAAATCGGGTGGCATTTACTTCCAGGGAAAAGGGAATAAAGAGTAAGCTCACTCTGGCCTCACCCACAGTGTGTGCCAGGCCCGATGGGCCCAAGGGACCACCCCAAAAGCAAGGGAAGCAGAGGGGCACAGCCCTGACTGTCGGCCTGCCCCCATCCACAGCCTTCCCCTTGGCTCATCTTTCTTCTGCCATCAACCCCTCAGATGCCAGCAGACTGATTGCAGAACTGTCCCCACTGTCTATAAAACAATGTCAAAGCTACTTTTTTAACCCGGATTCCAAGACCTTTTTCGACGTATCCTAGCCGTCCTCTCAGTCTCTTTGCAACACTTTGTCCTCGCCAGCCAGACAAAGCCAGTATCCATCCCCTTCATCACCACTCCCGCCCTTTTCTGCAGCCCATCTATCCTGCCCCCTTCACTCTGGCTCAGTGCCACCTCCTGACAGACTCACACACACCCTGCCTCACCCCCAGACTCTTCTTTCCTTCCAGGACCCAGGTGGGCTGAACACGTGGAGACCACAGCCCAAGTCCCCAGCACATGCAGGTGCTCAGGATGCCGGCCGCACACATGGATGAACTTAAAGGTGAGCAAGACACCACTCACAGTGGGCGTCATGGGGATGCGCCCCTCCAGTCCACCCATCACCTCTCAGTGTAGAAATGATCTGAGCAAAGCCAGTGTGGCCTGAGCCCACTTCCTGTTTGTCCCACCCATGGCTGACTGGGCACATACTGGTCTGCAACTCACAGAGATGGGGGTACCACCCACTCTTGCAGGCCTGCACTGACCTGCCTTTGCCCATTAGTCCAAGTCTCATCCTTAACAATCTGTTTTCTGCATCACAATCGCTTGAAAAAATGTGCCTGGGATGGCAGCCTGTCTTTAGGCCAGTTGAAATGACTGTTCTAGAACAAGACTCAATCCTGCCTGAGAAGGACCAGGCCTGGGTGTGTGGTAAGCCCGCCATCCAACATGACTGTCCTTGCTGACCAGAGAACCTGTGAAGGCCCTGAGCCTGTAAACTCCAGCACGAGCTCTGGCCATGGCATGGCACCTGTGGTGATGAGTCAGGACAGTGACAGGGCTCTCTGAGGCCATAAAAATGGTCCTGTGAGAAGACAGTGAACTGCCACTCAGTGAGAACTCAGAGTCCTGCAAATGCTCTAAAAATGCTCCTGGATCCCTGGTAGCATCCTGAGGGCAAGACTGAAGGTCTCAGAGGAGGGTTTTCAGCTTGGAAAGATGCATCCAAGCACACGGAGACTGAGGAGGAGCCAGCTGCTGAAAGGGGGAGCCAGC
The DNA here is from genome assembly GCA_033961575.1 of Aselliscus stoliczkanus. NCBI lineage: Eukaryota > Metazoa > Chordata > Mammalia > Chiroptera > Hipposideridae > Aselliscus > Aselliscus stoliczkanus. The sequence continues at coordinate 73,391,615 of CM066731.1, read as the reverse complement.
ACAGCCCCAAGTGGGCATAGTGGAGCCCTGGATCCAGCCAAACCCAAGGGGGATGCACACTAGAAATGTGGCTGGAGCCCCCCAGCCATTCCCTGAGATCCATGACTTTGGACCAGCCCTAAGGACCCAGAGCAGATGGCTCACTCACCACGCAGCTGGGTCGTACTCCTCAGCCCACACCCAGATGAACTCGTCCAGGTGGTGCAGCCCCAGGATGGAAGAGTCCCTCATGAGGTACTCAAAGTTCTCCATGATGATAGCCACAAAGAGGGTCAACATCTACAGGACAGGACAGAAGAGAGGTGACACAGAGAGCCCCAGCCTGCCCGTCCCACCAACCTAACCCTCCAGCCAGTCTGTGTGACACAAACAGGGTGGTAGAGGTCACCTGCCTCTGAACTGCCCGCCCCCCACTCCTCAATAGCAGCAGCCTTGGCCCAAGGCCTAACCCTGACCCGACATGCAGGCCTCTACTCTAGTTCCACTGCCCCATCATCTCACGTCCACGGTTCATCTGCCATCCAGGTTCACCTTCCCCCACTCTGCGGGCCTGTCCTGGTCTCCTTTCAATGGTGACTGTGGAGTTAACAGTTTGCTCACAGGAGACCAACAGCTCAGGTTCTCCTTCTTTGTACTTGTGAAGCTCACAGAGCACATAATTAGCCATTTTGAAACATAAAGCTCGGCAGCATTCAGTATATTCACCACGTTGTGCGATCCCTGGCTACCCAGTTCCTAAATATGTGATGACCCAGAAGACGTCCTTCTTCCCACTCCCTGGCAACCACCAACATCCTTTCTGTCAATAGATTTGTCTACTTGGGATATTTCATATAGAAGGAATCACACAATATATGACCTTTTGTGTCTGACTTCTTTCACTGAGCAATGTTTTCGAGGTTCACCATATTGTTGTGTGTGTCAGAATTTCATCGATTTTCATAGCTGAATGCTATAACATGACAGGTACAGACCACAGTCTGTTTTCCACCATCCACTGATGGATGCGGGGCTTGCTTCCACCTCTTGGCTGTTACGGTTAATGCTGCTGTGAACACTCATGTACGAGTTTCTGCATGGACATGCTTTTTCATTTCTCTTGGGTGGAACTGATGGGTCACATGATAATGCATATATTTTGGGGAACTTATGAACTGTTTTTCACAAAAGCTGCTGTGTATTACATTCCCATCAGCAATATACAAGGGTTCTTCTTTATTCATATCCTAACAAAACTTGCCATTTTCCTTTCTTTTAAAATTATTATTCTAGTCTTTCTACTGGGTGTACAGTAGTATCTCATTGTGGATTTTATTTGCATTTCCACAGTGATCTGTGATATTGGGTGTCTTCATATACTTGTTGGCTACTGGCATATCTTCTTTGGGAAAATGTTTATTCTGAATCTTAGCCCATTTTTCTATGGTTGTTTGTCTCTTTGTTGTTGAGCTATAAGGGCTCTTTATATATTTTGGCTAGAAAGCTCTTATAAAATATGTGACTTGTAAATAGTCTCTCCCATTCCTTAGATTGTATTTTCACATTATTGACACTGTCCTTTCATGCACAAAAGTTTTTAATTTTCAGCTGACCAGTTTATCTATCTTTTCTTTTGTTGCCCATGATTTTGGAGTAAAAACTAAGAGTCCTTTGCAAAGTCTGAGGCCTTGATTTTCCATCTATATTTTCTTGTAAGAGATTTATGGGTTAAGCTCTTATATTTAGGTATGTAGTTGATTTTGAATAATTTTTTTAAAATTCTTTATTGTGAAATAAACATTTTTTTAAAATGAGCTTCAGGTATACAACACAGTGCAATAGTTATACCTTTTACCCCTCAAAGTGACAACCCCACTCCCCCAATTCGCCACCCCACTCTCTCCCCCATACCATACATATCTATTAAAATTCCTTTGACTCCCTTCCACAGTAGAATCCATATCCCATGACTATCTATATATTCAATTACAGTTGGTATACAATATTATACAACATCAGTTTCAGGTATACAGTGCAGTGATCAAGCCTCTACTCCATCCATGAAGTGGTCACCCTAACAAGACATGTGACCATCTGACACCCCACAAAATATTTACAACATTATTATATTCCCCGAACTGTCTTTAATATCCCTGTGTAAATATTGTAGTTACCTATTTATGCTGTCTAATCCCTTCTCCCTCATCCCCACCCCCTCGCAACTAGCAACCGTCAGTTTTTCCTCTATATGTATGAGTCTGTTTCTGATTACTTTGCTCATTCATTCAGTTTTTCAGATTCCACATATAAGTGAGATCATATGGTGTTTGTCTTTCTCTCACTGACGTATTTCACTTAACATAATAGTCTCTAGATCCATCCATATCATTGCAAATGGTACGACTTCATACTTCTTTAGACTGGAGTAATATACTCCATTGTATAAATGTACCACAGTTTCTTAATCCAGTCATCTACCGATGGGCATTTTGGTTGTTTCCAAGTCTTGGCTATTGTAAATAGCACTGCAGTAAACATAGGGGTGCCAATATCTTTTTGAATTAGAGACTTGGATTCCTCTGTGTAGACATCCAAGGGTGGAATTGCTGGGTCATATGGTAGTTCCATTTCAAGTTTTTTGAGATACCTCCATACTGATTTCCATAATGGCTGCACCAATCTGCAGTCCCACCAACAGTGCACCAGGGATCCCTTTACTCCACACCCTCGCCAGCACTTGTTGCTCGCTGACTTATTGATGATAGCCATTCTGACCAGAGAGAGGTGGTATCTCATTGTGGTTTTTATTTGCATTTCTCTGATGATTAGTGAGGTTGAACATTTTTTCATATGCCTGTTGGCCATCTGTATGTCCTCTTTAGAGAAATGCCACTTCATATCCTCTGCCTATTTTTTTAATTGGGTTGTTTGGTTTTTTGGTGTTGAGTTTCATGAGTGTTTTATAAATTTTGGATATTAACCCCTTATCAGCTTTACTGTTGACAAATATCTTCTCCCATTCAGTAGACTGCCTTTTTGTTTTATTGAAGATTTCCTATGCTGTGAAAAAAATTTTCAGTTTGATGTAATCCCATATGTTCATTTTTTTCTTTTACTTCCCTAGCCAGAGGGGATATATCAGTAACAATATGACTCAGGGTAATGTCTGCAAACTAACTTCCTATGTTTTCTTTTATGGTTTCAGGTCTTACATTTAAGTCTTTAATCCATTTTGAGTTTGTTGTCGTATATGGTGTAAGTAGGTGGTCCATTTTCATTTTTTTCACGTCTCATTCCAATTTTCCCAGCACCATTTATTAAATAGATTATCTTTACTCCAATGTAAATTCTAGCTTCCATTGTCATACATTAAGTGACCATATATGGATGGGTTTATTCCGGGGCTCTCTATTGTGTTCCAATGTTCTGTGTCTGCTTTTATGCCAGTACCATACTGTTTTGATTACTGTAGCCTTGTAGTATGTTTTGATGTCAGGTAGCGTGATGCTTCCCACTTTTTTCTTATTTCTCAAAATTGCCATGGTTATTCGGGGTCTTTAGATGTTCTATAAAAATTTTCAGATTCTGTGTTTTATTTCTGATAAAAATGTTCTTGGTAGTTTGATTGGAATTGCAATTAATTGCAATCTATATATTGCCTTAGATAGTATTGACATTTTAACTATATTAATTCTTCCTATCCATGAACGTAGTACATATTTCTATTTATTTGGATCTTCTTTGATCTCTCTCTTCAGTGTCTCATAATTTTCTGAGTACAGGTCTTTTACTTCTTTAGTTAAATTGATTCCTAGATATTTTATTGTTTTTGAAGCAATTGTAAAAGGGATTGATTTCCTGATTTCTTCTTCTGATAGTTTATTATTGGTGTATACAAATGCAACTGATTTCTGAATATTAATTTTGTATCCTGCTTCCATACCAAATTTATTTGTCAGTTCTAGCAGTTTTTTGGTGGAGTCTGTGGGATTCTCTGTATATAATATCACGTCATCTGCATATAATGAAAATTTTACTTCCTCTTTTCCAATTTGAATGCCTTCTACTTCATTTTGTTCTCTGATTGCTGTGGCAAGAACTTCCAGAACTATGTTAAATAGAAGTCATGAAATTGGGCAGCCTTGTCTTGTTCCTGATCTTAAGAGGAAAGCTTTTAGCCTTTCCCCACTGAGTATGATGTTTGCTGTGGGCTTATCATATATGGCCTCTATTATGTTGAGATATGATCCCAGTATTCCCACTTTGCTAAGAGTTTTTATCATAAATCGCTAGTAGATTTTGTCAAATGCATTTCCTGCATCTATTGATATGATCATATGATTTTTATATTTCATTTTGTTAATGTGATGCATTATATTAACTGATTTGTGGATATTGAACCAAGCTTGCATACCAGGAATGAATCCCACTTGATCGTGGTGTATGATCTTTTAAATGTGAGGCTGAATTCAGTTTCCTAATATTTTGTTGAGAATTTTTGAATCTGTGTTCATGAGGGATATCGGCCTGTAGTTTTCCTTTTTTGTAATATCTTTGTCTGACTTTGGAATCATGGTGATAGTGGCTTCATAATAAGAGTTTGGGAGCCTTCCCTCCTTCTGTTTTTTTGGAATAGTTTGAGGAGAATAGAAAAGAACTAATTATTTTTTTTTAATGTTTTCTAAAATTCACATGTGAAGCCATCTGGTTCCGGGCTTTTGTTTGTTGGAAAATTGTTGACTACTGGTTCAATTTCTTTGGCAGTAATCAGTCTGTTCAGAGTTTCTGTTTCTTTTTGATTCAGACTGGGTAGATTGTTTACTTCTAGAAATTTATCCATTTCTTCCAGATTGTTGAATTTGTTAGCGTGTATTTGCTCAAAGTATTTTCTTAAAATTTTCTGTATTTCTGTGGTATCTGTTGTCACTTCTCCTCTTTCATTTCTGATTTTATTAATTTGGATCCTCTCTCTCTTTTTCTTGGTGAGTTTGGGAAAGGGTTTGTTGATTTTGTTTATCTTTTCAAAAAACCAACTCTTGGTTTCATTGATCTTTTGTATTGTTTTTTTGTGCTCTATTTCATTTATTTCTGCTCTGGTCTTTATTATTTTCTTCCCTATACTCCCTTTAGGCTTGTTTTGCTGTTCTTTTTGAGTTCTCTTCGGTGTAAAGAGAGTCTGTTGATTTGAGTCTTTTATTCCTTTTTTAGGTAGGCTTGCACTGCTATGGACTTCCCTCTTAGGACTGCATTCGCTGAATCCCAGAGATATTGGGTCTTGTGTTTTCAGTTTCGTTTGACTGAACATATCTTTTGATTTTCTCCTTGATCTCATTTTTGACCCCCTCACTATTTAGTAGCATTTTATTTAGTGTCCATGTATTTGTAGGCTTTCCAGAGGTCTTCTTATAATTGATTTCTAGTTTCATAGCATTGTGGTCAGAGAAGACACCTCGTATGATTTCAATCTTCTTAAATTTGTTGAGATGTTTTATGGCCTAACATGTGGTCTATCTTGGAAAATGTTCCATGTGCACTGAAGAAAAATGTATATTCTGTAGCTTTGGGGTGAAACGTTCTAAAAATATCAATTAAATCCAGCTGGTCTAAAGTGTCATTTAAGGCCACTATGGCCGTGTTGGTTTTCTGTCTGGAGGATCTGTCCATTGGTGACAATGGGGTGTTGAAGTCCCCTACTATGATAGTGTTATTGTTGATATCTGTCTTTATGTCTGTCAAAATCTGTTTTATATATTTAGGAGCTCCTATATTGGGTGCACAGATGTTCACTAGTGTTATGCCCTCTTGTTGAATTGATCCCTTTATTATTATGTAATGCCCTTTTTTGTCTTTTATTGAAGACTTCAATTTAAAGTATTATGTCCAAAATAATTAGTGCTACTCCACCTTTTTTCTCAAATTTATTTGCATGAAATATCTTATTCCATCCCTGTACTTTCAGTCCATGTGTGTCTTTTGCTCTGAAATGAGTCTCTTGTAGATAGTACATACATGGGTCCTGTTTTCTTATCCATTCAGCCACTCTGTGTCTTTTGATTGGAGAATTTAGCCCATTCACATTTAAAGTGATTACTGATAGGTGCATATTTATTGCCATTTTGTTACTTGTATTTCTTTTCATCCTGAATTAGCCTGTTTCCCCCTTTCTTCTGTTTAAAAAGGCCCTTTTAACGTTTCCTGCAATGATGGCTTGGTTGTGATGAACTCCTTAAGCTTATTGTTTTCTGAGAAGTTCTTTATCTCTCCTTTGATTTTAAGTAATAGTGATGCTGGGTAGAGCAATCTTGGTTGTAGACCTTTATTTTGTGTCACTTTGAATATCTCCTGTCACTTCCTTCTGGCCTGCAGAGTTTCTGTAGAAAAGTCAGCAGTTAGTCCTATAGCAGTTCCTTTGTATGTAACCTGCTGTCTTTCTCTTGCTGCTTTTAGGATTCTGTCTTTGTCTTTAAGCTTTGCCATTTTAACTATGATGTGTCTTGGTGTGGGCCTGTTTGGAAATCTGCACTTCCTGGGCTTTACGTCGATTTCCTTCACCAGGGTAGGGAATTTTTCAGTCATTATTTCTTTAAATACATTCTCAATCCCTTGCTTCTTCTCGTCTCCTTCTGGTATTCCCATTGTGCGACTATTGTTGTATTTCATGTTGTCCCAGAGGTCTCTTAAACTATTTTTATTCTTTTCTATTCTTTTTTCTTTTAGTTGTTCCAACTGGGTGATTTTTGCTATTTTGTCTTCTAATTTGCTGATCCACTACTCTGCTTCATCTATTCTACTGGTGATTCCTTCGAATGTGTTCTTCATTTCAGTTATTGTATTCTTTTGTTCTAACTGGTTGTTTTTTATGGTTTCCATATCCTTCTTTATGTCCTCGCTCAGTTCCTTAAACAGTCTTATCATCAGTGTTCTAAACTCTGTCTCTGAAAATTTGGATATCTCTGTTTCATTTAGTTCCATTTCTAGAGGTTTCTTTTGATCTTTTACTTGGGACATGCTTCTTTGTTTTTTCATTCTGTCTGTCGTGCTGTGAATGCTTTGATGTATTAGATAGATCACCGTGAAAGAAGAGAGAAAAAAAAGAAAAGAAAAAAAGAGGTGGAGGCTCTCCATCCTGTTTAATTTGCAGACCACTTGCTCAGCAATAGAGTCTCTGGGTGACACAGCACCAGCTATTGCAGGGAAGAGCATAACATATTATGCACCGGCCTCCCTCTCAGGCTTCAAGTGATCTTTCTGCAATTAGCTGCTGTGTGCTCTGGATCCATGCTCACTACCAAAAAAAAATCTTCACACGTTGTTGCGGGTTGTCCGCTGCTGCAACAAAACCTTCTGTGGCCTGCGGAGGTGTGGGCCAGGCACCAGGGGCTCAGGGTGCCTCTGGCAACACAGCTCTAGGTGGGTGGGGCAGGTCCCTCAGGCACCACTTGATGTGGTTAGTGGCCCCCACCAAGTCAGAGCAGCATGCACTCTGCACCAGCAACCAGCCCACACAAACTCATCAGGAAAATCTTGACCAGATCACGCAGGCGCACAGCTCCCGGCCCAACACTCTCAGGAAACCTCCCAGTTTTAGCCTGTCCCAATCAGTTGCCTGCAGATCAGGCTAAGCAGCTCAACAGCCAATCCTTAGACTGGAAGCTCTGTACAAAGAGTGTGGCTCGTGCACTCCTGAGTCTCAGTGAACAGACTGATGCATCTGGAGAGCACCTGCCCTGCTTTTCCCTGGCTATGCAGCACAAGCAGGGCGGAGGATGGGGATCCAAGGTGGCTTGGGAACTCCTCCATCTCAGTGTGCAGCTTGATGGAGCGGGGCACCCACTTGGTGTTTCCCTGGCAACGTGGCATAAGCAGGACTGAGGGTGGGATTCCAAGGCCACACGCACACGTACGCAGGCATGCACGCAATCCTGCACCAATTTCACCAGACCCCTGGGACCCGGATCTGACCCTCTGTGGGAGGGCCCAACCCGAGAAAATGGAGCCCTCCTTACACCGCCTGTGTGCGAGCTACACACCAGAGGTACAATGGTCCCAAAACCTCCAGCTTCTGCACCCAAGGTGCTCAGTACAGTCCTTCCCCACAGGCTCCTGGGTCCATCTCACACAGGTACTCCCTCCAACAGGAACCAGGTGAGTGCTCACCAGTAGGCAAACCCATGCACTGGCCCCACTTGTTCTCCAGCTGCCCTCAGCCTCACTGAGTGGAGCAAAGGGAGTGCTTACTTATTTCTACTGCCTGCTATCATAGAACTCCTCTTCCTAGCAGAGCAACTCTGGGCTAGTGAGCTCGGTGTGGGGCCAGAGGGTCTCTCTCCCCAACCAGAGAAGCCTCCCCACAGCTGGAGCATCCCTCACAGGGCTCGCCTCTCTTGTCTGCACCCCTCCTACCAGACTTGATGTGGCCTCCTCTTTAGGTCCTTCGTGTAGAGATTCTGTCCATCTAGTGTTCAGGGGACTTCCAAGGTTAAATGTTGTATAAATTATTTGTAATTTTCATGTGATACTGGAAGGCAGTTAGGAAAGCATCCATCTATTCCACCATCTTACCAGAAGTCTTGAATAATTTTTGTATATGAAATGAGGTAGGGGTCTAGTTTCCCTTTTTTTGCACATGGAAATCCAGTTTTCTCTTCACCATTTGTTGAAGAAACTATTCTCTCCATGGATGGTCTTGGCATCCTTGTCAAACATCATTAGACCACAAGTGTTAGGGTTTATTCTGGACTCTCAATCCTATTCCATTGGCCTATGTATCTGTCCTATGCCAGCACCACACTGTCCCCCACCTCCCCTCCAGCTCTACTGAGGTGTAATTGAAAAATAAAATGGTAAGGAACTTTAAGTGGGTATTGTGGTGCTTTGACATACACATGTTGTGAAAGGGTCCTGGCCACTGAGTTCATATCCATTCACCTCATGTTTATCATTTTTTTGGTAGAAGATCCAGGTTCTGTCTTCTCAGCAAATTTCAATTATATATCACTGTTTTATAAGCTATAGTAATCATGTTTTAATCAGATCCCTGGACTTTATTAATGTTATAGCTGAAAGTTCTCTTTCGTGCCCCTGGGTGACAGGCCTCGGCTCCTACGACTGTGGTGGCTGGGCCTGCAGCTGTGGTTTGTCTCGGCCAGCAGCAGTAACACATCCTCAGCCTGTTGCCTGGAGGCCACCCCTGTGGAGGCCATGACACTCGGGACTCCAAAGGTCAGTCTGCGGGATCTGAGCGACCAGCCCACTGAAGGTCTCATAGACACTCAATGTCACTTCCTCTTTTTTCCCCTAATTTATATATATATATATATATATATATATATATATATATATATATATATATATAATTTTAATTAGCTTCAGGTGTACAACAAAGTGCAATAGTTATACTTTTTACCCCTCAAAGTGCCAAACCCCCTCCCCCAATTCTCCCCCTCACTCCTCCCCCCATATCATACTATCTATTACAATTCCTTTCCCTCCCGTTCACCGTATAATCCACATCCCGTGACTATCTATATATTCAATTATAGTTGGCATACAATATTATACAACGTCAATTTCAGGTATACAGTGCAGTGATCAAGCCTCTACTCCATCCATGAAGTGGTATCTCTAACAAAACATGTGACCATCTGACCATCTGACAACCCACAAAATTTTAACAACATTATTATATTCCCCGAACTATCTTTCCTATCCCTGTGACAATACTGTAGTTACCTATTTATTCTGTCTAATCCCTTTCCCTTCTCCCTCATCCCCACCCCCTCCCAACTAGCAACCCTGTTTTTCCTCTATATCTATGAGACTGTTTCTGTTTCTTTTGCTCATTCATTCAGTTTTTCCAATTCCACATATAAGTGAGATCATATGGTATTTGTCTTTCTCTGACTGACTTATTTAACTTAACGTAATGTTCTCTAGGTCCATCCATATCGTTGCAAATGGTACGATTTCATTATTCTTTGTAGCAGAGTAATACTCCATTGAATAAATGTACCACAGTTTCTTAATCCAGTCATCTACTGATGGGCATTTCGGTTGTTTCCAAGTCTTGGCTATTGTAAATAACGTTGCAATAAACATAGGGGTGCATATATTGTTTCGAATTAGCATCTTGTATTCCTCTGGGTAGATACCCAGGAGTGGAATTGCTGGGTCATACGGCAGTTCCATTTCCAGTTTTTTGAGATATCTCCATACTGATTTCCATAATAGCTGCACCAATTTGCAGTCCCACCAACAGTGCATCAGGGTTCCCTTTTCTCCACACCCTTACCAGCACTTGTTGTTTGTTGATTTGTTGATGATAGCCATTCTGACTGGAGTGAGGTGGTATCTCATTGTGGTTTTTATTTGCATTTCTCTGATGATTAGTGAGGTTGAACATTTTTTCATATGCCTGTTGGCCATCTGTATGTCCTCTTTAGAGAAATGCCACTTCATATCCTCTGCCCATTTTTTTATTGGGTTGTTTGTTTTCTTGGTGTTGAGTTTCATGGGTGTTTTATAAATTTTGGATATCAACCCCTTATCAGATATATCATTGGCAAATATCTTCTCCCATTCACTATGCTGCTTTTTTGTTTTATTGATGATTTCCTTTGCTGTGAAAAAACTTTTAAGTTTGATATAGTCCGATATATTCATTTTTTCTTTTATTTCCCTTGCCCGAGGGGATATATCAGTAAAAATATTACTCAGGGTAATGACTGCAAACTTCCTATGTTTTCTTCTAGGAGTTTTATGGTTTCAGGTCTTATATTTAAGTCTTTAATCCATTTTGAGTTTGTTCTCGTATATGGTGTAAGTAGGTGGTCCATTTTCATTTTTTGCACGTGTCTGTCCTCCACTAATTTTTTATAACTGATTTGATTTCCTCTAGTTGAGTCCTTCACATAAAATGGTGTTTTACACATGACCATGGTTTGTCCATCTGGAAAGCTATTTTTTATTGGCTCTATATCTCCAATTAAACCAGTATTCTTATTCCCTATGTCCCAAAGTGCTGCATGGATCACTCATCCTGGGTGCTTTTCTAGCATGGTGTGAGATTGCCACTCCATCATTCCCCTTTTCTCGGGAAGACACAGAGTTATGAAGCCAAGGGCATTCCCCCCCCCCCAGGGAGCTCCACAAATACTCCATTGTATTTACAGAGAATCAGAAGAAAGTAAGAATGTATGTTCCTGGGAGAACCTGTCTGCATGGGAACTGTATAGAATGAGGAACAGCTGAAAATAATTCTACCATTTTGGAGTAGAGTCTTTAAACATGTTAATTAGGTCTACATGGTTTATAGTGCTGTCAAATCTTATATATCTGTACTGATTTTATATCTACTTGGTTATCAATTACTGACAGAGGAATGTAGACTCTCTTACTATAATTGTGGATTTGTCTGTTCTTCCTGGCTGTTCTATCAGTTTCTGGTTGGTGTGTTTTAAAGTTCTGTCATTTAGGTGTATGCACATTTAGTAATGTCATATCCACCTTCAAATGCAGCATTATGAAATGTTTCTCCATAATCCTAGTCCACTTTTAAAGTCCACTTTGTCTGATATTAATATAACTAGCCCAGGTATGTTTTACTTAGTGGTTGCATGGTATATAATTTTTCTTTCTTTCACTTTTAACTGGTGTGTCTCTATAATTAAAGTGGGTTTCTTATAGAGAGCATCTTTGAGTCTTGCCTTTTTATGCAGTCTGATAACATCTGCCTTTTGTTTGCAATATTTAAGCCATTTACAGTTAAAGTAATTATTAATAGGCCATGCCTTGGTGTCATTTTCTTTGTTTCCTATGCTTAGGGTTCATTGACATTCTTGGATATGTTGGGTTTTATCATATTTGGAAAATTGAAGGACATTATCCTTCAAATTTTTTCCCATCCCCTCTTATTCTAGGACTTCTATGACACATATGGTGGACTAGCTGGTATTGTCCCATGAGCCCCTGATATTCTTCCCTCCCTTTTTCATTCTTTCTCTAGCCTTTCTTCTCTGTATAATATCTACTCTGCTATAAAACCCACCTAGTTTTTATTTTTAAAATATCTTCTTTTTCTGTCTGATCTTCTGCATTCTTGAGCATATTTATGATAGCTGTTTCTGTCTTTGTCTATTAATTCTATCATCTCTGTCACTTATGGACCTCATTTTACTAATATATTTTTCCATGATTATGGCTAATATTTTCCTTCTTCTTTTCATGCCTATTGATTTCTTTTTAGAAAAAAATTTAAATTATGGTAATATACAGATAACATAAAATTTACCTTTTTAACCATTTTATAAGTGTACAGTACAATGACATTAAGTCCATTCACATGATTGTACAGCCATCACCACCATCCATCTCCAAACATTTTACATCTTACAAATATGAAACGCTGTCTCCATTAAATGTTAACTCCCATTTCTGCCCCCACTCCATAGCTGCCTCTGTCAACAACCATCCTATTTCCTATCTCTATGAATTTGACTACTCTAGGTACCTCATATGAGTGAAATCATTCAATATACGTCCTTTTGTGATTGGCCAGTATGTCACTGCATATCATGTCTTCAAGGTTCATCCATGCTGTAGCATGTGACAAGATTTCCTTTTATTCAAGTCGTGCCTATTGATTGGATGCTAAGCATTGTGACTTTTACACTGTTGGGCCCAAGATGTTGTTAAATTCTTATAAAGAGTGTGGGATTTTTCTGCCAACGAACAGCTTGAAAGAATCAAACTGATCCCTCATAGTTTAACTGTGCTCCAGAACAAAGTGCAACACTTTTTCAAGGAAGAAAATATCTAGTCCCATGTATTACAAGATCTTCCCATGCTGAATCTCTTCCTAGCCCTAAGTGAGCACCAATAATTGTTTGGTTGATAAGTACCAAATCAGATTGCTGGGTAAAAAACTCAGGGACACTAGTCAAAAGGCCAATTTGAAATACCATATTGGTATCAGTGAAGTCTCAAAGGATCAAAAATCTAAAAATACATATCCAGTTGACTCATTTCTATTACAATAAATTACATTTATATTCCCAATGTATTCTAAACTCCATTAGGATAGCACTTGTCATGGACATTAGACGTATACTTGTCTATCATACTCTAACTTATCCTGTGTATTCTGAGTAATTGTTAGAGGTATCCAAATATTTAAAGCCCCTACCCCTCCAGTCAATCATATGTCCTAGAAAAGATGCCCACATGCTTCTAAAATGAAAAAAACACACATTATTCTTAAAATTTCCCAGAAGGGATAATTTATTACCTCTCCATGCATACCCCACAGAAACAATTCACACAAGGGCGATAAAACAACTAGAAAAGGTGGTTCAAAAATGTCTCTAACCTTCAAAAACTCATAAATGATGATGTTTAAGTTCCAAAGGCCTAACAAACTAATCTAAATGTGTTAACTACAGCAGTCACGAATCACGAACAATTGTATAACCTTTGATTGGCTTTTAGTCAGTGAAGAGGGAGTTAATGCTGTAGCAAATACTTCTTGTTACACAAACAGAAGTACGACAGGGTAAACCGAACAGTCTGTTACTAAGCTGAAAGGAGAAGGACCTGACTTTAAAACAGACCGAACTAGGGCCAGCTGAGTGGCTCATTGTTTAAGAGTTGGCTTGGGAATGTGAGCTCTCAGCAGCAGGGCCACTAGTGCAGATCCCACATAGGCAAGTGATGCTGTGCCCTCTACAGCTGAGATGGTAAACAACAGCTTGACCTGGAGTTGGGCTGCTGTGAGTTGCCAGCAACAACGTAGGCTGCAGTGGGGCTGACCAGCAGCCGGTGTATGCTTTCGTGAGCTGCCGTGAGCCACTGTGAGTGGCTGTCCAATGGCTGACATGTGACTGCCTCACCTGGGAAGAGCACAATGTTAATACCAACATGGGACAGTGAAGTGACATCCTCCACACCTAGACTGAAGAACAAAAGGACAGCAACTTGTCTGTTCCCCTTCCCCGATTCCCCAATGCTGTTCTCCTCCCCCAATTCCCCAATAAATTCTGTTTTTTAAAAAAAGTATGGTGAATGTTTAAATTATAAAAAATTGTTATAGTAGAAGACACATTGCCTTTAAGTCCCATCAAAATACTCCCACTCACTTATCCCATCATTCTTGCCACTTTCTGAAGCAGTTCTGGAAGTCCTCTTTCATGAGTGTCTTTAGTTGCACTGTTGTGGCTGTCTCCATGTCTTGAACCGATTCCAAATGTTTTCCTTTCATGGCCATTTTGACTTTGGCAAACAGCCAGAAGTCACATTGTACCAAATGGTGAATAAGGTGGGTGAGGACACAGTGTAATGCTTTTATTTGACAGAAATTGTGGTATATCAGAAGCAAGGTGTAACACGGAACATTTTCATGATGGAGGGTGATATATGGTATAGTTTAAAATACCTTCTCTCAACTATAGCTCTCACTGACTGACTGCACCGAACAAGTTGATAATTGTCACACACTATTACTGAGGTTTGACGTGCCATTTCCAATATTAAAGCTCCTTGCCTTTTCATTGGATGACACTCAGCAGCAGCATTCATTGTATTTGTTGATCACACCTCGTATATGTAGTTCTATGTTAATTTTCAATGAACAGTTTCTAATATTGGATTTTTCTCTTCTATTTGATTTTATTGATATTATAAAAAAAACATTGTGGTGAACCTGATTTCTTAAATCATTAAATAGTTCTAAGTTCCAAATGTTTCAGACTTCCAAATCTTTGAAAAAAAGGCCTAACCATGGGTAGTTATGCACACCACTACAAGCTTTCTTCCTTTCCCCCCAGTTTGGAGAATAGTGTTTTCTCTCCACAAAGCCATACTTGCAATCCTATTGTCTTGCTGCAGATTAACATTTCCTCTTTGGGGTAAATAGCTCAATATCCTTGAAGGTCCCTTCTATATACATTCTTGCCATGACAGTCCTAATGCTTTCCAAGGAGCACGGATGCCTTGAGCTAATTAGGGACATTACTTGTGAAAATGCAAAGGAGAAAAGCATATCAATGACTTCAGAAAGCTCAACACAGGTATATATACCTCCTCTGTTTCATACATTCTTACCATCCCAGGGTGTGGGAGACATGCATTTATTTACAAGACCCTTTAGTCCATAGTTTTAATTAATATGCATTAAGAAGGAGTCCAATACTTGAGTGACAGCCATGGGTATTATGTTATTTAGAAGTAAAACACCAGGGCCGGCCGAGTGGCGCGGTGGTTAAGTGCTGGCTTGGGAAGCCAGCGGCCCCGGTTCGGGTCCCACATATGAGGGCCAGTGACACTGCCCTCAAAAAAATAAATAAATAAATAAATAAATAAATAAATAAAATATATATATAAAAAAACAAAAAAAAACAAAAAAAAACAAAAAAAAAACAAAAAAAAAAAAAAGAAGTAAAACACCAATATCTTGACAGTGCTCTGTCAAGTGCAATGAGACCAACAATTTTATCTGCGGCATTTCTCCATTTCACCACACTTATTGGCTCACTGGGTATGCTATGACTGACAACCCACTCATCAGTCTATAAACACTAAAGCAAATTTACAAATTTACATTACGAATAATCTCGTGTCATGGAGCAAAATAGAGAGTCAATGTCATTGGGGGCTCAAGAAGGTCCTTTTTGGAAAAGGGACAATTGAACAGACACCTGAAAAACTAGTAGGGTTATGGCCAAGAAGATGGGGCAAGTATGTTTCTGAAGGAGGGGACAAATTTTGCATCCTCCTGACAGGGGACAAAAGTCAGTGAGGTGGAGATGAAATGCTTATTGAGGTTAAACTGAGGATATAGGTAGTGCCAGACAAAGCTAGGTCTTGTGAGCCAAAAAGCAGGGTAAGATTTTATTCAAGATGGAGCACCTAAATCATTGTTAGTTTTCCAGAACGGAAAGACACAGATAACTTATCTTTACATTTTTGCCTGTCTTTCAGATGGTACCTTAGGAGAGATCGCTAAATGTGGACGCCTAGGGTCAAAGACATAAATATTTTTAATTCTCTTTGTATTTCAAGAGTATTCACAACTAGTGAATAGTGTATGAAAGTGTCCATTTCATGAACCCTCAATAGCATTATCACTGAAGAATTGTGACATCTCAACAAAAGCAGAGTCATGTTTTCTTTGTCATTTTATTAGTAGTGAATTTGAACATTTGTCAATAATTATTAATAGCTTATATTTCTTCTTTTCTAAATTAATCATGGATTTTGTCCTTTTTTGAGGGATGATATTAACGTTTACTTTATTGCTGTGACAGTGTATTTAAAAGACTGTCACTCTCTCTCTCTCTCTCTCTCTCTCTCTCTCTCTATATATATATATATATATATATATATATATATATATATATATATATATATAACTTCAAATACATTCTCCCAGTTTGTTTGCCTTTTAATTTTACTGGTATAGTTTTCCCCAACTTAAAAGGGTAATTTGTTATTGAAAAACCATTCTTGCAAATTGAAAATGCAGTTATTATTACTTTGAATTAGAAACAAATGCTATGCATTCCTAAGTCCCTATAAATGAAAACCAGCGAGTCTCATTGAGTTGACCTGTTTGCTTCACGACTTTATGTTATTTACAATAACACAACACTTTCTGTACACTATTTTCTCTATACTGTGCTGCTCATCTGCATTCCTGAAGCTTTTTCAGTTATTCTGCGCCGTACATGTAAGACTATATTCTGAAACAAAGCACACATACGGTTCATGAAATTCAACCTTTAATACACAACAAACACTTGAAACCCAACATGATAATAAAGGCAAAATAAAGAAATAAAAACAAGGCATTTCAGGAGCTAGTGCATGAGCTGACTATGGCTATGTACTGGCAAACCAGGAACACTCTGAGACCAGGATCTAGCAGCAGACCCCAACACTATTTACATGGCTGTGAAGTGACCCTCTGTAAGCCAGTCCAAAGAACCCCAAATTGGACCTAAGTATGTGAAGAAAATGGGAAAAAGGGCATTGGAAGAAACTACTCACAAAACACAAAAGTTGTGACCCTACTGGGACTATTTTAAAGTAGG
Source organism: Aselliscus stoliczkanus (assembly GCA_033961575.1). Taxonomy (NCBI): domain Eukaryota; kingdom Metazoa; phylum Chordata; class Mammalia; order Chiroptera; family Hipposideridae; genus Aselliscus; species Aselliscus stoliczkanus. Next base: position 73,374,552 of record CM066731.1, on the reverse strand, counting down.
TCTATATTTGGTTTTGACACATAGAATTCATAAATTTTAATATAGTCAAATGTATCTCTTTTCTTTTGTGACAAAGTCATTCCTTTAGGGCTTAGAACCTCTTCCCATCCTCAATGTTACAAATGTTCACTTATACTTTCTTCTACCTTTTGGAAAATGATTATCAGTTCATATAATTATATTGTTGAAGTGTGTACTGTGAGGTAAAGATATAATTTGGTTTCTTTTTTTAAAAAGACAAAATTTTCACAGGAATTTATCGAATAATCCCTTCTTTATTTACACAATGTTTGTTAGAGCAGAGTATGGAAACAGTGACATGCTAATTGAGTCAGGTAATAGTGAGCTGTAGAGTGTGGCTTGGGGTGAGGGGAGAATTGAATTAGGGGTGTTGTATGGGTGTCCTTCTTTGGGTGGTGTTAAGTCTCCAAAATATTTCTGAGTTGATGACAAGCCATTCCTTGGGGCCCACAACTCTTTCTTTCTTCTATGCTTCCTGAGACCTTGGCCCCCTCATCTTCTCTTTGCCATATGGCAGATAAATTCATGGTGTAACCTAAGTTGAATCGAAATGACTGTTTAGTATTCTAGGCCTCCCCCAACATCAAATCCCAAAATACTTGTCCCAAGACTATCTCCCTTCCCCATATTTACTCAGCTGAGAGAAAATGAGGTCAATAAAACTGTTGTGAAGGGGACCAGCCAAATGGTGCAGAGGTTAAGTGTTGGTTTGGGAAGCCAGCGGCCCCAGTTCGGGTCCCACATATGAGGGCCAGTGACACGGCCCTCAAAAAAAAAACTGTTGTGAAGGGAAAACAGAGACAAGATTTAAATTCTAGGAAAAATTGATAGGAAACCTGGGGAATAAGCTATCTAACTTACATTAGTTAGAATGAGAGATAGTATCTGGGTATAAAAACTAAAACTATACCTAAAAAATTTAATTGGGGAAAGATGTGGAGTTATATAGTCACTTCTTTCCTAAGGTGAGCTTCCTTTTATACATATATAATGTTGTCATACTTGAGTGGCCTCAGTGAAATATGTAGGGTCATTTAGTCCTCTATCTGATAGATGACTTTTATTCTTTTAAAAAGGGGTCATTTGAGACTTCCAGTAAAATGGTGCAATAGACAGATGCTGTGCTAACTACCTCCTAGGATCACACCAAAATTACAAGCAAATTATACAGCATTCAACCGTGGAGGTCCCCAGAACACTAGATTAATAGAACCAATAAACGAAGAACTTAAAGAGGAGGCCACATCGGGTCTGGTAGGACAGGCGGAGACGAGAGAGGACCAACCCCGTGAGGGAAGTCCCAGCTCTGGGGAGGCTTCTCCAGTTGGGGAAAGACCCTCCAGCCACACACCAAGCTCACCAGCTCAGAGTTCCTTTGCAGGGAAGAGGAGTTCTAAGATAGCTGGCAGTAAATTAGTGAGGACTCTCTTTGCTCAGATCAGTGAGACTAAGAGCAGCTGGAGAATCAGTGGGGCCTGCACCCGGGCTTGCTCGCCAGTGAGCACTTACCTGGTTACTGGTGGAGTGAGTGGCTGTGTGAGCCGAACCCTGGAGCCTGCGGGGACGGACTGAATTGAGCACCTTTGGTGCAAAGGCTGGAGGTTTTTGGACTGTTGTTCCCGTGGTGTGGAGGCTGCATGCGAGTGGTGTAGGGAGGGTGCCATTTTGTCGGCTTGGGCCCTGCCATGGAGGATCAGGTCCGAGCCTCATTGGTCTGGTGATATTGGCGCAGAGGTGCGTGTGTGCCTGTGCGTGCATGCGGCCTTGGATCGCCACCCTCCACCTGGCTTATACTGCATTGCCAGGGAAACGTTGGGCAGGTGACCTCCGGCTCCAACAGGCTGCTTACTGAGACCCACCCGGGAGTGCGCAAGCCACCTCGGACCCCCACCCTCCGCACAGCTTGTGCTGCATTGCCAAAGAAACGCCTGATGGGTGTGCTCTGGCTCCAACAGACTGCTCACTGAGACGCAGGAGTGCGGCTCTCTGCACTGCACTTGCGGAGTTGCCAGGCTGGTGATTGGTTGTCAGGCTGCTTGGCCTGATCTGCGAGCAGCTGATTGGGACAGGCTGAGACTGGGAGTTTTCCTGGGAGTGTTGGGCCATGAGCTGTGTGCCTGCATGACCCAGCCAGGGCTCTCCTGGTGATCTATCTAATACATCGAAGCACTCACAGAACGACAGCCAGAATGAAAAAACAAAGAAACATGTCACAAGTAAAAGATCAGAAGAAACCTCTAGAAATGGAACTAAATGAAACAGGGATCCAACCTTTCAGAGACAGAGTTTAGAACACTGATGTTAAGAATGTTTAAGGAACTTAGCGAGGACATAAAGAAGGATAGGGAAACCATAAAAAACAACCTGTTAAAACTAAAGAATACAATAACGGAAATAAGAACACACTTGAAGGAATCACCAGTAGAGTAGATGAAGCAGAGGAGCGGATCAGTGATTTGGAAGATAAAATAGCAGAAATCACCCAGTTGACACAGCAAAAAGACCAAAGAATAAAAAACAATGAAAATAGTTTAAGAGCCCTATGGGACAACGTGAAATGAAACCACCATCGACTCATAGGAATACAGAAGGAGAAGAGAAGAAGCAAGGGGTCAAAAATGTATTTGAAAAACTAATGACTGAAAACTTCCCTACCCTGGTGAAGGAAATCAATATACATGCCTAGGAAGTGCAGAGGGTTCCAAACAAGCTGAACCCAAACAGGTCCACACCAAGACACATCATAGTTAAAATGGCACAGGTTAAAGACAGAGACAGAATCCTAGAGGCTGCAAGAGAAAGACAGCAGGTTACATACAAAGGAACTCCTGTTAGACTAACAGCTGACTTGTCTACAGAAACTCTGCAGGCCAGAAGGGAGTGGCAGGAGATATTCAAAGTGACACAAAATAAAGGCCTACGACCAAGATTGCTGTAGACAGCATGGCTATCACTTAAAATTGAAGGAGAAATAAAGAGCTTCTCAGAGAAGAATAAGCTTAAGGAATCCAGCAAGTCAGCATTGCAGGAAATGTTAAAAGGGCTTTTTTAAACAAAAGAAGGGGTAAACAAGATAACCCAGGAAGACCAGGAATACAAATAACAAAACGGCAGTACATATGCACCTATCAATAATCATTTAAATGTGAATGGGCTAAATGCTGCAATCAAAAGACAGAGAGTAGCTGACTAGATAAGAAAATAGGACACATGTATATGCTGTTTACAGATGGAATAAGATATTTGATGGAAATGGAAATCAGAAAAAAAAAGCTGGAGTATCAACGCTTGCTTTGGACAAAATAGACTTTAGAATGACTATGGTAAAAGACAAAGAAGGGCACTATAACCCTAATAAATATCTATGCACCCAACATAGGAACTCCTAATTACATGTAATAGATTTTGACAAACATAAAGACAGAGATCAACAGTAACACTATCATAGTAGGAGACTTCAGCACCCCATTGTCACCAGTGGACAGACCCTTTAGACAGAAAATCAACACAGAAAGAGGAGCCTTAAATGATACTTTAGACCAGCTGGACTTCGTTGATATTTTTGGAGCATTTCACAGTGAAAAAACTGAGTGTACATTCTTCTTAAGCACACATGGGACATTTTCCAAGATAGACCACATCAGGCCACAAAACAATTCTCAGTAAATTTAAGAAGATTGAAGTTATGTCAAGCAGATATAAAAGAAAACCTGATGGTTGCCGGCTGGGAGGGAATGAGGATGAGGGAGAGGGGGAAGGTTTTGTACAGCATAGGTGGGTGACTACAATATTGCTGCAGGGATATGGGGGCAGTTCTGGGAATGTAATTGATACTGTTTGAAGAGACTATTATGTTAAGTGAAATAAGTCAGTCGGAGAAAGACAAGTACCATATGATCTCACTTATATGTGGAATCTGAAAAACTGAATGAATGATCATGGTAAACTGACTCATAGATATAGAGGAAAAACTGATGGTTAATAGTTGGGAGGGGGTGGGGATAAGGGGGAAGGGAAAAGGATTAGACAGCACAAATAGACAACTACAATATTTCCACAGTTCGGGGAATTTAATAATTTTGTAAAAATTTTGTGGCATATCAGATAGCCTCATGTCTTATTAGGGAGACCACTTCATAGATGGAGTAGAGGCTTGATCACTGCACTGTACACCTGAAGCTGATGTTGTATAATATTTTATGCCAACTATAACTGAATATATAGATAGTCATGGGATGTGGAGTATACTGTGGAAGGGAATCAAAGGAACTGTAATAGATATGTATGATATGGGGGGGAGTGGGGTGGTGAACTGGGGGAGGGGAGTCGTCATTTTGGGGTGTAAAGAGTATAACTATTACATTGTGTTGTACACCTGAAACTAATAAAAAAAATGCTGTTCTCATATTGCTTAGAGCCCTAAACCTCTGGGATCTGATTTTCTTTACCAGCGTTAGCATTCTTCAGTTGAATCCTACATGGAAAGCATCATCTAAGCAAAGATGATGTATCTAGAAAAAACAGTAAAGGAGAAACCGGCAGATGTAGGATAGTTAAAAACATTTCATTGTTTGAAAACCTTAGCTTGGACTTAACATTGAATTGTTTTTTTACAGGGTAACTAGAATTTATGCCACTAGAGTAGATAGGTAGCATAGCAAAATGATTCAGAGGCCAGATAGATGGTTGGGTCTGAATCTCAAATCTCATTTCTCAGCAAAGGGATCTTGGGCAAATTTCTTGGGCCTAGTTCTTCATCTGAAAGACAAGGATGATAGGAACTCTTCTATAGGGTTGTTGACTCATAAAGGACTATTCGGTTAGTTCAATTCATTTGAGTAGAATTCAATGTTAATTCCAATTACACTAGCTAGTGTAGAAAGGTGTGAATCTCTGACATTACAGTAGGATAAGCTCACATATGCCCTATCTTAATAATTGGACTGTAGTAGCATACATGTGAATCTCTTTTTTTAGTGTGTGAAATATACATTTAAAAAAATAAGTTTCAGGTGTACAGTGCAGTGATCAATCCTCTACTCCATCCATGAAGAGGTCTCCCTCACAATACATGTGACTGTCACCCAAAATGTATTTACTACATTATTAATTATATTCCATGGACTGTCCTTTATATCCCTGTGACAATATAATAGTTACCTATTTATGCTGTATTATCCCTTCTCCTATGCCCTCATCCCCACCGCCCTCCCAACTAGCAACCATCAGTTTTTCTTCTATATCTGAGACTGTTTCTGTTTGCTTGTTCATTTACTTTTTCAGATTCCACATAAATGAGTGATATCATGTGGTACATGCCTTTCTCTGACTGACTTATTTCACTTCACATGATAGTCTCTAGGTCCATCCATATTGTTGCAAGTGGTATGATTTCATTCTTTATCACGGAGTAATACTCCATTGTATAAATGTATCACAGTTTCTTAACCCAGTCGTATACCGATGGGCATTTCAGTTGTTTCCAAGTCTTGGCTTTTGTAAATAGCGCTGAAATAAACATAGGGGTGCATATATTTTTTTGAATTAGTGTCTTGGATTCTTCTGGATAGATACCCTAGAGTGGAATTGCTGGGTCCATTTCCAGTTTTTTGAGATACCTCCATACTGATTTCCATAATGGCTGCACCAATTTGCAGTCCCTCCAACAGTACACCAGGGTTCCCTTTTCTCCACACCCTCGCCAGCACTTGTTGTTTGTTGATTATTGATGATAGCCATTCTGGCTGGATGAGGTGGTATCTCATTGTGGTTTTTATTTGCATTTCTCTAATGATTAGTGAGGTTGAACATTTTTTCATATGTCTGTTGGCCATCTTTATGTCCTCTTTAGAGAAATGCCCCTTCACATCCTCTGCCCATTTTTTTTTGTTTGTTTGTTTTTCTTTTTTTTAGCTGAGCCATGCTGCCACCTGTTGGAAGATCTGTGGCAACTCAGCTCAGGCTGGGCATCGAACTGCTGTTTGCTCAGATCTCAGCTCACAATCTTCAGTGAACTCTTAACCAACTGAGCCACTCGGCTGGCCGTTCTTCTGCCCATTTTAATTTTGTTGTGTTTTTTTTGGTGTTGAGTTGCATAATGTTTTACAAATTTTGGATATTAACCCCTTATCATGATATCGTGGCAAATATTTTCTACCATTCAGTAGTGCGGGGAGCCAGCCCCCGCAGGTCCAGGGGTTCCCTCGGGTGAGACAGAGTCGGCGAGGAAAAAAAGAAAGATGGAGACACCGGAAAGAGGTTCACAGGAGTGTCACGTTTTATTGTTAAAGTCTAGTTCCTTTTATAGGGGCTTCTGACCATTATCTTAATTACAAGTTATGTTTCACATGACCATGATGTTTTCCCTTACTCGGAACTTTTACTTTTTTGTAATTGTATCTTTCCAGGGTATACTGTGGCCTGTTCAAGTATTTTACTTATAATCTAAAGAGTGGTTACCATGGCTACCTTACAAGACATATACTTGAACTATTGCCAAGAGTTTAGCAGTGGCTGAGTTTAGGACAAAAACTATTTCTATATGATTATAATACTTAGTAGCAAAAGGAGTTTCAAACTTTTCTTATCTTACAAAGAGCTGTATGTTATTGTAATAGAGGGTAACATCTGTTTCTCAGTCAAAGCTTCAGTATCTGTTGCTAGCAATGTACAAAACAAAGAGTTAAAACAAGGCTGTTAATTAAAATAACTTATGGTCAGTAAGTTGTCTCTTATCAGAACTCTCATGGCCGAGAGACCTTGGTCTCCTGGTCTCCAAGGAAACCTTTCACAGCTGTACAGACAAGGACGAACAATAACACCAGTTTCTCACAGAGACTGTCTGTTTCTCACAGACTGGCTTTTTTAGGCCTATGTGGCCAAAGGCCTATGCCTCAGTTTCCAAAGGGGCTTGAGTCCCCTATTTCTCAGTCCTGGGGTCCCCTCGGACTGTAGCCTGTCTTCGGGAGTTTCCCTTTTTGGGAAATCTAACCCCATCTTTGACTTACACAGTCAGCTATCATCAGGGTACCCCAGGAACTTGTCATGAATACAGTGAAAGTGCTATCTCCTATAGGTTCTGATGTGGAGAAAAGACACATGGGTTCATAGAGACAAAAAATATTACATGACTGACCATAAGACAACATCCCAGATATCCAGTACTGAGCCTGGATCTTTATTTCAATGTGGCCTTGTCAAACACTAGGATGCTGTCAACTTCCCACACAGTAGGCTGCCTTTTTGTTTTATTGATGATTTCCTTTGCTCTGAAAAAACTTTTAAGCTTCATGGAATCCCATATGTCCATTTTTTCTTTTATTTCCCTTGCCTGAGGGGATATATGAGTAAAAATATTATGGAAGGTAATTTCTGCAAATTTTCTCCCTATGTTTTCTTCTAGGAGATTTATGGTTTCAGTTTTACATTTAAGTCTTTAATCTATTTTGAGTTTGTTCTCATATATGGTGTAAGTGGGTGGTCCATTTTCATTATTTTTGCACGTGTCAGTACAATTTTCATAGCACCATTTACTAAATGCACTATCCTTACTTCAATGTAAATTCTTACTTCCATGGCCATAGATTAAATGACCGTATATGGATGGGTTTATTCCTGGACTCTATTCTGTTCCATTGGTCTATGTGTCTGTTTTATGCCAGTTCCATACTCTTTTTTTGTTTTTGCTTTTGTTTTTTAATTATTTTATTGTGAAATAAACATTTAAAAAAAAAAAGAATTAGCTTCAGGTGTACAATGCAGTGCAACAGTTATACCTTTTAGCTGACAAAGTGACAACTGCCCTCTCCGAATTCGCCACTGCACTCCCCCCATATCGTATATATCTATTACAATTCCCTTGATCCCTTTCACAATATATTCCACATTACTGACTGTCTATATATTCAATTCAGTTGGCATTATATATATATATATATATATATATATATATATATATATATATATATATATATATTTACATTCTTTAAATATGAAATAAACTTTAAAAAAAATTAGTTTCAAGTGTACAACACAGTGCAATAGTTATACGTTTTACCCCTCAAAGTGACAACCTCCGTCCCCTAGTTCGCCACCCCACTCCCCCCCCCATATCATACATATCTATTACAATTCCTTTGGCTCCCTTCCACAGTATATTCCACATTCCGTGATTATCTATATATTCAGTTCAGCTGGCATACGATATTATACAACATCAGCTTCAGGTGTACAGTGCAGTAATCATGCCTTTACTTCATCCATGAAGTGGTTGGTCTCCCTATCAAGACATATGACCATCTGCCACCCCGCAAAATATTTACAACATTATTAATTATATCTGAACTGTCTTTCATATCCCTGTGTCAATATTGTAGTTACCTATTTATGCTGTCTAATCCCTTCTCCTTCTCCCTCATCCACATCCCCCTCCCAACTAGCAACCATCAGTTTTTCCTCTATACCTATGAGACTGTTTCTGTTTACTTTGCTTGTTCATTTACTTTCTCAGATTCCACATATATCAGTGAGATCATGCGGTATTTCTCTTCTCCGACTGACTAACTTCACTTAACATAATATTCTCTAGGTCCATCCATATCGTTGCAAATGGTAAAATTTCATTCTTTTTTATAGCAAAGTAACACTCCATTTTGTAAATGTAGTGTTAAAAACAACAGTTTTTTAATCCGGTCGTCTACAGATGGGCATTTTGGTTTTTCCCAAGTCTTGGCTATTGTAAATAGGGCTGCAAATAAACATAGAGATGCATATATTTTTTCCAATTAGTGTTTTGGATTCTTCTGGGTAGACACCCAAGAACGGAATTGCTGGGTCATATGGTTGTTTCTGTTTCCAGTGTTTGAGAAACCTCCATACTGATTTCCTTACTGACTACACCAATCTGCAGTCCCAACCGTAGTGCACCAGGGTTCCCTTTTCTCCACAACCTTGGCCAGCACTTGTTGTTTGTTGATTTATTGATGATAACCATTTTGACTGGAGTAAGGTGGTATCTCATTGTGGTTTTTATTTGCATTTCTCTAATGATGAGTGAGGTTGAACATTTTTTCATATGGCTGTGGTCCATGTGTATGTCCTCTTTAGAGAAATGCCTCTTCATATCCTCTGCACATTTTTTAATTGGGTTGTGTTTTTTTTTTTAGGTGTTGAGTCACTGAGATTTTTATAATATTGGATATTAACCCCTTATCAGATATATCTTTGGCAAATATCTTCTCCCATTCAGTAGGCTGCCTTTTTGTTTTATTGATGATTTCCTTTGTTGTGAAAAAATTTAAGATTTTTGTAATCCCATATATTTATTTTTTCCTTATTTCCCTTCCCCAAGGTGATATAGCAGTAAAAACATTACAGAGGGTAATGTGTACAAATTTTCCCCCAATATTTTCTTCTAGAATTTTATGGTGCCTTGGCTTACATTTAAGTCTTTAATTCATTTTGAGTTTGTTCTCGTATATGGTGTAAGTGGGTGGTACATTTTCATTATTTTTGCACTTGTCAGTCCAATTATCCCAGCACATTTTATTAAATGGACTATCCTTACTACAATGTAAATTTTTACTTCCATGGTCATAGATTAAATGACCATATATGGATGAGTTTAATCCTGGGCCCTCTATATTCTTCCATTGGTCTATGTATCTGCTTTTATGCCAGTTTCATACACTTATTTTTGTTTTTGTTTTTTATAATTCTTTTATTGTGAAATAACATTTTTTCTAAAAATTAATATCAGGTGTACAGCACAATGCAATAGTTATACTTTCTACCCCTCAAAGTGTCAACGCCCTCCCGCAATTTGCAACCCAACTACCCCCTCCCGGTATCATATATATCTATTAGAATTCCCTCGACTCCCATCCACAATATACTCCACATCCAGTGTCTATCTATATATTCAATTACAGTTGGCATACAATATTACCCAGCATCAGCTTCAGGTGTACAGTGCAGTGATCATGCCTCTACTCCTTCCATGAGGTGGTCTCTCTAACAATACATGTGACAATCGACACCCCACAAAATATTTAGAGCATTATTAATTATATTCCCTGAACTGTCTTTCATATCCCTGTGGCAATATTGTTGTTACCTATTTATACTGTCTAATCCCTTCCCCTTCTCCGTAATAGCAACCATCCCAAATAGCAACCATCAGGTTTTCTTCTATATCTATGAAACTGTTTCTGTTTACTTTGCTCCTTTATTTACTTTTTCAGATTCCACATATAAGTGAGATCATGTGATATTTTCTTCTCAGACTGATTAATTTCACTTAACATAATAGTCTCCTGGTCCATCCATATCATTGGTACGATTTCATTCTTCTTAATAGTGGAGTAATACTCCATTGTATAAGTGCACCACAGTCTCTTAATCCAGTCGTCTACCAATGGTAATTTCATTTTTCTGCAAGTCTCGGCTATTGTAAATAGCAGTGCAAAAAATCGTAGGGGCGCATATTTTTTTGGAATTAGGGACTTGGATTCATCTAGGTAGATACCCAAGGGTAGAATTGCTGGGTCATACGGTAGTTCCATTTCCAGTTTTTTGAGATAACTCCATAATGGCTGCACTATTCTGCAGTCACACCAACAAGGCATCTCTTTTTTCCACAACCTCGGCAGCACTTTTTGTTTGTTGATTTATTAATGATAGCCATTCTGACTGGAATGAGGTGGTATCTCATTGTAGTATTTATATGCATTACTCTAGTGATTAGTGAGATTGAACATTTTTTCATATGCCTGTTGGACACCTGTATGTCCTCTCTAGGGAAATGCCTCTTCATATTCTTTGTCCATTTTTTAAATTTGGTTGTTTTTGTTTTTCGGTGATGAGTTGCATGAGTGTTTTATAAATTTTGGATATTAACCCCTTATCAGATATACCGTTGGCAAATATCTTCTCCCATTCAGCATGCTTCCTTTTTATTTTATTGATGATTTTGTTTGCTGTGAAAAACTTTTAAGTTTGATGCAATCCCATATGTTCCTTTACTCTTTTATTTCCCTTGCCTGAGGGGATATATCAGTAAAAACATTACTGAGGGTAATTTCTGCAAATTTACTCCCTATGTTTTCTTCTAGGAGTTTTATGGTTTCAGGTCTTACATTTAAGTGGTTAATCCATTTTGAGTTTGTTCTCGTATATGGTGTAAGTAGGTGGTCCATTTTCATTTTTTTGCACGTGTCAGTCCAATTTCCCAGCACCACCAGCAATGTAAATTCTTACTTCCATGGTCATAGATAAAATGACTGTATATGGATGGGTTTATTCCTCTCTATTCTGTTCCATTGTTCTATGTGCCTGTTTTTATGCCAGTACCATAATGTTTGGATTACTGTAGCCTTGTAGTATTTTTTGATGTTAGGTAGCATGAATCCTCCCACTTTGTTCTTATTTCTCAAGATTACCATCCCTATTTGGGGTCTTTTGTTCTTCCATATAAATTTTAGAATTATATGTTCTATTTCTGTGAAAAATGTCCTTGGTAGTTTGATGTATTGCGTTGAATATATATATATAGCATTAGGTAGTATTGACATTTTAACTATATTAATTCTTCCTATCCATGAACATGGTATGTATTTCAATTTATTTGGATCTTCTTTCATTTCTCCCTTCAGCATCTCATAATTTTCTGAGTACAGTTCTTTTACTTCTTTAGTTACGTTTATTCCTAGATATGTTATTGTTTTTGAAGCAATTGTAAAAGGGATTGATTTCCTAAATTCTTCTTATGTAGTTTATTATTGGTGTATACAAATGCAACTGATTTCTGAATATTAATTTTGTATCCTGCTATCTCACTAAAGTCATTTATCAGTTCTAACAGTTTTTTGGTGGAGCCTTTGGTATCCTCTCTATATAGTATCTTGTCATCTGCATATAATGACTATTTTACTCCTTCTTTCCAATTTGGATGCACTTTATTTCATTTTTTTGTCTGATTGCTGTGGATAGAACTCTCAGAAATATCATAAATAGAGGTGGTGAAAGTGGGCAGCCTTGTCTTGTTCCTGATCTTAAGGGGAAAGCTTTTGGCCTTTCCCCATTGAGTACAATGTTTGCTGTGGACTTATCATATATGGCTTTTATAATATTGAGATATGACCCCACTATTCACAGCTTTGCTAAGAGCTTTTATTATAAATGGCTGCTGGATTTTGTCAAATGCTTTTTCTGCATCTATTGATATGATCATATGATTTTTATTTTTCATTTTGTAAATGTGATGTATTACATTAATTGATTTGTGGATATTGAACCAACCTTGCATACCAGGAATGAATCCCATGTGGTATATAATCTTTTTAATGTGATGCTGAATTTGGTTTCCTAGTATTTTGTTGAAGATTTTTGCATCTATGTTCATGAGGGATATTGGCCTGTAGTTTTCCTTTTTTGTAATATGTTTGTCTGATTTTTGGTATCAGAGTAATATTGGTCTCATAAATTGTGCTTGGGAGCCTTACCTCCTGTATTTTTTGGTACAGTTTTAGGAAAATAGGTATTGATTCTTTTTTGAATGTTTTCTAAAATTCACTTGTGAAGCCATGTGTCCAGAACTTTTGTTTGTTGGAAGCTTGTTCATTACTGATACCATTTCTTCGGTAGTAATCAGTCTGTACACAGTTTCTGTTTCTGTTTCTCTGTGATTCAGACTTGGTAGATTTATGCTTCTAGAAATTTAACCATTTCTTCCAGATTGTCGAATTTGTTGGCATATAGTTCCTCATAGTATTTTCTTAACATTTTCTGTATTTATGTGGTATCTGTTGTCACTTCTCTTTCATTTCTGATTTTATTAATTTGGGTCGTCTCTCTCTTTTTCTTGGTGAGTCTGGCTAAGGGTTTCTCAATTTCGTTTATCTTTTCAAAAAATTAACTCTTGGTTTCATTGATTTTTTGTATTGCTTTTTTGGTCTCTATTTCATTGATTTCTGCCCTGGTCTTTATCATTTCCTTCTTTGTTCTCCCTTTGGGCTTGTTTTGCTATTCTTTTTCGAGTTCCCTTAGGTGTAAAGAGAGTCTGTTGATTTGAGATTTTTCTTCCTTCTTTAGGTAGGCCTGCACTGCTATGAATTTCCCTCTTAGGACTGCTTTTGCTGCATCCCAGAGATTTGGGGGTTGTTGTGTTTTCATTTTTGTTTGTTTTGAGGTATCTTTTGATTTCCTCCTTGATCTCTTTTTTGACCCACTCACTATTTAGTAGCATGTTATTCAGCCTTCATGTATTTGTGTGTTTTCCAGATTGCTTCTTGAAATTGATTTTTAGTTTCATAGCATTGTGATCAGAGAAGATACTTGATATGATTTCATGTCCTTAAATATATTGAGACTTGTGCTGTGGCCTAACATGTAGTCTATATTGGAAAATGTTGCATGTACACTTGAGGAGAATGTATATTCTGTAACTTTAGTATGAAATGCTCTAAAAAAATTGATTAAATCCAGCTGGTCTAAACCGTCATTTAAGTCCACTGTGATCGTGTTGATTTTTTTTGTCTGGAGGACCTTTCCATTTGTGACAACGGGGTGTGGAAGTCCCTTACTATTATAGTGTTACTGTTGATCACTGTCTTTATGCTTGTCAAAATCTGTTTTCTATATTTAGGAGCTCCTATGTTGGGTGCATAGATGTTTACTAGGGTGATGACCTCTTGTTGATTCAACCCCTTTATTATTATCTAGTGCCTTTCTTTGTCTTTTAATTGTAGTCATCATTTTAAAGTCTATTTTGTCCAAAAGAAGTATTGCTACTCCAGGTTTTTTCTCATTTCTAGTTGCTTGAAATACCATATTGCATCCCTTTACTTTCAGTCTGTGTGTGTCTTTTGATCTGAGATGAGTCCCTTGTCAACAGCATATGCATGGGTCCTGTTTTCTTATACACTCAGCCACTCTGTGCCTTTTGATTGGAACATTTAGCCCATTCACATTTAAAGTGATTATGATAGGAGCATATTTATTGCCATTTTGTTACTTGTATTTCTTATCTTCCTGGGTTAGCTTGTTTTCCCCTTTCTTCTGTTTAAAAAAAGCCCTTTGAGCATATCCTGCAATGTAGCTTGGTAGTAACAAATTCTTTTAATGAAGACTAATCATGGAGAAAGCTCTGCGTATGGAAACTATCTCAACCTGAAAGCCATTATGAACTTCGTAAGTTTTTTTGTATTTTGATTTGTCTGCCTGTTGATTGTTTTTCTGTCTCAAAACTGCATCTGAAAAACGCTGTCTGGGCGATCAAGTCCTTAATTTTCAATTTACTTTTGACATGGATTCCTTGATTAATATAAAGTAAACCTAGTTTTCCCAGTTTGTGGGAAGAAACAAGTGAGACTAATTTGGGGGGCATTTCCATTACTAACATATTTAAAAGATTTGGGGGCCTTTTATTTATGTTAGAAATTTTGTCTTTTTTTAAAGCTTAGAGATGGTAACATTTGAGGTGGTTGATTTTTCTACTGTACTTACAATCTAACATTTCTTATGTTTCAAAATAGCACATTTAGTATTACATAATGTCAAAATATCTGATACATTTTATTTTGAAATATTCGATGTACTTATTTTATTAGGCTGCACATGGGTATTCTACACAGATAATCTCTTTTCTTTTCTTTTTTTTTTACAGATATTTTTGGGGAATTGAGGGAGGGGAGGTGGGTTGGGGAATCAGGGAAGGGAAACAGACAAATTGATGTCCTTTTTTTCTTCATTCTAGTTGTGGAGGATGTAGCTTCACTCACCCATGCTGGCATTTTGATCATTACGCTCTTTCTGGCTGATGCCGTCACCTTGCCTGCATTTGGACTGTGGTTCAGGGCAGCTCTTGCCTGCTGCCAGCCATCCCCACAGTAACCTCTACCATTGAAAGCCACTCAAGACAACCAAGCTCCAGGGGCAGCTATTGTTCAGCTTCTTAGCTGTAGAGGGTGCAGTGTCATGGGCCCGTGAATGGGGGATCCGAAACGGGGCCCTACTGCTCAGAGCTGGCTCCCAAGCCAACTCCTAACCAACAAGCCACTTTTCTGGTCCCTGGACTTAGAATTATTTTGAAGGAAGACATTTTAACTATAAACAACTATGATGGGAAGATATGCCTGATCCAGAAAGCTTTTACTAGAATACCATGCCAGGGAGCACTCTTTCTGTCTGCTAGGGCAATCCCTGCTGCACTCCAGTTGCATCTCTGTTGTATCTCCCGTGCCAATCTTTTGGGGAGGCAGCAGAATGGAGAGGAGCACGAACAGTACTTAAATTGAGAGAATTGCAGTTCAGACACATGGTTAAAACAAGCCCTCATAATGAGAAAATAGGAGGGAGAGGAGACATTTTGAAAGCATTTACACATTTTGAAGTCATTAATCTGTAAGCAAAGATGGTTGAACCTGAGGGTGGGTCAGCATCATAATCCTTTGGAGAAGGAGATCTTGGCTGCGTCTGTGCGAGTTGTTAATGTGTTTAATAGGTTGGTAAACAGTCCTGCTAGTTGTCTAACCAGTTGGGCGGATTTACATGAAGACAAGGAAATTGATTGTAGTTTCTTCCACCATCACCCATAGCCAGAAGAAGAGGGATCATGGTGGGAATGGAGCCTACCATGGTGGTGACTCAGAGCTGACCTCGTTGCCAGACAGAGAGCAGAGCATTTCTACTGCCTGATTTGTGCAAAAATCAAACACGCTGGTACACGAGGCCCATCTGCCCTGGAACCCAAGTTTGTTTTAGTCTGGGATTAAGACTCCTGTGGGTTTATTTTCCAGTGTGTTGTCCAGCTATTTTTCTCAAACCAGGCCTCCCACACATGTCAGGTGCTGGTGAGCACCTGAAGGAGTGACTTATCAGGACTTTGGGTGAAAGTGGCCATTACTTTCTGTTCCAGGTTGTGATGGTGTTGGAGAACTCTGGGCCTGTGGTTCTGGGGAACCTCACCCATGCCAGCTTGGGGAAAGCACATACCCCATACATTTAGGCTCTGAATGTGGACTGAAGCTTCAATTAAATAGATATGTTCTTTAATAAGTTTCTCTTTTAGGTTTGGCATCAATCTGGTAGATTTTCAAAATTTTACTGACTTCAGTTTGCAAATTAAATTAGCCAAATAGAGTGACTGTTAATATTTATATAGAAATATGCCTTAGACTTCCCCATGGCAGAAACTCCTTCCCTGTATTGACTCTTCTTTCCAATTTATGTTGTATAACATCAGCTGACACTTGAATGCTGTGGCCACATTTTTAAAAAACTGGCATAGTGTGGTGTGGTGTAGTGTAGTGTGTGTGTGTGCACTAACAATATTGATAGTTAACATTTACTGAATGCTTTCCCAATGTGCCAGGCACGGTTTCAAGTTTACAGGATTAGCAAATTTAATTCTCATAGAAATCCTGTGAAGTAGTAGATACTTTTATAGATGATAAAAAATAGGCACAGAGAAGTTAAGCAACTTGCCCAAAGTCCCTCAGCTAAAAAATGGCAAATCTCTAATAATATACCAACTCAGGCAGTCCTGCTCCAAAAGCCACTCTGCCATGCTTTGTTGCTTAAGTGACCATAAACTTCATGTTGGTGTTCTATCGTAGGTTCAAAATTGGAATTGCTTTACAAGAGTTTGAGTTTTCTGATGTATCTCTAGTGACCTCAGTGAAGTTGCTCACTTTGTCATTCACTTTGAAAGAATATCAGCTCCAGAACAGGCCAGCTGTTATGTCCAAAGTTGGTTTATGACTAAAGTGAGAATAATTTCATTATTAAGGCAGCTTGGATTCTCTGCCTGCACTGGAGAGTTAGAGTCAAAGAAATAAGAAAATGACAAAAAAAATCCCTCAAACATAAAGTCTGAGAAAACATAGGGAATGTCCTGTGAATGTACTAAGATTGGATTTATTCTCTTCCATTCCCCTTTTTGTTAGGTGGGGAGATATGAGGGGAACATAGAGTTAAGAGAGATGTTTCAAAACTTTTTGGAAGACATGTATTCATTGAAAAGGAATGCAGTGACCCAAGTAAAGACTGAAAACTTGTACTTATTAATCAGAAGACAATTGTAATGAACACTTTGAGTAGATTTCCTTAGAATTAGATACTAAAACCCAGTCACTTCAGAAAAATCTTTCAAAAACTAATAACTGAAAATAGCAACTTTTCCTACATTTTTATTTTCATAAATGCTGAGATAACTAATCTCTCCTCTAATGTTCCTAGTCTATTTCGAAGATCTTGATGGCAAAGGCTGTTTCTGTCTTCACTGAGGGAAATTTGAAATGAAATCTGATTGCGGATAATCCCTTTTTTTTTTTTTTTTTAGCTGAGCCATCCTGCCACCTGTTGTCAGCTCAATGGCTGCTCAACTCAGGCTGGGCATCGAACTGCTGTTGCTCAGAGCTCAGCTTACATGTGTGAGTAAGCTCTTAACCAACTGAGCCACTCGGCTGGCCCACAGATAATCCCTTTTGAAGTCATTGCACTTTCTCAGTTCTGGAGTTTAAACCAAGAATGTAACTCACTTCAAACTCTTGGGTGAAGATCAAAAAACTACATTTATATGAAACAACTTAAAATACAAACTGTCATGTTACAAAGCTGTCAAGATTTATTAGCAAGACAGTATAGAATGTGTTGAACTGTATTAAATTAGGCACCTAAATTAGACCAAAGTAGGCATCTAAATAAATATAGTTGATTAATCTTCCCAAGTTGAAGGGAAATGTAACATAAATCTAACTAATCATAAGTGTTTTCCCAGATGGTCTCAGTTAATACAGTAGTCAATATTTAATAGCAACCAATTTGTTTTAGATAAATAAAATGCTGAAATGTATTAATTAAATTATGCTTATTGTCTTCTAAATGATATTATTATTGAACAAGTGTTTAAAAACTAGATTATGGGGCTGGCTGAGTGGCATGGTGGCTTAGTGCTTGCTTGGGAAGCCAGCAGCCCCAGTTCGGGTCCCACATATGAGGGCCAGTGACACTGCCCTCAAAAAAAAATTAGATTGTGGCCCAGGTCTTAAAACAATTCATCATCATCTAAGCCGCGTGGCAGGGTGCGTGCAGTCCCCTAACCCCCCGCGGCTGTCCCTCCAGAAGCGCAGCAGGAGAACCACGCGGGCACGCGCAGGCTCTGAGGCAGAAGCCTTAAACCCGGGAGGAGGGGAAAAAAGAAGAATCGGGTGCAGAGACGCAGCCCGTGCTGGGCGGAGATGCAGGTCCCCGAGAGACTGAGCTGTGAGGCAGGGGGCGCGCAGTCCCTTAAACTCCGGCAGTCTCTTCGGGAGAGCAGCAGGAGCACCGTGCGGGCGCGCGCAGGCTCCGAGGCAGAAGCCTTAAACCTGGGAGCAGGGGAAAAAAGAATTCTCGCGCGCAGAGCGGCCGGAGACACAGGTCCCGGAGAGACTGAGCTGGGATCTTAGCCATGCGGCATGGTGTGCGCAGTCCCCTAAATCCCAGCAGACCTTTTGGGAGAGCAGCAGTAACTCCGCTGGAGCATAAGAGGCAAAGGCCTTAGCTTAAAACAGTGTTGGAACTGTGTCTTTGCTTATTTTTATGTTTTTTATTTTTTTTTCCTTTTCCTACTCTTGAACAGAAAGCAAAAAATACCAATAACCCACCCACTCCCACAAACTTTGGCCCCCGCCAAGACAGAGTCTTAAACTGACTCCTGAATGGAGCAGTAGGGGAAGACTACGAAAGTATTCCTACCTGCAGGGGGTTGAGAATTTCCACCCCAGTAAAGGCTGCAGAGTGAGACTACCTACCCCACCCCAACCTTTATGCAAGGCTTGGTTGGCAGGGCAGGTTCACCTGCTGAGGCACTAATTAACAGATTCTTAGCAGCTGGCTTTTGGTAGTGAGGAATTCCTTAGTTCTCCACAGCTGTCAACCAAAATGGTGCCCAGAGACACTCAATGAGACTTTGGGGGTGCAGCCTGCCTTGGGACAGGCAAAAGCAAAAACGCAGGGACTTTGTAAAAATCACCAATCACACATCAGAACCACACTCAAGTACAGCAAACCTGCAGTGCCAGGATCACTCTAGGCATCAGGTGGCCTACTCTGTTCCCACAAGACGCATAGGAATTTTTGTACAGCAGAGGACAAACTGAAGAGAGCTTGGTGGACTTTAGCCAAGACCGGCACGGGTATTTTTGGTTTGTTTTGTTTTACTTTGTTTTGTTTTCCCTTTATTGGTTGCTTATCTTGGTTGCTTTTAGTTTTTATTTCTATTTCATTTTTATCATTTTGTAGTTTTTAATGTAGGCGTATATATAGGTGTATATAGGTGAATATATGTCCATATATATGGGTGTGTAGACAAATATATATATATATATTTTTTTTCTTTTTCTTTTTCTTTCTTTTCTTTTTCTTTTTTCCCCACCCTCACTTTCTCCCTTCTTTTATTCATTCTTCTCACTGCTATAATTTTCCTCCTTTGGTTTTTTCTACAAATTTTATTTTTTTAATTTTTATTCTTACTTTTGTTTTCTTTTTTTAATTTTTATTTTTTAGGTATAGCTATTCGGTTTCTCATGTTTATTCTATTTTTTATTTTAGGATATTGTATTTTATTTTGTTTCCTCTTCTGTTATTATTGTATGTATGGTTATTGTTTTGTTTCTGTTTGTTTTCTTCATTAGTATGTTTGATATTTCTGTACAAGTTGACTGTAGATTGATGGTTGTTTTTTTTTTTACTTGTGCGAGCATTTGGTTTCCTTTGGTGGCTGGGCGAGGTTGTTCTTGTTGATCTGTTATACTCTAAAATCACTCTGTAGCAGTAGGTCCAAACAAACAGACACAAGAATCATCATACCCGGAGGCCAACTTTAGATAAAACCAGAGCATTTCTGGGTTTGACATACAAGAGTCACACCCAAAAGGAAGTTGCTACAGGTACTAGGGCCCATAGGGTCCAAGTCTCATCAGAGGGGTCAATCCTCTCACAGCAGCTCATAAACTTCAGACACTGCTGATCCTCACAGCTAATCAATCTGGGAGTCAATTCCACCTACTGACAAGCCAAAATAAATAAAAACTAAAACTTCAACAAGTGAGGACACATGACACAAGGAACACCTCAGATACAAGCACAGGAGAATAGGGAGACTGAGTAATTCAAATATAAAAGACACACACCATATAAGTTTACCCAGAAAAGACTGAGAAATCTGGGGGATCTATCTGTTATATCGAAGCAAACACAAAGAGTAAACCAGAATGGGGAGACAAAGAAACACAACCCAAATAAAAGAAAAGAAGAAACTTCCTGAATCAGTGGAACTAGAGGAAATAGAGGTAAACAACCTATCGGAGACAGAGTTCAGAACACTGATTATTAGAATGTTCAAGGAAATTAATGAAAATATAAAGAAGGATAGAGAAATCATGAAAAGCAACCAGCTAGAACTTAAGAACACAATTACTGAATTAAATAACAAACTTGATGGAATCACTAGCAGATTGGATGAAGCAGAAAATTGAATCAGTGACTTAGAAGACAAAATAGCAGAGATCACCCATGCAGAACAACAAAAAGAAAAAAGAATGAGGGCCGGCCGAGTGGCGCAGTGGTTAAGCGCTGGCCTGGGAAGCCAGCGGCCCTGGTTCGGGTCCCACATATGAGGGCCAGTGACACTGCCCTCAAAAATAATAAAAATAAATAAAAAAAAAAACCTTAAAAAAAAAAAAAAAGAAAAAAGAATGAAAAACATGGAAAATAGTTTAAGAGAGCTGGGGGACAACATCAAACGCAATAACCCACGGGTCATTGGAATTCCAGAAGGAGAAGAGATGGAGCAAGGGATTGAGAACATATTTGAAGTAATAATGTCTGAAAACTTCCCTAACCTGGCAAAGGACATTGAAATAGAAGCCCAGGAAGTGCAGAGAGTTCCAACCAGGATGATTCCAAACAGGCCCACTCCAAGACACATTATAGTGAAAATGGCAAGGATTAAGGACAAAGACAGAATCCTTAAAGCAGCAAGGGAAAGGCAGCAAGTTACTTATAAGGGTACCCCCATAAGATTATCAGCTGACTTTTCTACAGAAACTTTGCAGGCCAGAAGGGAGTGGCAGGAAGTTTTCAAAGTGATGAAAAATAAAGGTCTACAACTGAGATTGCTGTATCCAGCAAGGTTATCATTTAAAATTGAAGGCGAGATAAGGAGCTTTGCAGAAAAGAATAAGTAAAGGGAATTCATTACCATCCAGCCAGCTTTGCAGGAAATGTTAAAAGGGCTTCTTTAAGTAAAAGAGAAAAACAACCTAACTAAGAAAGACTGCGAACACAAATAACAAAATGGCAATAAATACACACCTATCAATAATCACATTAAATGTAAATGGATTAAATGCTCTAATAAAAAGACATGGGGTGGCTGAATGGATAAGAAAGCAAGACCCCAGCATATACTGTATACAAGAGACTCACCTCAGATCCAAAGGCTCATTCAGGCTGAAAGTAAAGGGATGGAGTAAAATATTTCATGCAAATGGAACTGAGAAAAAAGCTGGAGTAGCAATAGTTATATCAGATAAAGTGGACTTTAAATTGAAGAATATAACAAAGGACAAAGAAGGACACTTCATAGTAATGAAGGGATCGATCCTACAAGAGGACATAACCCTAGTAAACATCTATGCACCTAATATAGGAGCTCCTAAATATATAAAACAGATATTGTCAGACATAAAGACAGAGATCAATAGTAACACTATCATAGTAGGGGATTTCAACACTCCACTGTCACCAATGGACAGATCCTCCAGACAGAAAATCAATGCGGAAACATCGACCTTAAATGACACATTAGAACAGCTAGATTTAATTGATATATTCAGAGCATTTCGTGACAAAGCTACAGAATATACGTTCTTTTCAAGTGCACATGGAACATTTGCTAAGATAGACCACGTGTTAAGCCACAAAACAAGTCTCAATAAATTTAAGAAGATTGAAATCATTTCAACTGTATTCTCTGACCACAATGCTATGAAACTAGAAATCAATTATAAGAAGAAATACAGGAAGCTGACAAATAAATGGAGGCTAAACAACATGCTACTAAATAGTGAGTGGGTCACAAATGAGATCAAGGAGGAATTCATAAAATATCTCGAGACAAATGAAAATGAAAACACCACAACCCAAAATCTCTGGGATGCTGCAAAAGCACTCCTAAAAGGGAAGTTTATAGCAGTGCAAGCCTACCTAAAGAAGGAAGAAAAATCTCAAATCAACAGATTATCCTTACACCTAAAGGAACTGGAAAAAGAACAGCAAAAGAAGCCCAAGGGGAGTACAAGAAAGGAGATAATAAAGACCAGAGCAGAAATAAACAATATAGAGAACAGAAAAACAATACAAAAGATCAATGAAACTAAGAGCTGGTTTTTGAGAAGATAAACAAAATTGACAAACCTCTAGCCAGGCTCACCAAAAAAAAAAAAAGAGAGAGAGGATTCAAAGTAGCAAAAGCAGGAACAAAAGAGGGGAAATGACGATAGACATCACAGAAATACAAAAAATTCTAAGAAATTACTATGAGCAACTATATGCCAAAAAATTTGACAATCTGGAAGAAATGGATAATTTTCTAGAAGCATATAACCTTCCAAAGCTAACTCAAGAAGAAACAGAAAATCTAAATAGCCTGATTACTACCAAGGAAATTGAATCCGTAATTGACAAGCTCCCAAAAAACAAAAGCCCTGGACCAGACGGCTTCACAAGTAAATTTTATCAAACATTCAAAAAGAACTATCACCTATTCTTCTCAAACTATTCCAAAAAATCCAGAAGGAAGGAAGGCTCCCAAACTCTTTTTATGAAGCCACTATCACCCTGATTCCAAAACCAGATAAAGACAGCACAAAAAAGGAAAAATACAGGCCAATCTCCCTGATCCATATAGATGCAAAAATTCTCAATAAAATATTAGCAAACAGAATTCAGCAATATATTAAGAAGATCACACATCATGATCAAGTGTGTTTCATCCAGAGTATGCAAGGCTAGTTCAACATCCGTAAATCAATTAATGTGATACATCACATCAACAAAATGAAGAATAAAAATCACATAGTCATATCCATAGATGCAGAAAAAGCATTTGACAAAATCCAACAGCCATTTATGTTAAAAACCCTTAGCAAAGTGGGAATACAGGGATCATATCTCCACATAATAAAGGCCATATATGACAAACCTACAGCTAACATCATACTCAATGGGGAAAAGCTAAAACCATTCCCCTTAAGATCAGGAACAAGACAAGGCTGTCCACTTTCTCCTCTTTTATTCAACATAGTTCTGGAAGTTCTAGCCACAGCAATCAGACAAGAAAAAGGAATAAAAGGCATCCAAATTGGCAAGGAAGAAGTAAAATTGTCATTATATGCAGATGACATGATACTGTATATAGAGAACCCCAAAGACTCCATCAAGAAACTATTGGAACTGATAGACGAATTCAGTAAAGTAGCAGGATATAAAATCAATGTGCAGAAATCAGTGGCATTTGCATAAACCAGTAATAAACTAATGGAAGGAGAAATTAAGAAAACTGTCCCATTTACAATTGCTACATGAACTATAAAATACCTAGGAATAAATCTAACTAAAGAAGTAAAAGATCTGTACTCAGAAAATTATAAGAAACTGAAGAAAGAAATCAAAGAAGATACAAATAAATGAAAACACCTACCATGCTCATGGATAGGAAGAATTAATATAGTTAAAATGTCCATACTGCCTAAAGCAATATATAGATTCAATGCAATTCTTATCAAAGTACCAAGGGCATTTTTCACAGAAATAGAAAACATAATCTTAGAATTTATATGGAACCATAAATGACCCCAAATAGCCTCAGTAATCCTGAGAAATAAGAACAAAGTTGGGGGTATCATGGTACCAGACATCAAAACATACTACAGGGCTACATTAATCAAAACAGTATGGTATTGGCATAAAAACAGGCACATAGATCAATGGAAGAGAACAGGGAGCCTGGAAATAAATCCAGACATTTACGGACAGTTAATCTATGGCACGGGAAGCAAGAAGTTACATTGGAGTAAACATAGTCTATTCAATAAATGGTGCTGGGAAAATTGGACTGATACATGCAAAAAAATGAAACTGGACCACCTCCTTACATCATATACAAGAACAAATTCAAAATGGATTAAAGACTTAAAGGTAAGACCTGAAACCATAAAACTCCTAAAAGAAAATATAGGGAGTACATTTGCAGACATTACCTGGAGCAAATTTTTACTGATAGATCCCTGCGGGCAAGGGAAGTAAAAGAAATATGAACATATGGGATTATATCAGACTTAAAAGTTTTTTCACAACAAAGGAAACCATCAATGAAACAAAAAGGAAGCCTACTGATTGGGAGAATATATTGGCCAACGATATATCTGATAAGAGGTTAATATCCAAAATTTATAAAACACTCATGCAACTCAACACCAAAAAAAAAACAATCCAATAAGAAAATGGGCAGAAGATATGAAGAGACATTTCTCTAAAGAGGACATACAGAAGGCCAACAGGCATATGAAAAAATGTTCAACCTCACTGGTCATTAGGGAAATGCAAATAAAAACCACAATGAGATACCACCTCACTCCAGTTGGAATGGCTATCATCAATAAATCAACAAACAACAAGTGCTGGTGGGGCTGTGGGGAAAAGAGGACCGTGCTGCACTGTTGGTGGGATTGCAGATTGGTGTGGCCACTATGGAAGTCAGTATGGAGGTATCTCAAAAATCTGGAAATGGAACTACCTTTTGATCCAGCAATTCCACTCCTAGGTATTTATCCCGAAAAACCCAAGACACTGATTCAAAAAAATATATGCACCCCTATGTTCATTGCAGCACTATTTACAATAGCCTAGACTTGGAAACAACCGAAATGCCCATCGGTAGATGACTGGATTAAGAAACTGTGGTACATTTATATAATGGAGTATTACTCCGCTATAAAGAAGAATGAAATTGTACCATTTGCAATGATATGGATGGACCTAGAGACTATTATGTTAAGTGAAATAAGTCAGACAGAGAAAGACAAATCCATATGATCTCACTTATATGTGGAATCTGAAAAACTGAATGAATAAGCAATGTAAACAGAAACTGTCTCATAGTTATAGAGGAAATACAGGGTTGCTAGTTGGGAGGGGGGTGGGGATGAGGGAGAAGGGGAAGGGATTAGACAGCAAAAATAGACAACTACAATATTGCCACAGGGATATGAAAGACAGTTCCGGGAATATAATTAATAATGGTGTAAATATTTTGTGGAGCATCAGATGGTCACATGTCTTGTTGGGGAGACCATTTCATGGATGGAGTAGAAGTTTGATCACTGCACTGTATACCTGAAGCGGAGGTTGTATACCAACTGTAATTGAATATATATATAGATAGTCACGGGATGTGGATTATACTGTGGAAGAGAGTCAGAGGAAGAGTAATAAATATATATGCTATGGGGGGGAGGAGTGGGGTGGCGAATTGGGAGTGGGGGGTTGTCACTTTGAGCAGTAAAATGTATAACTATTGCACTGTGTTGTACACCTGAAACTAATTAAAAAATAAATAAATAAATAAATAAATAAATAAATAAATAAATTCATCAGGGCTGGCCAAGTGGTGCGTTGGTGAAGAGCTGGCTTGGGATGCCATCTCTGAGCAGTGGGGCCCCGGTTTGGATCCCACATATGAGGGCCAGTGACACTGCCCTCTACAGCTAAGATGGTGATCAACAGCTCCACCTGGTTTCACCTATAGCTAAGATGGCTGGCGACAGTGTGGTCTGCAGCGTCTGCTGCAGTGAGTTGCCATAGGCTACAGTGAGTGGCCGGCAGTCAGCATGAGTGTCTGGCAGCCAGCTTGAGCTGCCAAGAGCCACCGTGAGCTGTCATCCAAAGTCCTAGGAGTGACTGCCTCACCCGGGAAGTGCGCAATGATAGTACCAACATGATCCACAGCTAGACTGAAGAACCAAAAGACAGCAACTAATCTGTTCCCCTCCCCCAATTCTCCAATAAAATCTTTTACAAAAAAAAGTCTGGTGAATGTTTAAGTTAAAAAACAAATTGTTACAGTAAAAGACACATTGCCATTAAGCAACATCAAAATAATCCCCCTCAGTTTTAGCACACTTGTCCCATCATTCTTGCCACTTTCTGAAGCAGTTCTGGAAGTCCTCTTTCATGAGTGTCTTTAGTTGTGCTGTTGTGGCTGCCTCCATGTCTTGAACCAATTCCAAATGTTTTCCTTTCATGGCCATTTTGACTTTGGGGAACAGGCAGAAGTGACATAGAGCCAAATCCAGTGAATAAGATGAGTGAGGACACAACGTAATGCTTTTATTTGACAGAAATTGCGGTATATCAGAAGTGATGTGTAACACGGAGTGTTGTCATGATAGAGGGTGATTTATGGCACAGTTTGAAACACCTTCTCTCAACTATAGCTCACACTGACTGACTGCACCAAACCAGTTGTAACCTGTCACACATTGTTACTGAGGTTTGATATTTCGTTTCCAATATTAAAGCTCCCTGTCTTTTTATTATATGGCACTCAGCAGCAGCATTCAGTGTATTTGTCAATCACACCTCGTATATGTAGTTCTATATTCGTTTTCAATGAACATTTTCTAATACTGGATTTTTCTCTTGTATTTGATTTTATTGATATTATGAAAAAAACATTGTCGTGAACCTCATTCCTTAATTCATTAAATAGTTCTAAGTTCCAAATATTTCAGACTTCCAAATCTTGGAAAAAAGGCCTAACCCTGGGAATTTACACACTTCACTATCAGCTTCATTCCTTTCTCCCCCAATTTGGAGACTAGGGTTCTCTCTCTACAAAGGCAGCTTGCAATCCTATTGTCTTGCTGCAGATTAACATTTCCTCTTTTGGTTGTCAGTAGCTCAATATCCTTGAAGGTCCCTTCTATATACATTCTTGCTATGACAGTCCTAATTCTTTCCAAGGAGCACGGATACCTTGAGCTAATTAGGGACCTTATGTGTGAAAATGCAAAGGAGAAAAGCATATCAATGACTTCAGAAAGCTCACCTAACGTATATATACCTCCTCTGTTTCATATACTCTTCCCCTCCCAGGGTGTGGGAGACCTGTATTTACAAGATCCTTTAGTCCATATCCCTGAGCTATTAGCCTAAGTATAACATCATCTAATTAACTTATAGTTTTAATTAATATGTATTAAGAAGGAGTCCAATACTTGGGTGACAGCCATGGGTATTATGTTGTTTAGAAGTAAAACACTAATATCTTGACAGTGCTCTGTCAAGTGCAATGAGACTACCTATTTTATCTGTGGCATTCTCCAGTTCACCACATGTATTGGGTTGTTGTGTATGCTACGACTGACAAACCTACTCGTCATTCTATAAATGCTTAAGTAAATATGTCATTACAAATAATCTCATGTTATGGAGCAAAATAGAGAGGGCCAGTGTCATTGGGGGCTCAAGAAGGTCCTTTTTGGGAAAAGGGACAATTGAAGAGGTGTCTGAAGAATGAGTAGGGTTATCCCTGGGAAGATGGGGCAAGTACATTTTGGAAGGAGGGGACAAACTTTGCATCCTCCTGACAGGGGACAAAAGTCAGTGAGGCAGGGATGAAATATTGAGGTTAAATTTAGGAGATAGGTAGGACCAGATACTGCTGGGTCTTGTGAGCCATAAAAGAGGGTTAGATGTTATTCAAGGTGGATCAGAAAAATTGTTGATAGTTTTTCAGAAGGGAAAAACACAGATCACTTGTCGATATGTTTTTGCCTGTCTTTCAGATGGTACCATGGGGGAGATCGCTAAATGTGGATACCAGGGGTCAAAGACATAAATATTTTTAATTCTCCTTACATTTCAAGAGTATTCACAACTATTCAATGTCCTATCACTAGTGTATGAAAGTGTCCATTTCGCGAACCCTCAACAGCATTTTCACTGAAGAACTGTGACATCTCAAGAAAAGCATTGTCATGTTGTCTTTGTCATTTTATTAGTAGTGAACATTTGTCAATAATTATTCATAGTTTATAGTTCTTCTCTAAATTAATCATGGATTTTGTCCTTTTTGGGGGGATATTAATGTTTACCTGATTGCTGTGATACAGTGTATTTAAAGACTACCACTGTATTTGTCCATATATATGTATATAAGTATAAACATACCTACAAATATATTCTCCTAGTTTGTTTGCCTTTTAACTTCACTGGTATAGTTTATCCCACATTATAAAGGTAAGAGGTTTTTGAAAATCCATTCTTGTAAATTGAAAATGCAGTTACTTTATTTTGAATTAGAAACAAATGATATGCATTCCTAAGTACCTATTAATGAAAACCATCAAGTCTCATTGAAATAGAGCTGTTCGCTTCACTAGTTTATGTTACAAATGGCATCACAGAACTTTCTGTACACTAATTATTCTATACTGTGCTGTTCATCTGCATTCCTGAAACTTTTTCAGTTATTCTGCACTGATCATGTAAGACTACATTCTGAAACAATGCACATATACAGTTCATTGAATTCAACCTTTAATTCACAATAAACACTGGAAACCCAACATGATAGTAAAGGCAAAGTAAAGAAATAAAAGCAAGGCATTTCAGGAGCTAGTGCATGAACTTACTATGCACTGACAGCAGACCCCAACTCTCTCTACATGGCTGTGAAGTGACCCTCTGTAAGCCAGTCCAAAGAAACCCGCATTGGTCCTCATTATGTGAAGAAAGCGAGAAAAAGGGGATTGGAAGAAACTTCTCATAAAATGCAAAAGTTGTAACCCTACTGAGATTATTTTAAAGTAGGTCTATATTTGGTTGTGACACATAGGATTCATAAATTTTAATGTAGTCAAATTTATCTCTTTTCTTTTGTGACAAAGACATTGCTTTGGGGCTTAGAATATTCTTCCCACCCTCAATGTTACAAATATTCACTTATACTTTCTTCTACATTTTGGAAAGTGATTTTCTGTTCATTAAATTTTATTGTTGAAGTCATTTGAATGGTTTCCGTTTTTAAAGAGACAAAATTTCCATAGGAATTTATCAATCAATCCACACCTTCTTTATTTACCCAATGTTTTTTAGAGCAGAATGTGTAATGCATGACATGCTAATGGAGTCAGGCATTAGTTTGCTGTAGAGTGTGGCTTGGGGTGAGGGAAGAATTGAATTAGGAATGATGTATTGGTGTCCTTGTTTGAGTGGTGTTAAGTCTCCGAAACATTTCTGAGTTGATGAGAAACCATTCCTTGTGGCCCACTACTCTTTCTTTTCTCCTCTGCTTTCTGACACCTCAGCCCCTCATTCTCTCTTTGTAATCTGGCAGATAAATTCATGGTGTAACCTAAGTTGTATGGAAATAACTGTTTAGTCTTCTGGGCCTTCCCCCAACTCCAAACTTCAAACCACTGGTTCAAAGACTATCTCCCTTCCCTGATATTCACTCAGGTGAGGGGAAAATGACATCAATAAAACTGTTGTGAAGGGAAAACAGAGCCAAGATTTAAATTCTAGGCAAAATTGATTAGGAAACCTGGGGATAAGCTATCTAACTTACATTAGTTAGAAAGAGAGATAGTATCTGGGTATCAGAAACTGAAACCAGAAAAATGGCAGAATCGACAAACACTGTGCTAACTGCCTCCCAGGATCACACCAAAATTACAAATAACTTATACAACATTCAACCCTGGAAGTCTCCGGAACACTAGATGAACAAAACCTCTAAACGAAGAACGTAAGAGGAGGCAACGTCAATTCTGGTAGGAGGGGTGGAGATGAGAGAGGGCAAACCCCGTGAGGGGCGCCTCAGCCATGGGGAGCCTTCTCCGGTTGGGGGAGAGACCCTCTGGCTGCACACCACGCTCACCAGCCCAGAGTTCCTTTGCCGGGAAGAGGAGTTCCACGATAGCTGGCAGTAGAAATTAGTGAGGACTCTCTGCCCAGCTCCGTGAGGCTGAGGATGGCTAGAGAATCAATGGGGCCGGTGCATGAGCTCGCTCACTGGTGAGCACTCACCCGATTCCTGGTAGAGGGGATAGCTGTGTGAGCAGGGCTCAGGAGCCTCCAGGGAAGGATTGAACTGAGCACCTTTGGTGCAGAAGCTGTAGGTTTGGGGACTATTATCCCCTGGTGTGGAGCTTGCACGCAAGTGGTACACAGAAGGGCACCATTTTGTCAGGGTTGGGCCCTCTCACAGAGGGTCAGGTCCTGGTCCTCATTGGTCCGGTGGAATTGGTGCAGAAGTAAATGTGTGCGTGCATGCGCATGCGGCCTTGGATCCCCACCCTCCACCCTGCTTATACTGTGTTGCCAGGGAAATGCTGGGCGGGTGCTCTCCATCTCCAACAGGCTGCTCACTGAGACCCAGTAGTGCCCAAGCCGCCTTGGATCCCCACTCACTGCACGGCTTGTGCTGCATTGCCAGGGAAATGGCTGGCGGGCTCGATCTGGCTCCAACAGGCTGCTCATTGAGACGCAGGAGTGCGTCAGCTGCCTCGGGTCCCTGCTCTCCACACTGTGCATGCAGAGTTGCCAGGCTGTGATTGGTTTGGGGGCTGCTTGCCTGATCTGCCAGCGGCTGATTGGGACAGGCTGAGACTGGGAGTTTTCCTGGGAATGTAGGGCCGTGAGCTGTGAGCCTGCATGATCCAGCCGGGGCACTCCTAGTGATCTATCTAATACATCAAAGCAATCCCAGATCAACAGAATGAGGAAACAAAGACATATGTCACAAGTAAAAGATCAGAAGGAACCTCTACAAATGGAATTAAATGAAACAGAGGGATCCAACTTTTCAGAGACGGAGTTTACAACACTGATGATAAGAATGTTTAACAAACTTAGTGAGGACATAAGGAAGGATAGAGAAATCATTAAAAGCAACTACTTAGAACTAAAGAATACAATAACTGAAATGAAGAACACACTCGAAGGAATCACCAGTAGAGTACATGAAGCAGAGGAGTGGATCAGTGATTTGGAAGACAAAATAGAAGAAATCACCCAGTTGGTACAACAATAAGATCAAAGAATAAAAAACATTGAAAATAGTTTAAGAGCACTATGGGACAAGATGAAACACAACAACTCTCGACTCATAGGAATACCAGAAGGAGAAGAGAAGAAGCAAGGGGTCGAGAATATATTTGAAAAAATAATGACTGAAAACTTCCCTACCCTGGTGAAGGAAATCGACATACATGCCCAGAAAGTGCAGAGGGTTCCAAACAAGCTGAACCCAAACAGGTCCACACCAAGACACATCATAGTTAAAATGGCAAAGGTTAGTGACAGAGACAGAATCCTAGAGGCTGCAAGAGAAAGACAGCAGATTATATACAAAGGAACTCCTGTTAGACTAACAGCTGACTTGTCAACAGAAACTCTGCAGGCCAGAAGGGAGTGGCAGGAGATATCCAAAGTGACACAAAATAAAGGCCTACAACCAAGATTGCTCTACCCAGCACGGCTATCACTTAAAATTGAAGGAGAAATAAAGAGCTTCTCAGAAAAGAACAAGCTTAAGGAATTCATTACCACCAAGCCAGCACTGCAAGAAATGTTAAAAGGGCTTTTTTAAACAAAAGAAAGGGGTAAACAAGCTAACCCAGGAAGACCAGGAACACAAATAACAAAATGGCAATACATATGCACCTATCAATAATCATTTTAAATGTGAATGGGCAAATGCCCCAATCAAAAGACAGAGTGGCTGAATGGATAGGAAAATAGGACACATGTATATGCTGTTTACAGATGGAGTAAGATATTTCATGCAAATGGAAATGAGGGGAAAAAAGCTGGAATAGCAGTACTTATTTTGGACAAAATAGACTTTAAAATGAAGACCACAATAAAAGGCAAAGAAAGGCACTATAACCCTAATAAACATCTATGCACCCAACATCAGAGCTCCTAATTATGTATAACAGATGTTGACAGACATAAAGACAGAGATCAACAGTAACACTATCATAGTAGGTGACTTCAACACCCCATTGTCACCAATGGACAGATCCTCTAGACTGAAAATCAACATGGAAAGTGTTGCCTTAAACGACACTTTAGAGCAGCTGGACTTCATCAATATTTTTAGAGTATTTCACCCTGAAACAACAGAATATACATTCTTCTCAAGTGCACATGGGACATTTTCCAAGATAGACCACATGTTAGGCTACAAAACAAGTCTCAGTAAATTTAAGAAGATTGAAATCATATCAAGCAGATATAAAGGAAAAACTGATGGTTGTTGGCTGGGAGGGGATGGGGATGAGGGAGAGGGGAAAGGTTTTGGATAGCATAGGTGGATGACTACAATGCTGCCACAGGGATATGGGGGGAAGTTCTGGGAATGTAATTGATAATGTTGTGAAGAGACTATTATGTTAAGTGAAATAAGTCAGTTGGAGTAAGAAAAATACCATATGATCTTGTTTATATGTGGAATATGAAAAAATGAATGAACGAGCAAAGTAAACAGAAACAGACTCATACATATAGAGGAAAAACCAAGGGTTGCTAGTTGGGAAGGGGTTGGGAATAAGGGAGAAGGGGAAGGGATTAGATAGCATAAATAGGCAACTACAATATTGCCACAGGGATTTGAAACAGAGTTTGGGGAATATAATAATGTTGTAAAAAGTTTGTGGTGTGTCAGATAGTCACATGCCTTGTTAGGGAGACCACTTCATGGATGGAGTAGAAGCTTGATCACTGCACTGTATACCTGAAGCTGATGTTGTATAATATTGTATACCAACTGTAATTGAATACATAGATAGTCACTGGATGTGGAGTATACTGTTGAAGGCAGTCAACGGAATTGTAATAGATATGTATGATATGGGGGGGGAGTGGGGTGACGAACTAGGGGAGGAAGGTCGTCACTTTGAGGGGTAAAAAGTATAACTATTGCACTGTGTTGTACACCTGACACTAATTTTTTTAAATGTTTATTTCACAATAAAAGAATTTTTTTAAAAAATTAAAAAAAAAAAAAAAAAGAAAAAAAAGAAACTGAAACTATGCCTAAAATATTTAATTGGAGAAAATTTTGTAGTTATAGAATCACTTCCTTCCTAAGGTGAACTTCCTTTTATACATATATAATGTTGTCTTCATTGAATGGCCTCAGTGAAATATGTAGATTCATTTAGTCCTCTATTTGATAGATGATTTTTGTTCTTTTAAAAAGGGGTCATTTATTTAAAGCTGTTCATTGTTAGTTTAGAATCCCTTTGTCCAGTATTCGAACCAGGTATGGCTGACACCTTTTAATCTCTCTGCTGGATTTAAATTGCATATATTTATGTGTAAAATGAAAATGAGTTGAAGTTGTTTTGGGATGTCCCTTAAGATAACCAAGAAATCTGTGGGGTATATCAGAGCCAGGGCTGTGAATGAATGAAAGTCTGTTTCTTTGACCTGTTCAAGTATCGCCCATATCTAAATCCGAATCCAGTCTTAGAGGCCAGTTAAAAAAGAAGATTGATGACTAGATCACAATGTCAACATTCCTTGGACGGTCGCTTCCCAATGATTTTCAGGTCCATATGTGCAATGGGACTCAGAGTAAGAAATTTCGGCCAAAAGGTCTTCCTTCCAAACTCCTAGTGAAGAAAAGTCATGAGGGAAAATAGGTGGCCTCTGCAGAAGTACGCTGACCTCAGGGACTTCCAATTAGCCCACACAGAGGGGTCCTCTCCGGTAAGACCTACAATTTCCAACTCAGAAGTGCAGCCTCTGCCTCCTTGCACAAGCTTGCAAGTTTTCTGCCTCATTGACAATGGGCGAACCTGTCCTGTTAGAGGTCCTCTTTGTGTATGTACAGAATGAGGAATCAGACAGCCCTGCAATTCCTTCTGATGGCAGTATTAACAAACTATCAAAGCCACTGCCCCAATTTTGCTAAGGGGAGCACTGGCGTTCTTCCAAGATGGACTGCCCTGGGCAGCGGAAGCGGAAAATTGCAAGCCTGGACTTTGTGAGCCCAAAGGCGCCTAGTGCCTGCTCCAACGTGCCTGGCTCCTATGTGGCAGCCCGGCGCATGTGTGGCTCCGGGAGAAGATGCGGGAGCAGCAGGACAGAGTGGTGGGTGTGGGCGCGCATGGCCACCAGCAACACGGGAAACTCCACGGGGCGGGTGCTGGGGAGGAGGACACCTGGGGATGAGGACACCTGGTGGTGGCACAGGGGTTGCAGGACACAGACTTCCCCACAGCAGTGCCAGGCTTCCTCCCAGTCGTGGAGACCCTGTAATTCTGGCCAGTGGGAGACCTCCTCCCAGCACCGCCCCCTTGGCCCTGCCACTCCTCCCGCCCCCGGCCCCCCCCCCTCCAGTGCTCCGGCTGTAAACATGGCACCCAGAAGCCCTGGGGCCCTGGTGGCAGGGGCTGCTGCCTGCCAGGCAATGCCGGGAGAGGAACGTGGAGGGCAGGTCCGGGCTGCTGAGCCTGGTAGGAGGGCAGTGGGGAAAGCAGGCACGGGGCCCTGTGGAGCCAGGCTGGCTATAGCTCCTCAGGGCGCCACACGGTGGTGACCACAGCTCGCCTTCTTGCGACCCGCACATGGGGTTCGCGGAGCCTTGTGTGCAGTGCTCCGGCACCTGGGAG
Organism: Aselliscus stoliczkanus; assembly: GCA_033961575.1. Taxonomy (NCBI): domain Eukaryota; kingdom Metazoa; phylum Chordata; class Mammalia; order Chiroptera; family Hipposideridae; genus Aselliscus; species Aselliscus stoliczkanus. The sequence continues at coordinate 73,339,798 of CM066731.1, read as the reverse complement.
TCACGCCAGCGCTCGCCTACATTCAATGGTTAGGGAGTGGGAAGCCCCAAAGGAGAATGCGTGGCCAGGCTTCGGGGCGACTCCGGCGCTGCTCTGGGAGTGCGGAGCGTGGGAGGGGCTGTTTGCCGCCGCGGCTCCTTGTTCCAGAGAGAAAACCGAGGCTGGGCTGGCTGTCACCAAGAACCCTTGCAAGGCTCATTTCGTGTTCCTCGGGACTGGGAGTTCGTGAGGGCGTGGCCTTCCTCGTCTCGGCCTCCACCCCCTCAGCAGGTTCTGCCGCCCCTGGAAGTGCCCATGGGATCCTCACAGCAGCTGCCGAGCCCTGGCTCCTGGGAGCACAGCTTCCATGTGGTCCACCCCTCACGCTGCTCTCCTGGGCCAGCTGGGGCCGCTTCGCGGGGTGAGCCTGTATCCAGGCGTCTTTGGTTTGGTGTGTGTGTGGTGCTACCTGGGTTACAGCCGGTGTGTCCCTGATGCCACATGGCGTGGGCATGGGACTTGTTGTGCCTGCCGCTGTACATGGTGTGATCATGATACAGGGGTGTCCATGGTGCCCCGTTTTCCGTGGTGTGGGCCTGGCCTGGTGCTTGCTGTGCATGTGGCACTTGTGTTAGGTACTTGTGTTAGGTGCGGTGTGTGGTGGTGCCGGCAGTCCAGGGGGCCGATGTTATGTGGTGTCCACATGGTAACTGGTGCGGGCACGTGATACCAGTTGTGCTAAACAATGTGTTCTCAGTGTTCCTATATTTGCACGCATGGGATGCCTGTGAGCTCAAAGCAGATGGCCAGGTAGCCTGTTCAGGATGGTGATGAAGGTTGGAGGGGTCCATCAGACTCTCTGAGGTTTAGGTAAACCTGGGTCCTCGGATCTACCGCACCCATTCTGCTGTGTGCCTTTTCTGTAAAGGCAAGAGCCTACCTAAAACATAATCTGTCTGTTGAAAGGCAGAAAGTAAAACATGTACTTATTTTCTTTTAAACTGAGAAATGTAGTTGAAGTATAATAATTATGGGATGCATAACCATTTCAGGTTTTTGGGTCACTGATGCTAATTAATGGTTGGCAGTGATCAGGGAGACAACTCTGGTTGTGCTTTAAAAGTTTGAGTGCTAGGGACGGCCGAGTGGCACGGTGGTTAAGCTCTGGCTTGGAAAGCCAGCGGCCCCGGTTCGGGTCCCATATATGAGGGCCAGTGACACTGCCCTCAAAAAAAGAGAAAAGTTTGAGTGCATTCTGATTAATAAGGTCACTTTGATATTTCTGAATTCTAATTTGTATAAGCAGGAGATAAACGACAAAATTGTACTGGCGTGTTACTTTCCTCGTCTTTGATTAACTGGTGCTGGTTACAGTCATTATGTTGGTGGACTCTTCTTTATAAGATGGACAGGCTGGAATACCAAAGATGAGAAGATACAGGATGTGATTATGACATAATAAGTAAAATATTTTTCCCTTAGCTCTGCCTGTGGTTAACAGGATTTCTCTTTTACATGGTATTTTTTTCATATGACTACTGACTCCCCCTTGTATATTCTGTAATTGGGTGATTTAATTTTTGCAGTTACATGTTACAAAGTGTTTCAATCAACATGCAAGTGCTTCCAGCTTTACCAAGAAAAACCATAATGTTAACATTCAACTCCTTTGTCCCTACTACATATTTCTCAGATATCATTATGTTGTTATTTGTAGTGGATGTCATCTTGCATGTTTCTGTGAATTGACATGTGTTTATGTGAACTCACACCCTTCTGTAACCTGAACCTCTTTTTCCTTTAAGAGTTGTTCAGATAGCATATAATAGAAACATTCATACTATTTGGCTTCCCTTCATTGAGACCCTCACTGCAGCTAATGTAGAATTTTAACATTTGTAGTAGAAGTCTCAAATGCTGTCTTCATATTGCTTAGAGCCCTCAAACTCTGGGGTCGGATTTTCCTTACCCACCATTAGTATCCTTCAATGGAATCCTACATGGAAAATCCTACATGTAAACAAAGAGGATGTATCTAGAAAAAAATTAAAGGAGAAACCGGACAGACTCTGGATAAATACTTGTCATTGTTTGAAAACCTTAACTTGGACTTAACAATGAATTATTTTTTTACAGGGTAATTAGAATTTGTGTCACTAGAGTAGAGAGGTAGCATAGCAAAATGACTTGGAGGCCAGATAGATGGCTTGGGTCTGAATGTCAACTCTTATTTCTCAGCAAAGGAATCTTGGGCAAATTACATAGGCCTCGGTTTCTTCATCTGAAAGACAAGGATGATAGTAACTGTATTATAGGGTTGTTGACTCATAAACGACTTCGGATAGTTCAATTCATTTGAGTCAGATTCAGTATTAATTCAAATTACACTAACTAAGGTAGAAAGGTGTGAAGCTCTGATATTACAGTAGGACATGCTCACATATGCCTTGTCTTAAAAATTGGACTATAGTAGCATGCAGGTGAATCTATTTTTTTGTGTGAAATATACATTTTTTAAAAAAATTAGTTTCAGCACTTTGAGGGATAAAAAGTATAACTATTACACTTTGTTGTACATCTGAAGCTAATTAAAAATATATATAAATAAATAAAAAAGAAACTGAACACACATACACACACACACAAAATTAGTTTCAGGAGTATAGCGCAGTGATCAAGCCTCTACTCGATCCATGAAGTGGTGTCCCTAATAATACATGTGACCATCTGACACCCCAAAAATATGTACAACATAATTAATTATATTCTCTGTCCTGTCTTTCGTATCTCTGTGGCAATATTGTACTTACATATTTATGCTGTCTAATCCTGTCCACTTCTCCCTCATCCCCACCTCCCTCCCAACTAGCAACCATCAGTTTTTCCTCTATATCTAATGAGACTGTTTCTTTTTACTTTGCTCATTAATTTACTTTTTAAGATCCCAAATATAAGTGAGATCATCTGGTATTTATCTTTCTCCAAATGACTTATTTCACTTAAGATAATAGTCTCTAGGTCCATCCATATCATTGCAAATGGTACGATTTCATTCTTCATTATAACGGAGTAATACTCCATTGTATAAATGTACCATATTTCTTAATCCAATCATATACCGATGGGCATTTTCATTGTTTCCAAGTTGGATAATGTAAATAGTGCTGCATTAATCATTGGGGTGCACATATTTTTTAGAATTAGCCTCCTGGATTCTTCTGCGTAGAAACCCAAGGGTGGAATTGCTGGGTCATATGGTAGTTCATTTCAGTTTTTTGGGATACCTCCATACTGATTTCCATAATGATTGCACCAATCAGCAGTCCCACCAACAATGCACCGGGTTTCCCTTTTCATCACAAATTCTCCAACTCTTGTTGATTTCTTTTTGACAGCCATTCTGACTGAAGTGAGGTGGTATCTCATTGTGGTTTTTATTTGCATTTCTCTAGTGATTAGTGAGGTTGAACATTTTTTTCATATCCCTGTTGGCCATCTGTATGTCCTCTTTAGAGAAATGCCTCTTCATATCCTCTGCCCATTTTTTTGGTTTGTTTGTGGGATTTTTTGTTTGTTTTGTTTTGTTTTGTTTTAGTTTTTAGAGGGCAGTGTCACTGGCCCTCATATGTGGGACCCAAACTGGGGCTGATTGCTTCCCAAGCCAGCATTTAACCACCGTGCCACTCAGCCGGCCCTATACTTTTTATCCTTCAAATTGACAACAGCCTTCCCCCAATTTGCCACCCCACTGTCTCCTCCCCTTATCATATATATCTATTACAACTCCCTTGGTCCCTTTTACTGTATATTCCACATCCTGTGACTATATATGTATTCAATTCAGGTGGCATAAAATATATATTTTTAAAATTATTTTATTGTGAATAAACATTTTTTAAATTAGTTTCAAGTGTATAACACAGTGCAATAGTTATACTTTTTACCCCTCAAAGTGACTACCCCCCCCCATTTCTCCACCATCCCCCCACCTTATAGTGCATATCTATTACAATTCCCTTGGCTCCCTTCCACAGTATATTCCACTTCCCGTTACAATCTATATATATTCAATTCAGTTGCTATACTATATTATACAACATCAGCTTCAGGTGTACAGTGCAGTGATCATGCCTCTACTTAATCCATGAAGTTGTCTACCTAACAATTCTTGTGACCACCTGACTCCACACAAAATATTTACAACATTATTAATTATATTCCCTGAACTGTCTTTTATATCCCTGTGGCAATATTGTAGTTACATATTTATGCTGTGTAATCCCTTGCCCTTCTCCCTCATCCACTCTTCCCTCCCAACTAGCAACCATCAGTTTTTCCTCTATATCTAAGAGACTGTTTCTGTTACCCAGCTCGTTAATTTACTTTTTCAGATTCCACATATATAAATGAGATCATGTGGTATTTGTCTTTCTCCAACTGACTTATTTCACTTAACATAATAGTCTCTAGGTCCCTCCATATTGTTGCAATTGGTATGATTTCATTCTTCTTTATAGCAGAATAATACGCCATTGTATAAATGTACAATAGTTTCTTTTTTTTTTTTTTTTTTGAGGGCAGTGTCACTGGCCCTCATATGTGGGACCGAACCGCTGGCATCCCAACAGCGCTTAACCACTGCGCCACTCGGCCGGCCCGCAATAGTTTCTTAATCCATTCATCTACCAATGGGCATTTCAGTTGTTTCCAAGTCTTGGCTATTGTAAATAGCACTGCCATAAACAGGGGTTCATATATTTTTTCGAATAGCGTCTTCAATTCTTCTGGGCAGATACCCAAGGGTGGAATTGCTGGGTCATACGGTAGTTCCATTTCCAGTTTTTTGAGATACATCCATACTGATTTCCATAATGTTTGCACCGATCTGCAGTTTCACCAACACTGCATCAGGGTTCCCTTTTCTCCACAACCTCGCCAGCACTTGTTGTTTGTTGATTTATTGATGATAGCCATTCTGACCAGGCTGAGGTGGTATCTCATTATGGTTTTTTGCATTTCTCTAATGATTAGTGAGGTTGAATATTTTTTTTCATATGCCTGTTGGCCATCTGTATGTCCTCTTTCGAGAAATGCCTCTTCATATCCTCAGCCCATTTTTAATTGGGTTGTTTGTTTTATTGGGGTTGAGTTGCTTGAGTGTTTTATAAATTTTGGATATTAACCCCTTATTAGATATATGATTCGCAAATATCTTCTCCCATCAGTAGTCTGCCTTTTTGTTTTATTGATGATTTCCTTTGCTGTGAAAAAATGTGAAGCTTGACATCATCCCTTATGTTCATTTTTTTCTTTTATTTCCCTTGCCTGAGGGGATATACCAGTAAAAATATCATTGAGGATGATGTCTGCAAATTTACTCCCTATGTTTTCTTTTAGGAGTTTCATGGTGTCAGGACTTACATTTATCTGTTTAATCCATTTTGAGTTTATGCTACTACATGGTGTAAGAGCATTGTCCATTTTAATTTTTCTGCATGGGTCAGTCAAATTTTCTCAGCACCATTTATTATATGGACTATCATTATTCCAATGTAAATTCTTACTTCCATGGTCATAGATTAAATGACCCTATATGGAGGCTCTTTATTCTGTTACATTGGTCTGTGTGTCTGTTTTTATGTCAGGACCATACTGCTGTTTTTTTTCTTTTTAATTCTTTTATTGTGAAATAAACATTTAAAAAAATTAGATTCAGATGTACAATACAGTGCAATAGTTACACTTTTTTTTAAATTGGGGAATCGGGAAGGGGCACAGACAAGTTGCTGTCTTTTTTGGTTCTTCAGTCTAGTTGCAGGGGACGTTGCACTGACCCATGTTGGTATTGTCATTGCGCTCTTCCCAGTGAGGCAGATTGGTCGCCGGCCTCTGGATGGTCGCTCACCGCAGCTTTTGGCAGCTCACACTGGCTGCCGGCTGCTCATGCTGGCTGCCAGCCACTCACTGTAGCCTATGGCAGCCCACTGCCACAGGGACTGCAGCCTACACCATCACCGGGGCTCGCACAGGCCAGCTGCAGGTGGAGCTGTTGTTAGCTGTGAAGGGCAGTGTCACTGGCCCTCATATGTGGGATCCGAACCGGGGCCGCTGGCATCACAAAACCAGCTCTTAATCAGTGCAACACTCGGCCAGCCCTAGTTATACTTTTTACCTCTCAAAATGACAAATGCCCTCCCCCAATTGGCCACCCCTCTCTCTCCTCCCCATATCATGCATATCTGTTAAAATTCCCTTGACTCCTTTCCACAGTATATTCCACCTCCCATGATGATCTATATATTCAATTCAGTTGGCATACAATATTATACAACATCAGCTTCAGATGTACAGTGCAGTGATCAAGGCTGTACTCCATCCATGAGGTGGTCCCCTAAAAATACATGTGACCATCTGACACCCCCAAAATTATATACAACATTGTTAATTATATTCGCTGAACTCTCTTTCATATTCCTGTGGCAATATTGTTATTGTAGTTACCTATTTATGCTGTCTAAACCCTTCCGCTTCTCCTTCATTCTCACCCCCTCCCAACTAGCAACCATCAGTTATTCCTCTATATCTATGAGACTGTTTTTCTTCACATTGCTTGTTCAGTTACTTTTTTTTTATTAGTTTCAGGTGTACAACACAATGCAATAGTTATACTCTTTACCCCCAAAGTGACAACCCCCCTCCCCCAGTTTGCCACCCCACTTCCCCCCATATCATACATATCTATCACAACTTCCCTGACTCCCCTCCACAGTATACTCCACATCCCGTGACCATCCACATATTCAGTTACAGTTGGCATACAATACTATACAACATCAGCTTCAGGTGTACAGTGCAGTGATCAAGCCTCTACTCCATCCATGAAGTGGTCTCCCTAACAAGACATGTGACTATCTGACATGCCACAAAATTTTTACAACATTATTATATTCCCCGAGCTGGGTTTCATATCCCTGTGGCAATATTGTAGTTATCTATTTATGCTGTTTAATCCCTTCCCCCCCATTCCCACCCCTCTCCCAACAAGCAACCCTCAGTTTTTCCTCTACATCTACTAGTCTGTTTACTTTGATTATTCACTCAGCTCTTCAGACTCCACACATGAATGAGATCACATGGTACTTGTCCTTCTCCAACTGACTTATTTCACACAACCTAATAGTCTCTTCACAACATTATCAATTATATTCCCAGAACTGCCCCCATATCCCTGCAGCAACATTGTACTACAGCAACACTTACACTATCCAAAACCTTCCCCCTCTCCCTCTTCCCCACTCCCTCCCAGCCAGCAACCATCAGTTTTTCCTTTATATATGCTTGATATGATTTCAATTTTCTTAAATTTACTGACACTTGTTTTGTGGGATATCGTGGTCTATCTTGGAAAATGTCCCATGTGCACTTCAGAAGAATGTATATTCTGTTTTTTCAGGGGGAAATGCTCTAAAAATATCAATGAAGTCCAGCTGGTCTAAAGTGTCGTTTAAGGCCACTCTTTCTGTGTTGATTTTCTGTCTAAAGGGTCTGTCCATTGGTGGCAATGGTGTTGAAGTCCCCTACTATGATAGTGTTACTGTTGATCTCTTTCTCTATGTCTATCAAAATCTGTTAAATGTAATTAGGAGTTCCTATGTTGGGTGCATAGATGTTTATTAGGGTTATAGTGCCCTTCTTTGCCTTTTATTGTAGTCATTTTAAAGTCTATTTTGTCCAAAATAAGTATGGGTACTCCAGCTTTTTTTCCCTCATTTCCGTTTGCATGAAATATCTTATTCCATCTGTAAACAGCATATATACGTGTCCTATTTTCTTATCCACTCAGCCACTCTCTGTCTTTTGATTGGAGCATTTAGCCCATTCACATTTAAAATGATTATTGATAGGTGCATATGTATTGACATTTTCTTATTTGTATTCCTGGTCTCCCTGGGTTAGCTTGTTTACCCCTTTCTTTTGTACAAAAAATCCCCTTTAACATTTCTTGCAATGCTGGCTTGGTGGTAATGAATTCCTTAAGCTTATTTTTTTTCTGAGAAGCTCTTTATTTCTCCTTCAATTTTAAGTGATAGCCGTGCTGGGTAGAGCAATCTTGGTTGTAGGCCTTTATTTTGTGTCACTTTGGATATCTCCTGCCACTCCTTTCTGGCCTGCAGAGTTTCTGTTGACAAGTCAGCTGTTAGTCTAACAGGAGTTCCTTTGTATATAACCTGCTGTCTTTCTCTTGCAGCCTCTAGGATTCTGTCTCTGTCTTTAACCTTTGCCATTTTAACTATGATGTGTCTTGGTGTGGGCCTGTTTGGGTGCAGCTTGTTTGGAACCCTCTGCACTTCTTGGGCATGTATGTTGATTTCCTTCACCAGGGTAGGGAAGTTTTCAGTCATTATTTTTTCAAATACATTCTCAACCCCTTGCTTCTTCTCTTCTCCTTCTGGTATTCCTATGAATCTATGGTGGTTTTGTCTCACCTTGTCCCATAGGGCTCTTAAACTATTTTCATTGTTTTTTATTCTTTGGTTGCTGTGCCAACTGGGTGATTTCTGCTATTTTATCTCCCAAATCGCTCATCCACTCCTCTGTTTCATCTACTCTACTGGTGATTTCTTTGAGTGTGTTCTTCATTTCAGTTATTGTATTCTTTAGTTTGAACAGGTTGCTTTTTATGGTTTCCCTATCCTTCTTTATGTCCTCGCTAAGTTCCTTAAACATTTTTATCATCAGTGTCCTAAACTCTGTCTCTGAAAAGTTGGATCCCTCTGTTTCATTTAGTTCCATTTCTAGAGGTTTCTTCTGATCTTTTACTTGTGACATGTTTATTTGTTTCCCCATTCTGGCTGTTGCTCTGGGATTGCTTTGATGTATTTGATAGATCACCAGGAGAGCCCTGGCTGGATCACGCAGGCACACAGCTCATGGCCCAACCCTCCCAGGACAACTCTCTGTCTCAGCCTGTCCCAATCAGCCGCTCCCAGATCAGGCTGAGCAGCCCGACAAACAATCACCAGCCTGGCAACTCTGCGAGTGCAGTGCGGAGAGAGGAGACCTGAGGCGGCTTGCCCACTCCCGTGTCTCAGTGAGCAGCCTGTTGGAGCCAGAGCACGTCCACCAGGCATTTCCCCAATGCAGCACAAGCCATGCGGAGGGTGAGGATCCGAGGCGGCTCACGCACTCCCGCATCTCAGTGAGCAGCCCGTTGGAGCCGGAGGGCACCCGCCCAGCAGTTCCCTGGCAACGCAGTATAAGCCCAGCGGAGGGTGGGAATCCAAGGCCACATGCGCGTGCACACGCACACACACACTTCTGCACCAATTCCACGAGACCATTGATGTCTCTGAGCTTATCCTCCGTGGGAGTGCCCAAGCCTGAAAAAATGGTGCCCTCCCTACACCACTCGCGTGCAGGTTCCACACCACGGGAACAACAGTCCAAAAACCTCCTGCCTTTGCACCAAAGGTGCTCAGTTCATTCCATCTCCGCAGGCTCCTGGGTCCGGCTCACACAGCCACTCCCTCCACCAGTAACCAGGTAAGTGCTCACTGGTGACCAAGCCCGTGCGCTGACCCCACTGATTCTCTAGCTGCTGTCAGCCTCACCGAGCTGAGCAAACGGAGTCCTCACTAATTTACTGCCGGCTATTTTAGAACTCCTCTTCCCGGCAAAGGAACTCTGGGCTGGTGAGCTTGGCGTGCAACCGAAGGGTCTCTTCCCCAACCGGAGAAGCCTCCCCACACCTGGGACTTCCCTCATGGGGTTCGCCCTCTCTCGTCTCTGCCCGTCCTACCAGACCCGATGCGGCCTCCTCTTTAAATTCTTCATTTAGTGGTTCTGTTCATCTAGTGTTCCAGGGACCTCCAGGGTTGAATGCTGTATAATTTGTTTGTAATTTTGGTGTGATCCTGGGAGGTAGTTAGCACAGTGTCTGTCTATTGTGCCATTTTACCTGAAGTCTCAATTACTTTTTCAGATTTCACATATATAAGCGAGATCATGTGGTATTTGTCTTTCTCTGACTGACTTATTTCACTTAACATAATGTTCTCTGGGTCCAGCCATATGGTTGCAAATGGTACGATTTCATTCTTTATAGCAGAGTAATATTCCATTGTATAAATGTACCACAGTTTCTTAATCCAGTTGTCTACCAATGGGCATTTCGATTGTTTCCAAGTCTTGGTTATTGTAAATAACACTGCCATAAACATAGGGGTGCAAATATTTTTTCAAATTAGCGTCTTGGATTCTTCTCGGCAGATACCCAAGGGTGGAATTGCTGGGTTACACAGTAGTTTCATTTCCAGTTTTTGAAATTTTTTTATTTTTTTTATTTTTTATATTTTTTTGAGGGCAGTGTCACAGGCCCTCATACGTGAGACCCGAACTGGGACCACTGGTGTCCCAAGCCAGCTCTTAACCACCACACCACTCAGCCAGCCCTTTTTCCAGTTTTTTTTAGATACCTCCATACTGATTTCCATACTGGCTGTACCAGTCGGCAGTCACACCAACAGTGCACGAGGGTTCCTTTTCTACACAACCTCACCGCTACTTGTTGTTTGTTGATTTATTGATGATAATCATTATAACTGGAGTGAAGTGTTATCTCATTGTGGTTTTTATTTGCATTTCTCTTATGATTAGTGAGGTTGAACATTTTTTCATATGCCTGTTGGCCATCTGTATGTCCTCTTTAGAGAAATGCTTCTTCATATCCTCTGCCCATTTTTTAATTGTTTTTTTTTTTTGGCCCCTGGGCCTGGTTCACACAGCTACTCCCTTCTCCAGGAACTGGGTGAGTGCTCTCCAGTGAGTGAGCCCATGCACTGGCCCCACTGGTTCTCCAGATGCCCTCAGCCTCAGCCAAACAAAGATAGTCCTCAATAATTTCTACTGCCAGCTATCATAGAAATCCTCTTCCTGGCAAAGCAACTCTGGGCTACTGAGCTAGGTGTGGGACCGGAGGGTCTCTCCCCCAGTAGATGAAGATTCACCAGAGCTGAGGTGTCCCCCATGGGGCTCCCCCTCTCTCATATCCACCCCTCCTACCAGACCATAGCCTCCTCTTTACATCCTTTGTTTAGAGGTTCTGTTCATGTAGTGTTCAGGGGACTTCCAAGGTTGAATGTTGTATAAATTGTTCGTAATTTTGGTGTGATCCTAGGAGGCAGCTGGCACAGCATCTGTCTATTCTGCCATCATACCAGAAGTCCCCCCAAGCCAACTCTTAACCAGCGTGCCACTAGGCTGGCCCAGGTGTATGTTTTATATTTGCTTTAAGCATATAGACTTTCTAAAGAAGCACTGCTTGGCGCCTCTTCATTTGATCATTTTGATACCAACATTTTTACTAGGAATTTTGACAAGAAGTACCAAATAACTGATTTGAGTTTGATTTCTACCTGTGTCTCTTGCATGTTAACTTCCAGTTTCTGCCTTGCAGTGGCATTGCCAGATTTGCCAAACAGTTTAGATCTGCTTTGGTGTAGTGACTCTGTGAAGAGCTTGAGTTATCAGAAGGTTCTGCACATTATCAGAGGTGTATCCTCCTTTGGTTGTGATTTTACAAATGCTTTAGTATCCACAAGTTTAGTATACAGTTGCGTAGCATGCTGATAATATGTATCACATAGTGTATGTTTACGATGTCTCAGACACTGTGCCAATTTCTTTACACACACTATCCTACTTTTAAAAATCTTGCACATGATCATCTTAAAAGTGTAGAAGTCTTCTTTTCATGGGAAACGTCCCACCTCCTCGTAGCACACCCCTATCGAAACACACATACACTCTAATCAAGTGAATGAACTGGGAGTTTTGTGAGAGAAGGTGTGATCCATATAACAAAATCTCTGCCAAATGAGGTAAAATGATACAAATAAACAGAATGCAAGATAAAAATCATAATCTAAATATCAGTTATAGCTCATATTTTAAATATAGGTGCTGCCTTAAGATCTTTTTGAGTGTGTGCCTATTAGTGATCTTCCACTTTAAAAATTAAGTTTTTTAGTTTGTTTTGTGAAAATGTTGTACACTATTTAATATCAAAATTCCTTACAAATGCAAATAAATAAAAAAATTATTTAGAGTTTTAAAAATATTGATAGCCCTGTGTTTAATAGGGACATTTAGCAAACTGTTAGATAACTCAGTTTTTACAAGTGATATAATTTATATGGAAGTAGTGAATATTTAGACAACATTTCATTCTATCTTCGGGTATATTTTTCCTTTAATAAATAAATGGCTAGTTGTTTGCCTAACTTTATGTGAAATTATATAAAGAAATGGCAAAGGAATACTGTTCCATCAGCATTTTTAGGGGATCATATTGACTTTTCTCTATCCTTCAGTAATGAGAGGAATATATTTAGCAGATCACATATGCTCTTACATATTAGTTAGAAAATGTGTGTTGAAAATTTGTACACAATGTTTTATTTTCTTTTAAACTGAATACCATTTAAGTATATAGATAAACTGGTTTTGTTTTAAATACATGCTTTTATATGTCAAGTAACTCCATATTTAATCTATTTCATAAATCACATTAAAACATTGTATTTTCTACAGTGGGTAGAATATTTTATAATATTTTGAGTTCATTCATGAAACATTGTTATTTATTGGAATTCTACTATGTACTAGACCCTTGCTGAGTAAAACAATTATGGAAGAAAGTGAAATAGAATGTAACATAAGAAGTAAGTACAGGGGGTGGTATTGAGATCTTAGCTCTCATGATTTAAAATTTGTTCTACTGTGTAAGTTTGTGATTTTATTTTATTAACTCCCTGAGGACTTTTAAAAACAAATTTGTTATGATTGGTAATTTTTACATTTTCCAAATTTCCTAAGCATTTAAATAAAGGTAGGCCCACTGAAATTTTAAAATATTTTTTCTTAGTTTGATCTACTTGTATGGTAAATCAATTTAAAATATAATTTGAAGAAGGTAGATTCTTCTTTCCTAGATCAAGCATTTATCAAGACAACACTAAAGAAAAATATGTACAGGTATTTTTTAACTGGATTTGTATTCAGATGGGGAGAGCTCACAATTGGGATTTAAAATGCTGTTTTCTACAATCAGGAAGATACCGTGGTTTATTGCAAAATCTGTCATAAATAAATTTTAATTTGATTATATATGCACATTAGATCCCTTTAGAAGTCTACTTTGTAAGCAGGTTTTAGAAAGCTGGATTTTATTATAAATGTATTGCTTTTGGCAGCACCATTTGTTAGAAAAAAATGTCACTTATCAATCACTTAACATACAAGGCAATTTATATACTACTGCTTTTAGTCCTCTCACAGCAGCACGAGGGACAGTATGATGGTATGACAAATTACAATATTACAGTACAATTACTAGTATTCTGTAGCTTATTCTAAGAGAAGAGACCCAGGAGGTGGAGTCACCAGTGCCTGAGGTCACCCAATATATGAACAAGTGGGTATTTGAATTCAGTGTATGACTGCCACACCTACACCCTGCTGTCTCCATAAAACCCATAAATTCCTTGGATCTGTGTACTGATGCACCATCATGTTCCAAATGTACCAGTCTGCCAGAAACGGAACAAATAAGGAATGAAAAACTAAGCTAATGCTTTTTACAGAAGCAGAAGGTGGAAAAAAAAAGAATCTTAGAAACCTCTTGGTAATCAGAGCATTCCATACATAGAGTTCTGGTCAACTCCAATTCCATTGGGAACCTAAGAACAAGCATCTGTAATTGACCATTTTTCTTGCTGTCATGGTTTACATCTCACATGAAGATACTTGCCACAGGGTGGGAGGGAGGAACCTACAACTTTCTTTTGTTGAAACACTTATGTGTAGACGAGAAATGTTTGCAAAATATTTGGGATTAAATCCACACTAGTGTGCCCTTGCTGCATGAGAAGGGTCATTCTTTAGCATTCTCTCTGCTGGATAAGTTCAGTCTGGATCAAAACAGCTAATTTATGAAAGTTGCTCGAAGTGTAACGCTTCAGAGTTCAGTGGGTGTTTACCGTCATTTAAAATATAGTATTAGGAGGAGCATATGGTGGAGAGAGAAGTAGGTGACTGAGTTGTAGCATTCACAGATTCAGATAATCTCAGTATTGAGTGGGAATGTTATAATGGAATATTAAATATGGTTTTCTCATATTTCATAGCTATGGAAAGAATTTTTTAAGAAGAAATTGTTCTTTTTAAAAAATATATTTTGTTGGGAAATTTGGGGAGGGGAACAGCATTGAGGAACCGGGGAAGGGAAACATACAGGTTGCTGTCCTTTTGTTCTTCAGTCTAGTTGTGGAGGACGTTGCTTCACTGGCCCATGTTAGTATCATCATTGCGCTCTTCTTGGGTGAGGCAGATTGGTTGCCGGCCTCTTGATGGATGCTCGCAGTGGTTCTTCGCAGCTCAACCTAGCTGCCAACCACTCACACTGGCTGCCGGCCACTCACTGTAGCCTATGGCAGCCCACTGCAGCAGGGGTGCAGGTATACAGTTCCGGGGACTCATAGCAGCCCTGCTCCAGGTGGAACTGTTATTCATCATCTTAGCTGTAGAGGGCAGTGTCACTGGCCCTCACATGAGGGATCTGAACTGATGCTGCTAGCATCCCAACCAGCACATAACCAATGTGCCATTCAGCTGGCTCAAGAAATATTCTTTTAATGAAAGATAAGCATGGGGAAAGCTCCCTGTGTGGAAACTATCTCAACCTGAAAGCCATTATGAACTTCTTAGGTTTTTTTGTACATTGATTTATCTGCCTGTTGATTGTTTTTCATTCTCAAAACTGCATCTGAGAAATGCTGTCTGGGTGATCAGGTCCTTAATTTTCAATTGATTTTTTATATGGAACCCTTGAGTTAATTGAAAATAAACCCAGTTTGCCCAGTTCTTGTGGAGAAACAAGTGAGACTATTTTGGGGGCGTTTCCATTCCTAACATATTTAAAAGATTTGGGGACCTTTTTATTTATGTTAGAAATTTTATGTCTTTTTAAAGCTTAGAGATGATAACATTTGAGGTGGTTGATTGTTCTACTATACTTACAATCTAACATTTCTTATGTTTAAAAATAGCACATTTAGTATTACATAATGTCAAAATATCTGATACATTTTATTTTGAAATATTGCACCTACTTATTTTATTAGGCTGCACATGTGTATTCTACACAGATAATCTTTCTCTTTTTTTCCAGATTTTATTGGGGAATTGGGGAAGTGGTACAGACAACTTGCTGTCCTTTTGCAATTTGGTAGATCAATATACTTTTCAGTTTGATCCCTCCTAATGTTCAGCTGTTTCCTTTTGTTTCTCCTCCCATTGATTAACTGAAGAACTCTGTTCTGTTTTTCAAGGCTACCCAAGCTTGTTAATTAACAAACATCCTACCTTGAAAAGAGCAGCTTCTTAAATCCTCAGGTGCCTTGATATCTGGGCACCCAAGAACACTATGCCCTAGCATTGTTTCACAACTCCCTAGCAGTTTTTGCAGATGGCTGCCAATAATGAGATTTAAGATAAGGTTGGGTCAGACCTGAGGCCTCAGAAATTCCTAGGTGATGACTTCTCAACTATTAGCTCTGAGGCCTGCTTTCCTTTATTCTTCGCCACATACCTGCCCATGAAACCTCTTAATTATTTTGGCTCAGGGAATGTGGTTTTTTTAGACTAGTGTCTGCCTGCCATCTTCCTTAGCTGCTGGCATCTCGAATAAAAGAAACTTTTCTCCCCAGGGACTCCTTTGGTGTTTCTGAAAGGGAGAGCCTGATTGGAAGTAGCTTCCCCTTGAGGCTGGGGATGCAGAAAACCACCAGAGCAGTAAATCCAATAGCAGCTACCCTTTTCTGAATGTTTACTCTGCACAAGGCTCTGTGCTAAGTGATTAATATAAAAACAACAATCTCATTTAAACTTCATAAGAGCAAATAAGACAGTTATTTACCAAAAATTTACTGATGTGGAAACAGAGACCCAAAGAGCTTTAACAACTTGCCCAAAACCATATCCGTAGCAGAGAAAGAGATAGGATTTAAACACAGATTCTTTTTTTTTAAAGATTTTATTGGGGAATTGAGGGAGGGGAACAGCATTGGGAAACCGAGGACATTGTTGTGGAGGACATTGCTTCACTGGCCCACGTTGGTATCATCATTGCGATCTTCTCACGTGAGGCAAATTGGTCACCAGCCTCTGGAGGGCCGCTCACAGTGGCTCTTGGGAGCTCACACTGGCTGACAGTCGCACAGACTGGCTGCCAGCCACTCACTATAGCCTATGGCAGCCCACTAAAGCAGGGGCTACAGCTATGCCATCCTGGGGACTCACAGCAGCCCAGCTCCAGGTGGAGCTGTTGTTCACCATCTTAGCTGTAGAGAGCAGTGTCACTGGCCCTCATATGTGGGATCCGAACCGAGGCCGCTGGCTTCCCAAGCCAGCTCTTAACCAACGTGCCACTCGGCTGGCCCCTAAACCCAGATTCTTAACCAGCATCTGACACCTCTTCCACAATCCAACTGCTATACTCTACTGCTCTGAGCACTCCTATCCCCAGTAGCCTGACCAGCCAAAACTCAGCTCCTCAGGTGAATGACAACCATCAGAAGTGGCTGTCTCAGGGCTACTGCCATTTTTATTTCTCCTTAGCTTGTGAGTTAACACAAAGCTTGTTCTCCTTTTGAAATTCTCTCAGCTGCAGAGAGGAAAAGCAGTGAGACTCACAAGTATTCACATCCTACTTGAGAGTTTACAAAATGCTCATATTCACCATTTGATTTAATGTCACAACAACGCTACAAGGTGTAATTCTCACTTCAAGACTGAAGAAATGGACAGATAACATAGTTTTTAAAAAAAGGCAATAACCAAATTTAAATTCAGTCTTCTGATTCTGAGCTCCCGGGGTTATGTCATAAATCAGTGGCTTCCAGGGGGGCAAAATCAGAGGCACAGGTGGAAAAGGAAACATTGCACTGATCAGACATGCGGGTCCTTTCTCATACATCTGTCAGAGATGCACACCAGTACTTCTCAAACTTTGACATCAGTGTAGCCCAATAGCAGAAGGCAGGTGAACACACACAGCCCTAGTTAATCTGAGATGGTAACAAAGAAAAGACAACTCAAGCACCAAGTTTATAAAAATCTTATAAATCTATTTAAATGCCATCCCTAGGTACACTAATATAAAAGGCTTTTTCTTTCTCAGAAGACTCCAGCAAACTGATGCCTCAGTCCCATATTGACCCTGTAGCCCATATTGACCCCTGTGATGAGACGATAACTTGGGGAATTTCCCCAGCTGTGCAGTGCAGTTTCCCAGAATAGGCTCCCCAGAGGAGAAGTAGCTCTCACACCAAAGAGCACTGACTGACTGAGGGGCAATTTGGTCTCAACATTATCACAGGACATGATTAGAATGTGAGGCAGAGGGGCCGGCCGAGTGGCGCAGTGGCTAAACGCTGGCTTGGGAAGGCAGCGGCCCTAGTTTGGGCCCCACATATAAGGGCCAGTGATACTGCCCTCAAAACAAAACAAAACCAAAACCAAAACAAAAAATCCAGGTTTTGGGCCGGCTGAGTGGCGCAGTGGTTAAGCACTGGCTTGGGAAGCCAGTGGCCCTGGTTCAGATCCCACATATGAGGGCCAGTGACACTGCTGCCCTCAAAAAAAAAGAATGTGAGGCAGAGTTCATATTAACAATAAACTCAATACATTCTCCACATTGCAACCCAGAGATGTGGTCAAAGTTTTGAGTTCATTGGTGAAATGGAGGCTTTTTATGCTGTCAGTGTCTAAAGTATGGGGTACAGTCTACAGTAAGCCTGAAAACTCTCTGACCTAGTTCCCATAGCCCCGAGTCCCCTCAAGCTGGAAATTTGTGCCACGATCAGAGAAAAAGTAAAGTAAGTGAACACACTAGGGGCCTGGGTCATTGTATGGAACACCCAACTTGTGGCTATCAAGATAGTTCCGAGGGTGATTGTGAGGTAACTACATCCCTATGGATGGCAGAGTCGCTGCTTCACAGTGGGGGAAGGGAGAGCAGAGCCCATGGCCATTAGAAGCTGGGAGTCCAGAGATTCCGGGGAGCCCACAAGGTCCCATTTTGGGCGGCAAGGAAGCTGGGGCCAAGCCGGGAGCCACGGGGGTTACCAGCTCAAGGTCACCTGGGAAGGACAAGTAAGGGACAGGGCTGGGCTGTGGGGGGTGAGGGGGGTGTTGGGGGGTGGACTGGTGAAAAGATTTTGGTGGGGGATCCAATGGGGTCCAAGCGGCTTGCCCATGTGCCTCCGAGGCAGCAGACTCTGGTCACCTCCCAGATTTCAGAGGGGCCTTGGGCTGGGTCAAAGAGCTGTGACCCATTTTATTTATTTATTTATTTATTTATTTATTTATTTATTTATTTGAGGGCAGTGTCACTGGCCCTCATATGTG
Organism: Aselliscus stoliczkanus; assembly: GCA_033961575.1. NCBI lineage: Eukaryota > Metazoa > Chordata > Mammalia > Chiroptera > Hipposideridae > Aselliscus > Aselliscus stoliczkanus. The sequence goes on along the minus strand of CM066731.1, from coordinate 73,321,351 downwards.
GGACCCGAACCGGGTCCGCTGGTGTCCCAAGCCAGCTCTTCGCCTCTGTGCCACTCAGCCGGCCCAAGCCGCAACCCATTTTACCTTTTTCTTGACCGAGTCCAATTTCTTCAGTAGTTTCAAGGAGTCACAATGAAAAGTGCACGCCGCGTGCATCCCCTGTCTCTCTGTCCACCTCCGGCCACGTGTCTAAGGCGGGGGGGGGGGGTGCATCCCTCACCCTCACAGAACGCTGGAGTGTGGTGGGCTGCGTCAGCAGAGACCCAGGGGTAGCTGGGTCTGGCTGGTGGTTGCAGTGCACCACAGGGGCGAGTCCCTCCGTTGGCAACTCAGACTAAGGGGAGTTGAGGAGCCTCGGCCAGTGCGGCGTTGGATCTGGGGGCGGAACCCGAGGCCATCGTAAAGGGCTTCGGGGCAAGGAAATGGGCCTGGGGCGCTAGTCAGCCACCAGATGGCACTTCGGATTTCTCCGCTGGGGGCCCCTCCGGACATGAAGGCGGCCCCGCGGTAACCAGGACACTGACTGGCTTTTTTCCCTGGCCAACACCGCCCCTCGCGAGCGGGGTGGGGTGGGGTGGGTGGGGAGGTGGGGTGGGGTGGGTGGGGGCGAGCTCAGACCGGCGCCGCCGCAGCCGCCACGGAGCCTCACTCTTCAGGGCAGCCTACGGAATGAGGGCGCTCCCGGTGTCGTCGGGGGACCTGTGGGTGCCGGTGCCATGCCTGCAAGGCGACGCATCCGTCCCTGGGAGAATAGGGGTCGACACAGGCTCAGCGAGAGGCCGGTCTCAGTGGCTGCTGGACGGAAGTGAAGGCCGGCGCAGGGCGGGTCGGAGGCGATGGGGAAAGAGGGTGCAACACAGGAGCCTGCACGCAACACGGGAGCCGGGGAGGGAAGGGTGTGAGTGCATGGCTGAGGACCTCGGGGATGCGCCGAGTACATGAATGGGCCACCGGGAAAACGCATGGGGATCCCACTGCCTCACACGAGGGTGGCCGGCCTCGACCACACCATGACCCTCACCACTGCACGGCCCTGCTGCCGGGGTCCCCGCACCACCCTTGCCGCGGAAGTGCCGTCCGTCCTCCGAATCGTTCGGTCCCGCTTGAAAATCCACTCCCCGAGGGATATCTCCACCCCAGATGAGGCGGACCCACCCTTACCCGCGCTGCACCCACCGGCCGCGGCTCTGGATGAGAGCAAGCAGAAAGCCACTCCAAGCAGAGAAGCCGGAGGCGTCTAAACCCTCCCTAGGCTTAGAAATAGAAGGGACCCGCTCCCTACCTGCTTTGGGGAGGGTTTAGAGGTAAATCCTCAACACATGGCATTTCCTGCGGGAATCCCCTTCATATGATAATGATTTCTCCTGACTGCCTTATCTTTTTTTCTCCTCTTTCACTTAGAGTTGGAGTGCAGGGCCCTGGGTTCATTCAATCCCTCACTTTTCTATCTGCTGGAGCTGTGCTCACAGGTGGCAGCGGTGGCAAGGCTGTATGGTGACCTCTGTGCCTTTGGTGTGGGCCTCCCAGGACAAGGAGAAAGTGAGTGCGCCCTTTCCTCCCCTTCTGTCATGTCTCCAGCATGACATCAGCTCCAGCTAGGTCTTTAGAATCAGCAAGAGACCTTGGAGATGTCCTTTCCTAATTTATGGACTGGGAAATTGAGGTAAAATCTAGGCACTAGAGTCAGAGCTAAGATAAGGCTGAATGAGGGCCTGGGTTCTTGAGAGTCTGTGGCAGATCCCAGAGACCCAGAGCACAAGGGGAAGCTGATGTCTCTGTGTTCAGGCCAGTTGCTTCTCTCTGTGCCTCAGTGTTCCAGGCAATTTTGGAAAGGAGGGGCTAAGGTCCTTGGGATATCTGGAACCTGGCTTCAAGGGCCCAGCCACCGTGATTCCCTCTGTTCTTGATGGTAAGGGCAGTGAGACTGAAGAGAAAGGCTCAGACAGCTTCATGGACTCCATGGAACCACAACTGGAGCGGCAGGTGAAGAACCATCCGAAACTTGGTGGACTCATGGATATTGTCAACAAGACCATACGAGACCCCATGCCTAAGACCATCGTGCACCTCATGATTAACAGTGTGGATGCACTGCTGTTGGAGGGCTCTTGTGATAGCAGGGAGGCAGGCAGCCAGGTTGGCCTGGGGGAGACACTGGCCAGCCCCTGTGGGACCAGGTTTAGGAAAGGAAGCATAGGTACACACCAGAGCTATTCAATAGAAATATAATGTGAGTTTTATATATTATCTTATGGATTCAACTACCCAAATTGTTTCAAACATGCTCAAATGTTTTCAGAAGAAGCCAGGAATCTGAATCCTTTGAGAACTCCCTCCCAGACATTTTGAAATATATCCTCCACAGAACCACTACAACCAGTGGTTAGAATCCTGGTTTTGTCATAAATTCTCTGTATGATTGAGCAAATGAACTACCCTCACAAAGACTGTTTCTTTATATGTAAAATATGGATAATAGAGTTGAGGATTAAATGAATATATAGTGCATAGCAACACAGTGCGTGGCATGAGGGAGGTGCTCAACATACATTTGAATAACAAGATTCAGTCCTATGGCTTAAAAACCTCAGCACCTCTCCATGAACGTCCCAGAGCCTAGGTCAGGTAACACCTGGGGATTTGAAGATGGATGTTAACTCTCCCCCCACACACAGAGACTTACATCTCTGCCGATGCAGGCACACATTTATACATGTTCTTCAAGGGCTCAGAAGAATTTAAACCATCATCTTTTTTTCCTTATTTTGGTCCAGTGAAGGATGCAAGTCCTTGAAAGGGTGCAATAACCCCATTTTACAGATGAGGAAACTGAGGCTGAAAAAAGCTGAGTAAGGAGTTGTCCTAGTTGAATGACAGGCCCTGAGCTGTCTTCCCAGATCTGTGACCTGAAACAGGTCAACTTTCCTCTCTAGACCATCTGTGAAAAAGGCAATAGTCATGAGTGGGAGGGGGAGGTGTCTGAGTTTAGGCAGAGCCCCTTTCCTAGAGCTTACAGTCCAGCCCACAGTTCTAGCAGGGCAGGTCAGGGAAAGCAGAGTGGTACAGGTACCAGCGCCCTCCTTTTTTCACCCGCTCATACACAGACCAAAGAATTCATCTTCTTGGAGCTGCTGGTCACCTGTACTTGTGTGGGAACCAGAACACACTGATGGAGGAGTTGGCCGAGCAGGTGCAGCGGTGTGAGCATATACCATGCATTGAAGAAGTTGTGTATTTCAAGTTGTGTCTGGGGTGTGGGGGGGACAAGTGGGAGGCACAGTTAGCAGGTCCGCTGGACTTAAGGGCCACCTGGACTGGGCCGGGCCACAGGAGGCAGAAAGTACCTTAACCTCTCAAGCCATCTCCCTAAATTGAAGGGGTAGGCTGTGAGGGCCAGGAGGCCCAGGGGCCATGATGGTGACCCCTTGGCTATGGGAGGAGCAAAATGCTAGCACCCCAACTCCCCCCAGACTCCACGCTCTCCTGCAGCTCCAGCTGCGCTAAGCATGGCAATTGGGTTAGTGGATTTTTTAAGGAAAAAATTATCTATGCTAAAGCCTTTTGCTTACTGAAAACAGAATTTAAATAGTAAAGAATATCCTGGATATCTGAGCAAATTTATGGACTTAGAATAATAATAATTATTATTATTTTTCAAAGATTTTATTGGGGAATTGGGGGAGGGTAACTGGGTTGGGGAATCGGGGAAGGGGAACAGACAAGTTGCTGTCATTTTGTTCTTCAGTCTAGTTGTAGAGGATGTAGCTTCACTTGCCCATGTTGGCATTGTGATCATTGCGCTCTTCCTGGCTGATGCCGTCACCTTGCCAGCATTTGGACGGTGCCTAACTGCAGCTCTCATCAGCTGCCAGCCAGCCCCACTGTAGCCTACACAGTCACCAGCCAAGCCACTCAAGGCAGCACATCTCCAGGTGCAGCTATTGTTCACCATCTTAGCTGTAGATAGTCCAACATAACTGGCCCACTTGTGGGATCTGAACTGTGGCCCTACTGCTCAAGCCAACTCCTAACCAACAAGCCACTCAGCTGGCCCCTGGACTTAGAATTATTTTGAAGGAAGACATTTTAACTATAAACATCCACGACAGGAGGAGATGTCAGACACAGAAAGCTTTTACTAAAATACCATCCCAGGGGGCCGGCCGAGTGGCGTGGTGGTTAAGCGCTGGCTTGGGAAGCCAGCAGCCCTGGTTCGGTCCCACATATGAGGGCCAATGACAGTGCCCTCAAAAAAAAATACCATCCCAGGGAGCACTCTTCACCTTCCCTGGGCCAAATGCTGCTGCCCGCCAGAGTTGCATCTCTCTTGTATCTCCTGAACCACTCTCTTGGGCAAGCAGCAGATTGGAGAGGAACACACACAGTAGTTAAACTAAGAGAATTGCAGTTCAGACACGTGGTTAAAATAAGAACTCATAATGAGAAAATAGGAGTGAGGGGAGATATTTTGAAAGCATTTAGACATTTCGAAGGCATTAGTCTGTATGAATGGATGGTTGAACCTGAGGGTCAGCATCGTAATCCCTTGGAGAAGATCTTGGCTGCATCTGTGTGTTTAACAGGTTGGTATACAGTCCTGCTAGTGGCCTAACCAGAGTGGGTGAATTTACATGACGTTGAGGAAACTGATTGTAGTTCCTTCCATGGTCGCCCTTAGCCAGAAGAGGAGGGATGGTGGTGGGAATGGAGCCCACCATGGTGGTGACTCAGAGCTGACATCACCACTGACCAGAGAGCAGAGCATTTCCTCTACCCTATCTGTGCAAAACTCAAACGCACTGGTATATGAGGCCCATCTGCCCTGGAACCCGAGTATGTTTTAGTCTGGGATTAGACTCTTGTGAGTTTACTTTTTTAGTGTATTGCCCAGCTAGTTTTCTCAAGTCAGGCTTCCCACACTTTTCAGGTGCTGGAAAGCACTCAAAGGAGTGACCTATCAGGACTTTGGGTGAAACTGGCCATTATTTTCTGTACCAGGTTCGTGATGGTGTTGGAGGACACTGGGCCTGTGGTTCTGGGGAATCTTACTTATGCCAGCTTGAGAAAAGCAGACACCCTGTACATTTAGGCTCTGAATATGGACTGATGCTTCAATTAAATAGATAGGTTCTTTAATAAGTTTCTCTTTTTGGTTTTGCATAAATTTAGTAGATTTTCACAAATTTTAATGACCTCAGTTTGCAAATTAAGTTAGCCAAATACTGTGACTGTTAATATTTTTATAGAAATATACCTTAGACTTTACAGTGGCAGAAACTCCTCCGCTGCGTTGACTCTTATTTCCATTTTTGGTTGTACAAAATAAGCTGACACTTTAATGCTGTGGCCACATTTTTAAAAAACTGTAGTATAGTGTAGTGTGTGTGTCTGTGCACTAATAATATTGGTAGCTAACATTTACTGAATGTTTTCCCAATGTGACAGAAACTCCCTGTCAAGTTTACAGGATTAGCAATTTTAATCCTCATTACAATCCTGTAAGTAGTAGGTACTGCAAATGTGCAATGCCAAAGTGCACTGCCATCTCACACTGCCAAAGTGGACTGACAGCATGAACTGTTAACATACTGCCAGAGCGCACTGCCAATGCACACTGCCAGTGCATTGCAAACACACACTGCAAAACCACTCTGCAAAAGTGCACTGCAAAACCACTCTGCAATAGCACACTGCAAAACTGCACTGCCAACGCCCACTTCCTAAAGCACTGCCAGTGCACACTGCCTGAAGCACTGCCAGCACTCACTGTTAACGCACTGCCAGCGTGCACTGCCAGCGTGCACTGCAAACACACACTGCCAATGTGCACTGCCATCACCCACTACCAACATGAACTGCCAGTGCATACTGTTAGCGCACAGCCAGTACGTTGCCAACGCACACTGCCAACGCGCACAGCCATCGCGCACTGCCATTGCCCACTGCCAATGTGTACTGCCAACGTGCACTGCCAACACACACTGTTAATGCACTACAAGCATGCACTCCCAGCGTACTGCCAATGTGCACTGCCAACGTGTACTGCCAATGCATACTGCCAGCAGCACTCCCAATGCACACTGTTAATGCACTGCCAACGTGCACTGCAAGTGCGCACTGTCAGCACACTCCCAACATGCACTACCAGTGTGCATGGTTAAAGCACTGCCAGTGCTCACTGCCTACTTTCACTGCTAATGCACTGCCAACGCGCACTTCTAAACACTGCCATCGCACACTGCCAGCACACTCTGTTAACACACTTCCAGGATGCACTGCCAAAGTGCAATACCAGGGTGCACTGCCAAACGCACTGCAGAAAGCACTGCCAGCGTGCATTTTCAGCGTGCACTGTTAACACATTGAAATCACGCACTGTTAACACACTACCAGCATGCACTGCAAAATCATACAGCAAAACTGCACTGCCATAGCGCACTGTAAAACTGCACTGCAAAACTGCATTGCAAAAGCACAATGCCAAAACGCACTGCAATAGTGCACTGCAAACCCACACTGCAATAGTACACTGCAAAACCACACTGCAAACCCTCACTGCAATACCGCCCTGCAATTGCACACTTCAAAACCACACTGCAAAAGCACATTGCAAAATCACACTGCAATACCACACTGCAATGGTGCCCTGCCAAACCAAACTGTAAACCTGCACTGCAAAACTGCACTGCAAACCCGCAGTGCAAACCACACCGCAATAGCCCACAGCAAACCCACAATGCAAACCCGCACTGCAAAAGTGCAGTGCAAAACCACACTGCAAGACCACATTTCAAATCCTCACTGCAATCAGGCACTGCAAACGTGCACTGTAAATACGCACTGCAAAACCACATTGCAATAGTTCACAGCAAACCAGCACTGAAAACTTGCACTGCAAATGCACACTGCAAAACTTGACTGCAAATCCGCGCCGTAAAACCACACTGCAAAAGCACACTGCAAAACCGCATTGCAATAGCACACGGCAAACCAGCACTGCAAACCTGCACTGCCAAATCACACTGCAAAAGCACACTGCTAATTAAGAGCTCGCTCAAGAGTGCGAGCTGAGCTATGAGCAACAGCATTTCAATGCCCAGCCCAAGCTGAGCAGCCGCTGAGCTGCCAACAGGTGGTAGGATGACTCAGCTAAAAAAAAAAAAAGCACACTGACAAATTGCACTGCCAACTGCAGTGCCAACATACTGCCAGTGCTCACTGCCAAACCGCAATGCAAAAGCACACAGCCAAACCGCACTGCAAAACCATACTGCCAACGTGCACTGCAAGCACGCACCATTAACTCAATGCCAGCGCTCACTCCTAATGCACACTGCCAAAAGCATTGCAGAAATCACTGTCAGTGAGCGCTGCCAGCACGCAGTGTTAATGCACTGGCAGCGTGCACTGCTAATGGAATGCCAAAGCATAATGCCAGTGTGTACTTTTAATGCACTGCCAGCGTGCACCTCCAGCTCGCAATGCCAACGAGCAGTGCAACGCGCACTTCCAAAAGCACTACCAAAGCACACTGCCAATGTACAATGCCTAAAGCACTCCCAGCGCACACTGCCAGCTTTCACTGTTAATACACTGCCAGCACCTGTGCACACTGCCAATGCCCACTGCCATCATGAACTACCAGCACGCACTGTTTTTTTGTTTTGTTTTTTTTCTTCATTTTTTTTTTGTTTTATTAGTTTCAGGTGTACAACACAATGCAATACTTATACTCTTTACCGCCCAAAGTGACAACCCCCCTCCCCCAGTTCCCCCCCACTCCACCCCATATCATACATATCCAATACAATTCCTTTGACTCCCTTCCACGGTATACTCCACATCCCGTGACTATCTATATATTCAGTTACAGTTGGCATACAATATTATACAACATCAGCTTCAGGTGTACAGTGCAGTGATCAAGCCTCTACTCCATTCAAAACTTTTACAACATTATTATAGTCCTCGAACTGTGTTTCATATCCCTGTGGCAATATTGTAGTTGTCTAGTTATGCTCTCTAATCCCTTACCCTTCCCTCTTATCCCCACCCCCCTCCCAATTAGCAACTCTCAGTTTTCCCTCTATATCTATGAGTCTGTTTACTTTGATCGTTCATTCAGTTTTTCAGATTCCACATATAAGTGAGATCATATGGTACTTGTCTTTCTCCGACTGACTTATTTCACTTAACATAATAGTCTCTTCACAACATTATCAATTACATTCCCAGAACTGCCCCCATATCCCTGCGGCAACATTGTAGTCACCCACCTACGCTGTCCAAAACCTTCCCCCTCTCCATCTCCCCCACTCCCTCCCAACCAACAACCATCAATTTTCCCTTTATATCCGCTTGATGTGACTTCAATCTTCTTAAATTTACTGAGACTTGTTTTGTGGCCTAACATGATCTATCTTGGAAAATGTCTCATGTGTATTGAGAAGAATGTATATTCTATTTTTTTCAGGGTGAAATGCTCTAAAAATATCAACGAAGTCCAGTTGGTCTAAAGTGTCATTTAAGGCCCCTCTTTCTGTGTTGATTTTCTGTCTAAAGAGTCTGTCCATTGGTGACAATGGGGTGTTGAAGTCTCCTACTAGTGTTACTGTTGATCTCTGTCTTTATGTCTGTCAAAATCTGTTATATGTAATTAGGAGTTCCTAAGTTGGGTGAATAGATGTTTATTAGGGTTATAGTGCCCTTCTTTGCCTTTTATTGCAGTCATTTTAAAGTCTATTTTGTCCAAAATAAGTATTGGTACTCCAGCTTTTTTCCCCCTCATTTCCATTTGCATGAAATATCTTATTCCATCTGTAAACAGCATATACATGTGTCCTATTTTCCTATCCATTCAGCCACTCTCTGTCTTTTGATTGGAGCATTTAGCCCATTCACATTTAAAACAATTATTGATAGGTGCATATGTATTGCCATTTTGTTATTTGTATTCCTGGTCTTCCTGGGTTAGCTTGTTTACCCCTTTCTTTTGTTTAAAAAAGCCCTTTTAACATTTCTTGCAATGCTGGCTTGGTGGTAATTAATTCCTTAAGCTTATTCTTTTCTGAGAAGCTCTTTATTTCTCTTTCAGTTTTAAGTGATAGCCGTGCTGGGTAGAGCTATCTTGGTTGTAGGCCTTTATTTTGTGTCACTTTGAATATCTCCTGCCACTCCCTTCTGGCCTGCAGAGATTCTGTAGACAACTTAGCCGTTACTTTAATAGGAGTTCCTTTGTATGTGATCTGCTGTCTTTCTCTTGCTGCTTTTAGGATTCTGTCTCTGACTTGAACATTTGCCATTTTAACTATGATGTGTCTTGGTGTGGACCTGTTTGGGTTCAGCTTGTTTGGAACCCTCTGCGCTTCCTGGACTTGTATGTTGATTTCCCTCACCAGGATAGGGAAGTTTTAAGTCATTATTTTTTCAAATACATTCTCGACCCCTTGCTTCTTCTCTTCTCCTTCTGGTATTCCTATGATGTGTCAGTGGTTGCGATTCATCTTGTCCCATAGGGCTCTTAAACTATTTTCATTGTTTTTTATTCTTTGGTCTTTTTGTTGTGCCAACTGGGTGATTTCTGCTGTTTTGTCTTCCAAATCACTGATCCGCTCCTCTGCTTCATCTACTCTACTGGTGATTCCTTCCAGTGTGTTCTTCATTTCAGTTATCGTATTCTTTAGTTCCAAATGGTTGTTTTTATGATTTATCTATCCTTCCTTATGTCCTCACTAAGTTTGTTAAACATTCTATTTTTTTATTTATATATATTATTAATTAGCTTCAAGTGTACAACAAAGTGCAATAGTTATACTTTTTACCTCTCAAAGTGAAAAACCCACTCCCCCAATTCTCCCCTCCCACTTCTACCCCCATATCATACTATCTATTACAATTCCTTTGACACCTTTCCACCATATAATCCGCATCATGTGACTGTCTATATATTCAAATACAGTTGGCATACAATATTATACAACATCAATTTCAGGTATACAGTGCCATGATCAAGTCTCTACTCCATCCATGAAGTGGTCTCCCTAACAAAACATGTGACCATCTGACACCCCACAAAATTTTAACCACATTATATTCCCCGAACTGTCTTTCATATCCCTGTGACAATACTGTAGTTACCTATTTATGCTGTCTAATCCTTTCCCCTTCTCCCTCATCCCCAACCCCCTCCCAACTAGCAACCCTGTTTTTCCTCTATATCTATGAGACTATTTCTGTTTCTTATGCGCATTCATTCAGTTTTTCAAATTTCACATATAAGTGAGATCATGTAGTATTTGTCTTTCTCCAACTTACTTATTTCACTCAACGTAATAGTCTCTAAGTCCATCCATATTGTTGCAAATGGTACAATTTCATTCTTCTTTATAGCGGAGTAACACTCCATTGTATAAATGTACCACAGTTTCTTAATCCAGTCATCTATCGATGGGCATTTCGGTTGTTTCCAAGTCTTGGCTATTGTAAATAGCACTGCAATAAACATAGGGGTGCATATATTTTTTCGAATTAGTGTCTTGGATTCCTCTGGGTAGATTCCCAAGAGTGGAATTGCTGGGTCATACGGCAGTTCCATTTTCAGTGTTTTGAGATACCTCCATACTGATTTCCATAATGGCTGCACCAATTTGCAGTCCCACCAACAGTGCACCAGGGTTCCCTTTTCTCCACACCCTCGCCAACACTTGTTGTTTGTTGATTTGTTGATGATAGACATTCTGACTGGAGTGAGGTGGTATCTCATTGTGGTTTTTATTTGCATTTCTCTGATGATTAGTGAGGTTGAACATTTTTTCATATGCCTGTTGGCCATCTGTATGTCCTCTTTAGAGAAATGCCTCCTTATATCCTCTGCCCATTTATTTTATTGGGTTGTTTGTTTTTTTGGTGTTGAATTGCATGAGTGTTTTATAAATTTTGGATATCAACCCCTTATCAGATATATCATTGGCAAATGTCTTCTCCTATTCAGTAGGCTGCCTTTTTGTTTTATTGATGATTTCCTTTGCTGTGAAAAAACTTTTAAGTTTGATGTAATCCCATATGTTCATTTTTTCTTTCATTTCCCTTGTCCGAGGGGATATATCGGTAAAAATATTACTCAGGGTAATGTCTGCAAACTTACTCCCTATATTTTTTTCTAGGAGTTTTATAGTTTCAGGTCTTACATTTAAGTCTTTAATCCATTTTGAGTTTGTTCTAGTATATGGTGTAAGTAGATGGTCTATTTTCATTTTTTTGCACTTGTCAGTCCAATTTTTCCAGCACCACTTATTAAATAGACTATCTTTACTCCAGTGTAAATTCTTGCTTCCATTGTCATAAATTAAATGACCGTATATAGATGGGTTTATTCCTGGGCTCTCTATTCTATTCCATTGGTCTATGTGTCTGTTTTTATGCCAGTACCATACTGTTTTGATTACTGTAGGCTTGTAGTATGTTTTGACGTCAGGTAGTGTGATGCATCCCACTTTGTTCTTATTTCTCAACATTGCTGTAGCTATTCGAGGTCTTTTGTGACTCCATATAAATTTTAGGATTCTATGTTCTATTTCTGAGAAAAATGTCTTTGGTAGTTTGATTGGAATTGCATTGAATCTATATATTGCTTTAGGAAGTATTGACATTTTAACTATATTAATTATTCCTATCCATGAGCATGGTATGTATTTCCATTTATTTGTATCTTCTTTGATTTCTGTCTTCAATGTCTCATAATTTTGTGAGTACAGGTCTTTTACTTCTTTAGTTAGCTTGATTCCTAGATATTTTATTGTTTTTGAAGCTATTGTAAAAGGGATTGATTTCCTGATTTCTTCTTCTGATAGTTTATTATTGATGTATAGAAATGCCACTGATTTCTGCATGTTAATTTTGTATCCTGCTACCTTACCAAATTCGTGTATCAGTTCTAGCAGTTTTTTGGTGGAGTCTTTGGGATTCTCTATATATAGTATCATGTCATCTGCATATAATGACAATTTTACTTCCTCTTTTCCAATTTGGATGCCTTTTATTTCATTTTCTTGTCTGATTGCTCTGTCTAGAACTTCCAGAACTATGTTAAATAGAAGTGGTGAAAGCGGGCAGCCTTGTCTTGTTCCTGATCTTAAGGGGAAAGCTTTCAGCCTTTCCCCATTGAGAACGATGTTTGCTGTGGGCTTATCATATACGGCCTTTATTATGCTGAGGTATGATCCCACTATTCCCACTATGTTAAGAGTCTTTATCATAAATGGCTGCTGGATTTTGTCAAATGCCTTTTCTGCATCTATTGATATGATCATATAATTTTTATTTTTCATTTTGTTAATGTGATGTATTACGTTAATTGATTTGCAGATATTGAAGCAGCCTTGCATACCAAGAATGAATCCCACTTGATCGTGGTGTATGATCTTTTTAATGAGATGCTGAATTCGGTTTGCTAGTACTTTGTTGAGAATTTTTGCATCTATGTTCATTAGTGATATTGGCCTGTAGTTTTCCTTTTTTGTAATATCTTTGTCTGACTTAGGAATCAGGGTGATAGTGGTTTCATAGAAAGAGTTTGGGAGCCTTCCCTCCTTCTGTATTTTTTGGAATAGTTTGAGGAGAATAGGTACTAATTCTTTTTTGAATGTTTTGCAGAATTCACCTGTGTAGCCATCTGGTCCAGGGCTTTTGTTTGTTGGAAGATTGTTGATTATTGATTCAATTTCTTTGGCAGTAATCAGTCTGTTCAGAGTTTCTGTTTCTTTTTGGTTCAGACTTGGTAGATTGTATGATTCTAGAAATTTATCCATTTCTTCCAGATTGTCGAATTTGTTAGCATATAGTTGGTCATAGTATTGTCTTAAAATTTTCTGTATTTCTGTGGTATCTGTTGTCACTTCTCTTTCATTTCTGATTTTATTAATTTGGGTCCTCTCTTTTTCTTGGTGAGTCGTGCTAAGGGTTTGTTGATTTTGTTTATCTTTTCAAAAAACCAACTCTTGGTTTCATTGCTCTTTTGTGTTTTTTTTGTTTGTTTTCTATTTCATTTATTTCTGCTCTGGTCTTTATTATTTCCTTCCTTATGCTCCCTTTAGACTTGTTTTGCTGTTTTTTTTTTTTTTTTTTTAGTTCCCTTAGGTGTAGAGAGAGTCTGTTGCTTTGAGATTTTTCTTCCTTCTTTAGGTAGGCCTGCACTGCTATGAACTTCCCTCTTAGGACTGCTTTCGCTGCATCCCAGAGATTTGGGGTCGTGGTGTTTTCATTTTCATTTGTCTCGAGGTATCTTTTGATTTCCTCCTTGATTTCATTTTTGACCCACTCACTATTTAGAAGCATGTTATTTAGCCTCCATGTATTTGTAAGCTTTCCAGATTTCTTCTTATAATTGATTTCTAGTTTCATAGCATTGTGGTCAGAGAAGACACTTGATATGATTTCAATCTTCTTAAATTTGTTGAGACTTGTTTTGTGGCCTAACATGTGGTCTATCTTGGAGAATGTTCCATGGGCACTTGAGAAGAATGTATATTCTGTAGCATTGGGGTGAAATGCTCTAAAAATATCAATTAAATCCAGCTCGTCTAAAGTGTCATTTAAGGCCACTATGTCCGTGTTGATTTTCTGTGTTGAGGATCTGTCCATTGGTGACAATGGGGTGTTGAAGTCCCCTACTATGATAGTGATACTGTTGATGTCTGCCTTTATGGCTGTCAGAATCTGTTTTATATATTTAGGAGTTCCTATATTGGGTGCATAGATGTTTACTAGGGTTATGTCCTCTTGTTGAATTGATCCCTTTATTATTCTGTAGTGCCCTTCTTTGTCTTTTACTGTAGTCTTCATTTTAAAGTCTATTTTGTCCAAAATAAGTATTGCTACTCCAGCTTTTTTCTCATTTCCATTTGCATGAAATATCTTATTCCATCCCTTTACTTTTAGTCTATGTGTGTCTTTTGATCTGAGATGAGTCTCTTGTAGACAGCATATGCATGGGTCCTGTTTTCTTATCCACTCAGAAAATCTGTGTCTTTTGATTGGAGCATTTAGCCCATTCACATTTAAGGTAATTACTGATAGGTGTACATTTATTGCCATTTTGTTATTTGCATTTCTTGTCTTCCTGGGTTAGCTTGTTTTCCCCTTTCTTCTGTTTAAAAAAGCTCTTTTAACATTTCCTGCAATGTTGTCTTGGTGATAATGAACTCCTTAAGCTTATTTTTTTCTGAGGAGCTCTTTATCTCTCCTTCAATTTTAAGTGATAGCCATGCTGGGTAGAGCAATCTTGGTTGTAGACCTTTATTTTGTGTCACTTTGAATATCTCCTGCCATTCCCTTCTGGCCTGCAGAGTTTCTGAAGAAAAGTCAGCTGTTAGTCTTATAGGAGTTCCTTTGTATGTAACCTGCTGTCTTTCTCTTGCTGCTTTTAGGATTCTGTCCCTGTCTGTAACCTTTGCTATTTTAACTATGATGTGTCTTGGTGTGGACCTGTTTGGATTCAGCCTGTTATGAACTCTCTGTACATCCTGGGCTTGTATGTCAATTTCTTTCACCATGGTAGGGACGTTTTCAGTCATTATTTCTTTAAATACATTCTAGACCCCTTGCTTCTCTTCTCCTTCTGGTATTCCTATTATGCGAAGATTGCTGTGTTTCATGTTGTCCCAGAGGTCTCTTAAACTATTTTCATTCTTTTTTGTTCTTTTTTCTTTTTGTTGTTCCAGCTGGGTGATTTCTGCTATGTTGTCTTCTAATTCACTGATCCGCTCCTCTGCTTCATCTGCTCTACTGGTGATTCCTTCGAGTGTGTTCTTCATTTCAGTTATTGTATTCTTTAGTTCTAACAGGTTGTTTTTTATGGTTTCCCTATCCTTCTTTATGTCCTTGCTAAGTTCCTTAAACATTCTTATCATCAGTGTTCTAAACTCTGTCTCTGAAAGTTTGGATACCTCTGTTTCATTTAGTTCCATTTCTAGAGCTTTCTTCTGATCTTTTACTTGGGACATGTTTCTTTGTTTTTTCATTCTGGCTGTTGTTCTGTGAATGCTTCGATGTATTAGATAGATCACCTAGAAAGAAAAGAAAAGAAAAAAGAAAAAAGAAAAAAAGAAGAATAGGAAAGAGGTGGGGGGCCTCTCCGTCCTCTTTAATCTCAGGGTTGCAGTGAGCTTTCCACAATTAGCTGCTGTGTGCTTTGTAACCGTGCTCCCCACCCCCCCAAAAAAAAAACTTCACAGGTTATTGCAGGTTGTCTGCTACTGAGTTTCAGTGAACAGAGTGATGCAGCTGGAGAACACCCACCCTGCGTTTCCCTGGCAACGCAGCTGAAGCAGGGCGGAGGGTGGGGATCCAAGGCGGCTTACACACTCCTGCTTCTCAGTGAGCAGCCTGATGGAGCCAGAGAGCACCCATCCAGCATTTCCTTGGAAACACAGCACAAGCAGGGCGGAAGGTGGGGACCCAAGGTGGCTCACACACGTTTCAGTGAGCAATCTGATGCAGCTGGAGGGCACCCACCCAGAGTTTCTTTGGAAACGCAGCACAAGCAGGGCGGAGGGTGGGGACTCAAGGCCGCTCGCACACTCCTGTGTCTCAGTGAGCAGCCTGATGTAGCCGGAGGGCACCCACCAGGCATTTCCCTGGCAACACAACACATGCAGGGTGGAGGGTGGGAATCCAAGGCCGTATGTGCACGCACGTGCGCACGCACTCATTCACGCACACCCTCCTGCGCCAAGTTCACAGACCAATGGGATCCCGGCTCTGACACTCCGTGGGAGGGCCCAACCCTGAAAAAATGGTGGCCTCCTGTACACTGTTCGTGTGCAAGCTCCGCACCAGTGGAACAACCATCCCAAAACCGCCAGTTTCTACACCAAAAGTGCTCAGTTCAGTCCCTCCCGACAGACTTCTGGGCCCGGCTCATGCAGCCACTCCCTCCGACAGGAACCAGGTGAGGGCTCGCTGGTGAGTGAACCCATGCGCCAGCCCCACTGGTTCTCCAGCTGCCCCCAGCCTCACCGAGTCGAGAAAAGAGAGTCCTCACTAATTTTTACTGCCCACTATCGTGGAACTCCTCTTCCTGGCAAAGCAACTCTGGGCTAGTGAGCTCGGTGTGGGGCCGGAGGGTCTCTCCCCCAACTGGAGAAGCCTCCCCACACAGCTGGGGCGTCCCTCATGGGGCTCGGCCTCTCCCATAGGTGCCCCTCCTACCAGACTTGATGTGGCCTCCTCTTTAGGTCCTTCATTTAGAGGTTCTGTTCATCTAATGTTCAGGGGACTCCTGAGGTTAAATGTTGCATAAATTATTTGTAATTTTGATGTGATCCTGGGAGGCAGTTTGGGGAGCGTCCATCTATTCCGCCATCTTACTGGAACTCCCAAACATTCTTATCATCAGTGTTCTAAACTCTGTCTCTGAAAGGTTGGATCCCTCTGTTTCATTTAGTTCCATATCTAGAGGTTTTTTTCTGATCTTTTACTTGTGACATGTTTCTTTGTTTCCCCATTCTGGCTGTCGCTCTGGGATTGCTTTGATGTATTAGATAGATCACCAGGAGAGCCCTGGCTGGATCACGCAGGCAAACAGCTCATGGCCCAACCCTCCCAGGAAAACTCCCAGTCTCAGCCTGTCCCAATCAGCTGCTTGCAGATCAGGCCAAGCAGCCCGACAGCCAATCACCAGCCTGGCAACTCTGCAAGCGCAGTGTGGACAGTGGGGACCCGAGGTGGCTTGCGCACTCCCATGTCTCAGTTAGCAGCCTGTTGGAGCTGGAGCATGCCCACCAGGCGTTTCCCTGGCAATGCAGCACAAGCCTTGCGGAGGGTGGGGATCCGAGGTGGCTCGCGCACTCCCGGGTCTCAGTGTGCTCAGCAGCCTGTTGGAGCTGGAGTGCACCCGCCCAGCATTTCCCTGGCAACGCAGTATAAGCCGGGCGGAGGGTGGGGATCCAAGGCCGCATGCACGCGCACACGCACACACGCACTTCTTCGCCAATTCCACCTGACCAATGAGGTCCCGGACATGATCCTCTGTGGGAGGGCCCAACCCTGACAAAATGGTGCCCTCCTTACACTACTCGTGTGCAGGCTTCACACCAGGGGAACAACAGTCCAAAATCCTCCAGCCTTTGCACCAAAATTGGTCAGTTGTCCGTCCCTGAAGGCTCATGGGCCCAGCTCACACAGCAACTCCCTCCACCAGGAACCAGGTAAGTGGTCACTGGAGATCAAGCCTGTGTACTGGCCCCACTGATTCTCTAGCCTCTCTTAGCCTCACCGAGCTGAGCAAAGAGAGTCCTCACTAATTTACTGCCAGCTATCTTGGAACTTCTCTTCCCAGCAAAGGAACTCTGGGCTGGTGAGCTTGGTGTGCGGCCAGAGGGTCTCTCCCCCAACCGGAGAAGCCTCCCCACAGCTGGGGCTTCCCTCACTGGGTTTGCCCTCTCTCGTCTTCGCCCCTCCGACCAGAGTTTACATGGCCTCCTCTTTAAGTTCTTCGTTTATTGGTTCTGTTCATCTAGTGTTCCGGGGACCTCCGGGTTTCAATGTTGTATAAATTATTCGTAATTTTGGTGTGATCCTGGGAGGTAGTTAGCACAGCATCTGTCTATTCTGCCATTTAACCGGAAGTCCACCCAACGCGCACTGTTAATGCACTGTCAGCATGCACTGCCAGCATACTGCCACCGTGCACTGCCCACATGCACTGCCCATACACAGTTAACACACTACCAGCGCATACAGCCAGAGTGCACTGCAAAAGTACACTGCTAACAAGCCCTGACACACACTTAGCACATACTGCTAACGCACACTGCTAATGCACACTACACAGTTAACACACACTGCTAAAGCACACTGCTAAGGCACACTGCTAAGACACGGTGAACGCAGACTTCTCACGCATTGCTAACGCACAGTGCTAATGCCCACTGCTAACACATACTGCAAAGGCACACTGCTAATGCACACTTCTCACGCAATGCTAATGCACACTGATAACACACAGTGTTAACACACTGCTAACGCACACTTAATGCACACTGCCAACGCACTGGCAGTGCGAGCTGGCAGCACGGACTGACAGTGCTCATAAGAAGTGTGCATTAGCAGTGCGCATTGGCATGTGATAACAAGCCTCTAAAAATTAGATTGCGTCCCACTTATTAAAAACATTTTATCAGGGCTGGTCCAGTGGTGCATTGGTTAGGAGCTGGCTTGGGATGCCAGTTCTGAGCAGTTCGGATCCCACATATGAGGGCCAGTGACACTGCCCTCTACAGCTAAGATGGTGAAAAACAGCTCCACCTGGTTGCTTCTGAAACTTAGATGGCTGGCAAAGATGTGGACTGCAGCCTCTGCTGCTGTGGGCTGCCATAGGCTACAGTGAGTGGCCATCAGCCGGAGTGAGTTTCTGGTAGCTAGTGTGAGCTGCCAAGAGCTGCCGTGAGCAGCTGTCCAGAGGCCGGCAAGCGACTGCCTCACCCGGGAAGAGTGCAATGATAATACCAACATGGGCCAGTGAAGCAAAGCCCCCATTACTACACTGAAGAACAAAAGGACAGCAACTTCTCTGTTCCTCTTCCCCGATTTCCCAATGCTGTGCCCCTCCCCCCAATTCCCCAGTAAAATCTTTAGAAAGAAAAAGTATGGTGAATGTTTAAATTTTAAAAATTGTAGGGCCAGCCGAGTGGCTCAGTTGGTTAAGAGCTCGCTCAAGAGTGTGAGCTGAGCTCTGAGCAACGGAGGTTCGATGCCAGCCCGAGCTGAGTTGCTGTTGAGCTGCCAACAGGTGGCAAGATGGCTCAGCTAAAAAAAAATAATAAAAAATAAATAAATAAATAAATTTTAAAAATTGTTACAGTAAAAACCCCATTGCCATTAAGCCCCCTCAAAATACTTCCCCTGACTTTCAACACATTTATTTCGTACTTCTTGCCACTTTCTGAAGCAGTTCTGGAAGTCCTCTTTCATGAATGTCTATAGTTGTGCTGTTCTGGCTGCCTCCATGTCTTAAACAGATTCCAAATGTTTTCCTTTCATGGCCATTTTGCCTTTGGGGTACAGCCAGAAGTCACCTGGCACCAAATCTGGTGAATAACGTGGGTGAGGACACAATGTAATGTTTTGTTTGTTTGTTTGTTTGTTTGTTTGTTTTGAGGGCAGTGTCACTGGCCCTCATATGTGGGAATGTAATGTTTTTATTTGACAGAAATTGCAGTATATCAGAAGCGATGTGTAACCCGGAATGTTGTCATGATGGAGGGTGATTTATGGCAGTTTAAAACACCTTCTCTGAACTGTAGCTCACATGGACTGACTGCACCAACAAACAAGTTGAAACTTGTCACACACCATTATTGAGGTTTGACATGCTGTTTCCAATATTAAAGCTCCCTGCCTTTTCATTGGATGGTACTCAACAGAAGCATTCGCTGTATTTGTTGATCACACCTTGTGTATGTAGTTCTATATTTGTTTTGCATGAACAGCTTCTAATGTTGGATTTTTCTCTTCTATTAGATTTTATTGATATTATGAAAAAACATTGTGGTGAACCTCATTCCTTAATTCATCAAATAGTTCTAAGTGCCAAATATTTCAGAGTTCCAAATCTTTAAAAAAAGGGCCTAACCCTGGGTAGTTACACACTTCATTATCAGCTTCATTGCTTTCTCCCCCAATTTGGAGACTAGTGTTCTCTCTCCACAAAACCAGCTTGCAATCCTATTGTCGTGCTGCTCATTAACATTACCTCTTTTGGGTGTCAGTAGCTCAATAGCCTTGAAGGTTCCTTCTATATACATTCTTGCTTTGACAGTCCTAATGCTTTCCGAGAAACATGGATGCCTTGAGCTAATTAGAGACCTTATGTGTGGAAATGCAAAGGAGAAATGCATATAAATGGCTTCAGAAAGCTCACCCCAGGTATATATACCTCCTCTGTTTCATATACCCTTACCCTCCAAGGGTGTGGGAGACATGCATTTACAAGTTGATATTCTCCATATCCCTGAGATATTAGCCTAAGTATAACATCATCTAATTAACGTATAGTTTTAATTAACATGCATTAAGAAGGACAACAATACTTGAGTGACAGCCATGAGTATTATGTTATTAAGAAGTAAAACACTAACATCTCTTCTTTTGTGATAAAGTCATTGCTTTAGGGCTTAGAATATTCTTCCCACCCTCAAGGCTACAAATATTCACTTATACTTTCTTCTACCTATTGGGAAATGATTTTCTGTTCATATAATTATATTGTTGAAGTCATTTTGATTTTTTTAAGTGTGCACTGTGAGGTAAAGATATAATTTGGTTTCTGGTTTTTTTTTTGAGGACAGTGTCACTGACCCTCATATGTGGGACCCAAACTGGGGCTGCTGGCTTCCCAAGCCAGCGCTTAACCACCGTACCACTCAGTTGGCCCTGGTTTCTGTTTTTAAAGAGACAAAATTTCCATAGGAATTTATCAAATAATCCACACGTTATTTATTTACACAATGTTTCTTAGAGAGGTATGTGGAAAGAGTGACATGCTAATGAAGTCAGGTATTAGTTAGCTGTAGAGTGTGGCTTGGGTGAGGGAAGAATTAGGGGTGTTGTATGGCTGTCCTTCTTTGGGTGCTGTAAAGTCTCTGAAACATTTCCAAGTTGATGACAAACAATTCCTTGTGGCCCACTACTGCTTCTTTCTCTGCTTCCTGACACCTCAGCTCCTCGTCCTCTCTTTGCAATCTGGCAGATAAATTCATGGTGTAATGAATGCAGGCTGCACTGAGTTGGACAAGGGGTAGCAGGAAGAAAAATGTGGTCATAGGTAGGGCAACGGGAAGCAGGGGATGGCCAGCAACCATGGGTTGGACAAGGGAAAACAGGGCAAAGTTGGCTGCTGCAGGCTCGACAAGGGGCAAAAGGGGAATGCAGGCATTGCTGAGCAGTACTCGGTTGAACAGGAGAAGGCAGGTTGCCACCAAGAAGAAAAGAGGGAGAGGAGAAGGCAAAAAGCCATGCACTGGACAAGAGGGATCAGAGTAAGGTAGGCAGACATGGGCTAGGCAAGAGGAAGCAAGGGAAGACAGATGGCCATGGGCTAGACAAAAGGGAGCAGGGGAAGACTGGCAGTCACGGGCTTGACATAAGGCAGCAGAGGAAGGAAGGCAGCCTCGGAATTTAAAGTGGAAGCAGGAGAAGGTTGCTGAACAAGTAGGAACAGGCTAAGTCAGGCGGCCCCAGTCTGGACAAGAGAAAGCAGTGGAGGGCAGGTTCCCTGGGTTAGACAAGAGGGAGCAAGGGAAGTCCGGTGGTCCCTAGCTGGTGGTCTCACTTTCCAGGCCATGGCTGCCTGCTTTCCTCTGTACCACCTTGTGAAAACTGTGGCCACCTGTCTTCCCCTGTTCCCCTTTGTCCAGCCTTCCCCTGCTACTATTTTCCCAGTCCAGGGCCACCTGCCTTCCCCTGCTGTCCTATGTCAGGCAGTGGCACCCTATCTTCCCATGCTCCCTCTTGTCCAGCCCAGGGTTTCCAGGCTTCCCCTGCTACCACTTATCCAGCCCAGATATACCTGCCTCCCCCTGCTCCTCCTTGTGAGGCTGTGTCTTCTCTTGCTACCTCTTGTGCAGCCCTTGTCTGCCTACCTTCCCCTGCTCCCCCTTGTCCATCCCAGGCTCCGTGCCATCCCTAGCTCCTCCATGTACTGTCCATGGCTGCCTGTGTTCCCAATCCTCCTTTTGTCCAGTCTGCATCCACGTACATTCCCCTGTTAAAACCAGGGCAGCCTGCTATCCCTGCTCCCCTTGTCCAGCTCATGGCTGCCTGCCTTTCCTGCTCCCCCTTTGCCAGCCTTTGGTCACCTGCCTTTCTCTGGCCCCCCTTTTCCAGCCCAGGGCTGCATGCCTTCCCCTGCTCCCCCATGTCCAGCCTGTTGTTGTGTTCCTAACCCTATTCCCCTTGTCCAGCCTAGTGACCTCCTACCTCACCTGGATCCTTCTTGTCCAGCCAATGGATACATGCCATCCCCTGCTCCCTCTTGTCCAGCCTGTGGATGCCTGTTTTCCTGATGCCCTTTGTGAAGCTGGTGGCCACCAACTTTGCCCTACTCCCCCTTTTCCTTTCTGTGGCAACCTCCTTTTATCTACTCTCCCTGTTTAACCCCATGGCCACCCGCCTTCACCTGCTCCCCCTTGTCCAGCACATATCTGACTGTCTTCTCCTGCTCCCACTTGTCAAGCCTGGGGCTGCTTGGCTTCCACTGCTCCACTTAGCCCAGCCCATAGCCACTTATTCTCCACTGCTTCCAGTTGTCCAGACATTGAGACCAGCCTATCTCTCCTTCCCTTTGTGCACTCTGTAGCTCCCTGGCTTCCCCTGCTTCCCTTGCCCATCCCACACTACCTGTTCCCCTTGTCCATTCAAAAGCCACTTATTTACCCTGGCTTCCCCACCTTCCTTACCCTGCTTTCTCCTGTTCAGTCTGTGGCTGCCTGCCTTCCCTTGCTTCCCCTCATCAAGCACATAGCTGCCTTATTTCCCTTGTATCCAGTTGTGCAGGCAGTAGTGACTGCCTTCCTCTGCTTCTTTTGTCCACCCTGTGGCCACCTGACTTCCCCTTCTCCCCTGAGTCCAGCCAAGGCACAACTGCCTTCCCTGGTTCCCCGCTCGTTAAGCCATTCCCCCTTGTGAAGCACAGTGCTGCCAGCATTTCCATGCCCTTTATAGCTAGCCTATGTCTCCGTGCCTTCCCATGCCACCCTTGTCCATCCAGGAATGCCTGCCTTCCCCTGCTCCCCCTTGTGCAGCTTTTAGCTGCGTATCTTCCCCAGCAACCCATGTCCAGATCATTGCAGGGTGTTTTCCCATGCTTCCCCTTGGCCACCTGCCTTCCCCTGCTCCCTCCTGTCCAGACCATTGTTGCCTGCTTTCCACTGATCCCCATCTTCATCCTGAGGCCTCCTGCATTCCCCTGCTCCCTATTGTGCATCCCGTGGCTGCCTACCTTCTCCTGCTCCTGCTTGTCTAGTACAGGGCCACCTGGCTTCCCCTTCTCTCCCTGTCCAGCCCTTGGCTGTCTGCAGTCCCCTGGTCCTCATTGTGCAAGTTATGTCCACCTGCCTTCCTTTGCTCACCCATGTCCAGCCCGTGCCCTACTGCCTCCCCCTGCTTCACCTTGACTAACAAGTTGCCTCTTTCCTACCCCTTGCCAGGGGCCGTCAGCATCCTGGTGTCTGACAAGGCCACATTGAAATAAAGATCCACTGTCAGCACTGGATGTGCATCTGGGGTGCTGCCTTATGGTTGGTCATGTAATATCTCCTGTCTCTATGAATCCATGTGCCTTTCCTCCACATCAGATCCTATAGGATACAGCACTTTCATTACATTCATGGCAAGTTCCTGGTGATACCCTGATGATAGCTTGCTGTGTAAGTCAAAGACGGGGCTAGATTTCCCAAAAAGGGAAACTCCCTAAGACAGGCTACAGTCCGAGGGTACCTCAGGACTAAGAAATAGGGGACTCAAGCCCCTTGGAAACTGAGGCTTAGGCCTTTGGCCACATAGGCCTAAAAAAGCCAGTCTGTGAGATACAGTGTCTGTGAAAAACTGGTGCTATCATTCATCCTTGCCTGTGCAGCTGTGAAAAATCTCCTTGGAGACCAGCAGACCAAGGTCTTTTGGCCATGAGAGTTCTGATAAGAGACAACTTATTGACCATGGGGTATGTTATATCAACAGCCTTGTTTTGATTCTTTGCCTTGTGCATTGCTGTAGCAATGGATATTGAAGCTTTGACTGAGAAACAGATGTTATCCTCTGTTAAAATAATATTTAGTCCTCTATAGGATAAGAGAAGTTTGAGACTTCCTTTTATTATTAAGTATTGTATCACGTAGGAATAGGTTTTAGATAAATTTTACCCTAAACAGAGCCACTGCTAGTTTTTTTAGTAATAGTTCAAGTCTGCGCCCTGTGAGTTTTGAAATTATATTTAGCTGCTGGAATTTAGATAATGACTATGTAGTCATGGTAACCACACTTTAGACGATAAGTAAATCCTTAAACATAGAATAGGTCACAGTGTTCCCTGGAGAAAGCAGTTACAAAAAGTAAAGACTGTAAAAGTCCTAAGAAAAACAAAACATCAAAACTATGTGAAACGTAATTTGGGATTGGAATATTGGTTAAGAGTCCCTATAAAAAGGACATCTTATAATAATAAATTGTGACACTCCTGTGAAACTCTTTCCAGTGTCTCCATTCTTCTTTTTCCTCGCTGATGCCGTCCTCACCTGAGGGAACCCCTGGACCTGTGGGGGCTGACTCCCCACAACCCCTGCTCTGACATGTCCAATGAGGAGCTGCCTGCCTTCCACCAATGCCACTCTCCAGTCCAGAGCCACCTTCTTTCCCCTGCTCCCCCTTTGCCAGGCCATGGCTACCTGGTTTGCCCTACTTCTCTTTGTCCATCCCATGGCGACCTGCCAAATCCTGTTTCTGTGTGTCCAGCTCAGGGCCACCAGCCTTCCCCTGCCCCCCTTGTCCAGCCTGGTGCCACGTGCCTTCCCCTGATACTCTTTGTCCAGCCCATGGCCTTTTTCCAGTCCGTGGCCTCATGCCTGCCATGCTCCCACATATCTTGCCCATGGCTGCCTGACATTTGCGTCTTCCAAGTGTCCAGACCATGATCACCTGTTCTCCCCTACTCTTCCTTATAAAGCCCGGGGCCCTATGCATTCACTGCTCACTCTTGTACAGCCCATGTCCACCAGCTCTCCTTTGTCTAGCTCAGGGCCACCTGCCTTCCCAAGCTCTACTTGACCAGCATGTGTCCGCCTAACTTCCCCTGATCCACCTTGTCTACCTTGTGGCCACATGCCTTTCCCTTGTCCTCCTTGTCCAGTCATCGGCCTCATGCATTTCTCTCCTCCTGCAGGAACAGTCTGTGGCTACCTGCCTTCCCATGCACCCCGTTATCCAGCCCTTGTCTGCTGGCTTTCCCCTGCTCACCCTTGTCCATACTGTGGCTGTCTGCCTTCGCATGCTACCCTTTTCAGGCAGAGCACACCTGCTTTCCCCTACTCCACCATGTCCACCCCGTGGCCTGCTAACTTCTGTGGACCACCTTTTCCAGTCTGTGGCACCCTGATTTCCCTGGTTCCTCTTGTCCACAGTCAGGCTGCATGTCTTCCCCTGGACACCCTTGTCCAGCCATTGGGCCCCTATATTTCTCTCATCCGCCAGGTCCAGCCAGTTACCAGCTGCCTTCCCTTGCTCCCACTTGTCGAGCCATTTGCCATCTGCCTTCCTCTTCTCACAGATGTCGAACACATGGCCTCCTGCCTTCCTCTGCAATCCCTTTTTCAGCTCATGGCCGCCTGCCTTCTCATGTTCCCCTGTCTTCCCATGCTCCCCATTGTCCAATCCAGAGAGGCCTGAACTCACCAGCTCTCCCTTGTCCAGCTCTTGGCCACCTGTCTTCCCCTGTTCTCCATTGTCCATCAAATGGAAGCCACCTTTACCCTGTAACCCCTTGTCCAGCCCATGGTTGTCTGCACATTCCTCCTCCCCTTGGTCCAGCCATGGATACCTGCCATCTCCTGCTCTTTTTTGTCAAGCCAATGGCTGCCTACCTTCCCTTGCTACCAATTGTCCTGCCCAGAGCAACCTGCCACGTCCTGCCTTAATTGTCATGCCATGGCCACATGTCTTTGCATGCTCCCCATTGACTAACCCAGAGGCCCCTGCCCTGCTCTCCCTTTTCCACCCTGTGGGTGCCTGCCGTTCCCTACACCAGGTTGTGCAGCCCGTCAACAACTGCCTTCTCCTCCCCTTGGTCAAGCCTGTTACTGCCTGCTTTCCCTGATCCCCCTTGTCCAGCTTAGTGCTGCCTGCTTTCTCATACTCCCCTAAGTCCAGCTTCGGGCCTCTTGCTTTGCCCTGCTCCCCCTTGTCCACCCTGTGGTTGCCTGCCTTACCCTGTTCCCCTTGACCAACCATGGCTGCTGGCCTAGCCCTGCTCCCACAGTTCTAGCCCAGGGACACCTGCTTACTCCCGCTTCCCTTTGTCCAACTGTAGTCACCTGACTTCCATCTGCTGCCACTTTTCAAGCACAGGGCCACCTGCCTTTCACTATTACCCTTTTTCCAATCTGTGTCCCCCCTAATTCCCCTTCTCCCCCTTGTTCAGCCAAGAGCCAGCTGCCATCTCCTGCTTCCTTTTTCCACCTATGGCTGCCTGAATTTGCATGCTCTGCCTTGTCCAGCCCAGTTCCACCTGCATTTCCCAGCGCTACCTTGTCCAGCCATGACCACCTGCCTTCCCTTGTTCCCCCTTGACCAGCTCATGGCTGCCTGCATACCCCTGCTCACTCTTGGTCTGGCCAAGGGTCGCCTGACTTCCCTTGCTCACACTAGTCACCCCAGGGCAACCTGAATTCCTCCCTCCCCCTTGACCCTTTGTGGCCACCTGAATTCCCCTGTTCCCACTTGTTCAACCCATGGCTGCCTGACTTCCCCTGCTATCCCTTGTCCAACCGAGGTTTGCCTGGATTCTCCTGCTCCTCCTTGACCAGCCCATGTCCCCCTCTTTTACTGTGTTCCACCTTGTCATCCCAAGGCCTCATGCCTTCCCCTGCTGCCTCATGTCCACCCCATGGCTGCTTGCATTCATCTAATCAACCTTGTCCAACCCAGGGCCGCCTTCACTCTCCTGTTCTCCCTTGTCCTGCCCATGGCAGCCTGCTTTCCTCTGGTTCCTCTTGTGGAGCTGAGAGCCACCTACCTTCCCATGAACCCCCTTGTCTAGCCTGTGGCTACCAGCCTTCTGCTCCTCCTCCTGGTTCAGCTTGTGGATGCCTGATTGCCCTTCTTCCCACTAGTCCAGTCCACGGCTGCCTGTCTTCCCTGCTACATCTTGTCTAGCCCAGGACTCTCTGCCTTTCCCTGCTTCCCCTTGTCCAGATCAGGGCTGCCTGCATTCTGCTCCCCATTTTCAGACCATGGCTGCATGTCTTCCCTTGCCACCACTTGTGCACTCTATATCCATCGGACTTCCTCTGTTCTCCCTTGTCCAGCTCAGGCCCGCCTGCTCTTCCCTGCTCTCCCTTGTCCAGAACATGATGGACTGCCTTCCCTTGGTCCCCCTTATGCAGGCCAGGGCTGCCTGCCTTCCCCTGCTCCTCCTTGTACACTATGAGGCCACATGCCTTCCCCTGGAACCCATTGTACAGCCATTGGCCACCTGTCTTTTCTCCCCCTGGTCCAGCCATTGGCTGCCTGTCTTCCCGTGCTAACAATTGTCCAATCCATGGCCACCAGGCTTCCCCTGCTCATCCTTGTCCAGCCCATGAATACCTGCTTTCACCTGCTCCCCCTCTCCAACTTGTGGCCACCTACCTTCCCCTCCTTTCCATATCCTGCCCTTGGCCGCCTGCCTTCCCCAGCTCAACCTTGTGCAGCCTGGTGCCGCCTGCATTCCTCTGCTTCCTTTTGTCCAGCCTGTGGCCTCCTGTCTTTCCCTTATCTCCAATGTCCACCCTGTTGCTGCCTGCCTTCCCCTGTTTCGCCTTTTCTCTGCTGTGTCCTCCTGATTTACACTGCACCCACTCGTCGAGCCTATCTTTCCCTGCTTGCCCATTTCCACCTCATGGCTGCAGGCCTTCCCCTGCTCCCCCTTGCCCATCCATGTATGCCTGCCTTCTCCTGCCACCTCTTTCAGCCCTTGGCCACCTGCCTATGCTCCCCAATGTTCAGTACAGGCCTGCCTGCATTCCCCTACTCACCCTTATCTACCCCAAAGCCAAGGCCTTCACTGGCTCCCATTTTTGAAGACCGTCTCTGCCTGCCTTCCCCTACTTCCCATTCTCCAGCCCATGGCCTCCTCCCTTTCTCTATACCCCCATGTCCACCCTGTGGCTGCCTGCCTTCCCCTGCTTCGCCTTGTCCAGCTCAGTCCTGAAGCCTTCCATTGGCTCCATTGTCCAGGCCGGGGCTGCCTGCTTTTCCCTGTAGCTCCTTGTTCAACCCATGGACACCTGACTTCCCCTTTTCCTCACTCTCCAACCCAGAGTTGCCTGCCTTCCCTTGTTATCCATTCTCAGGCCATGGTACCCTGTCTTTCCCTGCTCCCGCTTGTCCAGCCCAGGCCTTCTGCAATCCTCTGCCATCAATTTCCAGCCCTGATCTGTTTTCCTCTTTTCCTTTCCTTTTAACTGCGCAAGGCTGCCTGCCTTCCACGGCTCCCCCTTTTCAAGGACATTGATGCCTGCCTTCCCTTCCTCCTGTTGTCCATCCCATGGCTCTCTACCTTCCCCTAATACGAATTTTCCAGCCCATGGCCACCTGCCTCCCATTGTCAGGCCTTCACTGATGGATGTCCCATGCTCCCCTTTCCCCAGCCCGTGTCCTCCTGCCTTCTCTTGCTCCCCCATTGTCTTGCACATGGCTGCCTGATTTCCTGAATCCCCTTGTTCATCCTGTGGCTACCTGATTTCTACTGCTCTTCTTTGTCCAGCCCCAAACCGCCTGCTTTCCCCTGCTCCCCTTCTCCAATCTGTGGCAGCCTATATTCCCCTGCTCCCCATGTCCAGCCCTTGGCCGCCTGCCTTCCTCAGCTCACCCTTGTGCAGCCCAGTGCTGTCTGCATGCTCATATTTCATGTAGTCCCGCCTGTGCCCCACTGTCTTTCTCTTCTCTCCTGTGTCCACCCTGTAGCTGACTGTCTTCCCCTGCTCTCCCTTGTCCAATACACTCCAGCATGACTTACCCTGCTCCCCCATGTCCCAACTATGTCCTCTTGCTATCCCCTGCACCCGCTTGTCCTTTCCGTGATTGCCTGCCTTCCACTAATTCCCCATTTCCACCTCATGGCCACGTGCCTTCCCCTGGACCCCCTTGCCCTTCCCGTGGCCGACTGCCTTCCTCTAATCCCGCTGGTCTAGCCCACGAATGCCTCCTTCACCTGCTCCCCCTTGTCCAGCCATGGCCACCTACCTTGTGCTGCCAACAGTTATCCTACCCAGGGCTACTTGTCATGAACTACTACCCTGGTCCACTCCGTGGCCACCTGCAGGCCTCTGCAGTCTGTTATCTAGCTGAAGGCTGACTGCCTACCCTTGCATCTCCTGGTCCAGCTCAGGGCCACCAGCCCTCCCATGCTCTCACTTGTCAGGCCATGGATGCCTGCCTTGCCTAATAGCCCTCTCCAGCACTTGACCACCACCCTTACACTGCTCCCCCTTGCCCATCCCATGAACTTCTGCCTTCCACTATCGCTGTTCATCCTGTTTCTGATTGCCTTCCTGTGCTCCTCGTCAACCAGCCCATAGCTTCCTGTCTACCCCTGCTCCCAAATGCCCAGTGCAGGGCCACCTGCAACTCCCTACTCACCCTTAACTAGTCCGAGGCTGCATCCCTCCTGTGCTCCCCATTTTTCATCCCGTGGCCGCCTGCCTTTCCCTGCTCCCATTATATAGCCAGTTGTCATGTGCCTTCCTTCCTCTGCTCTTCTAATACAAACCGTGGCCCTGTGCCTTTATGTACTCCCCATGTCCAGCTCTTGAACACCTGCCTTCACCTGCTCCCCCTTGGGAAGCCCATGACTATCTGCTTTCCCTTGCTTCTGCTTGTCCAGTTTGTGGCCTCCTGTGTTATCTTATTTCTCCTTGTCCATCCCATGACTGCCTGCATTCCTCTGCTCCCCCTAGTCCAGCCCATGGCCACCTGCCTTCTCCTCCTCCCCCCAGTTCAGCCCATGGATGCCTGCTTACCCTGCTCCCCCTAGTCCTGCCCACAGACTCATCCTTCCCCTACAACCAAATGTGCATCCCAGGACCACCTGCCTTCCCCTGCTTCTCTTTGTCCAGCTCAGGGCTGCCTGCCTTCTCCAGCTCCTCCTTTTCAGACCATGGCCGCATGTCTTCCCTTGCTCCCCCTTGAGCAGCCCATGGTAACGTGTGTATTACTTTTCCCTTTGTGGCCCCATGCATTACCCTGCTCACAATTGTCCTGCCCTAAGCGACCTTACTTCTCCTGGTACACTTCGTCTTGCCCATGACCACCTGCATTCCTGTGCTCACATTTGTCCAGCCCCAGAGATGAGGAACAGTGAGTTTTCATCATAGCAGCTCGGCAATATAAAAAACACAGATTTGCCTAAGTAAGAGAAGTGGAAGGATGTTTTTCGTTTAAAGTGGGTTTCCAAAGTCAATGACATGGCTACCTGTTCAACACACGGCAATAAAATGAGTTGTCATACAAAGCGCCTTTGGTGAGACTAGGGAAGAGAGACATATTGACTGGCATTAGGATCCTTGTTTGGCTCCCATTGATCAAATGTGCTTCAGAATAGGCAGAAAACACAAGTGGGGAGGTCCTGGCCTCCAAAAGCTGAAATCAATATTGCCATATCTGGCAACCTGGTGCAGTCAGATCAATGGGGAGGCTTCATCCACATGCTAACACATTATGTCCCTTCTGGTAACTAACTGAATGAAACATGAAAAAGGCCTCCTGAAAATGTGATGTAATGCAACCCCTGCACAGTATAGAATGTAGGGAACTGTGTAGCTCTTGCCAAAAGCATTTCACTGTTCACAAGCAAGCCTTTCTGAAATTCCACAGCAATGCCCAAAGTTTGCAAGTGTGTTTACAGAAGAAAAACGAACCTCAAAGCTATTGGAAACATTTAGCTACACGAGAGGAGGAACAGTGCATTTTCATTCAGAGCAGCTTGACACCATGAAACACAGGTTTAGCTAAGCAAGCGAAGTGGAAGGATGTGTTTTCATCTAAAGCGGGTTTCCAAAGTCATGGACATGGCTGTCTGTGGAGCAGATGGCAACAGAACGAGTTGTCATTCCTAATGTGTTTGCTGATACTAGGGAAGAGATACATGTTGACTAGCATTAGAGCCCGTGTTTGGCTCCCATCAATCAAATGTGCATTCAGAATAGGCAGAAAACACAAGTGGGGTGGTCCTTCCCTCGAAGAACTGAAGTCAATATTGCCCTGTCTGCAAACCTGGTGAAGCCAGATCAAGAGGGGAAGGTTTTGTACGTATGCGAGTAATTTCTGTCCATTCCGGTAACTAACAGAATGATCCAAGGAAAAGTCCCCTGAAAACGTGATGTAAGGCTACCCTTGCACAGTAAGGAAAGCAGGGAACTGTGTTGCTTCTTCAAAAAGCGTTTCAATCTTCACCAATGGAACATCTTGGAAATCCATGACAATGACCAATATTTGTAAGTGTCTGTGCTGAAGAAAAACGCATGTTACAGCTATTGGAAATATTTAGCCACCTGAGAGGAGGGACAGTGCATTATCATTCGGAGTGACTCAGCAATATCAAACACAGGTTTGCCAAGTAAGAAGCTGAAGTATGTGTTTTCATCTAAAGTGGGTTTCCAAAGTCACTCACATGGCTGTCTGTGGAGGAGACAGCGATAGAATGAGTTGTCTTACAATATGCATTTGCTGAGACTAGGGAAGAGAGACATGTCAACTGGCATTAGGGTGGTTGTTTGGCTCGCATTGATCAAAAGTGCATTCAGAACAGGCAGGAAACTTGAGTGAGATGGTCCCAGCCTCTGAAAACTGAAATCAATATCACCAAGTATGGCACTCTGTTGCAGTCAGATCCAGCAGGGGTGGCTTCATCTGTATGCTGATACTTTATGTATATTCTGGTAAACAACTAATAGAATGACCCAAGAAAAAAGCCTCTTGGCAATGTGATGTAATGCTACCCCTGCACAATAAGGAATGTATGGAACTGTGTGGTTGTTGCCAAAAGCTTTTCAATCTTTGCATACAGGTCTCCTGAAATTCCACTGCAATGTTCAATGTTTGCAAGTGTCTGTACTGAAGACAAACGAATATCAATGTTATTGGAAATATTTAGCCACACAAGAGGAGGAACAGTGCATTTTCAATCAAAGCAGCTTAACACTATCAAACACAGGTTTACCTAAGTAAGAGAATTGGAAGGATGTGTTTTCACCTAAAGCATGTTTCCAAAGTCAATCACATGGCTGCTTGTGTATCAGACGGTAATAGAATGAATTGTCATTCCAAACGTGTTTGCTGATGCTACGGTAGAGTTGTTAATGGACAGTAGGTCCCTTTTTATCTCCCATTGATGAAATGGGCATTCACAGCAGGCAGAAAACACGAGGGTGTTGTCCCTGCCTCCGAAAGCTGAAGTCAATATCACCATGTCTGGCAACTTGTTAAAGCCAGATCCAGACGGCAAAAGAAAGAGTTGTCATTCTGAACATGTTGGATAATACAAGGGGAAAGAGACATTTCCACAGGCATTAGGTCCCTTGTTTGGCACCTGTCAATTAAATGGGCATTCAGAGTAGGCAGAAAACATGACAGGGTTTGTCCCTGTCTCTGCAAACTGAAGTCACTATCTCCATGTCTGGCAACCTGGTGAAGCCAGAATAAGTGGGGAGGCTTTGTATGTATGTGGGTAATTTCTGTCCATTCCGGTAACTAACAGAATGATTCGAGAAAAAGGCCTCCTGAAACCTGAAAACGTGATATAAGGCTACCCCTGCACAGTAGGGAATGTAGGGAACAGTGTAGCTGTTGCTAAAAGTGTCTCAATCTTCACAATCAGAGCTCCTTGGATGCCACTGCAATGCCCAGTGTTTTCAAGTGTCTGTAGTGAAGACAAACACACTTCACAGCTATTGGAAACATTTTGCCTCCCAAGAGGAGGAACAGTACATTTGCATTCAGAGTTGCTTGGCACTATGAAACACATGTTTGCCTAAGTAACAGAGGTGGAGGATGTGTTTTCATCTAAAGCGGGTTTCCAAAGTCAACCACATGTCTGCCTGTGGGGCAGATGGCAAAAGAATGAGTTGTCATTCCAAACACATTTCCTGATACTAGGGAAGAAAGGGAGAGCAGTGGAAGGTAGGCACCCTGGGCTAGACCAAAGGGATCAAGGGAAGGCTGGTGGCCCTTAGCTAGACAAGGAGGAGCAAAGGGAACCAGGCAGCCACACTCTTGACAAGGGGAGGTCAAGGATGCAGCCACGAGGTGGACAATGAGGCACAGTGTAAGTCAGCTGGCCCTGGGGTGGACATGTGGGAGCCAGGGTAGGCAGGCATACTTGGGCTTCAGAAGAGCAGGCAGAGGAAGGAAAGAGGCCATGGGCTGTACAAAGGGGAACAGTGGAAGGCAGATAGCTCTGGGAAGGACAAGTGTTAGCAGGTGAAGGCATGAAAATATGGGGTTTACAAGGGGGTGCAGGGGATGAGATGACCACATGCTGGACAAGGGGGAGAAGGGGAAAACTGGATGTTCTGGGAAGGACAAATGGGAGCAAGGGATGACAGGTGGCCATGGGCTGGACTAGTGGGTATAGGGGAAGGCAGGCAGCCACGAATTAACAAGGGGGAGCAAGGTAAAGCAGACAGCCCCAGGCTGGACAATGAGGAGCAGGGGAAGGAAAGGGGAATGCACTGTACAAAGGGGTGAAGAGGAAGGCATGTGGCCATGGGTTGGACATAGGGGGAATAGGGGAAGGCAGGTGGCCCTGGACTAGACAAAGTGGAACATGGGAAAGCAAATGGCCATGGGCTGGGAAAGGGGACCAGGGGAATGCAGGCACCCCCGGGAGAGACAAAGAGAGCAGAGGAACGCAGGTGCCATGGGATGGACAAGTGGAAGCAAGGGATGGTATGCAGCTCTGGGCAGTACCAGTTGGAGCAGGGTAAGTCAGGCTGCCTCGGGATAGAAATGGGAGAGCAGGGGAAGGCAAGAGGCCATGCAATGGACAAGGGGGATCAGGAAATCAGGCAGGCCTGCCTGGACAAAGGATAGCAAGGGAAGGCAGGTGGCCATGGTCTGCACTAAGAGGAGTAGAATAAGGCATGTGGCCATGGGATGGACAAGGACAATTAGATGAAGGCTAAAGCAGGCTGTTATGGGTGAGACAAGGGGATCTGGGGAATGCAGGTGGCCCTGGCTGGACAAGGGTAGCAGTGGAAAGCCCCCGGCCATGGGCAGGAGGAAGGGGAACAGGCAAAAGCATGCAGTCACTGACTGCACAAGGGGGTGCAGATGAAGGCAGGTGGCCACAGGCTGGACATAGGGGAGCAAGGGAAGTCAAACTGCCATTAGGTGGACAAGGGAGAGCAGGGGAAGGCTTGTGGCCTCAGGTTATGCTAGGGAGAGCAGGGGAGAGCAGGCAGCCTTGGGCTTGACAAGGGGAGTAGGGTAAAACAGTTGGTTTCAGGTTGGACAAGAGATAGCAAGGGTAAGGTGTTGGACAGGGGTGTGAAAAGAGGGTGCAGGGGAAGGCTGATGTCCATGGTCTGGACAAGTGGCAGCAGGTGAATGCAGGCAACCACAGAGTGGACAGGATGAGCAGGGGAATACAGGTGGTCATGGTGTGGACAAGAGGGACCAGTGAAAAACATATGGTAATGGGTTGGAAAGGGGGAACAGGATAAAACAGGCAGTCACATGCTGGACAAGGAGGAAGAGGGGAAAGCACTTGGCAATGAGCTATAGAAAGAGTAAAAGGGGAAGTCAGGAGGCACTGGGCAGTACTAGTGCAAGCAGGGGAAGGCAGGCTGGATTGTGCTGGACAAGTGACAGTATAAATCAGGCGGCCCCTTGTACAGGCGGTCTGTACAAGCGAGAGCAGTGGAGGACAGGTGGCCCTGGGTTAAACAAAGGGGAGCAAGGGAAAGCTGGTGGCCACAGCCTGTACAAAGGATAGCACAGGAAGGCAGGCAACCACAGGCTGTATGAGGGGGAGCTGAGTAAGGCATGTGGCCATGCGCTGGACAATTAGGAACTGCCTAAATCAGTACAAGGGACAAGGGGAACTGGGGAATGCTGGCGGCCCTCGACTGGACAAGAGGGAGCAGTGGAAGGCAGCTGGCCACAGGGTGGACAATGGGCACAGTGGAATGCACATGTCCCTTGCACGCAAGGAAAACCAGGGGAAGGCAGGAGCGCATGAGTTGGACAAGGGGAAACAGGGTAGGGCAGGTAGCCATGGGGTGGACTAGGGGAACATGAAAAGGCAGGTGGCCCTGGGCTGGAAGAAGTTGCTGGGGAAAGTGAGTGGCCACAGGTTGGATAAAGGGAAGCAGGGGAAGGCAAGTTGCCACAGGCTGCACATGGGTTATCAGTGGTACGCAGGCATTTACAGGCTGGACAATGGGGAGCTGAGGAAGGCATGGGACTATGGGCTAGACAAGAGGAAGCAGGGAAAGGCAGGTGGCCCGGGGCTGGACAAGCAGAGCATGGAAAGAGAGGCGGCCATGGGTGGACACAGGGAGGCAGGGGTAGGCTGGTGTCACTGGTTGGACAACTGGAAGCAGAAGAACGGAGGTGGCTACGGGCTGGACAAGTGGTAGCAGGTGAAGGCAGGCGGCCCTGGGCTAGACAAGGGTGAGCTGGAGAAAACATGTGTCTGTGGGCTTGAGAAGGGGAGGCAGGAGAATGCAGACAGCCATGAGCAATACAAAGGGGTGGGAGTGGCACACAGCACAGGTGATCAGGGGACCTGGGCTGGAAATGGGTGAACAGCGGAATGATGGTGGCCACAGGCTGGAAAGAGGAAAACATGGGAAGGCAGGTGGGCTTGAAAAGGTGTTGCAGTTGATTCATGTGGCCTTGTGCTGGACAATGGGGAGCAGAGGAAGTTAAGTACAAGGGGTGCAAGGGAAGGCAGGAGTCCACAGCCTGACATGGGAGAGCAGGGTAGGAAAGACCAACCTCGGCTGGATATGTGGGTACAGGTTTAGGCAGGCACACACTGGTTGGTCAAGGAAGAGAAGGAAAGGCAGTTGGCCATGGGCTGGACAATTGGCAAAGGGCAAACAAGTCCACCATGGGTTGGACAAGGAGGAGCAGGAATACGCAGGTTGCCCTGGGCTGGAAAGTGGTAACAGGGGGAACAGGTGGCCACAGCATGGAAATGGGAAGCAGGGGTAGGCAAGCACCACTGGCTGGACAAATGGAAGCAGGGGAAAGCAGGTAACCATGGGATGATAAGGGTGAGTAGGGGAAGGCAGGTGGCCACAGGCTGGAAATGTGGGATCAGGAGAAAGCAGGCAGCACTGGGTTGTTCAAGAGGAATCATGGAGGCAGAAGGCCACTGGCTGGACAAGGAGTAGCAGTGAAAGGTAGGCAATCAGAGGCTGGACAATGGGGAGCTGAGGAAGGGAAGAGACCATGGGCTGGACAAGGGGAAGCAAGGCAAGGCAGGTGGCCTTGGACAGGAAAAGAGGGAACAGGAGATGTAAGATGGCCCTGGGCCGGACAAGAAGGAACAGAAGTCAGGAGGCCACGGGGTGGACAAAGGGAAGCAGGGAAAGCAGGAAGACACATATTTGACAAGGGGGAGCAGACAGAGGAAGTCATCCATGAGCTGGATGATGAGCAACATGGGAAGGCAGGTGCCCACCTGCCTGATATATGGGAGCAAGGGAAGGCTGGTGGCCACAGGCTGGACAAGGAGAATCAGGGGAAGACAGGCTTCCATGGGCTGGACAAGAGGGAGCAGGTGAAGGCAGGTGGCCATGAGCTTTATGTGGGGTATCAGGGGAAAGAAAACAGCACTGGGCTGGCAATGGGGAGTAGCTGTAGACAGGTGGTCACTGGTTGGAGAAGAGGGAGCAGGGCAATCCAGATGGCCACAGGCTGTAAAAAGGGGAGCAAGTGTAGACAGGTGGCCTTGGAATTGGCAAGAGAGAGCAGGAGAAGGCAGGAGGCCATGAGCTGAAAAAATGGGAGCAGGGGAAGGCCATTGTCCAGGGTGGGCAAGGGGGAACACAGGATGTCCAGCCCTCCTGTGCTGGACAAGGGGAAGCAGGGGTTTGCAGGTGTCACAACATTTAAAAGTGGTACCAGGGGAAGGCAGGTGGCCCTGGGTGAGAACATGGGAGCAGGAGTAGGCATTCTGCCATGGGGGAAAAACAAGGGAAATCAGGTGGCCACTGACGGGACAAGGGGATTAGAGGTAAACAGGTGATCTAGGGCTTGACAAGGGGTAGTAGTGGGCACACATAGCCATGGGCTGGACAAATGGGAGCAGGTTAAGCCAGTGGACAAGGGATGCACAAAGTGGAGTAGGGGAAAGCAGGAGTCCACAGCCTGAAAAGGGGGAGCAAGATAAGGCAAACCGTGATTGGCTGGACAAGTGATAGCAGGAGAAGGCAGGGACCTCTGGGTTGGGAAAGGGAGAGCAGGGAAGGCAGGAGGCTATGAGTTGGACAATGGGATCCAGGGGAAGGCCGGCGGCCATGAGGTGGACAAGGGGGAGAAGGGGAAGGCAGGAAGCCATTGGTAGGACAAGAGTGAGCAGGGGAAGGCAGGCTGAACTGGGCTGGACATGTGGGTGCAGAGGTAGGCATGCACCCATGGGCTGGTCAAGGGGGAGTAGGAAAGGCCATCACCCAAGGGCTGGACAAGTGGGGCAGGGGAATGAGGCCTGCCACGGGCTGTAAAAAAGGGAGCAGGGGAAGGCAGGTGCCCAGGGCAGCAGGAAAACACAGGTTGCCCTGGGCTGACAAGTGCTAGCAGGGGAAACAGGCAGCCAAGGTTGGACAAAGGGAATCAGGGGTAGGCAGGCACCACTGGCTGCACAACTGGAAGCAGATGAAAGCAAGTGGCCATGGGATGGACAAAAGGGAGCAACGCCGTTATCCATGGGCTGGAAAAGGGGGAGCAGTGGAAATCAGGGAGCCTCACGCTTTACAAGGGGAACAGGGGAAGGCAGGCAGACACGGGCTGGACAAGTAGGGGCAAGGAAATGCAGGTGGCCATGGGCAGGACATGGAGAATAGGGGAATGAAGGGTGTCATAACTTGACAAGGGGGATCAGGGAAGGCAGAGGGCCACTGGCTAGAAAAGGTGGAGGTGGGGAAGGCACAGAGCCATGGGTGAAAAAGGGGGAGCAGGGGAATTCAGGCAGCCCCATGTTTGACAAAGGGGAGCAGGCGAAAGCAGGCAGCCACAGGGTCGACAAGGGGGTGCAGGAGAAGGCAGGGGACCACGGGCTGGACAAGGGGAAGCAGGGATAAGCAAGTGCCAAGAGCAGAACTAATGAAAACAGGGGAAGGCAGGTGACCATGGGCTAGACATGGGTGCATAAGAGAAAGTAGGAGACCATGGGCTCAACAAAAGGGAACAGAAGAAAGCAGGAGTCCCCGGGCTGCACATGGAGGAGTAGGGGAAGACATGCTGCCATGGGATGGACAAGGAGGTTTTGGGGAAGACAGACAACCATGGGCAGCATAAGGGGGAGTGGGGAAAGGGATGCGGTCCTGAGATGGACAAGTGTGAACAGGGGAAGTCAGGCAGACATGGGCTGGACAAGGGGGAATAGGGTAATGAGATGGCCCTGGGATGGAAAAGGTGGAGCAAGTGAAGGCAGAAGGCCATGGACTGGACAAGGGGAAGCAGGGGAAGTCATGCACACATGGGCAGAACAAGGGGTAGCATGGAGAGGCAGGCTGCCAAGGGCTGGATAAGGGGGAGCAGGGGAAGGCATGCAGCTATGGGCTGGTCAAGGTGGAGCATGGGAAGGCACATGACCACTGGCTGGATAAGGGAAAGCAGAGGAAGGCAGCTCGCCACTTGGTGGACAAAGGGAAGCAGGGGTAGGCAGGTGCCACTGGCTGGACAACTTAAAACAGTTGTCCACATGGAGCCACATGCTATGCAAGGGGTAGTAGGGAAAGTAGGCAGCACTGGTATGGGCAATGGAGCACAGGGGAATGCAGGTAGCCCTAGTCTGCAGAAGGGGACCAGAGGAAGTCAGGCATCCACAGGCTGGGCATGGCAGAGTAGGGAGGCCAAGAGGCCCTGTGCTAGACTAGGGAGAGCAGGAAAAAAGGGATGGCTACAGGCTGGACAAGGCTGAGCAGGGAATGCAGGGGGCTACAGGCTTGAGAAGGGAAAGCAGGGAAATACAGGCTGCCATAGGCTGGAAAAGGAGGTTTTCAGGAAGACAGACAACCATGGACAGCATAAGGGGGAGCAGGGGAAGGGATGCAGCCCTGGGATGGACAAGTGTGAACAGGGGAAGGCAGACGGACATGGGCAGGTCAAGGGGGAGCAAGGGAAAGCAGGCAGCCACAAGCTTCTCAAGTGGGGTCAGGGGAAAGCAGGTGTCCACGGCCTGACAAGGGAATGGGGGAAGGCAGGTGACCCTGGGCTGGAAAAGTAGTAGCAGAGGAAGGCAAGCAGCTCTGGGTGGGACACGTGAGAGCAGGTGTATTCAGGCAGACTCAGGCTTGTAAAGGGAACAGGAGAAGTCAAGCAAACAAGGACTGGACAATGGGAGGCAGAGGAAGGCTCACATCCATTGCCTGAAAAGGGGGAACAGGGGTAGGCAGGTGGCCACGGGAGGGTGGGGGCTAAGGGAATGCAAGGGAAATCAGGTGGCCACTGATTGCACAAGGGAGATCAGTGCAAAGCAGGCAGCCCTGGACTGGACAAGGGGGAACAGGGGAAGTAAGGTGGCAAAGAACTTGAAAGAAGGAAATAGAGGAACGCAGGTGGCCACAGGCTTGACAAGGGGCAGCGGTGGAAGTATGTGGCCCTGGGCTAGACAGTGGAAAGCAGGGGAAGGCCAGCAGACA
The DNA here is from genome assembly GCA_033961575.1 of Aselliscus stoliczkanus. Lineage (NCBI taxonomy): Eukaryota > Metazoa > Chordata > Mammalia > Chiroptera > Hipposideridae > Aselliscus > Aselliscus stoliczkanus. The sequence goes on along the minus strand of CM066731.1, from coordinate 73,281,734 downwards.
AGGGGTGGAAAAGGGGAAGCAGGGAAAGGCACACCACCCTCAGCTGGACACGTGGTAGCAGGGGAAGGCAGGCAGCCCTGGGATTGAAAAGGGACAGCAGGGGAAGGCATGCAGCCATAGGCTGGACCAGGGGGCAGGGGAAAGGTAAGTGACCACGGGGTAGACAAGGGGACCCAGGGGAAGGCAGGCGGCCATGGGTAGGACAAGTGTGAGCTGGGGAAGGCAGGCTGCCCTGGGATGGACTTGTGGGTGCAGGGATTGGCCGGCACTCACGGGCTGGTCAAGGAGGAGCAGGGAAATGGGGCTGGCCATGGGCTGGAAAAGAGGTTGTAGTGGAAGGTAGGCAGCCATGAGAAGGACAATGGAGAGCAGGGGAAGGCAGGTGGCCCTGGGCTTGACAAGGGGAGCAGGGAAAAGCATGTGGCCATTGCAAGACAAGCAGTAGCATGGGTAGGCCAGAGGTCACAGGCTAGACAAAGGGGAGCACAGCAAGGCAGGTGTATCTGGACTAGACAAGGGAGAACAGAGGAAGACAGGCAGCCACAGGGTGGACAAAGGTAAGCAGGTGTAGGCTGGCACCACTGGCTGGACAAGTGGAAGCAGGGGATAGCAGTTATACAAAAGCTGGACAAAGGGGAGCATGGAAAGGCAGGTGGCCATGCACTTGAAAAGGGGGAGCAGGAGATGGCATGTGTCACTTGGCTCTACAAGATGGAGCAGAGGAAGGCAGGTGGCTAGAAGGGGAGCAGAGGAAAGTAGACAGCACTGGGCTGGAAAAGAAAGAGAAGCAGAATGCAGGAGGCCACAGGTTTGACAAGGGTGAGCAGGGAATGCAGGGGTCCATGGCCTGTATAAAGGGTAGCAGGGGAAGGCCAGCAGGCACAGGCTGGACAAGGGGGAGCAGGGGAATGCAGGCATTCAAGGCCTGACAATGGGGAGCAGAGGAAGGCAGGCAGCCCTGGGCAGGAAAAGTGGTAGCTGGGGAAGGCATGCAGCTCTAGGGTGGACAAGTGGGAACAGGGGAAGGCAGACGGCCACCAGGTGAAACAGAGGGAGTAGAGGAATGCAGGTGGCCCTGGGCTGGACAGTGGGGAGCAGGAGAAGTTCGGCAGCTATGGGCTCAAAAAAGGGGAGCAGGGTAAGACAGGATGTCACCTGCTGGACAAATGGTAGCAGTGGAAGGCAGGCGACCATGGACTGGACAAAGGGGGAGCAGCAGAAGTCATCAGGGACTCAGTTGGACAAGGGTGAGCAGGGGAAGGCAGGGGTGGGCAAGGGGGAGCAGGGAAAAACATGTTGCCATACGCTGGACAAGGGGAAGCAGGGGAAGGCAGGCTTCACAATGGACAGAAGGGGGAGACTGGCAGACATCAGATGGACATGCATTATCATTCAGCTCCAGTTTCAAGTGTATAGTGGAGTGGTCAGTCAAAGCCCTGACTTTCCTTTGAGGCTCCATGACACTGAGACTGGTGGACCGACATGAATGCATTTTTCCTCCCTACACTTCCAGAAGTCCTCATCTAAATTGCAACTACTGTATAAAATGAAATAAGTAAATATATTGTCCTTGAACATTTACATTATATTTTAAGTCGGTTTAGATTATGTCAGCCCTACACTGTCACTATACTTTAGTTAGCAACAGGATCTATAGGCATGTGTACTGCAGAAGGTAGTGTGACAGGATTGTGATTGCATTCCCTGACTCGTTGTATGCTTGAGGGACAGGATTCAGTGGAGAGACAGTGCTTAGTGTTGGTATAGGCATATAAGGTGTTTATTAGTTAAGGCAGATTCACTGCAAGATGTGGAGGTTACAGATCCCAAAATGGGGAAAGGTCTTGCCTCAATTGTGCGAAGGCTTTCACCTCTGTGGGTAGAATCGCCTCCCCTTCTCCCTTCTCTTAATCTTTCCATCTCCTGCTGAGGTGCCCCATCTCCCTATTGGTGCTCTAGGCAGTGCCTGTCCATTTTCTTGTTATGATCTGTTTGAAAACCTCCCTAGAATGGTCCATATCAGCAGGATGTGTGCTCTGAGGAACAAGATGCCTTCCCTTTCTGGCTTTTAACCACACATCCTTTGGAGGGTGGGGTGCATAGGAATGGGATGAGAGGAAGATGGGTACATGTGAGAGAGGAATAATGCTGGGAAGGTGAGGCATGGGTTCCATGAAGTAAGGGCAGCCGCCAGAGTTCTTGACCCAAGCAGGAGCTGCAGCATGGAGCTTTCTAACTGGGGCTGGGCCTCTCCTCCCACTTATTTGCATCTACCTACCCATCACCATGTGAGTAGGAGACCAGCAGGGTTTATGTGTGTGAGCTGGATATTTTAGGGTGATGGGAGTGGATGTGGGTTGGGAGGGTTGTGTGTTCCTGTGTTTGCATTCTGGATAGAATGAAAGATCACTTGAAGCCAAGGTATTCCTTGCAAGGCCTGGCCAGATGGGAGCTCATCGGTCAGCCAGTGGACCAAATACTCGGAGACTGAGTTTTGTGCCATAGCTCAGACTTGGGCCTTTGAAGAACCAGGCAGGGAAAACAGTTTGGCTGGAGTCATCCCAGTGAGCCGCTCCTCGGCAGTGATGACAGAGGTCCCCCAAGCTCCTGGGAGTAGTATGCGTTCACCACAGTCACTTGCCCATTATGTTTCATCTCCTACATTTGTGTTTTGTTTTATTTTTCCTCAGTACTCTACACCTTGTCAATCCAGTGACAGGGGTAGCAGTCAGTCACAAGTTGGCAATGTTCTCAAATCCATGCTTGGGCATCTTCTGAACCCGTGCCAGTTCACTTGAAATCTCATTGCTTTTTCATTCTCTATGTCAGGTCATCTATTCAAAACAATATTCTCATTTGAGAATCTGTTTTGGAGCCTCTGCTGCACACTCTGGTGTGTATGTGTGCACGTGCATCAATGCACGGGGGCACGTAGGCACATTTGTATGATTGTGTCAGATAGCACCCCCAACCTGATGCGCATTCATGAACTTCTCATTCAGTAGTGGGCAGAAACGGACTGCAATAGAAGACCCAGCACTTCTTTCAGAAAATGGGGCCTGAGATTTAGTACAGTGGACTCTGGGCCAGCATTAGGAATATCTCCATCTAGGGACCCTGTGAAACATATGGGTGCATGTCTCTGTACAGGCAGGGGGAGGGTTTTCATGCACTTAAGCCAGTAGATCCAGCGGGTCTCACCCTTGACTTCCCTGGGTCCTAAAAGCTGCTTCCACGTGGAAACATGAGGGGAGGAGGAAATGTTTGAATGGCCTGGCCTTCCTGTCCAGGCCCTGAGATCTTCTGAGGCCCTGGGCATGCGTTTCATTCAGGTGGGTGGTCTGAGGCCTCCTCTCAGGAGCATGGAACTCTTAAACACGTCCCCACCACCCCGCCCCCCACTCACCCGAAACTTGGTGCCAATCCACTGGGAGCCAGCACCCGCATTCCCACCCCGACACCTCCCCTTCCCTTCCCTTCCCTTCCCTTCCAGTCACAGCCTATCCTCTGGCTCTCAGGTCCATAATGAAGCAAGCCCTGGCTTTTGCATGTGTGTGTTTGTGTGTTTCCACTGTACAAAACAATGTAACAGACATTTCACCCCTCACAAAGTGATAAATCCCCTCCTCCAATCTACTGCCTGTCCAACATCATACTTATCTATTAAAATTCCATGGACTCTGGGCCGGCCGAGTGGCTCAGTTGGTTAAGAGCTTGCTCAAGAGTGTGCTCTGAGCTCTGAGCAACAGCAGTTCGATGCCAGCCTGAGCTGAGTTGCCGTTGAGCTGCCAATAGGTGGCAGGATGGCTCAGCTAAAAAACAAAAAAAAAATTAAAAAAAAATTCCATGGTCTCTATTCTCTATATATACCCATACCCCATATATTATTATTATTATTATAATTATTATTATTATAGTTGACATACAGTATCATTCAACAGCTTCAGGTACACTGTGCAGTGGTTAGGCAAAGCCCTAGTTTTTCATGTGAGGCTCCATGACACTGTGACTGGTGGGCTGACATGGATGCATCTTTCCTCCTGGCCCTTTCAGAAGTCCTCATCTAAATCTCAACTACCATATAAATTGGAATAAGTAATTTTAGTGTCCCTGAATATTTAGACTATATTTCAAGTTGTTGCATTTGATGTCAGCCCTACACTGTCGCTGTACTTTAGGTAACAACAGGTCGTATAGGCGTGTGTACTGCAGGAGGTATGCACGGGTCATGATCATATTCCCTGGATCTTTGAGTGTGTGACAGACAGGATTCAGTGGAGAGACCAGGCTTAATGCAGGTATAAGGCTGTAAGGCTTTTATTTGTTGAGTCAGATACACTCCAAGAAATGCAAGGAACGGATCCCAAAATAGGGAAAGGCCTCCCTTCACGTGTGGGAAGGCTTTGATCTCCGTGGGTAGAATCACCTCCCCTTCTCCCTTGTCTTTATCTCTCCTTCTCCTGCTGAGGTGCCCCATCCTCCCTTTCAGTGCTGTAGGCAGTGTCTGTCCATTTTCTTGTTATTATCTGTTTGAGAAGCTCACTAGAGTGGTCTGGATTTGTGGGATATATGCTCTGAAAAGTGGGATGTCTTCCTTCCTTCTCTGTTTTTTTTGCCACACATCCCTTGGAGGAGGGATTGGGAGGGGGCAGAGAAGGCAAGTACCTGTAAGCCTGGAATCGCATCATGAAGGAGAGGCATGGGTGCCTTGAAATGCAAGTGGTCACAAGGGGTCTTACCCAATCAGAAGCTGCATGCAGTAAGATATTTTTTAATCCAGGCTGGGCCTCTCATTCTCCTGCTCATTTCCATTTAGCTACCCACCACCATATCATTAGAAGTCCACTCATATTTTTATCTGTAAGCTGGGTATGCTGAAGTGACAGGGTGGGCACGGGCAGGGAGGGTCATCTCTTTGTGTGTTCCCTTTCTGTAAAGAGTGAGAGAACTTTTGAAGATGATGTATTCCATGCCAGGCCTTGCAGGACAGGAGGTCCCAGTCAACCCATAGATGAGAAACTCAGGAAACTCGGTCAAGTGCCATTGATCAGAATCAGGCCTTTTACAAACCAAGCAGAGAGAGTTTGGCTCTGGTCATCCCAGCAAGTCACTCCTCTGCAGTGATGTCAGAAGCCCAAAGGGTTCCTACGAGGGGATGGGTTCACCACAGTCACTTTCTTGTGATGGTTCATCTCCTACTTTTTATTATTTTGTTTTGTTTTGTTTTTCCCTAAACAGCCTTGCATCCAGTCCATCCAGGGGCAGCTGTCAGTCACAAGGTGGCAGTGTTTTCACACCCATGCTCCAGGGTCTACTGAACCCTTGCCACTTCACTTCAAGCTTCAGGTCCTTTCCAGTGTCTGTGTCAGGTCACTTATTCAAAACGATATTCTCATTTGATTCATTTTGGAGCCTCCACTGCACACTCTGGTGTTTGTGTGCACGTGTGTGTTTGTGTGAGCACACACAGGGAGGCATGGTTGTGTCTGATTGTGTCAGATAGCACGCCCAACTTGATGTAGGTTCATGAATTTCTCATTCGATACATGGCAGAAATGGACAGCGATGGAAGACCCAGGACCTCTTTTGAAAGGCAGGGCATGAGCTTTAGTTCAGTGGACTGTGGGCCAGCATGGGGAAGATGAAACTCTCCATCTGGGGACCCTGTGAAGTACACAGGTGCGTGTCTCTGTATGGGCAAGGGAGAGGGGTACATGCACATCAGTCAGCACTGCCAGGGCGCCTCACCCTTGACTTTCCCTGGGTCCTGAAACCTGCCTCTGCACGGAAACATGAGGGGAGTAAGAAATGTTTGGAATGGCTGGGCCACACTTTACAGCCCCTGGGGCTTTTCCTCTCAGTCCACGGGCAGAGGTCTCCTTCAGTTGCGTGGTCTCAGTCCCATCCTTGGGAGGTGAGATCTCTTAAACACATCCCCCACCCCTCACACAAACCCAGTACCCAGTGCTGATTGAGAGGGAATCAGTGTCAGTACTCCCCCCCTTCCCCCTCCCATTCCCTTCCAGCCACAGCCTGTCCTCTGGCTCTGAGATCCATAATGAAGCAAGCCCTAGCTTGTGTGTGTGTGTGTGTGTGTGTGTGTGTGTGTATGTGTGTGTGTGTGCTTCAGGTGAACAAAACAATGTAACAGTAAGACACTGCACCCCTCAAAATGTGATGACCCCACCTCTGCCAATCTCCAGCCCATCTGATATCATACATATCTATGAAAATTCCATGGACTCTATTCCCTATGCTGGACTCCATATACCATGACTATATATATGTAATTAGAATTGACATAGATTATCTTTCAGCTCAAAATTCAGGGGTAAAGTGTAGTGGTCAGGCAAAGACCTGGCTTTTCCTGTGAGGCTCCCTGATACTGAGACAGTTGGAAAACCATGGATGCATCTTTCCTCCCGACACTTCCAGGGATCCCTCCTCTAAATTGCAACTACCATTCAAAATGAAATAAGTAACCTTAGTGTCCTTGAACATTTATACTATATTTTAAGTCACTGAAGTTGATGTTGGCCCTACACTGTCACTGTACTTTAGGTAGCAACGGAAGTGTAGGTGTGTGTACGGCAGGACGTAGTATGATGGGGTCGTGGTCATATTCCCTGATTCTTTGAGTGCATGAGGGACAGGATTCAGTAAAGAGACAGTGCTTAGTGAAGATATAAGACTATAAGGAGTTAATTGGTTGAGGCGGATACACTCCAAGATGTGGAAGGGACAGATCCCAAGTTGGGGAAAGGCCTTGCCTCACATGGCGGGAGGGATTTGACCTCTGTGGGTAGAATCGCCTTCCCTTCTTCCTTGTCTTTATCTCTGCATCTCTCGCCAAGGTACCCCATCCTTCTTCTTGGTGATCTAGGCAGTTTCTGTCCATGTTCTTGTTATCATCTGTTTGAGAAGCTTGCTAAAGTGGTCCGGATCAGTGGGATACATTCTTTGTGGAGTGGGATATCTTCTTTGCTTCCCTGGCTATTTTCCACACATCCCTTGGTGGGGGGAAGGAGCAAGGTTTGGACAGGTATGTGTATGCCAGGAGTCATCCAGGAAGGAGAGGCACCAGTGCCTTGAAGTAAGAGCAACCATTAGGGGTCTTGACCCAAGCAGGAGCTGCAGTAAGGGGTTTTCTAACCAGGGCTGAATCTCCTTCTTCTGCTCATTTGCATTTAAGTACACATCACCATATCATCAGGAGATCAACTGTGTTTTTTTTCTGAGCTGTTTATTTTGAGATGACAGATGTGTGTCTGAGTGGGTCGGGTTATCTGTTTGTACGTTTGCTTTCGGAATAGAGAGAGAGACCTCTTGAAGCCAAAGTATTCCGTGTGAGGCCTGGCAATACATGAGGTTGCAGCTCAGCCCATGGACCAGAAACTAAGAAGACTTGGTCTTGTGCCTTAGCTCAGATCAGGCCTTTTAAGAACCATGCAGGGAGAGGTGTTTGGCTTGAATCATCCCTGAGAGCCACTCTTTGGCAGTGACAACAGAAACACTCTGGAGCTCCCATGAGAGGGATGGGGTCACCAGTGTCGCTGAGTTGTGATGGTTCATTTCCTACTTTTTTTGTTTTGTTTCATTTTTTCCTCAACTCCCCTCCACCCAGTCCATCTTTTGGCAGGGGCAGCAGTCAGTCACAAGGTGGCAGTTTTGTCACACCTGTGCTCTGTGTCTTCTGAACTCATCCCTGTTCACTTCAAGTCTCAGACTTTTCCACTTTTTGTGTCAGGTCATCTATTCAAAACAAACAATATTCTCATTTGAGGATCCATTTTGGAGCCTCTGCTGCACACTCTGGGGTGTGTGTGTGTGTGTGTGTGTGTGTGTGTGTGTGTGTACAGACACACGTGGGGGGGCTGGGCAAGATTGAGTCTGATAGTGATGGGGAGCACCCCTAACTTGATGCATGTTCATGTATTTCTCATTCAGTAAAGGGCAGAAATGGACTACGATGGAAGAACAAGCACCTCTTTTGAAAGACAGGGCTTGAGTTGGGAACATGAAAGTCTCCATCTGGGGACCCTGTGAGGCATATGGGTGTGTGTCTCTGTACAGGAAGGAGCTAGGGCTTCCATGCACTTCAGCGTGCACCTCCACTGGGTCTCACCCTTGACTTACCCTGGTTCCTGAAAGCTGCCTACACACGGAAAAATGAGGGGAGGAGTATATGTTTGGAACCGCCAAGCCTCCCTGTCCAGGACTTGAGGCTTTTCCTCTCAGGTTCGAGCAGGGGTCTCTTTCAGGTGAGCAGTCTAAGTCTTCCCCTCAGGAGGACAGAGCACTTAACCATGCCCCTCCCGCCCACTACTGAGACCCGTTACTCATTGCCAATCCACAGGGAACCCACACTCGCACTTCCCACTCCACCCCTCCCCTTCCCTTCCAGCCAAATCTGTCCTCTGGCTCTGACATCCATAGTGAAGCAAGCCTTGGCTTTGTGTGTGTGTGTGTGTGTGTGTGTGTGTGTGTGTGTGTGTGTAGTAGTTGGCATACATTATCATTCAGCACCAGCTTCAGGTATACAATGCAATGGGTCTGGCAAAGCCGTGGCTTTTAATGTGAGGCTCCATGACACTGAGATTGGTGGGCTGCCATGGATGCACCTTCCCCCACTGCCCTTCCAGAAGTCCTCACTTAAATTGAAACTACCATACAAAATGAAATCAGTAACTCTAGTGTCCTTGAACGTTTACACTATATTGTAATTCTCTGGAGTAAATGTCGGCCCTACACTCACACTGTACCTTATAGCAACAGAACGTATAGGCATGTCTACTGCAGGAGGTAGTGTAACATGGTCATGATCATATTCCCTCATGCTTTGTGTGCTCAAGGGACAGGATTCAGTGGATAGACAGTGCTTAGTGCCAGTATAGGACTGTAAGACATTTACTCATCAAGGCAAATATACTCCAAGATGCGGAGGAGACTGATCCCAAGATGGGGAAAGGCCTCACCTCAACTGTGGGAAGGGTTTGACCTCTGTGGGTAGAATTGCCTTCCCTTCAACCTTGTCTTTATCTCTCCATTTCCTGCTGTGGTGCCCCACCCTCTTTTTTGGTATTCTAGGTGGCGTCTGTCCATTTTCTTGTTATGATATGCTTGAAAATGTTCCTAGAATGGTCTGGATCGGCACAGGGATGTGTGCTCCAAGGAGTGGGATGACTTGCTTCCTTCCCTGGCCTTTTGCAACACATCCCTTGGCGGGTGGGTGTCAGTGGGAGAGGGGCAGGGGGAGGGACGGGTAATGGCCAGCCAGTATTGTGCCAGGAAAGTGAGGAACAGGTGCCATGAATTGAGGGAAGCCACAAGGGGTCTTTACCCAAGCAGGAGCTGCAGCAAGGGGCTTTCTAACTGGGGCTGGGTCTCTCCTTCTTCCACTCATTTGCATCTACCTACCCACCACCATTTCAGTCGGAGACTAGCTGGGTTTTTTACTGTGAGCTGGAATTTCAGGGTGATGGAAATGGGTGTGGGTGGGGAGGGTCATCTGTTCTTATATTTGCATTCTGGATTGTTTGAGAGATCTCTTGAAGCCAAGATATTCTCTGCGAGGCCTGGCAGGACTGAAGGCCGCCAGTCATTCTGTCACCAGAAACTCAGGAGATTGAGTCGTGTGGCTTAGCTCAGACTTGGGCCTTTGAAAAACTAGGCAGGGAGAGAATTTTGTCTCGGGTCATCCCAGTGAGCCTCTCCTCTACAGTGACAACAGAAGCCCCTGGAGCACCTACAAGGGAGATTGATACACCAGGGTCACTTAGTTGTGATGTTTCAATTCCTAATTTTTTTTTCTTTTGTTTTATTTTTTCCTCAACTTTTGCACATATTCCATCTGATGGCAGGGACATCAGTCAGTGACAAGTGGCAGTGTGCCATGCCCATGCTCTGGGGTCTTCTGTACCCATGCCATTTCACTTAAAGTCTCACCAAGTTTCCAGTCTCTGTGTCAGGTCATCTATTCAAAAAGATATTCCCATTTGAGTATCTCTTTTGGAGCCTCTGCTGCACACTCTGGTGTGTGTGTGCCTGTGTGTACACAGGTGGGGGCTGTGGGCACGGTTGTGTCTGATTGTGTCAGGTAGTACCCCAACTTGATGTGTGCGCATGAATTCCCTGCACAGTGGAGGGCAGAAATGGACTGTGATGGAAGACCCAGGAGCTCTTTTGCAAGATGGGTCAGGAGCTTTAGTTCCATGGACTCTGGGCCAGCATCGGGAAGATGAAAGCATCCATCTGGGAACTCTGTGAGGCACATGACACAGGTGGGTGTCTCTCTTCAGGCAGGGTGGAAGTGTTCCCTGCATTTCAGCCAGGGCCACCAGCAGGTCTCACCCTTGATTTCCTCGGGGTCCTGAAAGCTGACGCCACATGGAAACTGAGGAGAGGAAGAAATGTTTGGAATGACCGGGCCTCCCTGTTTAGGCCCTGAGGTTTTTCCACAGGCATGGGTCTCTTTCAGGTGTGTGGTTTCAGGCCTCCCATCAAGAGGATGGAACCCTTAAACAGGCTCCTCAGACAGGGTACCCAGTGCTGATCCACTGGGAGCCCGTGCCCACACTCCCCAAACCACATCTACTCTTCCCTTCCAGCCACAGCCTGTCCTCTGGCTCTGAGACCCATAATGAAACAAGCCGTGTGTGTGTGTGTGTGTGTGTGTGTGTGTGTGTGTGTGTGTGTGTGTGTTTCAGGTGTAACAGACATTTCACCCCTCACAACGTGATAATCCCCCCTCCATGAATCTACTGCCCCTCTGGAATCATACATATCTATTACAATTCCATGGACAGTATTCCCCATGCTGTACTCCATATCCCATGACTATAAAATACATATGGTCATGGGAAAAGTTATAATGTGCTTTTGCCATGAAAAACATAGAAAAACTCATCATTACTTTTCTTTTCTTTTTTCTTTTCTTTCTTTCTTTCTTTCTTTCTTTCTTTCTTTCTTTCTTTCTTTCTTTCTTTCTTTCTTTTTTTGTGGGCAGTGTCACTGGTCCTCACATGTGGGACCTGAACCGGGGCCGCTGGCGTCCAAGCCATACCTCAAACACCGCACCCCTCAGCCGGCCAAGTCATTACTTTTCTGACAAACCAATATATATATATATATATATATATATATATATATATAGATATATATATATGTAGTTGACATATATTATCCTTCAGCTCCAGATTCAGGTGAACAGCGCAGTGGTCCAGCAAAGCCCTGGCTTTTTCTGTGAGGCTCCATGACACTAAGACAGGTGAGCCACCACGGATGGACCTTTCCTCCCCACCATTCCCGAAATCACTCATCTAAAAGGCAACTACCGGCCCGCCAAGTGGTGCAGTGGTTAAGCGCTGGTTTGGGAAGCCAGCAGCCCCAGTTTGGGTCCCACATATGAGGTCCAGTGACACTACCCTCAAAAAAAATAAAAATAAAAAGTAAAATAAAAGGCAACTACCATGTCAAATGAAAAAAGTAATTTAGTGTCCTTGAATGTTAGGCTATATTTTATGTCACTGGATTTGATGTCAGCCCTACACTGTCACTGAACTTTAGGCAGCAACAGTAGTAGGCATGTCTATTGCAAGAGGTATGTGACAGGTCATGATCATATTACCTGGCTCTTTGAGTGTGCAACAGACAGGATTCAGTGGAGAGACAGTGCTTAGTGCAGGTATAGGACTGTAAGGGGTTAATTCATCGAGTCAGATACACTCCAAGATGTGTAAGGGACTGATCCCAAAATGGGGAAAGGCCTTGCCTTACTTCGTGGGATGGCTCTAACCTCTGTGGGTAGAGATGCCTCCCCTTCTTCCTTGTCTTTATCTCTCCTTATCCTGCTGAGGTGCCCAATTCTCTCTGTTGGTGCTGTAGGCAGCGTCTGTCCATTTTCTTGTTATGATCTGTTTCAGAAATTCATTAGAGTGGTCCAGATCAGGGTGATGTGTTTTCAGAGGAGAGAGGTGTCTTCCTTTCCTCCCTGGTTTTTCACCACAAATCCTTTGGGGGATGGGTGTGGGTAACAGGGGCTCGGAGAGTGGCGGACATGTGGTAGCCTGGAATCCCGCTGGGATGGTGAGGCACAGGTTCCCTAAAGTGAGGGCAGTTGACCCCAGAAGGAGCTGCATAAAAGGGCTTTCTAACCAGGGCTGGGTCTCTCTTTCTCCCACTCATGTACATCTACCCACGCACCACTTTATCAGTAGGAGACCAGTTGGGTTTTTGTATGTGAGCTGGGTATTTCGAGGTGACAGTTGTGGAGTAGGTGGGGAGGTCACCTGTTCCTGTGTTTGCATTCTGGATAGAGTGAGAGAACTCTTGAGGCCAAGGTATTCTGTGTGATGCATGGCAGAAAGGGATGTTGCTGGTCAGCCCATGGACCAGAAACTCAGAAGACTGGGTCTTTGGTCCAAAGCTCAGACTTGGGCCTTTGAGGAACCAGGCTTGGAGAGGAGTTTGGCTCCAGTCATCCCAGCAAGCTGCTCCTGGCAGTGATGACAGAAGGTTCCTAAAGGAAACAAGTGGCAGGAGCATGCTGGCCCAGGCAGGAAGCTAGCAACCATGTTCAGGTGGTCCATCCACAACCTAGCCTTGCTACCACTTCCATGCCCAAGGCACCTGGGCCCTCTCCTCAGCCAGAGAGGAACATGGGAAGGCAGTCTCAGAGCAAGTCTCCTGTCATCCATGAATATCTTGCCACCTGGACCATTCCACTTGGGAGGCCGACTGGTCCATACCCCAGCTTCATTTTCCAGTGGACCAGGGTCCCAGTTCACCAATTAGAATGAACCCACTTGCCTTCTGATCGAAAATCTGTCATGTCCTGCTGGGCGTTGGGGTGGCAGGGTGGGATGGGGGTGCGGAATGATAGGAAAGGAGGTGGGGTGCGGGTGGCTTCAGGCAGAGGAGAGATGGAGGGGATGGGGGCTGGGTTTGGGAATTGGAAGGTTAGGGGAGACCAGGTCCATGGCTCATTCAATGGCTTCATACAAATACAGAGAGCTCTTCAATCAGATCTAGCCTATATCTTTCACCTGGCCTCAGGCTTTTTTCTCCCCATCAAAGGGCTCTCTTCACTCCTGCTTGCTTTTCTTTGTTTCCCTTGGTGTTGGTTTCAAGCACACCATGATAGTCCTGCATGTTGACTTCCATCTCAGCAGCCCCCTCCATTCAAGGACTGCCAAGCTATAGCCAGGATGTGTCTGGACAGCAGACAACAGAGACAAGTAGTAAATGGTGCAAGTAGGGAGGCAGGGGCCTCTCAGATACTAAGTGCAAGGTGTGGAGAGCTAAAGGAATGGAATCAGAAAGTGCTGTTCTGGAAAGGATGCTAGTCCAATGAGCCCAAAAGCCGAACCAGCTAACTTTGGTGCCAAAGAAGTGTGATAGGCAGGGCAGATCAGCCCCATGTGTGGTCAGTCAGCAGCAGCATCAGCCAGGAATGACTTCAAATACAACTACTCTGGCCTCAGACCAGACTTACTGAATCAGAAATTTCAGGTGTTTATCAAGCCATCCAGGTGATATCAAGCATGCTCAGGTTTCAGTAGAGGATTTCAGAGGAAGGAAAAGGAGAATGGAGAGTTGGGAAGGAAGCGGGGAGGATATAAAACAAGTTGCTGTCCCGATATCCTTAAAAAGAGACATAGCAGTCAAAGCTCCTGTCCAGGGACTCTCCCACACAGCTAGCTAGCCCCTTCTTCTAACTTCTTTCTCTACTCCTGTAAGGGAGGTAACAGTTCCTGGTTCCCCACTGGCCCCTGTTAATAGTCATGTTGGTGGGGGTGGGGGGACTGTACCCTTCCTTGTGGTTTCCCAGCATCCTTTCCCTGCCTTAGTCAATATCCCCTTTATTAAATCCACTTTAATGTATTTCATGTGTTGGAACCATCTGTTTCCCATTGGCACCCTGACTGTACACATACATTGTGTCAAGACTAAACTCTGCAGAGCAGAGAAGGTTGTCTGTTTAGTTGTGGATCCTGAATCTCAGACAGGGCAAACACGTTCTCAAGGTCACAATGGCTATAAATTGGCTATACGGTGGATCCAATCATTTTCTGATTCCAGGCCTCCCATCCTGTGAATGGATCTGTGATAAAGGTGGGCATGTAGCACCAAGTGAGGACCCCTCCCCACATCTGCTTGCTACAAGCTGTGGGCTAGAATGCTTCACTGAAAGTTTATAAGAGGCGGACAGCATGAGGCCAGGAGACAAAATTAAAACGGCATTGAAAATGACAGCCTCCCTCCATAATGCACCTGAGAGATTTGCAGAAGGCTGCATTGTTTAGATGCAGGAACAAAGGCTGCTGCTTACTCCTGAAGGGGGGCACCCACCACTGGGATATGCCAGACCTGTGGACAAAGAAAAAGGCAGCTGAAGTGGGCCTCCAAAATTCAACTTAACCACATTACCCCTCTCAGCCTCCCAGACATGGGCTTGCACCCTGTCCACTTTGGAGGCAAAGAGATTTGAGAGACTTCAGTGTGGTCTGGGGATGGCAGAAGAGGCAATGTGGCATTCTGTCTCCTTGAAACATGTGTGGTTTTCTAAGCCTTGGCCCAGGAAACACAGCCCATTAGATAGCAAAGGAGGTGGCTGGCTGTGGCTGGTGCAATTTGGAGACATACATGCCCGCATTTACAACCCAGCTCAGCCACTCACATTCTATGTGAGTTTGTCCAAGTAGCACACCTGCTGGTGCCTTGGTTTCCTCTTCTGTAAAGTGGAAACTATCACCCAGCAGGGATGTGATGAGGATTAAATGTGCTGCTATTTGTGAAAGGGCAGGCCAGACTAGCACATAGAAGGAGTTTTATGATGCTAAAAGCAACTTCTCATCCCTTTTGAGAACTCACTAAGTTCCAGGCTCTGTTTTTAAGTACAAGTTAGTGGGGTGGGTTCCCAAAATTTCTGATTTTACAGATGGTAAAATTGAACATTGAGAAATTGGATGACTTATGCAGGGTCATGCAAGAGGAGGCAGGATTCAGACCCATGGCCGCTGTGCTACCAAAGACTGCAGCACAAGTTGCAGGCCATTTTGAACCAATTGCTCAGGATATTCTCCAGCCTAAAGTGAAAGAAAGTTTACTGAGCACCTACTATGCACCAGATTCTTCTGATACAATACTTTATTTAATCATCACAACAGTATTTTCCTCGCTATTTTAAAGAGGGATAATCTGAGGCTCAGAGGGTTTATGCAGTTTGCCTGAAGGACACACAGACAGAAAGGGGCACAGCCTGGACCTCAATCCAGCTCTGTTGCTGCCCTGACCTAGAAATCTGTCTCCAGTCCTGCCTATGTGACTCTGGCGGTGCCTTTCAGGAGAGGGGGGAGATCTCAAAGGTCAAACTGGACAGGAAGCTTTTATCCCTCTTCAGCATCCATTCCCAGCAGTCCTCCAACAGCTTCTCACACACTTCTAATGATGGGGAGCTCACTCCTTGTGGAGCCAGCTGCTTAGTTCTAGGGAAGGGTGTCAGGAGGCAGCTGGCAGGGGCTATGAACCAAGAACATGGGATCACTGCTCTGGGGTCAAATCCTTGGCCGCTCACTATCCATATGATGCTGGACCAGTTTCTCCATCTGCAAAATGGGGTGGATGATAATAGCACCCCTATCTCACTGGAGTAACACGGGCCTTGAATGAGATCGTGAAAACAATACCTGGCACCTAGTAGCAATTTTACAAACAATAGTAATTCTTGAGCCAACGGTGACTATTCAGGTCATTGCTGGCCCACAGCAAATGATCATCAGCATTAGTTAGGTGAATAGTCACTCCCTCAGGGACCCTTCAGCTCTATTCACCAACTGCAGCTTACCATCCAACAGCAAGCCTAGACCTCACTGACCTCTGAGTGTGGTCTGGCCTGGCCCAGCCCCTCCACATCAGATCTCTGAGCACCTGCCCACCCCACCTGCAGCCTGATCCTGCAACACTTCAAAAGCCAGCCCCACCCTCCTGCCACAAGCAAGCTGTGACTGTGTCCATGGTGTGACCCAATCTTCTTTCCTGCCAAATCTTATTACTTTTTTTCTGAACTCCAAGCTCTGGTCACTCCCCTTCCAGAGTTCAATTCTTAGCTCTTGAATTGGTCTGATTTTGTAACTATTACCTCTTGTATGATTTACTTACTGTCTTTACATCTTGCTGGAATGTGACCCTTCCACTACCAGAACTCAAGTCCTAGCTCTTGCACTTATGATCTTGGGAAAACCATATCCCTTCTCTCAGCCTCAGCATTCCCATCAGTAAAATGAGTTCTATAAGTATTTGCCTCAAAGTCATAAGATAATACTTCAAAAGCTCTGAACACAATAGCAGCCACATAGTAAATACTTTATGCATTTGTTTTATGGAATGACAAACAGCATTTATTTAGAAAGTGTTCACTGTGTGCTGGCACCATATTTAGGAGCACTATTTCATGTAACCTTCATGTCAATTAGGTGAGGTGTATAGAGTTACCCTCATCATTTTATAGATGAGGAAACAATCTCTGTGGGCTAAATGACTTGCCTAAGAACACACGGCTTTCAAATAGCAGGACAGAGATTCAAACTCATGACTGTCTGCCTGAACAAAGCCTGGCACATAGTGGTTTATTCATTTGTTGATTGATTGATTGATTCATTCATTCACAGACACCTGCAGATTCTTCCCACCAGCCAAATGGGAATTTTACATATATGATCCCAGTGATTCACAACTGTGACATATGGTGCGTAGTTATTTTTCCCATTTTTTCAAAGACATAGCTGATCTGGAAGGGTCAAAGGTCATCTATCCTGTGAAGAAACTGGTATTTGAATCATGGTCTCCTGATCTACTGTTCCAGGTTAAGGTGGGTACACCAGCAGCCACGTAAGCAATGCACCAGCTCCCTTAGCCCAGTGAAGCCAAGTGTCACAATCAACAGCCATCTCCCAGAGCCAGGGTCTAGTAGCACCTGCCATCTCCACCACTGCACCAGCCATCATCTTTCATCAGTATTTAGCCACCTCTCCCAGCACACTGGCACCTCCTACCTCCTCCTCTCTGTGACACATTGATTCCCGGAGTGGACTCATGGTAACAAAATGAAACATCCAAGCTGAAAGACTTATTACCAAGTGAAAGAAGCCAATCTGAAAAGGCTGAATACTCTGTGGTTCCAACTATACAACATTATGGAAAAGGCAAATGATGGAGACAGCAAAAATATCAGTGGTTGCCAGGGGTTTTCAGGAAGGGATGGATCAATAGGCAGAGCACGGAGGTGTTTTTTTTTTTTTGAGGGCAGTGTCACTGGCCACCATATGTGGGACCAGAAGTGGGGCCGCTGGCATCCCAAGCCAGCTCTTAACCACCTCGCCACTTGGCCAGCCCTGCATGGAGGTTTTTTAGGGTACTGAAATTGTTCTGTATGACACCATTACAAGTTTGTCAAAACCCATAGAATGAACAATGCAAAGAGTGAGCCCTGATGTGAACTATGGACTTGGGTGATAATTATGTGTCTGTGTATTTTCATTCATAATAACAAACGTACCCCTCTGCCTGGTGTAGGATGCTGATAATGGGGGAGGCTGTGCATGTGAGGTTAGGATGGAGAGGGGAAATCTCTGTACCTTCTGCTCCATTTTTACTGTGAACCTAAAACTGCTCTATGAAATGAAGTCTATTTAAAAAGAAAAATAAAAGTCCTTTCTTCACTCTGCCACTAATGGAGGTCATCAGCAGGGATCCCAATCTCTTGGCAAACAGGGCAAGAGCCTCCCTAGAGATGGGCCTAACCCTCAGTGCTCTTGACCTGCCAGGGGCTCTATAGCCTTTGCACAGAAGGGGTCTGACACTATCTGGTACACTGGAGGAATTCAGCCACCACTGTTGAATGATGCAAAACTTTCTTTCCAGGACTTGCTCTCCGAAGCACAGTTCCTGGCTGCCTTGGCCAACCTTCCTGTCCACACACTTCCATCGTGCCCACTACATCCATGTAAGGGTGAAATTCAAGGAATCAATAGCACAGTTAGACTTAGCTAGTTTGCAGTTTAACTTACCACATAGCTTGCTATCTAGCCACCTATAATTAAACCACATTTGTTTGAAGTTAATATATCCCGATATATATCTCATTTCTCTTTGTTTCACCACTCACTGATTAACTGAAGAACTCTGTTCTCTTTCTCCAGGTTACCCATACCTCATTAGTTAACAACACCCTAACATGGGAAAGAGAAATTTCTTAATCCTCAGGAGCCCAAACACTGGAATCCGATTTACAAATTCTTCCTGGTGATACTGCTGTCGCATTCAAGTCACAGGCCTCGAAGGTGGAGTTCAAATCCAGATTCGAGAGATAATATCATCTTCAAACAGACCAGACCCTAGGAAGGATGTCAGTCCTCATACCTGCGTATCTGACTTCCCCTTTCCTATATAAGAAAAAGCTAACCGGAAGTTAGATGCAGCTGTCTATCAGGCGTTACCCTAGCAACCCCCCACCCCCACCGGTGTTTCTCTCCTGTATAACTTCAGAAGCTTTCCACTCTCAGCTCTGGATTTGGCCTCAGCATCCCCCCACCCCTTCTGCAGGTATTTCTCCCTTTACTACCTGAGGCAGCCGTCATCTTTGAACACTGCAATGGACATTCTCTCTCTGCGCTATCTGTAATAAAAACTTTGCAGAGTCTTGTGTGGATGTTTTCATCTTTTGCAAATGACCAGGTGTTAATTAAACATCATGACAATCCTGACACACATCGGTAATGAAAGCAAAGCCATACCAGTGTCCTTGCACAGCAAAATCCCCAAGATGGGAATTTGCAGGGTGGAGAAGAGGTATCAGTGATAAAGCAGTGGAATGTGAGTCTTCAGAGTTAGACAAACATCCCATCCAGGTCCTCCTTCTTAACCTATCCTAAATGTGGTAGTTTGGCTGGCAGGAGACAGAAATGCTTCTCACTTGACTGCTGCCAGTCTGGCTCCCCAGTTGATTGTTTCCAGGCATGCAATCAATAGGTGTTAGGCATTGTTCCCTAACAGTATAAGGACTGGCTGACCTGCCATGACCTAGAAGGATGGGTGATCTGGGATGGAAAGTCGGTTTTCCATAAAAGGCACTTCTGTCATCACTCTGCACAGAATTCTCAAACACCCCTTGTCAAGGAGGTTCCCTAGAGCCTGATTCTGGAGCATTGACCTCGGCACACATTGGCAAAATGTTCTTCTGGCCAACACTCTCATACGCAGTCAATGCTGAAGATGAGGGGCCATGAATACAATCCCCTAGCCACCCCCCTCCACTTCCAGCCCACATCCTGGAGACCAGCCAGCTTCTTCTTGAGGACACTTCCCACTACGTGTGGCAGCTTCCCTGGCAGCTTGCCCCACTTCAACAGACCCATGGACCTCATGGATGAGGAAGGCACAAATATGTTCTCCAGCTAGCCTAGATTCTCTGGAATACTGCCAATGCTAGAGTAACCAGAAAACATACTAAACACCTCTACCCACCCCTAGGAAGAAAAGTAGTTGAATAGTATGTCTAAGGGCTCGTTAGAAATCTGGCTCCATCTCTTTCAAACAGTGTGACTTTGGGCAACTCACTTCACTTCCCCTGTGCTTCCATCTACTGACCTGTAAAATGGGATAATAACTGGGACCTACCCCTGTGTTTTTTTCCTTTAAGGATAAATATGTTAATGGTGTTAAACACTTATCAAAATGCCTAGAACATGAATTTTCTGAAATTCTCTATCCCTGTCTTGTCCAACACAGTATCATTAGCCCTTTGTGTCTATTCAGCACTTGAATGCATGGCTAGTGCAGTTGAGAAACTTTATTTTTAATTGAATTTAATTCTACCTAATTTAATTGGAGCCACATGTGACTAGTGGCTCACATTGGAGAGTGCAGGGTGGAATACAGTAGGTTTCCAATAAAGGCTAATTATGATGATTATTAGACGTTCTTGTTACTATTAGGGGGCTCACTGGGTTAGAAATTAGGAGGCATCATTTCATTTCTGAGCACAGGGCTATATATTGTTTGACCTACATATCCCAGAATTTTGCAGGGTAGTTCTGAACCACATTTGGGTGTTTGTGTTGTGCACCACTTAGAGTTATTGATGACAACTGAGAATACTCTCCATCGAGCAATTACAAAGTGTTTATACAATTTCAGGGCTTGGTGTACCCTCACAGTTGAAATATTTGATACGGCAGACACCTGGCCTCACCTGGGATCCCAGGAAGCACCTGGGATCACAGCCAGGCGCAGAGCACAAAAGCGGGTGTTAGAGGCCGAGCTACAAAGGCAGGCACTCTCACTCCTTGGAGTTGGATATCTGTGGCTTGTCTGCCTGGCTTCCATCTCCCTGTCTGTTCCTCTCACCTTGTCTCTCCTCTGGGTCCCGCTCTTGCTATCTTAGAACCTATTCAACACTTCTCCAGGCTGGACCAATCAGAGCATTCCATCCCAGGGTGACTGGCGCAAAAGAAGTATGTCACCCCAGCTGGTGCAATGAGGACTAATCCTAAGGCTTTTGCTAGTACCATGGGGGATGGGAAGCTCTCTTTGTGTGGTGATGCCAAGCTGGCAGACTTTGCCCTGCGTGATGCTGGGCAACACTCTACCTCCCCACAGAGAGAGGCGGAGCCTAAAGCCAACACAGAGAAAGGCAACACGGAGAGATGGAGAGAGATGGGGTCTTAATGACATCATGGGAACCACTGCATTCAGCTGTACCTGAAGCTGGGCTCACTCCAAACTTCCCAAACACTTGAACTAGTGAATCCATTTTTCAGTCTGTCTTACTTTTCACCTTATGTTGGTGTTTTTAGCTACTTTGATGAGCGAGTTATTATCCAACTTGAAATCAGTGGAGTTCACTAAAACATTCTGTTCTGCTGCTGCTCGGCTGTGTGACCTTGGTCCTGTTTCTTAACCTCTCTGAGTGTCTTTCTTCATCAGTAATGAAGAGTTCCTCTATGTACCTACTCGATAGGAAGTCTGCTTTGTGGAGATAAAGCAGAGCACTTAGAGCAGTGTTGGATAAATGGTAGTTGCTCTCATTCTAATCTACTAATTCAACATAATTTCCTACATAATAATAATTACGAAAAATTCATTCAGTGCCCAAGTATCCCCAAATCTCTTGAACCCTTCACACTTCAGTTACCTGATTTGAAACAGGGCCTACTGTAAAAGGACCTGTTACTGTCCTCGATAAATTCCCATGATCTGAGTTTCTTCAAGATTGTGCACATCAGAAGCACAAAAATGGTTTCAGCTTCCATCTTCTGCTACTACCAAAAGACATAAAAACACATTGTCTTCCACTAGAGTTCAGCACCCTTAGCCACATTCTCCAGGGGTTCCTAGTGAGTAAGTGGCAGGGTCAGCAGGCACATGAGGGTTTGTGATCTCCTGAGAGTGAGGGATTACTATCATTGGGTCAAGAAGCAACCAGACCCAGAAGGAAGATGCAGCCTCCCAGCCAGGGTGGTCATGGTGGCGGTCAAGACTCAGCCCTCTTGACTTCCACTCAAGGGTTTATCCTTTGGACCCCATAAATTCCCATGCCTTGTCCATAGCACTGCTCCTTTGGCTGTGCCACCCACAGCCAGAGTTTACCCAGGGACAGCGAGATACCATTATGAGAGCACCTACAATTTCAGGTGGGACCAGAAATGACAGCTATATATCCTTCTGAGACTACCATGTTACTAACTGGGTGACAGAAGAACAGTGCCTGGTCTGTCTGTAAATACTGCTGAATGCCTGTCTAGCAAGGATGGCATAACAGCACTGCTGTGTGCTAGATCGATGATGCCCTAACTGTAAGTTCCATGAGGATACTGAAGCCAGAGAAGGTCATACAGCTACTAAATGGCAGGGCTGCAAGTGGAATTCAGGACTGTCCCTTAATATTTGTCCCAACACCTGTGTTGGTCTATTGGCAGAGTGACGCAGGCAGCAAGAACCTGGGACTCGTTTGGCATCTGGTTTCATTGTCATCACTCTGCAGTGACCCATTCAAGACCCCAAAGGACCTGACTTCATCCCTATCTCAGCATGTCTGTGTACCCACATTCCTTTTCTCTCTCCCACCCTTACTCCTTCATTGGGGTCTCTGACTTGCTGCTGTGCGGTGTTCTCATATGTGTGTATTAAATCTGTTTATTTAGTCTTGCTAACCTGTCTCATGTCCATTTATTTTTAGATTAACAAGAAGCAGCTTCAGGGTAGAGGTAAATTTGTTCCTTCCCTACACAAGTAAGTAATCAGGTATTTAATAAAAAGTAAAATTTGGTGGTATATCTACATCACCGCATCACGATATAAGATTCAACAGCTTAACTAAACTAATTTATTCTCAGGACTGAATGATTAAATCAATGAAATATGGAAAATCTACCAACTTAACTTCTGCATTTGGAACTGTTAGTCAAGTTTCAAAAGTGGGAATGAAGATGCCCAAAAGTTTTGCCTTTGGGCATATTGACTGTAAGCTGATTGCTAGGAAACAAAAGACTCACAAATAGCATTTGACCCTCCCATTTCCTGCCTAAGGGATATAGGTGGGAAAACGTGGTTTAGGAGGGGAGACTTAGCATAAAGTGGAAAGATGCAAGAGACTGCAGAACACTTACCCCTGTGTCCCATTATTTCCTGAGTTGATGAACAATTTACCTTCCGTGAGGGTGCCACTCTTCCTAAATTATCTGCAAAGCACCCAATCTGATCTCACTATCTTTGGAATTTTTACATGCATGTGAGTTCCTCATGTGTGTATGATAAAATTTGATTTTATCTTATTAATCTGATGATATTAATTTGATGACTACCTCAGCTAGAAGAAATTGTAATTACGGGCAGAGAGAACAGAGCCATGGGGAGAGGTAGAGGAAAGGAAGGAAGATGTGAGGAGAAACAAAAGAGAGGAGATGAGATCATTCCTAAGAAAAGGTGCAGCTACAGCTAACTGTAATGGATTCTAACACTTTAGCATTGCAGACAGGGAAATATTCCTAATAAAGGTGCAGCTACAGCTAATTGTAATGGGTTATAATTCCAGGCAGGGAAAATCTCCATCCCTTGTGTCCCCAGGGCAGTTCTTACAAGGGAATCCCTCCTACAATGGGAAGGATTGATCAGCAAAGACTTGCCCTGGATATTCCATGATCACCTGTGACTCCACCCCTGAATATTTCATGCCCTCATTCTATATATAATCCTAAATTTTCTTTGTTTGGGTGCAGTTGTTCTCCACCTGGGCTTATCCACTCCTGCGTTTTTGGAACATATTGTCTTTCTTTTAATAAATCCTTAGCCTGCATGTCTTTGTTCATGGGGAGTTGTTCCTACATCCTGTAATGCCTTCCTGTGATGACTCAATGACCCGCTCTCTGATAACACAAGTACAAGGTGAAAGCAAAAAAATTGGACAAGTGCCGCTTTTAAAAACACAGGCTTGAGAACTGGCTGAGTGGCGCATAGGTTAAGTATTGGCTTGGGACGCAAGTGGCCCCAATTCAGATCCCACATCTGAGGGCCAGTCACACTGCCCTCTACAGCTAACAACAGCTCCAACTGGAGCTGGGCTGCAAGCCCTGGCGACGGTTTAGGCTGCAGCCCCTGCTGCAGTGGGTTACCATAGGCTACAGTGAGTGGCCAGCAGCCAGTGAGAGCTGCCAATAGCCATGGTGAGTGGCCATCTGGAGGCTGGAGATGGATCTGCCTCATCCAGGAAGAGCACAATGACAATACCAACGTGGACCAGTGAAGCCACTTCTTCCACAACTAGACTGAAGTACAAAAAGACTGCAACTTCTCTGTTTCCCCTTCCCTGATTCCCCAACGCTGTTCCCCTCCAACAATTCCCCAATGGAATCTTTAAAAAAAAAACAGGCTTCACTTCTCTAGCCTGGTTCCCCATTTCACTGCCTCCTTAAAGATGGTGAAGGACAAATAAAAACATGAGCATAATCACCTTAGCAGTAGAGATGAGGACTCCAAGCAGGAGCCTAACAAAAATGTAACCTGCCACATATGCTGAGGTTTTCCTGAATGACCTGTAAATATCCCATTTTTATATCTAAAATCTAAGAATCCCCTCCCATCCTTGTGTAAAATATCCTATTTACCTGACAGTTCCTCACTGTCTTTGGAAATTTCATGCTTATGTGAATTCTAGGTGCCACATGTATTACAGAGCTTGGTCTGTCTTTTGGGTTGGGTAGAAGTTAGAAATGGCGCAAGTCCTTTTTCTCTTTTCTGAATTTAGATTGGCAGGAAAAAATATTTGTAAAGCAACTTCTTGCACCTACAGACTCTGGGTTTTCTTTATTTTTTCCTCCCAGAGGTATTTGTCTTTTCCTATGTCTGTGTCTCATGTGTCATTTGTCCTCAGAAGGAATACCACTGTGGCAGAAGAAAGGTACAGGCTCCCATTAGCCCATCTTTTGAGACAACTCCACATGCTGCGGAGTTAAGGGGTGTTCTCCAGACTGGTGCCTGTGGAGACAAACTTTGCTGTGGGTCCACATCTAAAAACCGCATGAGGTTTTTCTTTCCATCTCATTCTGTGTCCTGGGAGCATTGTCAATTGTGACCATATCCTCTCTTGTCCCACCCCCCATCAGCCAGTTGCACTTTCTGCAGTGGACCTGATGGTCAGTGGGATAAGCTGGGGTTCCCAGTGTGGCTCTTGCCTGGCCGTGCCAGCTCCCAGGGAGTGTGTCCTGAGAGGCTTATGCCCATAAGGAGCATTTGTCCTCCAACCTTCCTTACTGGACAGATCCCAGTCCAGTAGCACATGCCAGGACCATGAATTAGTGGGTTGAGGGCTGGAGATGCCTCACATTTTGTGGGAGACCTGAGACACCCTCTCCACCCCACCATCCTGACTGCCTGAGAGATGAAGTTCTGTGCCTTCTCTGAATGTCTCTGTAACCCTTTGGCTCTGGAGGGGCTGCATCCCTGCACTCTAAGTGGAGAGGCCTTGGCTTCCTGGCCTGAGCTGGAAAGGCAGGTTGCTGTGTCTCACTATTTAGACCTTACTGTCCACATCTGGAAGGTGGATCCTCGGAACAGGAAAAACTTCTAAATGTAAACTGTGTTATAGAGCTCTTGTGACAGCCAGCTGTTTTCTTGTTGAAACACCTTATGTGTTCTCTAGTTATTACTAATTCTGTTAATTTGTGAACAATGTGTGACACTGGTTTGTGTTTGTCTGTCTGTGGTGAAATGCTTCCTAGTCCCCGATATTGTTACCAGTTTGTAACATTTGATTGGCTTAAACAAATGAAATGCTTATATACATAAGAAATAAAATCAAACTAACCCAAATGCTTTTCAGGTTCAGATGAGTAGGTGAAATATTTGATATTAAAGCTGATATTAACTTGGTTTGATTGCACAGTTGTATCTTTGAAAATTACATTTTTCATATAAAAATTTATAAAAATTAGTTTGTTACAAACAATGTGTTACAAAGTGTCCAGAAAATAGCTTTGGTAATTATTGAGTTGGAAATCTCTAAATTTTACCTAACATAAAACAGGTACAATTAAAATAAGATATTTAGGTAAACTTTTTAGCTATTATTATACTGTATATGTACATAGAAAAGATTTTCTAGGTGCGTTTGGTACTTTGAAATTTTAAAGTTTTGTTAGATAAATCAAATGATGGACATTTATTGAATGTCTACACCATTTTCAAATAGGAGAATAACGAAACACTAATTACTTGATATTGTAGAGTAACTAAATATATTTCGGTGTATTAGTAAACATGTCTTCTGACACATTAAAATTCTTTTGCATGCTATGGGAAAATATACTTCTAGAAATTAATAAATATGTTCATAATCGTATGAATCTAAAGTATCCTGGTGTAACAGGTCACATTTGCTCACTTAGTTTTCACTGCTGATGAAGATGGACATTTGGCTTGTTTGTCTCTTTGCTATTGTGAACAGTGCTGCTGTGGATTCAGGTATCAGCTTTAAACACCTGTTTTCAATTTGGGGGATATATTTCTAGAAGTGGATTTGTTGAACCACATGGGATATTTTGGGCACTGTGGAAATTCCCAGTATTGTGTGCAGAGTCCACAGCATTGTAATTTTTCACAAGCAATGATTAAGCGTTCTAATTTCTCTACATTGTTGCTCACATTTGTTAGTTTTAGTTTTCTGGATTACAGCCTTTCTAGTGTGTGTGATGGTGTCTCACACTGTGGTTTTAATTAGCATTTCCATCACGACTAAGGATGTTTAATATCTCAGTGTGCTTGTTGACCATTTGTATGTGTAATCTGGAGAAGGTTCTATTCGAGTCCATTTTAAAATGTTAATTGCTTGTATTTTGTTCATGAGTTGTAGAAGTTCTTTATTTACTCTGAATAATGTTCTTTTATCAGATACATAATGTGTAACTCTTTTCTTTCATTTTATGGGCTATTGTTTCACTTTCTGGATAGCTCCTTTGGATGCACATATGTTTTTAATTTTGAGGACATCCAATTTGACTGTTTTTTTTTCTTGTTGCTTGTATGTCCTGTCATATCTAAGAAACCATTGCTAATCCAAGGTCATGAAAATGTATCTCATGTTTTGTTTGAGAGTTTATACTTTTACCTTATATATTTAAGCCTTTCATGTATTCTGAGTTAATTTTTGTATGTGGTGTGAGGTTAGGGTCCGATTTCATTTCTCTTCACGTGGATGGCCAGTTGCCCAGCAGCATTTTTTAGAAAGACCCTCCTTTCCAAATGTCATGTTGTCTGCCCTTTATCAGAAACCAATGGAGTTAGATGGTGGGGAGCTGCTGTGAGCCCTGCCGTCATCCTCTGTGAGTGGGCATACCCAATCTGTTGGCCTGGCCATGGCCCTGCTGCTCTCCCTGAGGCAAGGCACCACCCTGCTTGGGAGCAGTAAAATTGTGGCCAAGTTCCTATTCGACATCAACTACCAATGAGTGAATATGAGGCACCCAATCTGCTGAGCTCTTGAATGTGTTAAATTATTTCTATCTATAAACTAGGAGGAGCATAGTATTCTCTGCTCTCTAGTTAAGGAAACTAAAGTTTGGAATTTTTAAGTAATTTGCTCAAATTCACATAGCTTGTCATGGTGGAGCATCAATTATAAAATAACTAGCAAGCATGTGGCTGATCTCAATATGATAATGCCTGGCACATGGCAGAGCATCTTCTAAAATCAGGTATTCTAATAGGAAAAGTAAATACATCTTAACATTGTTAATCTCTCCAGAGAGAAAAGCACTCAGACCTCCCTCAAATACTGTCCTATGTCTCCATTATTGTGTGGATGATGCAATAACTTAAAATCACACAGCTACTAAATATAAGTTAGAATTTCATGAGGAAGAAAGTAATTATGTTTAAAAAGTCATGTGGCTGGCCAGCTGAGTGGCGCATTGGTTAAGAGCTGGCTTGGACACCAGCAGTCCCAGTTCAGATCCCACATATGAGTGCTAGTGACACTGCCCTATACAGCTAACAACAGCTCTACCTGGAGCTGGGCTGCGAGCCCCAGCGATGGTGCAGGCTGCAGCCCCTACTGCAGTGGGCTGCCATAGTCTACAATGAGTGGCTGGCAGCCAGCATGAGCTGCCAATAGCCGTGGTGAGTGACCATCCAGATGCCGGAGACAGATCTGCCTCATCCGGGAAAAGCACAATCATGATACCAACGTGGGCCAGTGAAGCAACGTCCTCTGTAACTAGACTGAAGAACAAAAAAAAGACAGCAACTTGTCTGTTTCCCTTCCCCGATTCCCCAATGCTGTTCCCCTCCCCCAATTCCCCAATAAAAACTTAAAAAAAAAGTCATATGGCATGTGAGTTACATGCACCATCTCATTTAAATTTCACAATAAATCTGTTCATATGTGTTAACTTCCTGCCACTCAATGAACTCAAAATGACCGTCCCAGGTTGCACAAAAAGAAACAGAGGATCTTGGGTTCAAACCCAGATCTCTTTGCCTCCAGAATCCTGAGGCTGCACTGTTTTCTGCGACTCCTTGCTGCCTCCACATCTTGCTAAGAATCTTGGCAGTTTCCTAAGAGGAATGAGAAAACACTGAGGAATGTAAAAACCCCCGCATCAACATCTCCAAATCTATAGGGGCATGGGAAGTCAAAGTTTCTTCTTAACACTCATCCATTCATTAAGCACACACTGAGGTAATCTGTGGAACTGGCTTTCCTGTTACATGTCAAGAAGTGAAAAACGTTGATAAGTTGCAAACTACGTTGCTTGTGTCTCAGCAGCTGTACAGGAATCAGGTGAAAACAATGAAATTAACGGCGTGTATAAGTAGGTATCAGTTGTCATTGGGAAGTTACTCCAAGTATGCAATGAATTTAACAGAGAGATGGCAAGGGAATAGAGATAGCACAGATTTGGGTTTCGATCAGTTTGAAAAGCAACCTGCTTTTGGCTTTTTCATCCATCAGGAAATACATTTTAGATGTTTTCAGTGAGAAAATTCCCTTATCACACAACCCTATGGGAAGGGATTAAATATAGGGTGTATCACCTTACAAATAAGTGAATTCTACCCTGACTGCCTGTTATGCATTGAATTGTATCCTCCGAAAACTCTTGCTCTAAAGTGTTCCCATTCCCAGAATGTGGTCTTTTTTGGAGAAACGGTCTTTACAGAAGTCATCATGGTAAAGTGAAGTCATTAGAGAAATCACTAAATCCAATATCACTGTTGTCCTTTTTTTTAAAAAAAAAAAGAAAGGGTGGGGGAATTTGGACACAGACACACATAAAGAGGATGTGAAGACACAGGTAGAAGACAGGTCTACAAGTCAAGGAGACAGGTCTATAACACATCCTTCGCTCACAGCCTCAGAAGGAACAAAAGCTAACAATGCATTGATTTGGGGTGTGTAGCCTCCAGAACTGTGAGACAAGAAATTTGGTTTTAAGCCCACACTCTGCGGTGGTGTTTACTGCCAGCCTAGGAAATGAAAACACTGCTCCATGTAAAATTGCGGCCACCCCACTGGCACTGCCAATCCCCATAATGTTGTTATTTTTTAATTTTTTAAATGGTACTTATCACCTTTAAAAAAATCAGAATCTATATCATGTATTATGTGTTCCCCAGCCTCCATGAATTTGTTCCAAGCAATCTTAATTACTGATGTATCTTCTGTGCCTAATAATCATGGCTGGCTCTCCTACATGACAGTCAATAAATATTTGTCAAGTGTTGAATGGATAGATGAAGAAATCAACATTCATCCAGTGAATCTGGAATGGGGAGGTATCATAAATTTATCGCCAACCAAAAAGTAAACACATGGTGAAATTTTAGCAATGAGGAAGGGGAAAGGATAGTTACTGGATAGTGAAGACACTGTGTTTTGCACATGGAGATACAGCCTAACAGATAAGCCACAATGTGTATATAAAGGGTGGTACATGTGGAGGTGGGTAATCAAAATCTAAAATGCACATGCAGGGCCAGCTGAGTGGCGCATTGGTTAAGAGCTGGCTTGGTATGCCACCGGCCCCAGTTCGGATCCCACATATGAGGGCCAGTGACACTGCCCTCTACAGCTAACCACAGCTCCACCTGGAGCTGAGCTGCAAGCCCCAGCAATGGTGTAGGCTGCAGCCCCTGCTGCAGTGGGCTGCCATAGGCTACAGTAAGTGGCCAGCAGCCAGCATGAGTGGCTTGCAATAACCGTGATGAGTGACCATCCAGAAGCTGGTGACTGATCTGCCTCATCTGGGAAGAGTGCAATGATACCAACATGGGCCAGTGAAACAACATCCTCTGCAACTATACTGAAGAACAAAAAGACAGCAACTTGTCTGTTCCCCTCCCCCAATTCCCTAATGCTGTTCCCCTCCCTCAATTCCCCAATAAAATCTATAAAAAATATAAAATAAAATAAAATGCCCATACAAGACCAAAGGAGTGAGAATAACTGAGATCAGTTTGAAGAACAGTAACAAGGGCTTTGACCTGTTGCTTGTCAGGCTCCCAGGGTATGTCTTGGGATTGTGTCATTACCAGGACCTAGCAAACAATAGACCACAATCCAGATCCGGATGCTGTCCACTCTATTTCCCGCAATATTTCATAATGAAACATGTCACACATAAAGAATCGTTGAAAGATTTTTACAGTTTTCACTACAATCACAAATGTAAGATATTATTTGTTGGATTTGCACCGATGGTGCAAAAGCAACAGTCGGTAAAACTATTGGCACTCATCATGCATCAAGGACATGGTCCCGGAGTTTAGTAATTAGATGCTGTTTTCTTCTTCATCACCACTTTCACAGTTTTAAAGCATGTGATATTTCACTTCAGCATGTCCTTAATGGAACATTAAAAATAGTTTTATCAAATCCCAACTTTTGATTACCTGTCTTATAATATCTGTGAAATAAATATTCTGTGATTTATATTGAAATTGAATTGTCATCTCCAGAAATAGCACATGTGCGAACATTAGACTTGGGAGCTCAACTTTCATGAAAGAAAATTCATACAAAACAAATGACAGCATTTCTTTGCCATATAAAATTAGGTTTCCAGTGAAAAATAGAATTTTGGAAAGCTTGTATCTGTCACTGTGAATGTCACAGCTCCCTATATTTAAGACTAAAATGACATTGATGAATACAATTATTTATATTGCAAAAAGAAACGTGTCAATATTTGGGAGATCTGCATAGGACATTGAACCCATAGTTTTCCAAATAACCAGTGCATAATGTTACAACATCATGCATGAAACAATGATTTAAAGTGCAAGTTAGAACAATGGATTTTAGTGTAATGCAGGAAAAAAAAAAGTTTACCTGTGTTAAAAAAATAAAGACCTCATCCAGGACAGGAACAGGGAAGGCCTGTATGGGGAGCTCTCACTGCTACATTGATGGCAAATCCCAAGCCCCACAGGAAAAACCTCTTGGTTATAACAGCTCCAAACTCCTTTCTAGAAAAGAATTTCCCCTTTGTGCTCGGGACTTGCAGCACGGTTTTCCACGGCTGCATGTTCTGGGTGGCAGTTCTTTCTTTTCCTCTCAATAAACCATTTTTTTGTTGTTGGAGGAATATCTAGTTGAGTTTTGGTTTAAGGTCAATACCTGTATGATGTAAGACTATTCACTTCTACTAAGTTGTCCCTTGTTCAGCTTGTATGATCTAACATGAATATCAAAATTGTCCTGATACTTATATATGCTACCCTGTCGTTTTCCAACTACATATCTGGGTGTGTCCAGGTTTCCTTTATATATTTCCACAAAGACAGCATGTTGATTGAATGCAGAAGCTACTCTGAGAATCCAGCTGGCTTCTATTAAGCCTGACATTTAAAAGACTGTCTTCCAGGGCAATGGAAAGGTTGTAAATCTGGGTGAGATGATTGTTGAAAAATGATCCAATTACTCAAAATCATTGAAGTTAAAAAATTGCTCTTTTCATAGGAGCTTTATTGAGATATAATTTCTATACCATAAAATTTATCATTTTAAAGTGTATCATTCAGTCATTTTCAGCATAATCATTTTCCTTTATCTATGGGTGATACATTCCAAGACCCCCAATGGATGCCTGAAACCTCAGATAGTACTGAATCATACATATATATTCCCTTAAAGGAAGAACTTTATTGCTTTTCTTTGGTGTATCTAAATTCCAGCATCACTAGTCTCACACTTAGGAGCCATTATTAAGTAAAATAAGGGTTGCCTGAGCAAAAGCATTACAGTACCATTACATTCTACCTGAAAACCAAGGTGACTATTAGCAGAGACCATATTACTGTAGGAACTCTGGAGAAAGTCATGATTTATGTCCTGGGTGGAAAAGCATATAATGGGACAAGATTTCACCATTCTTCTTGGAACGTTGTGCAATTTCAAAATTATGATTTATTTTGTGAAATTTTCCATGTAATATTTTTGGACCAAAGTTAACCATGGAGAGTGAGAAAGCAGGGCTGGCCGAGTGGCGCAGTGGTTAAGAACCAATATTGCGGCTGGGCCATCCTTTCTCTTACTATGATTTCAAGAAAGACCTCGGCACAACCATCATAAAACTTTGAGGGTAAAACAAGGTCTATTACTCATAGGTCATGGAGGGTCCATGGCATGCCCCAGGCCACACGGTGAGGTCCCGGGTAGAGAGGAAGCTCACGTTCTCCCTTTATAGGGGTAGACATTGGAAGAACCTTGGGTTTCACAGGGTCACTCTTTATTGAGTCAGCCCTTACAGCAAGCAGTTTTTTGGGTCAACCTGGGCTTTTTTAAAGAGGAAGTTTGTGGCTCTATCTGTGACTGTGTAGCAGGTCAAGTACACTTGAGATGGATGTCTTTAAAGTGGATGCCTCAGCAATGAAAAAGCTGAATGGCAAACAGTTACATTACAATAAAAAACAAAACAAAACTAATTTTCAGGCACTTATACCAAAAAAGTTCATCTTTTTAATTAGGGCTCTATCAGTACTTTATTTCTTTATGGCTGAAAATAGAGTTGAACATATGCTTCTCCAGAGAAAACATATAAACGGTCAAAAGACACTCCAACAGATGTTAAACATCAGTAGACATGTAAATGCAAATTAAAGCCACAATATGATACAACTTTCACACACACTAAAATGGCTACACTTTTGAAATTACTGGAAAGATATAATTCTAAACAACCATATCAATACCATACCAGAATAGCGGAGAAAATATCCACGTTTGTTACAGAGCACAAGCCCTATGCAGACCCAGTTCACCAACAGAGTTGAAGGTTATTGCCCTGGATCATCTTCACTTTAATAATTGGCACTGTGGGGAGACTTTACTAGTAGCCACTGTGCCTTGGGTGATGTGTGTGACCTGAGATGTGATAGACACAGCGGAGTTTTTAATCCAGTTTTCCAGATCACTTAAGCACAAAAAATGATAGTAACCCAAACAGGGTGGTATTGGCATAAAACCAAACACACAGATCAATGGAGAAGAATTGAGCCTAAATTTGAAGCAGCAGAAATGAGGCTGGGAACACTGGACAGCTGTACAGAAAACAAAAGCACTGAACACTATCTTACACCACAAAAAAACACAAAGCAATATTTTTTCCCAATACATCCTTCATCTGCTGGGTCCTCTAGTCGCCAACACCCCTGCCACACCCACTCATCAAAGTTCCTGCATAGGAAGCTTCTTGACTTACCTGGCACGACTCTCACATGACCCTCTGCTCTCACAAGACCCTGGCGGCGATGTCTCTTGCAATATTCTCTGCTCTTGCCAGACCCTGGTGACATGTCAGCCAGTAAAGAAACGTGCATGGTTAGGCAAGTTAAGAAAATTTAGGAGGTTCCGGTAAGATGGGAGAATAGACGGATGCTTTCCCAACTGCCTCCCAGGATCACACCAAAATTACAAATAATTTATACAATATTTAACCTCAGAAGTCCCCTGAACATTAGATGAACAGAACCTCTAAATGAAGGACCTAAAGAATAGGCCACATCAAGTCTGGTAGGAGGGGCGCAGACGAGAGAGGGTGAGCCCCGTGAGGGACGCCCCAGCAGTGGGGAGTCTTCTCCAGTTGGGGAAGAGACCCTCCGGCCCCACACTGAGCTCATTAGCCCAGAGTTGCTTTGTCAGGAAGAGGTTTTCTACATAGCTGGCAGTAGAAATTAGTGAGGACTCTCTTTGCTCAGCTCAGTGAGGCTAAGGGAAACTGGACAACCAGTGGGGCTGGTGCACAGGTTCGCTCACCGGTCAGCACTCACCTGGTTCCCGATGGAGAGAGTAGCTGTGTGAGCCAGGCCCAGTAGCCTGTGGGGAAGGATTGAACTAAGCATCTTTGGTGCAGAAGCTGTAGGCTTTGGGACCATTGTTCCCCTGGTGTGGAGCTGGCACACAAGCGGTGTACAGAAGGGCACCAGTTTTTCAGTGTTGGGCCCCCCCATAGAGGGTCAGATCTGGGATCTGATTGGTTTGATGAAATTGGAAAAGGAGTGCGTTCGTGAGTGTATGTGTGCACGTGCATGTGGCCTTGGATTCCCACTCTCCATCCTGTTTGTGCTGCGTTGCCAGGGAAACACCAGGCGGGTGCCCTCTGGCTCCATCAGTCTGCTCACTGAGATGCAGGAGTGCCTGGGTCATCGTGAATAGCCACCCTCCACCCTGCTTCTGCTGTGTAGCCAGGAAATACAGGGCAGGTGCTCTCTAGCTGGAACAGTCTGTTCACTGAGACTCAGGAGTGTGGGAGCCGCCTTGGGTCCCCACTCTCCGCACTGTTTGTGCAGAGTTGCCAGGCTGGGGATTGGCTGTTGGGCTGCTTAGCCTGATCTGTGGGCAGTTGATTGGGACAGGCTGAGATGGGGAGATTTCCTGGAAGTATTGGGCCAGAAGCTGTGCACCTGTGTGATCCAATTGAGGCTTTCCTGGCCAGTTTGTGTGGACTGATTGCTGGTGCAAAGTGCATGCTGCTCTGACATGTGAGGGCCATTGACCACATCAAGTGGTGCCTTGGGGGCCTGTCCCACCCACCTAGAGCTGTGCTGCCAGAGGCACACTGAGCCCGCGGTGCCTGGCCCACATCTCCTCAGGCCACAGAGGGTTTGTTTTTTCTTTCTACAGTAACGGACAACCTGCAACACCTGTGAAGATTTTTTTTTTGGTAGTGAGCATGGTTCCAGAGCACACAGCAGCTAATTGTGGAAAGCTCACTGCAAGCCTGAGAGAGAGGCCGGCACATAACACATTAAGCTTTTCCCCCCTATAGATGGTGCTGAGTCACCCAGAGACTCTCTATTGCTGAGCAAGTGGTTTGTGGATGACAGAGGACGGAGAGCCCCCCTCCTCTTTTTTTTTTATCTTTTCTTTCTAAGTGATCTGTCTAATACACCGAAGCATTCACAGAATGACAGCCAGAATGAAGAAACAAAGAAACATGTCCCAAATGAAAGATCAGAAGAAAACTCTAGATATGGAACTAAATGAAACAGAGGTATTCAAACTTTCAGAGACAGAATTTAAAACACTGATGATAAGAATGTTTGAGGAGGGCCGGCTGAGTGGCGCATTGGTTAAGCGCTGGTTTTGGGATGCCAGCGGCCCCGGTTTGGATCCCACATGAGGGCCAGTGACACTGCCCTCTACAGCTAACAACAGCTCCACCTGGAGCTGGGCTGTGCGAGCCCCGGTGATGGTGTGGGCTGCAGCCCCTGCTGCAGTGGGCTGCCATAGGCTACAGTGAGTGGCCCGAAGCTAGCGTGAGCGGCTGGCAGCCAAGCGTGAGCTGCCAATAGCCGCGGTGAGCGACATCCAGAGGCCAGCGACCGATGTGCCTCATCCGGGAAAAGCGCAATGACGATACCAACAGTGAAGCAACATCCTCCGCAACTAAACTGAAGAACAAAAAGACAGCAACTTGTCTGTCCCCCTTCCCCAATTCCCCAACGCTGTTCCCCTCCGCCAATTCCCCAATAAAATCTTTAAAAAAAAAAGAATGTTTGAGGAACTTTGCGAGGACATAAAGAAGGATAGGGAAACCATAAAAAACAACCAGTGAGAACTAAAGAATACAATAACTGAAATGAAGCACTAACTCGAAGGAATCACGTAGAATAGATGAAGCAGAAGAGGGGATCAGTGAATTAGAAGACAAAATAGCAGAAATCACCCAGCTGGAATGACAAAAAGAAAAAAGAATACAAAAGAATAAAAATAGTTTAAGAGACCTCTGGAACAACATGAAATGCAACAACTTTTGCATCATAGGAATACCAGAAGAAGGGAAGAAGCAAGGGATTGAGAATGTATTAAAAGACATAATGACTGAAAACTTCCCTACCCTGGTGATGGAAATTGACATACAAGCCCAGGATGTGCAGAGAGCGCCAAACAGGCTGAATCCTAACAGGCCCATACCAAGACATATCATAGTTAACATGGCAAACCTTAAAGACAAAGACATAATCCTAAAAGCAGGAAGAGAAAGACAGCAGGTTATATACAAAGGAACTCCTATAAGACCAGCAGTTTACCTCTCTTCAGAAATTCTGCAGGCAAGTGACACAAAATAAACGTCTACAACCAAGACTGCTCTACCCAGCATGGCTATCACTTAAAATTGAAGGAGAGATAAAGAGCTTCTCAGAAAAGAATAAGTTTAAGGAGTTCATTACCAACAAGCAGGCATTGCAGGAAATTTTAGAAGGACTTTTTTTTTAAACAAAACAAAGGGAAAACAAGCTAACCCAGGAACACAAAAAATACAAATAACAAAATGGCAATAAATATTCACCTACCAGTAATCACTTTAAATGAGAATGGGCTAAATGCTCCAATCAAAAGACACAGAGTGGCTGAGTGGATAAGAAAACAGGAATCATGTATATGCTGTGTACAAAAGACTCATCTCAGATCAAAAGACACACAGAGACTGAAAGTAAAGGGATGGAATAAGATATTTCATGCAAATGGAAATGAGAAAAAAGCTGGAGGAGCAATACTTCTTTTAGACAAAATAGATTTAAAAATGAAAACCACAATAAAAGACAAAGAAGGGCACTACATAATAATAAAGGGATCAATTCAACAAGAGGAACCTAACCCTAGTTAACATCTATGCACCCAATATAGGAGCTCCTAAATATATAAAACAGATTTTGACAGACATAAAGACAGAGATTAACAGTAACACTATCATAGTAGGGGAGTTCAACACCCCGTTGTCACCAATGGACAGATCCTCCAGACAGAAAATCAACACGGACATAGCGGCCTTAAATGACACTTTAGACCAGCTGGATTTAATTGATACTTTTAGAGCATTTCACCCAAAAGCGACAGAATATACATTTTTCTCAAGTGCACATGGAACATTATCAAGTGTTAGGCCACAAACAAGTCTCAAGGAATTGAAGAAGATTGAAATCATATCAAGTGTCTTCTCTGACCACAATGCTATGAAACTAGAAATCAATTATAGGAAGAAATCTGGAAAGCTTACAAATACATGGAGGCTAAATAACATGCTACTGGGCCGGCAGTGTGGTGCGGTGGTTAAGCGCTGGCTTGGGAAGCCAGCGGCCCTGGTTCGGGTCCCACATATGAGGGTCAGTGACACTGCCCTCAAAAAAAAAAATAACATGCTACTAAATAGTGAGTGTGTCAAAAATGAGATCAAGGAGGAAATCAAAAGATACCTCGAGAAAAATGAAAATGGAAACACCACAATCCAAAATCTCTGGGATGTAGCGAAAGCAGTCCTAAGAGGGAAGTTTATAGCAGCACAGGCCTATCTAAAGAAGGGAGAAAATCTCAAATCAACAGACTATCTTTTCACCTAAGGGAACTCGAAAAAACAAGAGCAAAACAAGCTTAAAGGGTGTATAAGGAAGGAAATAATAAAGACCAGAGCAGAAATAAATGAAATAGAGAACAAGAAAACAATACAAAAGATCAATGAAACCAAGATTCGGTTTTTTGAAAAGATAAACAAAATCGACAAACCCTTAGCCAGACTCAACAAGAAAAAGAGAAAGAGGACCCAAATAAATAAAATCAGAAATGAAAGAAGAGAAGTGATAACAGATACCACAGAAATACAGAAAATTTTAAGAAAATACTACAAGCAACTATATGCTAACAAATTCGACAATCTGGAAGAAATGGATAAATTTCTAGAAGCATACAATCTACCAAGTCTGAACTAAAAAGAAATAGAAACTCTGAACAGAATGATTAAGGCCAAAGTAATTGAATCAGTAATCAACAATCTTCCAACAAACAAAAGTCCTGGACCACATGGCTTCATAGGTGAATTTTACAAAACATTCAAAAAACAATTAATACCTATTCTCCTCAAACTATTCCAAAATATACAGAAGGACGGAAGACTCCCAAACTGTTTCTATGAAGCCACTTTCACCCTGATTCCTAAGTCAGACAAAGATATTACAGAAAAGAAAAACTACAGGTCGATATCCTTCATGAACATAGATGCAAAAATTCTCAACAAAATACTAGCAAACCGAATTCACCATCTCATTTAAAAGATCGTACACCATGATCAAGTGGTATTCATTTCAGGTATGCAAGGTTGGTTCAATATCCACAAATCAATTTACATAATACGTCACATTAACAAAATGAAAAATAAAAATCATATAATCATATCAATAGATGCAGAAAAAGCATTTGAAAAAATCCAGCAGCCATTTATGATGAAAACTCTTAGCAAAGTGGGAATAGTGAGATCATATCTCAACATAATAAAGGCCATATATGATAAGCCCACAGCAAACATCGTACTCAATGGGGAAAGGCTAAAAGCTTTCCCCTTAAGATCAGGAACAAGACACGGCTCTCTGCTTCCACCACTTCTCTTTAACATAGTTCTGGAAGTTCTAGCCACAGCAATCAGACAAGAAAATGAAATAAAAGGCATCTAAATTGGAAAAGAGGAAGTAAAATTGTCATTGTATGCAGATGACATGATACTATATAGAGAGTATCCCAAACACTCCACCATAAAATTGCTAGGACTGATAAACCAATTTGGTAAGGTAGCAGGATACAAAATTAATATTCAGAAATCAGTTGCATTTCTATACATCAATAATAAACTATCAGAAGAAGAAATCAGGAAATCAATCCCTTTTAGAATTGCTTCAAAAACAATAAAATATCTAGGAATCAATTTCACTAAAGAAGTAAAAGACCTGTACTCAGAAAATTATTAGACACTGAAGAGAGAAATCAAAGAAGATACAAATAAATGGAAATACACACTATGCTCATGGATAGAAAGAATTAATATAGTTAAAATGTCAATACTACCTAAGGCAATATATAGATTCAATGCAATTCCAATCAAACTACCAAGGATATTTTTAACAGAAATAGAACATAGAATCCTAAAATTTATATGGAGCCACAAAAGACCCTGAATAGCTACGGCAATGTTGAGAAATAAGAACAAAGTGGGAGGCATCACATTACCTGACATCAAAACGTACTACCAGGCTACTGTAATCAAAACAGTATGGTACTGGAATAAAAACAGACACATAGAACAATGGAACAGAATAGAGAGCTTAGGAATAAACCCATCCATATACTGTCATTTACTCTATGACAATGGAAGCAAGAATTTACATTGAAGTAAAGATAGCCAATTTAATAAATGATGCTGGGAAAATTGGACTGACACATGCAAAAAAATGAAAATGGACCACCTACTTACACCATATAAGAGAACAAACTCAAAATGGATTAAAAACTTAAATGTAAGACCTGAAACCATAAAATTTCTAGAAGAATACATACAGAGTATATTTGCAGACAATACCCTGAGTAATATTTTTACAGGTATATCCCCTCAGGCAAGGAAAATGAAAGAAAAAATGAACATATGGGATTACATCAAACTTAATAGTTTTTCACAGCCAAGAAAATCATCAATAAAACAAAAAGGCAGCCTACTGAATGGGAGAAGATATTTGCCAATGATATATCTGATAAGGGATTGATATCCAAAATTTATAAAACACTCATGCAGCTCAACACCAAAAAAAACCACAACCAATTAACAAATAGGCAGAGAATATGAAGAGGCATTTCCCTAAAGAGGTCATACAGATGGCCAACATGCATATGAAAAAAATGTTCAACCTCACTAATCATCAGAGAAATGCAAATAAAAACCACAATGAGATACCACCTCACTCCAGTCAGAATGGCTATCATCAACAAATCAGCAAACAACAAGTGCTGGTGAGGGTGTGGAGAAAAGGGAACCCTGGTTCACTGTTGGTGGGACTGCAGATTGGTCCAGCCATTATGAAAATCAGTATGGAGATATCTTAGAAAACTGGAAATGGATCTGCCCTATGACCCTGCAATTCCAGTCTTGGGTATCTACCCAGAAGAATCCAAGATGCTAATTCAAAAAATATTTGCACCCCTATGTTTATTGCAGTGCTATTTACAATAGCCAAGACTTGGAAACAACCAAAATGCCCATTGGTAGATGGTTGGATTAAAAAACTGTGGTACATTTATACAATGGAGTATTACTCCACTGTAAAGAAGAATGAAATTGTACCATTTGCAATGATATGGAAAGACATAGAGACTATTTTTTTAAATTAAATACGTTAGTCGGTGAAAGACAAATACCATATGATC
Source organism: Aselliscus stoliczkanus (assembly GCA_033961575.1). Lineage (NCBI taxonomy): Eukaryota > Metazoa > Chordata > Mammalia > Chiroptera > Hipposideridae > Aselliscus > Aselliscus stoliczkanus. The sequence continues at coordinate 73,241,503 of CM066731.1, read as the reverse complement.
TCGCTTATATGTGGAATATGAAAAACTGAATGAATGAGCAAAGAAAACAGAAACAATCTCATGGATATCGAGGAAAACAGGGTTGCTAGTTGGGAGTGGGGTGGGGATGAGGGAGAAGGGGAAAGTATTAGACAGCATAAATAGGTAACTACAATATTGCCACAGAGATATGAAAGACAGTTCAGGGAATATAATAATGTTGTAAATATTTTCTGTGGTGTCAGATGGTCACATGTCTGGTTAGGGAGACCACTTCATGGATGGAGTAGAGGTTTGATCACTGCACTTTATACCTGAAACTGATGTTGTATAATATTGTATGCTAACTGTAATTGAAGATATAGATAGTCACGGAATGCGGAGTATGCTGTGGAAGGGAGTCAAAGGAAGTGTAATAGATATGTAAGATATAGGGAGGAGGAGTGGGGTGGCAATTTGGGGTAGGGTTATTTTTCACTTTGAGGGGTAAAAAGTATAACTATTGCACTGTGTTGTACACCTGAAGCTAATTTAAAAAACGTTATTAAAAAGGAGACAGGCCGTCGTGTCTCTCTTCTCTAGCTGCTTTGGGCTGAACGGGGTTGGCAAGAGGAGGGACGGGTATCGCGGAAGGGGCTGGTAATGTTGTAAAAGCATTTCACGGACAGTTCCATTTACAAATGCCTGGAGTCAGCTCTGCAGGAATTGGGTGAAAAGGCAGGGGGACCTAAAAGATAATGATTAGAGGTCTCATGAGGGGAATAAGCCAAGGGCCCCAGCTACCTATGGACCCGGAGCATCGCTGGTTTTTGTGGTAGTCTTTTTTGGGGAGAGGTTGTGTGACAGGGCCTGAAAGTGGTGTAGGAGACTCCTAGCCCTGCTGTCCCTGTGGCTATCCCCACACACATGCCCTGTGACACTAGGAGTGGAGTGAGGGAGATGGCCCTTTTCGACACATGAGTATATGTGGGGACAGGTAGAAATGGATTATTGGGGATGATCTGAATATCTGGAGAATGTAAAACCAGGGTGTAGCTGTCTGTCTAGTTGGCGGGCATATGTGGAGTTTCTGCAGAGGAGGAAGAGGCCAGAGGGATCAAGGCAGATGAAGACATCGAGGGAGAAGAAAGGGGTTATCGTTCCCACATGTTTCTTGGGGGAGCCTTCCTTGTACCAAATATTAAACGTGCCAGATATTGTAACCCCCATAAGGAATGTATGGGAATGTCGGTTATAGAGTTTGGATGTTTAAAGAGATGGAGTTTGAGCATATGGAGGTAAAAGGGTCAGATGAAATAGGTAGCTTAAAACAGATGGATCCCTTTTTGCCTATGTGGGGGGCCAGGGGAGTGTCTTACTGTCGGATGAGCCTCCCCTGATAGTATAGGGTGTTGATGTTAGTTGTTCCAGCAGTGCTGAGGCTGGGACAGGAGAAGTGGAGGGGTTGTCATCAGATGGAACCTACAGAGGAGGTGGAATGAGTACGAGAGGGTGAGATAGTCATGGTGGTATTACAGAGATTGTGGTCCAAGGTGCCCACAGTGTTGCTGGTGCCTTGTGAGCAAGAGATGTAGAAGGGTGTTGTGGTGCAGATGTGAGTTAGAGGTATTTATGGGGCCTATGAGGAGCCTTAATACGTCTTGGGCTTATCTAGAGCATCACTGAAGGTTTTCAGGTATTGTGTTGTTTTGAGCTGGTATTGACTCAGGAAGTTGTTATAGCAAGTGGTGGATTTAGATTGGAAGGCATGTCCATGTTGGACTTTGTAGAAGAGGAAGGCAGAGGTATTAGTCCATATTTGAGCCATTATGGGAATGGCAGTGAAGAGTTGAGTAGAGATGGACAGTCAGAACCAGCAGTCTTGAGCGAATAAGGGGGATGACTGGGTTAGAAGATGATTATTTAGGTTGAGGGTCCAGAGGAGATAAGGGGTAATGGTAGGAAAAGTGTTGAGAGGGAAGAGTAATATGAATACGACCATCGGGGGTTTATGTTGCCTCTGGCGTTGTGAAGACATGTGATTAAATCATCAAAAAGGAGCTCTAAAATGGACCTGCGGAGGTTAAGGGGAAAGGTGGATTTAACTGAGAGGATTTGGATGGGAGCAAATGAGCCAGGAGTGAGGCTGTGGGTGTTTGGTTTGTGCAGTGAGGACAAGGGCAGGGGTATGGATCACCATTAATGAGTCTCCCAGTTTTTTTTTCCCAGGGATCCTGATAAATGGATGAGGCTCTGGATTGAGCAGTGATATCGTGGAGTCTTGGTGGTCCTCTGAAGTGGCTGGATGGGCATCTTTTTTAGCCTAGAGAAATGAAACCAGGACGGTGGGACCCAGCAGCTTGGCTGCAGAGGGAATGGTGAGAAGACTTTGTTTGTAAGTCTGAGTGGTTGAGGTCTTTGAGAAGTACCCAGTCTCCTGGTGCTATGGAAAGAGAGAAAGAGAGGAAGTGTCTTGAGATCTGGGAAGAATGTGATCTGCATGTTCCCAAAGGATCTGTCAAATGAGGCCAAGGTTTGGTAGGTTGCGGGGGACCAGCCTCCGCTGACCAGGGTTCGAGAAGGTGGACACGGCTTAGGCGATGAAATAAAGACAGAAACGAGTTAACAGTAAAGACAGAAAATGGAGGAAGAGCTCTCCGGTTTATTTCTCACAGGCTTTATATACAGTTTTTAGGTAGGGGGTACGTGCAAGGGTACGTGTAGGAAAAATATGCATTACCTCAGTAGATCATTAACTGTTTACCAATAGTCTAAAGGTCAGTGAAACCTTGGTTAGTTTCTTAAGCCGATTTCTTCCATTAACCCAGATAGCCATCTTTCTTTTGTGTCCCAAGGATCCGGCCATCCTCACCACATTCCTTAGTAAATAGTGAGCACCTCCCAGGTGCAGCAAGGAAACAATAGGAGCAGATAGACAAGTTTATGATTCACCAAGCCCACTAAAGCCAGCCTGCATGCCCCTCAATATTGGGGACCATGGCCCTCAACATCTCCCCCTTTCTTATTATTTAAAAGCACGCCTGTGACCCCAGGCGGCTGCGAGTCACAGTGCCTGTCTTAGGTGTCCCTCAATGAAATAACAACCCGTCATCGGCACTTGATCTTCTGGCGATCAAGCCCTGTCTTAGGTTAGTTACATTCAAAGAGGTCCTTACCCGTCTTTGGCTAGCCTGTCCTCGCTGAAGCTTAGGGGTAGTGAGGCTAATAAGCAAGTGGCTAAACCGGAGGCTTTGCCCTCAGTTTCATCTCATGGATGTTGGCTTGGACGTCCAATATCTGCTTGAGAAAACATCTAATGAGGACGGGGAGTAGGCACAGAACCAAACAGACACAAATGCCCAATGTAAGGAATGTCACAATGGAATGGCCAATATTGGGCAAAGACGGCAGGGTGTTTTTTATGATATCAACAAACTCAGAGGCAGCTTGAGCTGCATCAAATTTTAAAGGTTCAGCTTCTCTCATGTTTTGAATTTCATCATGAAGCTGAAACATGTCTAAAGACAGATTAGCTTTATGCCAAATTCCTTGGAGATGTAAACGAACTCTATTCCAATCATGTTGACTACTATTGTACATTTTTGGGGTTACACAAATCCAATGATAATCCGAATGACATTGCAAATGAGACCTGACTTTTAAACTTTGAATTTCATCACCCAAATATTGAACCATATCATATAATGCATTTACCTTTTGTTCTAATTTTTTATCTATATCCTCTTGGGTACCTAAGGCTAAAGTGACATTTTTAGAAAGTGTATTAACATAATGAGCATTTTGAACAGTCTGTGAAAGAGCCACAGCAGTAGTAGTAGCAGTTGCAATCACAGTAACTAAAGCCATAATTCCAGCAATCATAAGCCCTATAAATCTTTTTGGTCTACTTAAAGCATGTTCAATTTCTTTAAAAATCTGTAGACTTCTCTCATCATACCAAGGTCCAGAAACATTAACAGGAAGCATAACAAAAGATGGTTGATTAAGTATCATAACACGAGTTCCCATCGGTACCCAAGAAACACAATTTGTTAAAGTACAATTATTACAAGATACAGTAAACATACGTTTGTTAACATGAATAGAAATATCTCCAATCAACAGTGCATAAGGAGAAGGAACACAGGCAGATACATTAATAGAGCGACTAGTTGAAGTACAGGGAGTATCTGGTCTACAAACAGTCACCGTCTGAAAATTTTCACCCATCGCTCCCACAAGTTTCCAAAGAGAATTTTGTTGGTACTGAGTGTCAGACTTCCATATTCCAGCAGCTAGTCCCCTTGTCCAACTTGTTTGGTTACTTTGAGACCAGTCCAGAATGTACCGATCCATTCCAGGAATGTTGTATCTCACTGGCATGTTGCTATGGCACATTTTCCGGGGGACAGCTTCAGTGTTCATAGACCGGGATTTCTGGGCTCTCCCAGACAGACGGATGGTGGATGAGAACTGGGTGGTCGAGCAGAAGGCCTACTCTGGAGCAGTGGAGAAGGGAGGGGCGTCAGTGGCCGGTGGACTGTATGAGCTGCTGAGGCCTGGGCATGGCAGGGGGCTGCTATGGTGGTTGCGGTGGCAGTGTGAGCACCAGGAGGCGGCAGCTGCTACGCGGGCAGATCAAACGATCTGGAATCCAAACTGGAGTGTCTGTGTCCTGAGGAAACACTCAAGCATACCCTCTATCCCTGGGTTAACAGTATGTTTGGTCCCTTTCAGGTACCAGTTAACAGGTCCTTTTATTTTACTAAAGCCCTAGGCTGACACAGGTCAGAGTTTTAATGTTTATACTTAGATGAGTGTTTTGATGTATCTATATTTAAAATACGACCGGAGAGTCAGGGGTTAACATTGCGAGGGCAGTGGAGCTGGGATCCAACCCTGTGCTCCCTGGGGTTGCTCTGAAGAGCTCAGGGACTGATTTAAATTGTTAAATAGTTGTTGCTGCTAAATGGGTTGCAAATTGATGTTTCTATTGTTGTCTGGGCCCAAGTCTGGGGCCCTGGGGTGTTTCCCAACTAAGGGACAACCAGTTGGTTGAAAAGGAAGGACTTTAGAGATAAGATTGTTCGGTGGCAATAACTGTCCATTTTTACAATATTTAGAATGGCAGTCTATCAGCCAATGAAATCCCTTGTTGTATCATGGACAAATAGTCTGTGGCATCAAGGGTAAAGTTTGTTGTGAGACATTAGGAACATTTTGTGGCTGCATATTTTGTGATTGGGGAGTTCGTCTAGTCTTAGGACACTGTCTGTTAAAGTGTCCCGGTTTTCCACAATTATAGCAATTGTAACCATCATTATTGTTTTTATTATTGGGAGTAGCCTGTGTTGACTGAGCTACTGTCTTAACATCCCCTTTAAGGGTGGGAGTTATTGTTACTCATTGAATAAAAGCTGGAGAGACATCAGCTACATAATCATTAATAGTGTCAGATTTACTGATAGGCCGAAGTAGATTTTGACATGTAGAACTTGTGTTTTCAAATGCCAACTGTTTGATTAAAATATCTGCGGCTTCATCGTTGGTAATTACTTTACAAACCGCTCGAATGAGGCGAGACAAAAGTTTTTGAAGGCTCCTTATTTTTTTGTATTACTGTAGTTAATGTAGTTGGCTTTCCTGATGAAGCAGGGAGTTCTCCAGGCATTTACAGCACAATCAGTAACCTTTTCTAGGACCTTTTTAGATAAATACATCAGGTCTTGTGTATGAGAATATTTACCTCTTCCCATAAGCATATCTGTAGTAATTGAATCATATTTACGGACAAATTTTTCTGTCCTATCATCATATTCAGTCCTCCAAAGGAGATAATCTCCGCCTGTTAAGCAGGCTTTACAAACTTGAGTCCAATCATGGGGAGTCATCCATTTCCCTGCCAATGTATCAATTAAAGAAAGAGTATAAGATGTTACAGGTTCATACTCTGTACATGTAAATTTTAGCTCTTTTAAGATTTTATAGGGCAGGGGCTCCCAGGAAGGCCATTCATCTCCTTTCCGATCCATATCAAAGACCACTGGACAACAAAGAGTAAAATCAAATTCCCCTTTTGCCTCTTCCTCCTCAATGGCTCTATGAAACCAAGATGTGGGTTTAGAATTACGTGGAGGCATAGGCATTACAGGATGCTTTAAAGGAGGTTGGGGTTTTACGTATTCTTCATTTTTAGCTGAATATTTTGGGGGACCTGGCCCCTTATCCTCCTTTTTAGTAATGGGAAAGTCCCATAGATCTTGTTCATTATATTTGGCTGCCTCCGTTTCCAATTTGGCAGCATCTGGGGGAGGGAGGTTTTCTCCCTCACTGTCTGAATTATTGTTCGAATCTGTATATTTTTTAACTGAAAAGGCCAGATTAGTTTTAGAGTGAGCAGTGGACAATAACGGCGTATGTTTTTCAGATAGTGTCGTTGGCACAGAAATAGTCTCTGGAACGAGTGTATCTTTAATTAAGTTCCAGAAGGCAACAAAAAGTAGAAATTTAGCTATCTGAAAAGTTCCAACCTTTAAATCTCTGGCTGCAAGAGAGCAGCGAATTAAGTTAATAAAGAGTTTAAGTTTCTTAGATCCAGTTTGACCCATATTTAATGTTAGTAAGTATAAGGGATAGAAAGAAACAATCACTCGATATCCACTCGGATGCTCGTCTGGCCGCGCCCCTCGCGGGACTTAGTCTGTCTTGGCAAAAGCTCTGCGGTATAAGCCCCCGCACTGGTGGACTGGGGGCGACCCCGGAGAGTTCCGGAGTCGGCCACTCACAGCCCAGTCGCCGTTTAACCTTACGACAGAGAACGGAACCGCAGATTAGAGCCCATTCAAGTTCCGTAGCAAAAGCCGTGGAACTATATGCATTCACTCACACAATCACACTCTTGCACACGAAATGGTTAGTAAGATATATGTGTTCTAAGGACCTATTGTTTATATTCTAAGCTAAAACAGCACCTTATTTGTGCTCTTAAAATTCTGTGACTACCCCAGCACTTCTTATATTGAGTGCAAATACTTATTACTACTCCGGCACTTCTTATATTGAGTGCAAATACTTATTACTACTCCGGCACTTCTTATATTGAGTGCAAATACTTATGACTACTCCGGCACTTCTTATATTGAGTGCAAATACTTATGACTACTCCGGCACTTCTTATATTGAGTGCAAATACTTATGACTACTCCGGCACTTCTTATATTGAGTGCAAATACTTATTACTACTCCGGCACTTCTTATATTGAGTGCCAAGATTATCCACTATCACACCTGGCGTGACCAACCAGGGGGTCTGCAGTACCCTCAGTGGAAGCCTAACCGTGTTGAAAATTAGAAGACTTACCTTCAGGTCCCTGTTCGGGCGCCACTTGCGGGGGACCAGCCTCCGCTGACCAGGGTTCGAGAAGGTGGACACGGCTTAGGCGATGAAATAAAGACAGAAACGAGTTAACAGTAAAGACAGAAAATGGAGGAAGAGCTCTCCGGTTTATTTCTCACAGGCTTTATATACAGTTTTTAGGTAGGGGGTACGTGCAAGGGTACGTGTAGGAAAAATATGCATTACCTCAGTAGATCATTAACTGTTTACCAATAGTCTAAAGGTCAGTGAAACCTTGGTTAGTTTCTTAAGCCGATTTCTTCCATTAACCCAGATAGCCATCTTTCTTTTGTGTCCCAAGGATCCGGCCATCCTCACCACATTCCTTAGTAAATAGTGAGCACCTCCCAGGTGCAGCAAGGAAACAATAGGAGCAGATAGACAAGTTTATGATTCACCAAGCCCACTAAAGCCAGCCTGCATGCCCCTCAATATTGGGGACCATGGCCCTCAACAGTAGGTAGTCTTCAATTGGTGAGCTATTAGAAGGAAAATTGTCTAGTAGGAAAGATCTGCCATACATGAGCTCAAAAGGACTGAGGAAGGTGAGGGCCCGAGGCATGGTATTGATGTAATAAGGGAGATATGGTTGGCCGTGATGGCCCTGTGTGTGGGAGTGACAACTCAGGAGGTAGTCAGTTGTGTCTTGTATGGGGATTCACAGTAGCCCTGGCTACTGAGGAAGTTAAGAAGGGTAGCATAGGTATGGAGGAGAGAGTGAGTGAAATGGACTATACAAAAGGCAATCATCCACTCCATGTACAGGTGTGTTGGGAGTGAGGTTGAGAGAGGCTACATCAGCTGCTATGTCCTGGTTGAAGAAATGGGGGCTGTCCCTGAACCCTTGGGGAAGGACTGTCCATGTTAGTTGTCTGGAAGGTAAGTCCAGGTAAAGGCGAAGAGGACTTGGGAGTGAGGATGTAAGAGAATGGTAAAGAAGGTGTTTCTGAGATCCAGGACAACAAAGTGAGTGGTAGAAGGGTGCATGTGAAAAAAAGAGGGTATAGGGGTTGGGGATGATGGGATATCTTGGGAGAACAGCTTGATTATTTTAAGATCATGAACAAGTCTATAGGATCCATTAGGTTTTTAGATGGGCAAGATAGGCGTGTTATATGGGGAGTGGGTATCCCTGAGAGGAACCCTCCATCAATGATGGTTGTAGGCCTTTTGATGGGTCAGAGAGATGGGGTATTGGGGTTGGTTCGGAAACAAGGATGGATGGCGCAGCTTGACCTTGACAGGACAGTGGTGTGCCACGATAGAAGGGGTGGAGGTGTCCCAAACAACACGAATGGATCTGTAAGGGGGTTTCAGAGTGGGAGAGCATGAGGAGAAGGATGGGTTCAGGGTATGGTAGATGGAATTGAAAGGAAACTCTAAACTTGTAGAGAATGTCTCACCCTAGTATAGGAGTGGGACATTTCTGGAGTACTAGAATTGATTGGCTGAAAGCCGAGTGATGGAGTGAGCAAGTTAGGGCAGGGGTAGTTACAGGCCGTGACATAAGGCCGTCAACCACAACAATGGAGATATGGGAGGGATGAGTAGGCCCAGAAAATTCAGGGATGGCAGAGTAAGTGGGCAACCCCCGTGTCTATTAAGAAGAAGATCAGCTTATTTGCCATGTGAAGAGTTACCCTGCGCTCAGCTGTTGTGATATAGGAGTGATGTTGGGGGCTCTTGGCTCCATCAATCATCAGTGGCTAAACTAAGAAGGCTCGGGAGGTTGACATCCAGTCCTCCTGAGGAATGGGGGTTGGTGGAACAACTTGGCCCAAAAAATCTGGGCAGCCTCCTCTGTGGACTGAAGTAAGTTAGGGTTGTTGAGCTGGAAGTTCAAGTTCTGATCCAAGGGGCCGAAGGTGGTTACAGAGTTCCTCACTGGAATGACTGTTAGCCTTGTACCAGAGTCATCTGTAGCTTAATAGACTCAATTCTGGAAGACATCAACTTGACAAGAAGGTATAAAAGGCAAGGTCTAAATAGGAGTAACATAAAGATAATGAGAAAAAGAACTAGTAAAGGTAAGAGAAAGGGACTATAACTAGAATCCCTAAGAATGAGAAGGGTATACCAGGTGAGGTCTAAGTAGAGCAAAATTAGAGCTCTTCAGAGAAAGGTAATAAAGAGCAGCTTCAGAAGTCTGGGGTTAGTTATTACTACTTATCAATCATGGGAGACTGACTTGTTTGTTGGCAGAGAAGTTCAAGGTCTTCAGGCAGCTCACAGGAACAGAAGCAACAGTCTTTCATCTGTGGGAGTCCTGTGGAGACTCTAATAAAACAGGTTTGATTCAAAAGGAAGGGGACCCAGCTGCTGACTCTCTGTATTCTGATAGTTGGAGTGCTTGGGAGAATGGGAAAGGTTCGCTTCTATTAGGAGTTAACTGGGCTGTTGGAGATCCCTCCCCCTCTAGGCTTTTAGCAGTGCTTGGTCTGGACTTTCCAAGTTTATGACTTTAAGGGGCTGAAGTGTGTAGAGGAGTCAGCCTGTGGGAGGTGCCAGTCCTGATATTTTGAGTGCCTGCTGGACTTTTCCCCAGGTGAATAACAGAAAAATAACAGAATTGAGGTCAGAATCACAAACAATGGGCAGCAATTAGAGCTAGGGATTAGAGGTCTCCTGAGAAAACTTTTTCAGAGCCCTTTTTAAGTCTGATTTATTTTATATTTTTATATTTCATATTTTTCTTAGGACATAGGCCAATGGTAAGGCTGAGTAAAATGAGCCCGAATTTAGGGGCTTCTTACCTTTACAACCGAGTAGGTTTTAGAGGAAATAAATAGGTACAGAATGAGCAGTCAAGAAAGAATAAATGGCTTCTATGTTAACCAGGAAATTAGCAGGCTTCCCTGCCACATCAAGAGTCACACAGAGTTCCACCCCTGTAATGAGAACAGTTTCAGAACCGCTGGGAATTTCAGGCCCAATGTTGATCAGAGCCATTTGTGGGAAGGAATGGGTCCATGCTCCCATCAGAATAAGGGACAATACCTCCTCCAGTGCCCTTTTAATTTACACTGGGGGCACAGCTTCATTGGAGGATTAGGACACTCCTTACTCCAGTGGTCTTCTGGGTTTCTGGGGTTCCCTGTAGTGGCTTCAGCCCTGGGTTGTCTACAACTGCAGCCAAAAGTCTGGCCTGTCTCTGGCCTTGTCTCTAGTCTCACTCTTCCTTTATTGTTTGTTTTCCTTGTCTCAGTTGTTAAAGATTTTAAACAAATTCTTGGCCTTCTCTATGTTCTGTGGCATTTTATTAAGATGGAACAATGAGTCAGAATTTTTATAATCTCCGTTCAGGGGAAGGAAAATATTAAGCCAAGCTTAATGAATGTACCCTAACCTATCTAAGTTTTTGGTAAAAACTGTTCAATTATTCTTTTTAGAGTTGTTTATATCTGACATGATAAGGACATGTGAACACCAGCAGTCCTAGAATATAGAAATTCATATAGCTATTAACAATAATTAGTTTTTAGATTTCATTTTTTTCAGTAACAAAGGACGTGATTACAACATAAAACATAAAAATTATTGTGATGACATGTAGAATCTTTGTTTTTCAGGTAGAAAACTTTTTTATAATATTAGTAGTAGACCAATCATCTGACAAACTTTGTCTAACTTAGCAGTGAAAGAAAACTTAACTTGAATTTTGTACTAGCTTGTTAACCTTAATTTTTATTGATAACCAAAAGCAAATGATTAGCATTTTTCCCTGGTAAGTTGAAAAATATGTTTTGTAACTTTCAATAGCATAGGCTTCTGGGGCCCACTGAGTGGCGTGGTGGTTAAGAGCTGGCTTGGGATGCCAGCGGCCTGGGTTCAGATCCCACATATGAGGGCCAGTGACATGGCCCTTTAAAAAAAAAAAGCATAAGCTTTTGTAATGCAATACATGATATATTCATTAACAGATCTTGATTTATCTTATAGCATCATTCCTGTGACAAGAAGCCAGAAATAGATAAACTCAAACCTACTCAGTAATTGATATTTCAGCATTTCATTATTTTGAAATATCTAGATAGTTAGTGACTTTTATCATTTATCACAACTTAGTAAAACCAAGAGATGAGCCTTAGTATCCAATATTTCTTTATATCACAGGATCCTGAGAAGTAGTTGAGTTACTTTTTATTATCTTCATTAATATGAGTGTTACATGCCAACCAAGCAGCCTCCCCATCCCACACCACTGAGAAATTTTTACATTCTCCTTTCCATAGAAATGTTAAGTCTCCTTCCTAGTTTCTTAGTTCTTTTGCTCCTACTCTTCTAATGAGTTTCTGACTCCTAAACAGTAGACTGTTCCTAGAAATCTCCTACCCTTGTGTCAGATAACTACTTGCAAGCCTGTGACTTCCTAATATCCCCCAGGCCAGTAAGCTAAATGCTAAACCCATTCTGGGCCCAGACCACTGATGCCACATGAGTGACAGGCTGAATGGCCACAGGCTTCATGAGAGCTAACAGATTTATTAATTAAAATCTATTTTTCCTCATTCAAGGGCCTTGGGGATACAGAGGACACCCCAACAAGATTGCCAGTCACAACCAAAGAAGCCAGTGCAGTCTTCCAGGTAGAGTTCGATACCCCTTCCTCTCATCTGAGATCAGCTAGGGTGAGAGTTCTGTAAACTCCCAATAGGCAGGGATCTATGCCCCTGCCTAGCAGGAAGCAGATACAGAAGAGACCTGCTGTCCCTCAGTTTCCCATAGAGATATTATGGGGATCACATCTCTTTAGGGGACAACTAGGCAGGCAGTTATTGGCAGGCATTGGGTCTCTGTATTCCTACATGTCCCACAGAGTGCAACCGCCCAGGAGACCTCCCATCTACACCCAAAACTTCTTTTTATTGTAACTATCTACCCCTAAAAAAATGGGTACAAAATACTTGACTGCATTAGACCAGTCACTCACACCTGCACAGTAAAGGCCATAATGACCTTTGTTTCTCCCAGGCCTCATAATACCAGTATTATAATATCATACATATGCCCAGAAGTGTATTCATATTATTATAACAGACTGAATTCTGGAAAGAAACATGCATAGTTTAAAGAGATGAGGTAATAGCCTATTGTCAATTATGGGTTCCAATCAAGTAGTCCCATGCCCAGAGGGGAACAGCCCATTCTAGAATAAAAGGGATAAAAATTCCAAGTCCTGGGAAGTCTGCATGTTTTTCTTTTCCTTTTGACTGTATATCTTTGTGATTTTTTGACAGCCTTCCTTTATTTTTGAGCCTTTTTTTTAAGTTAAAAATTCCTTAATTTTTTATTTCTGGTACCACTACCACAATTTACAGGGCAATATACCTGATGTAATGAAAAGAAAAAGAAAAAGACAAAGCTACAACAGATAAAAGACCTCAGGAATGTACATCTAATTGACATTCCTGACACTACATTGCATTAATCAATAGCTGCACTTTTTGCAAACTGTGGCTATGACAGTCCTGAACAAGAAGGGTTTCCTGTTTAAGCTGCAGTAACTTTTCTGACTATGGATCATCGTTCCTTCTGTGGCAGATTTTTACAGTTTCTCTAATGCATTTGGGACGACGTCTCAAAATAACCTGCAGCTTTCCTGACAACTCCTCACTCTCTCTCCTGCTAAGAACTGTAACCCTTTTCTGCTGAGTTTTTAGAACCTTCTGCTACCATATCCACCACTTCTGCCACCAGATCCATAACCACCACCATAGGGACTGCCTGAGCTTCTTCCACCAAAACTGCCCCCCCTTTCATGGGTCCATAATTTGATTGTTGTTGTCCACTATAATTTCCAAAATCATTGTAGTTCCCACCACCATAGTTATCACCAAAATTTCCCCCTTCATTGTAACCATCATATCCTCCACCACCACCACCATATCCACCTCCTTGGTTTCCATATCCTGGCCCTCCACCACCACCGTAGCCTCCTCTACTGCTATAACCAGGACCACCGCCATAGTTGCCACCATCACCTCCAAATCCATTATATCCACCATCACCTCCTCCATAACTACCTCTGCTCCCACCTCCACAATCATAGCCACCTCTTCCTCCAAAGTTTCCACCACGGCCAAAGTTACCCCCACCACCTCCAAAGTTTCCTCCGTGACCCATAAAGTTGCCAGATCCACCACCACGACCTCTTTGTGATCTAGCAGACTGCATTTCTTGTTTAGAAAGGGCCTTTTTCACTTCACAATTATGCCCGTTAATAGTATGGTATTTCTGAACAACGATTTTATCAACTGTATCATGATCATCAAAAGTTACAAAAGCAAATCCTCTTTTTTTCCCACTCTGCCTGTCTTTCATAATTTCTATGGTTTCAATCTTGCCATACTTTTCAAAGTAGTCTCTCAAATTATTTTCTTCTGTATCTTCTTTAATACCACCAATAAAAATTTTCTTCACTGTTACATGGGCACCAGGATTTACAGAATCCTCTCTAGAAACAGCTCTCTTTGGTTCCACTACACGTCCATCAACTTTGTGTGGTCTAGCACACATCGCTGCATCCACCCATTTTTGAGCCTTTTGAGCCTCACCTTTGTGTGTGGCCTGCTCCATATGCTCCAAACTCCTTAAAATAATTTCTCTTCTGGACATACAGATGGCCAACAGGCATATGAAAAAATGTTCAACCTCATTAATCATCAGAGAAATGCAAATAAAAACCACAATTGTGTGAGCTAGAACCTCAAGAAACAAGAAAAATCTCAAGTAAACAGCCCAATGCTGCTCCTACAAGAACTAGAAAAAGAACAGCAAACAAAGTGAGTAAAAGGAAAGAAATAATAAAAATCAGAGCAGGGCCGGCCGAGTGGCGTGGTGGTTAAGTGCTGGCCTGGGAAGCCAGCGGCCCTGGTTCGGTCCCACATATGAGGGTCAGTGATGCTGCCCTCAAAAAAAAAATAAATAAAAATAAAAATAAAAATCAGAGCAAAAATAAATGAAATAGAGTAAAAAAAAATCAATGAAACCAATATAAAACAATTTATTGCACTTTGGTATAATATCAACAAAGAGGAAAGTTAATTTTGAAAATAGCATTTGCAATACCAAAGAAATATAAAAAACTCAATAAATCTAAGAAAATGTTTATCACCTTTAAAAAGTAAATTAATCTATAATTTTTATGTATTTAAATAAAGAGTTTTGTTTTAAAACTAATAATAATAATTTCTCTTCTAATGATGGGCCCTTGAGACATCCTCTACTGCTCAGGCCTGTATTTTTACTTGTAAATATATTATCTCTTCTAATAAACTACCTTTGTTTTACTGCTTTAGTCTGGTATCTCATTCAATTCTTTGCTCGAGTTGCCAAGGACCTGAACTTTGTGCCGAGAAGGGCCCACTCTCCGACAACATGAGCACTTAATCTCTTATTTTTAGCCAATCAATATATTATAAACTAGCAATACCATACAGAGGTAAAAACATTATAGTATATATAAAACATAGACAAGTACAAGTCTTAGAGACTATGTCTATAAACAGAACCAACAACAATTGTAGAGAGTATCTAAGATCTTATAGTTGTCCTTATAACTTCAGGAAGCTGTAATAGGGAGTTAGGGGGCTTGCCATCTGGATTGAAAAGTGCATCTATTCTTCTCTTCAGTTACCTCAGCCTTAAGAGGAGGCTGCAGCAACCCTTTGTTTACATTTGAGGTTATCTGCAAGACCTTGAAAGTGACTGAGAGTTCGAGAAATCTTTTAAGACTTACTTTGGTCAAGTTTCTGAATATAGATTCGGTGTACCAAACAATTTTTTAATATATAATTTTGGGGGCTAACAGAAGGTATGGATACAGAACTCCCAATCAGCAAAGAAAACAAATAAGCTACAAAAGCCAGAATGCTTACACAACCAAATCCTACAGAAATGAGGAGCTGGGGCTTGGAGGAGAATGTTTAGGCTCAGGGGATATTAGGGCATGGGTCAGAGGAAGAGAAGTCTGATTGTCATCTTTGTCAAAGCATGAAGTTTCATCAGGAGGAGGAGAAGGATTAGAGTGGGCTTCAATAATTTGGAAAGTGTAGGTTTGGCTGAGGGGAGATCCAGCTACCAGAATGTCAAAGGCCTGCATATAGGGAATTTCTGACACTTTCCTTTGTGGTAACAGAAGTTATCTAAATCTCTGAGGGTGGTGTAATTAAAGGTCCCATTTTCAGGCCCTTGAGAGTAATTATCTAGTTTATATTGTGGCCAAACTATGTAAGAGTAGAAAATAAGTCATTTGGATTGAATCTCTTCTTTGAGCCCGAGGGCATGTAAGTTGAGGATGAGACTCACGAGAGATGTAGATTTGGCGGGGATCAAATGTGAGGGCCCCATGTTTCAAAGAGATAGAGGGAGAAGGATAGGAGAGAGCCTCCTATTAGGAGGAGAACAGGGAATGAGGCATTCCCCAATCCTGGTGTTCTTCCTCCACTGATACAGAGATCACTCTTCAGAATGAGAGATCACAGACTGGGAGGATATAGGCCCCTGGGTGCTGGAGGAACCTTCTAGCCTACTGCTAGGACTTTTGGAAAACCAGAGAGTCAGAAGGTCCGATGAGATAATTGGAGGTCCCACTCACCCAGTGTGAGAGTCTGGCCTGATGTGTGAGATGTCAGCAACAGAAGGAAGAAAGTCCCTAAGTGCATCCCTATGGCAGATCTTGGAGGGTAGCCAGAGAGCAGATCAAACCTGGGAAGGGATAAGAGAAAGCAGGGACGACCCTGCATACTTTAACCAAAACCTTCCTGGGTTTTGGCACCAAATGATATGTTGGCCGGTAAAGGAATGTTCATGGCCAATCAAGTTAAGAAAGTTTCAGAAAGTCTATTTTATTTTTTTTCTCAGAAAGTTTTCTTTATTAAGAGAAAATCTGTCTGGCTGAGCAAAGATGGCTACAGCCTGGGATACATGACTAAAGGAGACTTGCATCCCCAAGGGATGGGGTAAGGAGGGTTTTATAGGGGCAGTGATGACAGGTTAGCATTGTTTGACCATAAAATGCTGACTGCCTGTAAGCCACTACCTGTTCTGGGGTGTTTTCAGTTATTGCGAGTTTGGCTCTGTCTGCAGGTGCAGGAAAAGAGGAATTTTGGTGTTTTCTTACAGGCATGGCTCTGTCTGTAAGTCAAGTTCCCTGAGACCTAATATTCAGAGACCTAACATTAAGTCAAGGTCTCTAACCTTCAGAGACTAGACAGCCATAATTCTTGTGCAACCCTCTGCTCTGGCAAGACCCCGGTGGCTATGACTTGTGGGTTTTTCTGCTCTTGGGAAACCTTGGTGACCATGACTCTCACATGAGCCTGTATTCTCATGAGATCCTGACAGCCATGAGTCATGGGACCATCTGCCTTTGGGTGACCCTGGCCACTGTCTCTCACTGAAACTGGCTGCAAATATGGAATCCATGTTTCCCCTTTCCATTTGTTCCTGTACCACTCACATACCAAACAATGCACAGGTAAATTCTGAGAAAGAAGATACCTCCTTAAGGGTTCTGGCTGGCTAATGCCTGAAATTGTTAAAAAGTAGCCTAGCAGCCACTTTCACACAAACCACATTTCAGGGGGAAGCTTAAGTAAACCACCTGCCTTCCACAAGGCCCGGCATATGAAACATGTCTATCAGGGACAGAGCAGACAGGTCCAGACCAGGTTGGAGCTCATAAAGCTGTTTAGAGTAGAAGTGTCTATCCAGAGAGGGAACTCACCCCAGGGACACTTCTCCCAAGTGCCCTGATGCTTCATAATTGGGCTGTAACACTACTGAGCTGCTCCACAACTGTGGTATTCTCAGAGCAATGTTGTATCACAATAGAGGTGTTTTCAAGGAAGAAAAGTTTCCATCTTCACTGCAACCCCAATTTGGGGATTCTTGTTCACATTGAATTATGGCCAACTACCATCGGTTGACCACATACTTGATGCCAGAGCCAGATTCGGGACCTAAAACCTGGGTTCTAGATCCCAGACTGTGGACCTGACCGTTCTCTCAAAGCCAAACCCCAGTCCCTGGGACATTGATCCTGTAGCAGAACCTGGGCTCCAAGTTTAGCCAGTTCCAAAGCCAGAACAGAAGCACAGATACCAGACACCACACTCCAAAACTTGACATGTGATGCTGGATGGTAGATTGCTGACATCTAACCTTGTAGCCAGAGCTGGATGTATCCCACAGACTTAAACCCCAGATACCAGGTGCAGAACCCGACTAGGGACTGAGCCCTGGAGTCTTAGTGCAGATCAAATGTACTGCTATTGAAAGTTTTTCAGAATTTTGAAATTAGTGGAGAGTCATCTAGCACACCAGAAAAATCAGAACACATTGACATTTTTTATAGAGAACAGGACCTACGCACTTCCAGTTCTCCCAAAGAATTGAAGCTAATCCCCCTTGTTAACTAGAGGCCCTGTTGGGAAACTTTATGAGTAGTCACTGTGCCTTGGACGATGTGGATGACCTGGGATGTGGCAGACATAGCTGGATCTTTAGTTCCATTTTTCCAGATCACTAGACCACAAACTATAGTAGCCAAAACAGGATGGTATTGGCATAAAACCAAACACATAGATCAATGGAACAGAATGGAGCCCACAGTGGAACTCATATAAATGGCATTATATGACATTGGTCAGCCACACGCAAAACATTTCTAGCTTTAGTTCTGGGGTTCACGTCTGGGGCAATGGGTCCAGCTCTGGCTCCAGGATCTGTTATCTTGGAACTAGCATCCATGTTCTGACAGTCCACATAAGACACTGGCATCTGGTGTATGACAGCCATGATCTGGGTTTCAGCTTGAGGACCATGGCTCAGCTTAGTGTCCAGGATCTGCTCCAAGGCCCAGGTCGCAGGATCTGTAATCTGGCTTTGGGTCCATGGTAAAAACCACAGTCCCAGTTTCAGGATGTCTGTCTAGGTCCCTGATTGTGGCCCTGGCATCTGGTATCTGTCAAATGAAAATCACTGTCTCCAATTCAACACCAACAGGAATCCCCAAATTGGGGTGCATTGACAATGAAAACTTTCAGTGTAAGGAGGTCAGTTGTGATACAGCATAGGGAGCAGATCAGTAGTATTACAGATAAATGATGGAGCATCAGGGCCCTGGGGTGAGATGATCAAGGGGCGAGTTTCCTTTGACGCAGCAGCACCACTCTGCACTGCTCCCTGAAGAGCACTCTGC
This sequence comes from Aselliscus stoliczkanus, assembly GCA_033961575.1. Lineage (NCBI taxonomy): Eukaryota > Metazoa > Chordata > Mammalia > Chiroptera > Hipposideridae > Aselliscus > Aselliscus stoliczkanus. Next base: position 73,222,946 of record CM066731.1, on the reverse strand, counting down.
ATTGCTCCCTGAAGTGCAGAGGAGACCCTGTGGTCAAATGGATACTAGGCTTCCATTCTTAACTTGAGCAGTTATCCAGCCAGAGCCCTTGGAAGGAGTGTTGTCTGTCAGAGCTTAAATGTATATTGTTTGTAGTGTGAGGGGCAGAGGGGTAGTTGGTGGAGTTGTCATAGAAAATGCATTTGCTGAGACTAGGTAAGAGAGACATGTTGACTGCCATTAGGACCCCTGTTTGGCTCCCATCAATCAAATGTGCATTCAGTATAGGCACAAAAGTGGTGAGGTCCCTGCCTATGAAAACTGAAATCAATATTGCCATGTCCATAAAGACAGAGATCAACAGTAACACTATCGTAGTAGGGGACTTCAACACCCCATTGTCACCAATGGACAGATCTTCTAGACCAAAAATCAACATGGAAAGAGTGGCCTTACATGACACTTTAGACTAGCTGGACTTCATCAATATTTTTAGAGCATTTCACCCTGAAACAACAGAATATACATTCTTCTCAAGTGCACATGGGACATTTTCCAAGATAGACCACATGTTAGGCCACAAAACAAGTCTCAGTAAATTTAAGAAGATTGAAATCATATCAAGCAGATATAAAGGAAAAACTGATGGTTGCTGGCTGGGAGGATGTAGGGATGAGGGAAAGGGCGAAAGCTTTGGACAGCATAGGTGGATGAATACAATATTACCACAGGGATATGGTGGGAAGTTCTGGGAATGTAATTGATAATGTTGTGAAGAGACTATTATGTTAAGTGAAATATGTCAGTCGGACAAATACCATATGAGCTCACTTATATGTGGAATCTGAAAAACTGAATGAATGAGCAAAATAAACAGAAATAGACTCATAGATATAGAGGAAAATCTGAGGGTTGCTAGTTGGGAGGAGGCTAGCGATAAGTGAGAAGGGGAAGGGATTAGACAGTATAAATAAGCAACCACAATATTGCCACAGGGATATGAAAGACAGTTCGGGGAATATAATAATGTTGTAAAAATTTTGTGGCATGTCAGACGGTCATATGTCTTGTTAGGGAGACCACTTAATGGATGGAGTAGAGGCTTGATCACTGCATTGCACACCTGAAGCTGATGTGGTGTAATATTGTATGCCAACTGTAATTGAATATATAGATAGTCACAAAATGTGTAGTATACTGAGGAAGGGAGTCAAAGGAATTGTAATAGATATGTATGTATGAGGGGTGAGTGTGGTGGCAAACTGGTGGAGAGGGGTTGTCACTTTGAGGGGTAAAAAGTATATCTATTGCACTGTGTTGTATACCCGAAACTCATTTTAAAAAATGTTTATTTTGGGCCAGCCGAGTGGTGCAGTTGTTAAGCTCTGGTTGGGAAGCCAGCGGCCCCAAGCAGGTCCCACATATGAGGGCCAGTGACACAGCCCTCAAAAAAAATATTTATTTCACAATAACAGAATTATTATATATATAGTTATGTCTGGCAAGTTGTTGCAGTCACACCAAGCAGGGAGGCTTCATCCGTCTGCTGGCACATTATGTCTCTTCCAGTAACTAATTGAATGAGCCAAGAAAAAAGCCTCCTGAAAACGTGATGTAATGCAACCCCTGCACAGTAAGGAATATTGGGAACTGTGTAGCTGTTGCCCAATCATTTCATTATTCGTGACCAAGCATTTCTGGAATTCCATTGCAATGCCCAACATTTGCAAGTGTCTATACTGAAGACAAATGAACCTCAAAGCTATTGGAAACATTTAGCCACATGAGAGGAGGAACAGTGCATTTTCGTTTAGAGCAGCTTGGCACTATAAAACACAGGTTTGCCTAAGCAAGCAAAGTGGAAGGATGTGTTTTCATCTAAAGTGGATTTCCAAAGTCAGTCAGCTGGCTGCCTGTGGAGCAGACAGCAATAGAATCAGTTGTCATTCCAAATGCATTTGCTGATACTAGGGAAGAGAATCATCGACTGGAATTTGGGCCCTTGTTTAGTTCCCATCTATCAAAGTTGCAATCCCAATAAGCACAAAACACAAGTGGGGTGGTCCTGCCTCTGAAAACTGTAGTCAATAGCATCACGTCTGGCAACCTGGTGAAGCCATATACAGCGAGGAGGCTTTGTATGTTGGAGAGTATCTTCTCTCCATCCAGGTAACTAACTAAGAGTAGAAGCCAAGAAAAAGTGCTACTGAAAACATGATGTGATGCCACCCCTTCACAGCAAGGAATGTAGGGAAATGTGTAGCTGTTCCCAAAAAGCATTGCAATCTTCATGAACAGGCCTTCCTGATATTCCCCTGAAATACCCAAGATTTGCAAGTGTCTATAGAGAAGACAAACAGCAAAGTTATCAGAAACGTTTAACCACATGAGAGATGGAAAAGTGAGTTTTCATTCACAGTGGCTTGGTGCTAGCAAACACAAGTTTGCCTAAGTAAGAGAAGTGGAAGGATGTGTTTTCATCTAAAGAAGGTTTTCAAAGTCAATCACATGGCTGCCTGTGGAGCAGACAGCAATAAACTGAGTTGTCAATCCTAACGCGTTTGTTGATACTTGGAAAGAGAGACATGTTGACTGGCATTAGGCCCTTGTTTGGCTCCCATCGATCAAATGTGCATTCAGAATAGGCAGAAAACAGAAGTGGGGTGGTCCTTCCCTCAAAAAAATGAAGTCTGGCAACCCGGTGAAGCCAGATGAAGTGGGGAGGCTTTGTACATATGTGGGTTCTCTCCATTCCAGTAACTAACAGAATGATCCAAGGAAAAGGCCTGCTGAAAACGTTATATAAGGGTACCCCTGCACAGTAAGGAAAGCAGGAAACTGTGTAGCTCTGTCAAAAAGCATTTCAGTCTTCACGAATGGAACTTCTTGGAATTCCACTGCAATGTCCAATGTTTGTAAGTGTCATTTGAAGACAAATGCACATCAGAGCTATTGGAAACATTTTGCCACCCAAAAGGAAGAACAGTGTGTTTCCATTCAGCGTGGCTTGGCGCTATCAAACACATGGTCATCTATGTAAAAGAGGAGGAAAGATGTGTTTTCTTCTAAAGCGTGTTTCAAAATTCAATCACATGTCTGCTTGTGGAGCAAATGGGAAAAGAATGAGTACTCATTCCAAACACATTTGTTGATACCCGGGAAGAGAGACATTTCCACTGGCATTAGGCCCCTTGTTTGGCTCCCATCGATGAAATGTCCCCTGGACAATGGAGAGCAGTGGAAGGCAGGCACCTTAGACTAGACAAAGGGGAGGAAGAGAAGTCTGGTGGTCCCTAGCTGGTGGTCTCACTATACAGGTCGTGGCTGCCTGCTTGCTTCTGTATCCCCTTGTGATGACTGTGGTTGCCTGGCTTCCTCTATTCCCCTTTGTCCAGCCTTCCCCTGCTACCACTCATCCAGCCCAGGGCTTCCTGCCATTTTTTGCTAGCACTTATGCAGCCCAGATCTGCCTGCCATCCCATGCTTCCCCTTGTCAGGCCACAGCCACATGTCTTCTCTTGCTACCCCTTGTCCTGCCCTTGTCTGCCTGCCTTCCCCTGCTCCCCCTTGCCCATCCCATTGCACCATGCCATCCCAACCTCCCTCATGTACTTCCCATGGCCCCCTGTGTTCCCAATCCCCCCGTTCTCCAGAACACATCCACCTGCCTTCCCCTGCTCAACCTTGTCTAACTCAGGGCAGCCTGCTACCTCTACTCCCTTTGTCCAGCCCTTGGCCACCTGCCTTCCCCTGCTCCCTCTTGTCCAGCCTGTGGCCGCCTGCCTCCCCTGATCCCTCTTGTCCAGCCCATGTATGCACGCCATCCCCTGTGCCCCTTTGTCCAGCCTGTGGTCGCCTGCCTTCCTCTGATTCCCCTTGTGCAGCCTGTGGCCACCATTTTTCCCCTACTCCTCCCTTGTCAAGCCTGTGACCACACGCCTTCACCTGTCGCCCCTTCCCCAGCCCATAGCTGACTGCCTTCTCTTGCTCCCACTTGTCTAGCCTGTGGCTGCCTGGCTTCCACTGCTCCACCTTGCCCAGCCCGTAGCCTCTTAGATTCTTCAATGCTTCCAGTTGTTAAAACAGTGAGGCCAGTTTAACCCTAATTCCTTTTGTGCACCCTGTGACCACCTGGCTTCCCCTGTTCCCCATATCCATCCCAGGGCTATCATTTCCCCCTGCTCCTCCTTTCCATCCCATGGAAGCCTGCCCTGCTCTACTTTCTCTTGTCCAGCCTGTGGATGCCTGCCTTTTGTTGTTTCCCTTTGTCAAGCATGTAGCTGCCTGATTTCCCCTGCTTCCAGTTGTGCAGCCAGTGGTGCCTGCCTATCTCTGCTTCTTTTGTCCACCCTGTGGCCACCTGATTTCTGCTTCTCCCCTGAGTCCAGCCGAGGGACAGCTGCTCCCCCTTGCCTAACCCATGGTTGTCTGCACTCCCCTGTACTCTCTTTCCAACCCACGACTGCCGGCCTTCCCCTGTACCCTCTTGTCAAGCCTAGGGCAACCTGACTTCCCCTCCTCCCCCTTGTCCCTTTGTGGCCACGTGCATTCCCCTGTTCCCACATGTCCAACCCATGGCCGCCTGAAGTCCCCTGCTACTCTTTGACCAGCCCAGATCCACATGGGTTCTCCTGCTCCTCCTTGAACAGCCCATGTCCCCCTGCTTTTCCCTGTTCCACTTTGTCAACCCAGGGACACCTGCCTTCCCCTGCTACCCCATATCCACCACATGGTCACCTGCATTCCTTTGATCAAGCTTGTCCATCCGAGGGCTCCCTGCCTTCCCCTGTAACCAATTGTCCAGTCCAGAGTGCTTGCTTCTCCTGCTCCAACATTTCTGGCTGTGGACTCCTGCCTTTCCCTGCTCCCATTTGTCCACCTCTTGTTTGACGGCCTTCTACTGCTCCTTTTAGTTGAGCCCGTGGTTGCTTGCATACCCCTGCTGCCCCTTTTCCCTATGAGGATGCTTGCCTTACCCTGCTACCACTTGTCCAGCCCTTGGCCACCCATCTTCCCCTCCTCTCCATTGTCCAGTCCATGGCCACCTGCCTTCCCCCTGGTCCCCCTTGAGCATCCTTGTCCTGCTTACGGTCGCCTGCTTTCCCCTAATACCCTTTGTCCAGCCCCAGGACACCTGAATTCCCCTACCACCCCTTGTCCAGCACATAGCCAATTGCTTTCCCCTGCTCCTTCATGAACAATCCATGGCCTGCTTACCCTTACTCCAACACTTTCTGTCCAGTGCCCCTGCATTCCCCTATTCACCCTTGTCCAACCTGTGGTCACTTGACTTCCCATGTACACCTTTGTAAAGTCTGAGGAGGCTGCCTGCCACACCATCTCCTTCATTTTCAGCCCATGACCACCTTTGCCCCATCGTCCCCTTGTTCAGCCACATGTCATGTGCCTACACCTGCTCCTGCTAATCCAACCCGGGGCTGCCTGCTTTCCCATGCTCCCCTTTGTCCAGCCATGGCCGGCTGCATTCCAGGGATCCCTCTTGTCTAGCCCAGGGCCACCTTCCTTCCCCTGTTCTCCATTTTCTACGCCGTGGATGCCTGCCGGTCCTTAGAACAGGTTGGACAAACCATCGCCACCTGCCTCCTCCTCACCTTAGTCCAGCCTGTGGCTTCCTGATTCCCCTGACCCCCTTGTGCATCCTGTGGCCACCTTCCTCTGTCCCCTTTGTCTATCCCATGGCCACTTGCCATCCCCTGCTCCCCCTTGAGCACCCTGTAGCCGCTTGCTAAGCCCTGCTCCCACATCTCTAGCCCAGGGACACTTGCTTACCCCGGTTCCTCTTTGTCCATCCCAGGGTTGCCTGCCTTTTGTGTTCTGCCTCCCTGTTCTCCCTTCTCAGGAGATGGTCCCCTGTCATTCCCTGCTACCTCTAGTCCAGCCCAGGTCCTTCTGCCTTCCCCTGATACCAATTTCCAGCCCAGATCCACTTCCATTCATTTTCACATCCCAATGCTGTCTGCCTTCCATGGCTCCCACTTTTCAAGAACATGGATGCCTGCCTTCCTTTCCTCCTGTGGTCCAGCCCATGGCTGCCTACCTTCCCCTGCATCTCATTGTCAGGCTTTCATTGATGGACGTCCTCTGCTCCGTTTTACCCAGCCCTTGTCCTCCTACTTTCTTCTGATCCCCGTCTTGCACACGGCTGCTTGATTTCTTGAATCCCCTTGTTCATCCTGTGGCCACCTGAGTTCCTCTGCTCCCCCTTGTCCAGCCCAAAACTGCCTGCTTTCGTCTGCTCCCCTTCTCCAACCTGTGGCCACCTACATTTCCCTGTTCTCCATGTCCAGCTCTTGGCCACTTGCCTTTCTCAGCTTAACCCTTGTTCAGCCCATTGCTGCCATCATTATCCTGTTTCTTTTGGTCCAGCCCATGGCCTCCTGTCTTGCCCTGCTCTCCCTTGTCCAACTCATTCCTGAATGCCTTCCCATGCTCCTACATGTCCCTGCTATGTCCTTCTGCTTTCCCCTGCAACCACTTGTCCTGCTCGTGACTGCCTGCTTTCCACTACTTCCCCATTTCTGCCTCATGGCCACGTGACTTCCCCTGGACTCCCTTGCCCTTACAGTAGCTGCCTGCCTTCCTCTCATTCCACTGTTCTAGCCCATTGCCACTTACTTCACCTGCTCTCCTTGACCTGCCATGGCCACCTGGCTTGTCCTGCTAACAGATGTCCTACCCAGAGCTACTTGCCATAACTTACTTTCCTGGTCCATCCATGGCCACCTGCAATCCTCTGCTCTCTGTTATCCAGCAGAGGGCTGCCTGCCTTCCCTTGTGACCTTATTCTCAGCCCAGGGCCACTTGCCTCACCTGCTCTCCCTTGTCTGGTAGTAGGGTCCTGCATTTTGTTGTAACTCCTGGTGCAGCCCAGGGCTTCTTGCCTTCCCCTGCTACCACTTGTACAGCCCAGGGACACCTGCCTTCCCCTTCTCTCCGTTGTCAGGCCATGCATGCCTACCTTGCCTAATCCCCTTCTCCAAGCACTTGTTCGATAGTCTTCCACCATTCCCCATCCTATTGACGCCTGTGTTCCCCGTCACCCATTCAGCCTGTGGCTGGCTGACTTCCTGTGCTCCCCCTCGACCAGATGATGGCTGCCAGTCTACTCCTGCCAAATGTCCAGTTTCAGGCCACCTGCATTTCCCTACTCACCCTTATCTATCCTGAGGCCACCTGCCTCCTGTGCTCCCCATTTTTCATCCTGAAGCCACCTGCCTTCACCTGCTCCCCTTTTCTAGCCAGTTGTCATGTGCCACTCCCTGCTCCCCTAATAAAATCCGTGGCCCTGTGCCTTCACCTACTCTCTTGTGTTCAGCCCTTGAAGACCTGCTTTCACCTGTTCCCCCTTGTGAAGCTTGTCTCTACCTGCTTTCTTCTGGTTATGCATCCCCAGCTTGTGGCCACCTGTGTTTCTCCATTTCTCCTTGTACATCCCTTGACTGCCTGATTCCTCTGCTGCTTCTTGTCCAGCCCATAGCCACCTGCCTTCTCCTCCTCTCCCTGGTTCAACCCATGGATGCGTGCTTCCTCTGCTCCCCCTAGTCCTGTCCACAGCCACATTCTTCCTCTGCTACCAAGTATCCAGCCCAGGGCCACCTGTTTTCCTCTGCTTCCCCTTGTCCAGCTCAGGGCTGCCTGCCTTCTCCAGCTCCTTCTTTTCAAACTGTGGCTGCATGTCTTCCTTGCTCCCCTTTATCCATCCCATGGTCACATGTGTATTCCTGCTCCCCCTTGTCTCTTTGTGGCCACATGCCTTCCCCTGCATCCAGTTGTCCTGCCCTAGGCTGCCTCACTTCTCCTGCTACTCTTTTTCCTGGCCGTGATCACCTGCCTTCCTGTGCCCCCACTTTTCCACCACTAGAGATGAGGAACAGGGGGTTTTCATTCAGAACAGCTTGGCAATATCAAACACAGTTTTGCCTTAAGGGGGGGAATGATGTGTTTTTGTTAAAAGGGGTTTCCAAAGTCAACCACATGTTTGCCTGTGGAGCAGACGGCAAAAGAATGAGTTGCCATTCCAAACCAGTTTGCTGATACTAGGGGAGAATGGGAGAGTAGTGGAGGGCAGGCACACTGGGCTAGACAAAAGGGATCAAGGGAAGGCTGTTGGCCCTTAGCTAGACAGGGAGGAGGAAGGAGAAGCAGGCAGCCACAGTCTTGACAAGGGGTAGCTTGAGGATGTAGGCAGCCATGAGGTCAACAATGATGCACAGGGTAAGTCAGCCAACATGAGGTGGACATGTGGAAGCCAGGGTAGGCAGGCAGACTTGGGCTTCAGAAGAGGAGGCAGGGGAAGCAAAGCAGCCATGGGCTCTACAAAGGGGAACACTGGAAGGCATACAGCTCTGGGAAGGACAAATGTTAGCAGGTGAAGGCATGCAAACATGGGGTTAATAACGGGGAGCATGGGATGAGAGATGACCACATGATGGACAAAGGAGAGAAAGGGAAAGCAGGCTGTTCTGGGATGGAGAAGTGGAAGCAAGGGATGACAGGCAGCCATGAGCTGGACTATAAGGTATAGGGGAAGGCAGGCAGCCACGAATTAACAAGGGGGAGCAAAGTAAGGCAGACAGCCCCAGGCTGGACAAGGGGAAGCAGGTGAAGGAAAGAGGCCATGGGGGCTGGACAAAGGGATGCAGAGGAAGGCAGGTGGCCACAGGCTGGATATAGGGGAGCAGGGGCAGGTAGGCATCCACAGGTAAGACAAGAGGGAGCAGTGGAAGGCAGGCAGCAACAGACTGGAATAGGGGAAGTAGGGGAAGGCAGGTGGCCCTGGACTAGAAAAAGTGGAACAAGGGAAAGCAGGTGGCCATGGGTTGTGAGAAGGTGATCAGGGTAATGCAGGCGCCCATGGAGGGGGCAAAGAGAGCAGAGGAAGGCAGGTGCCATGGGATGGACAAGTGGAAGCAAGGGACAGTATGCGGCCCTGGGCAGTACTAGTGGGAGCAGGGTAAGTCAGGCTGCTACGGGATAGAATGGGAAAGCATGGGAAGGCAAGAGCCATGTGTTGGATAAGGGGTACCACAGGAAATCAGGAAATCAGACAAGGGATATCAGGGGAAGACAGGCAACTATGGCCTGGACAAGGGATAGCACGTGAAGGCAAGTGGCCACGGGCTTCACCAAGGGGAGTAGAGTAAGGCACATGGCCATGGGACAATTAGGTGCAGGACAATTAGATGCAGGCTAAAGCAGGCAGTTCCGGGTGGGACAAGGGGAGCTGGGGAATGCAGGTGGTCCTGGCTGGACAAGGGTAACAGTGGAAAGCCAGCGGCCATGGGCTGGATGAAGGGGAATAGGCAAAGGCATGCAGTCACTGGCTGCACAAGGTGGTGCAGATGAAGGCAGGTGGCCACGGGCTGGACATAGGGGAGCAAGGGAAGTCAAACTGACATTAGGTGGACAAGGGGGCATACGGGAAGGCTTGAGGCCTCAGGTTATGCTAGGGAGAGTAGGGGAGAGAAGGAAGCCTTGGGCTAAACAAAGAGAGTATGGAAATTCAGTTGGTTATGGGTTGAACAAGGGATAGCAAGGGTAAGCTGGTGGACAGGAGTGTGAAAAGAGGGTGCTGGGGAAGGCTGGCATCCATGGTCAGGACAAGTTGCAGCAGATGAAGCCAGGCGACCATGGAGTGGACATGATGAGCAGGGGAATGCAGGTAGTCATGGTGTGGACAAGGGGGAGCAGTGTAAAGCAGGTGCCAATGGGGTGGAAATGGAGAACAGGTAAAGCAGCCAGGCACATGCTGGATAAGAAGGAAGAGGGTAAAGCATGTGGCCATGGGCAATAGAGAGTAAAAGGGGAAGGCAGGAAGCACTGGACATAAGTAGTGGGAGCAGGGGAAGGCAGGCTGGATTGTGCTGGACAAGTGGAAGTATAATTCAGGTGGACTGTACAAGGGAGACCAGTGGAGGATATGAGGCTCTGGGTTAGACAAGGGGGAGCAATGGAAAGCAGGTGGACACAGGCTGGACAATGGGGAGTAGGGGAAAGCATATGACCATGGGCTAGACAAGGGGGAAAGGGGAAGGCAAGTGTCCCTGGAGAGTACTAGGGGTAGTAGGGGAAGGCAGCAGGCTATGCACTGGACTATGAGGATAGGGGAATGCAGGCAGCCTGGCTAGACATGAACGAGCAGGGGAAGTTAGGCAACTATGGCCTGTACAAAGGATAGCACAGGAAGGCAGGCAGCCATGGGCTGCACTAGGGGAAGTTGAGTAAGGCACATGGACAAGGGCTGGACAATTAGGAACAGGCTAAAACATGACAAGGGACAAATAGACAGGGGAACTAGGGAATGCCAGCAACCCTTGGCAGGACAAGAGGGAGCAGTGGAAGGCAGCCAGCCACAGCATGGACAATGGGGCACAGGGAAGGCATATGTCCCTGGCACACAAGGAAAACCAGGGGAAAGCAGGAGGGCATGAGTTGGACAAGGGAGGAGAAGGGTAGGGCAGGCATCCATGGGATGGAAATGGGGAGCATGAAAACTTAGGTGGCCCTGGGCTGGAAGAGGGAGCCAGGGAAAGTGAGGGGCCACAGGGTGGACAAAGGGAAGCAGGAAAGGGAAGTTGCCACAAGCTGGGCAAGGGGAAACAGTGGTAAGCAGGCATTCACAGGTTGGACAATGGGGAGCTGAGGAAGGCACGGGACCATGGACTACACAAGGGGAAGCAGGGAAAGGCAGGTGGCCTTGGGCTGGACAAGCAGAATATGGGAAGTTCAGGCGGCCATGGGTGGACAAAGGGAGGCAAAGGTAGGTTGGTGTCACTGGTTGGACAACTGGAAGCAGAAGAATGGAGGTGGCTATGGGCTGGACAAGAGGGAGCAGGGAAAGGCAGTCATCCACAGAGTTGAACAAAGGGCAGCACGCGAAGGCAGGCAGCCACGCACTACAGGTGGCCACTGGTTTGACATGGGGGAAGAAGTGAAAGCAGGTGGCCACGGTCTCTAGAAGGGGGAGCAGAAGAAAGCAGGCAGCACTGGGCTGGAAAAGGTGGAACAGGCAAAGGCAGAGAGCCATGGGCTGGACAAGTGGAGGCAAGGGAAAGAGGCAAGGGAAACTAGGTGGTCACAGGCTGCATAAGGGAAAGCAGGGTAAGGCAGGTGGCCCTGGCCAAGACAAGGGCAGAGCGGGAAAGGCATCCAGCCGCAGGCTGGACAAGGGTGATCAGAGAATATTGGGAGCCATGGGCTGGAAAAGAGGGAGCAGGGAATGTCAGGCACCACAGGTTGGAGAAGGGGAACAGGTAAAGGCAGGCGGCCACTAGCTGGACAAGTGGAAGCAGGGAAAGGCACGCAGCCAGGGGCAGGACAAAGGGGATCATGGAAAGTCAGGCAGCCATGGGCTTGACAAAGGGAGCAGGGGAAGGCATGGTGCCACAAACTGAACAAGCGGTAATAGGGGAATACACGTGGCGACGGGAGGGACATGGGGGAACTGGGTAAGAAAGGTAGCCTCAGGCTTCACAGCGGAGGAGCAGGGAAGACAGGCAGCCCTGGAATGGACAACGGAGGGCAGAGGAAGGCAGGAGGCCATGGGCTGAACAAGCAGGAACAAGGGAAGGTAGGGGGACATAGCGTGGACAACGCAGAGCAGGAGAAGTCCTGCCGTCCTGAGATGGATGGGGGAGCAGGAGTTTGCAGGCAGCCATGGGGTGGAAAATTGGGAGCACGGGAAAGCAGGTTACCATGGGCTGCACAAGGGGTAGCAGAGGCAGGCATGTGGCCCTGGGCAAGACAAGAGTGAGCTGGGGAAAGTAGGTGTCTGTGGGCTTGAGAAGGGAATGCAGGCAGCCATGGGCAATACAAGGGGGGCTTGGGATGGCACACAACCACGGGTGGGACAAGCGGGCGCAGGAGAAGGCAGGCGGCCCAGGACTCGACATGTGACAGCAGGGATAGACAGGAAGCCATGGGAGAGACAAGGGAATACAGGCAAAATCAAGCTGCAACTCACTGGACAAGGGGAATCAGGGGAGGGCCATCAAACCTGGGCTGGAAAGGGGGTAACAGTGGAAGGAAGGTGGCCACAGGCTGGAAAGAGAACATGGAAAGGTAGGTGGCCATGGGCTTGAAAAGTTGTTGCAGTGGCATTGTGTGGCCTTGGGCTGGACAATGGGGAGCAGGGGATGGTAAGCACAAGGGGTAGCAAGGGATGCAAGGGAAGGCAGGAGTGCACAACCTGACAAAGGATAAAAAAGAACATACTCAGCTGTACATGTGGGTACAGGGGTAGGTAGGCACCTACAGGTTGGTTAAGGGAGAGAAGGAAAAGCAGTTGTTCATGGGCTGGACAATTGGCACAGGGGAAACAAGTCCATCATGGGCTGGACAAGGGGGAACTTGAATACGCTGGTTGCCCTGGGCTGGAAAGTGGTAGCAGGGGAAACAGGTGGCCACAGCATGGAAATGGGAAGCAGAGGTAGGCAAGTACCATTGGCTGGACAACTGGAATCAGGGGAAACCACGCAGTCATGGGATGACAAGGTGGAGCAGAAGAAGGCAGGTGGCCACAGGCTACACAAGGGAAATCAGGAGAAAGCAGGCAGCACTGGGTTGGTCAAGGGGAATCATGGAAGACAGAAGGCCACTGGCTGGACAAGGGATAGCAGTGAAAGGTAGGTAGTCACAGGCTGGATAATGGGGAGCTGATGAAAGCGGGAGACCACGGGCTGGACAAAGAGAATCATGGCAAGACAGGTGGCCTTGGACAGGACAAGGGGGAACAGGGGAAGTAAGGTGGCCCTGGGCTGGACCAAAAGGAGCAGGAGAAGTCAGGAGGCCATGGGTGGACAAAGGGAAGCAAGGGAAAGCAGGAGACCACAGATTGGACAATGGGGAGCAGAGAAAGGCATGGGAATGCAGGAACCCACCTGCCTGATACGGGGGAGCATGGGAAGTCTAGTGGCCACAGGCTGGACAAGGGGGATCAGGGGAAGACAGGCTTCTCTGGGTTGGACAAGAGGGAGCAGGTGAAGGCAGGTGGCCATGAGCTCTAGGTGGGGTAGCAGGGGAAAGAAAACAGCACTGGGCTGGCAATGGGGAGCAGCAGTAGGCAGGCAGCCACGGGCTGGTTAAGGGGGAGCAGGACAATCCAGGTAGCCACAGGCTACAAAAAAGGCAGCAGGGTATACAGGCAGCCCTGGAATGGACAAGGTAGAGCAGGAGAAGGAAGGAGGCCATGAGCTGGAAAAGCGGGAAAGGGGAAGGCCATGGTCCTGGATGGGCAAGGGGGAGCACAGGATGTCCAGTCGTCCTGTGCTGGACAAGGGGAAGCAGGGGTTTGCAGGTGGTCACATTGAAAAGTGGGAACAGGGGAAGGCAGGAGACCATGGGCTGGACAAGGCAGAGCAGGGGAAGGCAGATGTCCCTGGGCTACAAAAGGTGCAAGGGAAAACAGGCAGCCACTGGCAGAACAAGGCAGAGCAAGGGAAGCCTGCCAGCTGCAGGGTGGACAATGAGAAACAAGAGAAGGCAGGCAGCCACGGGCTAAACAAGGGGAAGCACGAGGAGGCAGGTGGGCTCAGCTAGACAAGGGGGTACAGTGAAAGGCATGCAGCCCTGGGCTGGATATGTGGGAGCAGTGGACGGCAGGAAGCAAGGAGCTTGTCATAGGGGAGTAGGGGAAAGCAGGCATCCATGGCCTGAAAAAGGAGATGGGGGCAGGCAGGTGGCCCTGGTGTTGACAAGTGGTAACAGAGGAAGGTAGGCAGCCCTGGGTGGGATACATTGGAGCAGGTGTATTCAGGGAGACTCAGGCTTGTAAAGGGAACAGGGGAATGCAAGCAAACAAGAGCTGGACAATGGGAGTCAGAGGAAGGCAAGCATCCGTTGCCTGACAAGGGGGAACAAGGGTAGGCAGGAGGCCACAGGGGGAATAGGGAAATCAGGTAGCCACTGATTGTACAAGGGGTATCAGAGGAAGGCAGGAAGCCCTGGACTGGACACAGGGAAACAGGGGAAGGAAGGTGGCAATGAACTTGAGAAAGGGGAATAGAGGAAAGCAGGTGGCCATGGGCTTGACAAGGGATAGCAGTTGAAGCATCCAGCCCTTGGCTGGAAAATGGGGAGCAGGGCAAGCCCAGTGGACAAGGGGTGGAAAAGGGGGAGCAGGGGAAGGCATACCACACTCAGCTGGAAACGTGGTAGCAGGGGAAGGCAGGCAGCCCTAGGCTTGAAAAGGGACAGCAGGGGAAGGCAGGCAGCCATGGGCTGGACCAGGGAGAGTAGGGGAAGGCAAGAGGCCATGGGATGAACAAGGGGACCCAGGGGAAAACAGGTGGCCATGGGTAGGACAAGGGTGAGCTGGGGAAGATAGGCTGCCCTGGGCTGGACATGTGGGTGGAGGCGTTGGCAGGCACCCATGGGATGGTCAAGGGGAAGCAGGTAAAAGGAGGAGGCCATGGGCTGGAGAAGTGGTTGCAGAGGAAGGCAGGCAGCCACGAGAAGGACAATGGTGAGCAGGGAAAGCCAGGTGGCCCTGGACTGGACAAGAGGAAGCAGGGGAAGGCAGGCAGCCATCGGCTTCACACGGACAGATGAGGAAGGCTAGCAGACATAAGCTGGACCTGCATTATCATTCAGCTCCAGTTTCAAGTGTATAGCGGCATGATCAGTCAAAGCCCTGGCTTTCCTGTGAGGCTCCATGACAGAGACTGGTGGGCCACCATGGATGCGCATTTCCTCCCAATCCTTCCAAAACCCATCATCTAATTGCAACTACCATTGAAAATGAAATAAGTAACTTTAGTGTCCTTGAACATTTAGACTATATTTTAAGTTATATGTCGTTATACTTATAACGACTGGCTGGAGTTAATGTCGGCTTTATACTGTCACTGTACTTTAGGCAGCAACAGGAAGTGTAGGTATGTGTACTGCAAGAGGTACTGTGTTGAGGTCATGATCACATACCCTTCCTCTTTGTGTGCTTGAGGGACATGAGTCAGTGGAGAGATAGTGCCTAGTGTACATGTAGGAATGTAAGGCATTCATTCTTTGAAGCAGATACACTCAGATATGGAGGGGACAGATCCCAAGATTGGGTAAGGCCTCACATCATGTTCTGGGAATGCTTTGATCTTCGTATGTAGAATCTCCTGCCCTTCTTCCTTGTCTATCTCTTCATCTCTCCCTGAGGTTCCCCATCTTTCCTTTTGGTGCTCTAGGTGGAATCTGTCCATTTTCTTGTTATCATCTGTTTGAGAAGTTCACAAGAGTGGTACAGATCAGTGGGATGTGTGCTCTGAGGAGTGGGATGTCTTCCTTCCTTTCCTGGATTTTCACCACACATTCCTTGGGGAAGTGTTGGGAGGGGGGCTGTGGGCGGGTACCTGTGAGTCCAGAATTGTGCCAGGAAGGAGAGGCACAGGTGCCTTGAAGTGAGGGTAGCCGCAAGAAATCTTGACCAAAGCAGAAGCTGCAGGAAGGGGTTTCTAACCTGGACTGGGTCTCTCTTTCTCCTGCTCATTTGCATCTATCTACCCATCATAGAATCAGCAGGAGACCACCTGTGTTTTTGTGTGTGAGCTGGGTAATTTGGTGTGACCGGTGTGGGTGTGGGTGTGGGCAGGGAGGGTCGTCTGTTTGTGTGTTTCCTTTATGAATAGAGTGAGAGGGAGAACTCTTGAAGTCAAGGTATTCCATGCAAGGCCTGGCAAAATGGGAGTTGCCGGTCAGCCCGTGGACCAGAAACACAGGAGACTCAGTCATGTGCAGTAGCTCAGACTTGGGCCTTCGAAGAAACAGGCAGGGAGAGGAGTTTGGCTCTGGTCATTCCAGCAAGCCACTCCTTGGCAATGTCGACAAAGCCCCGGAACTTTTACGAGGTGTATGTGCTCACCACCGTCACTTGCCAGTGTCATTTCATCTCCTACTTTATTTTGTTTTGTTTTGTTTTTCCTCAACTCCCCTGTATTAAGTCCATCTGGGGCAGTGGAGACAGTCAGTCACAAGTTGGCAGTGTTGTCATGTCCATGCTCCAGGATCTTCTGAATGCATGCCGATGCACTTCAAGTCTCACCCCCTTTCCCGTCTCTGTGTCAGGTCACCTATTCAAAACAATATTCTCATTTGAGGATCTGTTTTGGAGCCTCCACTGCACACTTCATTCTGTGTGTGTGTGTGCTCTCACACAAACACACATTGGCACGTGGGTTTCTGTCTGATTGTGTCAGGTAGCACCCCCAACTTGATGTGGGTTCATGAGTTTCTCATTCAGTAGAGGGCAAAAATGAACTGCAGTGGAAGACCCAGGAATATGGTTCTACTGAAATATTGGGTGTGAGTTTTAGTACAGTGGACTCTGGGCCAGGATTGGGATGATGAAAATCTCCATCTGGGGACCTTGTGAACCACATGGGTGCATGTCAGTGTTCAGGCAGCGGGGAGGTGTTCCATGCACTTCAGCCAGTGCAGCCTGGGGGGCTCTCACCCTTGACTTTCCCCAGGCCCTGAAAGCTGTCTCCATATGGAAACATGAGGGGAGGAGGAAATGTTTGAAATGACCTGGCCTCCCTGTCCAGGCCCTGAGGATTTTCCTCTCTGGCCCTGGGCAAGCTTCTCTTTCAGGTGTGCGGTCTGAGGGCTCCCCTCTGGAGGATGGAATCTTTGAACACATCCCTAATCCCCCCAATCCCTATTTGGACCTGGTATCTGGTGCTGATCTTCTGGGAGCCCGGGTACACACACCCCACTCCACCCCTCCCCTTGCCTTCCAGCCACAGTCTGTCCTCTGGCTCTGACATCCACAATGAAGCAAGCCCTGGCTTGTGTGTGCTTGTGTGTGTGTGTGTGTGTTTCAGATGTACAAAATAATGTAACAGATATACATTCCACCCTGCAAAATGGTAAACCCCTTCCCCATCTACTGCCCCTATGATATCATATGTATCTATTACAATTCAATGGACTTATTCCCCATGCTGTACTCCATATCAGGTGACTACATATATGTGTGTGCATATGTATATATATATATATATATATATATATATATATATATATATATATATATATGATATATTTATTTTATATATATTTTATAGTTGACATACATTATCATTCAGCACCAGCTTCAGGTATACAGTGCAGTGGTCAGGCAAAGCCCTGGCTTTTCATGTGAGGCTCCATGACACTGAGACTGGTGGGCTGCCACAGATGCACCTTTCCCCCATGCACTTACAGAACTCCTCACCTAAATTGCAACTACCACACAAAATGAAATCAGTAACTGTAGTGTCCTTGAACATTTACCCTATATTGTAAGTCCTTGCAGTAAATATAAGTCCTACACTGTCACTGTACCTTATAGCAACAGAACGTATAGGCATGTCTACTGCAGGTGGGAGTGTAACGGGGTCATGATCATATTCCCTCACACTTGGTGTGCTCCAGCTACAGGATTCAGTAGAGACACAGTGCTTAGTACCAGTATAGGTCTGTAAGACGTTTACTCGTCAAGACAAATACACTCCAAGATGTGGAGGAAAGGCCTCCCAAGACAGGGAACGGCCTTGCCTCAGTTGTGGGAAGGCTTTGACCTCTGTGGGTAATCACATCCCCTTCAACCTTGTCTTTATCTCTCCATTTCCTGCTGTGGTGCCCCATTCTCTTTTTGGTGTTAGGTGGCATCTGTCCACATTCTTGTTATGATCTGTTTGAAAAGATTCCTAGGATGGTCTGGATCAGCACAAGCATGTGTGATCCAAGGTGTGGGATGCCTTGCTTCCTTCCCTGGCCTTTTGCAACACATCCCTTGGCCAGTGGGTGTCAGTGGGAGAGGGACAGGGAGAGGGGATGCACATGTCATGACAGTATTGTGCCAGGAAAGTGAGACACAGGTGTCTGAATTGAGGGAAGCCACAAGGGGTCTTGACCCAAACGGGAGCAACAGCAAGGGGCTTTCTAACTGGGGCTCAGTCTCTCCTTCTCCCACTCATTTGCATCTACCTACCCACCACCATAGCAGTAGGAGACTAGCTGGGTTTTTGTCTGTGAGCTGGGTATTTCAGGGTAATGATGCTGGTGTGGGTGGGGAGGGTCATCTGTTCTCCTATTTGCATTCTGGATTGTGTGAGAGATCTCTTGAAGCTAAGATATTCTGTGCGAGGGCTGGCAGGATGGGAGGCCACCAGTCAGCCTGTGGACCGGAAATCAGGAGACTGAGTCGTGTGGCTTAGCTCAGACTTGGGCCTTTGAGAAACCAGGCAGGGAGAGAATTTTGTCTCGGGTCATCACAGCGAGCCTCTCCTCGACAGTGACAACAGAAGACACTGGAGCTCCTACGAGGAAGATGGGTACACCAGGGTCACTTACTTGTGATGTTTCATTTACTATTTTTTTTTCTTTAGTTTTGTTTTTTCCTCAATGTCGCATCCTACACGACTGAGCAGGTGGGAGTGGAGAAGGGATGGCGAAGAGTTAAGAAAGAAAGAGACAAGATATAAGAGAGAATAATACAGCTAGGCCAGGGGACTTCAGCCTCATGGATTGGAGCTCCGAATTGGGCCTTGACTGTTTCTTTTATTATCTTACAATTAGGAAGGGATCAGTATAGTATCTGCGGTCTGTGAGTCTCACACCCAAGAATTAACTTCCAGGCCTAATTTCCCATGCCTGCAAACTGCCATTACGGGAGGCCCCATGAGGTTATTGTCATGCACCTCTTAAGAGACAGAAGCTTCCTCTGCCAAGGCTTACTGATAAGAATGCAGGGAGGACAGGTATTATCATATCAATAGGTCATTTCACAGGCAGGCTGCCAGAACCTGAAGCACGGGATTTACACCCCATTTCTCCTCTCCCTGATTTCTCCTATGGTGCTCACTAGCACACATGGGTACCCACTGGCACCCATGGGCCCCCACTGGCACCCGCAACCACATCTGACTTGGGTTGTCCCTCTCGTGGGATCTTACCTGTCACTGACTGACTGCCCATCCTATGGTGCCAAGTGGGGATATATACAGTAAAGATAATATTGAAGTTATGATCTGTCATCACAGAGAGGTGCATGGAGACAGACAGGGAGGCTATAATGTGACACCTCAACTTCTTTGCACAGATTCCATCTGATGGCAGGGATATCAGTCAGTCACAAGAGGCAGTGTTGCCATGCCCCCGCTGCACACTCTGTGTGTGTGACTGTGCTTACACAGGTAGGAGGCGTGGGCATGTTTGTGTCTGATTGTGTCGGGTAGTACCCCAACTTGATGTGTGTTCATGAATTCCCTGCTCAGTGGAGGGCAGAAATGGAAGACCCAGGAACTCTTTTGCAAGATGGGGCAGGAGCTTTAGTTCCATGGACTCTGGGCCAGCATCGGGAAGATGAAAGCCTCCATCAGGGAATTCTGTGAGGCAGATGACACGGGTGGGTGTCTCTGTTCAGGCAGGGGAGGTGTTCCCTGCACTTCAGCCTGGACCACCAGCAGGTCTCACCCTTGATTTCTTCGGGGTCCTGAAAGCTGATTCCACATGGAAGCTGAGGAGAGGAGGAAATGTTTGGAATGACCGGCCTCCCTGTCCTGGCCCTGAGGTTTTATCCTCTCAGGCCACGGGCAGGGGTCTCTTTCAGGTGCATTGTCTCAGGCCTTCCATCAAGAGGATGGAACCCTTAAACAGGCACCTCCTGCCCACAACTCAGACAGGATACCCAGTGCAGATCAACAGGGAGCCCGTACCCGCAATCCCCAACCCACACCACCTCTTCCTTTCTAGGCACAGACTGTCCTCTGGCTCTGAGATCCATAATGCAACAAGCCTCTGGCTGTGTGTGTGTGTGTGTGTGTGTGTGTGTGTGTATGTTTCAGGTGTAGAAAACAGTGTAACAGACATTTCACCCCTCACAAAGTGATAACACCCCTCTCTGAATCTACTGCTCCTCTGGCATCATACATATCTATTACAATTCCATGGACAGTACTCCCCATGCTGTACTCCATATCCCATGACTATAAAATACTATGATCATCGGAAAAGTCATGATGCGCATTTGCCATGAAAAACATAGAAAAATACGTCATGACTTTTCTGACAACCCAATATATATTGGTAGTTGACATATTATCATTCAGCTCCAGATTCAGGTGAACAGTGCAGTGTCAGGCAAAGCCCTGGCTTTTCCTGTGAGGCTCCATGACACTGAGACAGGTGGGCCACCACGGATGGACCTTTCCTTCCCACTAAAGTGAGGGTAGCTGCAAGAGGCTTTGGCCCAGGAAGGAGCTGCAGCAAAAGGCTTTCTAACCAGGGCTGAGTCTCTCTTTCTCCTGCTCATGTGCATCTACCTACCCACCACTGTATCAATAGGAGACCAGTTGGGCTTTTGTGTGTGAGCTGGGTATTTCAAGGTGACATTGTGGGTGTGGGTGTTGGTGTGAGTGTTGGTGTGCATGGGGAGGTTGCCTGTTCCTGTGTTTGCATTCTGGATAGAGCTAGAGAACACTTGAGGCCAAGGTTGTCTGTGTGAGGCATGGCAGAAAGGGAGGTTGCTGGTCAGCCCATGGACCAGAAACTCAGGAGACTGGGTCTCGGTCCATAGCTCAGACTTGGGCCTTTGAAGAAACAGGCATGGAGAGGAGTTTGGCTCCAGTCATTCCAGGGAGCTTCTCCCAGCAGCAATGAGAGAAGGTTCCTAAAGGAACCAAGTTGCAGGAGCCAGCCGGCCCAGTGGCTCTAGGTAGGAAGCTGGTGACCAGGTTCAAGTGGTCCGTCCACAACCTGGCCACACCACCACCTCCACGTCCATGACACCCTGTGCTCTCTCCTCAGCCAGAGAGGAATACCGGAAGGCAGTCTCAGAGCAATTCTCCTGTCAGTCATGAATATCTCGCCACCTCAACCATTCAGCTCAAGAGGCCAACTGGTCCATACCCCAGTCTCATTTTGCAGTGGAGCAGGGTCCCAGTTCACCACTTAGAATGAACACACTAGCCTTCTGGTTGCAAATCTGTCAGGTCCTGCTGGGCGTTGGGTTGGCTGGGTGGGGAGTGATAGGGACAGAGGTGGGATGGGTGTGGGGGCTGACAGAGGAGAGATGGAGGGGCTGGGGGTTGGGATTGGGAATGAAAAGGTTGGGGGAGGCCAGGTCAATGGCTCATTCAGTGGCTTCATTCAAATGCAGAGAGCTCTCCCATCAGGTCTAGTCTATGCCTTTCACCTGCCTCAGCTTTTTTTTTCCCCATCAAAAGGTTCTACTCACTCCTGCTTGCTTTTCTTTGTTTCCCTTACTGTTGGTCCCAAGCACACCATAAGGAACCTGCATGTTGACCTCCATCTCAGTGTCTGGATCCAGTCTAGGACTGCCAAGCCATAGCCAGGATGTATCTGGACAGCAGACAACAGAGACAAGTAGTAAATGGTGCAAGTGGGGAGGCAGAGGCCTCTCAGATACTGAGTTCAAGGTGTAGAGTGCTAAAGGACTGGAATCAGAAAGTGTTGTTCTGGAGGGGCTGCTAGTCCAATGAGCCCCAAAGCAGAACCAGCTAAGTTCTGTGCCAGAGAAGTGTGATAGGCAGAGCAGAGCAGCCCCATGTGTGCTCAGTTAGCACCAGCACCAACCAGGGATGACTTCAAATATAACTACTCAAGCCTCAGCCCAGACTTACTGAATCAGAAATTTCAGGTGTTTATCAAGGCATCCAGGTGATATCAAGCATGCTAAGGTTTCAGTAGAGGATTTCAGAGGAAGGAAAAGGAGAATGGAGAGTTGGGAAGGAAAGGGGAGGATATAAAACAAGTTGCTGTCCTGATATCCTTAAGAAAGAGACACAGGAGTCACAGCTCCTGTCCAGGGACTCTTCCCACACAGCTAGCTAGCCCCTTCTTCTAACTTCTTTCTCCACTCCTGTAAGCCTAGGGGAGGTAACAGTTCCTGGTCCCCCACTGGACGCAGTTAATAGTCACACTGGTGGGGGTTCGGTGGCTGCACCCTTCCTTGTGGTCTCCGGGAAAGGATTTTCCCTGCCATAGTCAATAGTCCCTTTATTAAATCCACTTGAATGTATTTGGTGTGTTGGAACCATCTGTTTCCCATTGGCACCCTGACTGTACACATACATTGTGTCAAGTCCAAATTCTGCAGAGCAGAGAAGGTTTTCTCTTTAGTTGTGGATCCTGAATCTCAGGAAGGGCAACCCCTATCTCAAGGTCACACAGGCTGTAAATTGGCTATAAGGAGGAACCAATCACTTTCTGGTTGCAAGCCTGTCATCCTGTGCAGGCTCTGTGGTAAAAGTAGGAGTATATCAGCAAGTGAGGACCCCTCCCCACCTCTGCTTGCTACAAGCTGTGGGCTAGAATGCTTCACTAAAAGTTAAGAACAGGCTGACAGCCTGAGGCCAGGAGACAAAATTCAAAAGTCTTTGAAGATGAGAGCCTCCCCCCAGGAGGTTCCTAAGAGTACTGCAGAAGGCTACATTGTCTAGATGCAGAACAAAGGCTGCTGCTTACTCCTGCAGGGGGGCACCCACCCTGGGACAGGCCAGACCTGTGGACAAAGGAAGAGGGCCAGGCAGCTGAAGAGGGCCTCCAAAATTCAACTCAACCACATTATCCCTCTCAGCCTCCCCCACATGGGCTTGCACTGGGTCCACTTTGGAGGCCAACAGATTTGGGAGACTTCGGGGTGGTCTGGGGATGGCGGAAGAGGCAATGTGGCATTCTTTCTCCTTGAAACGTGTGGGTTTTTTAAGCTTTGGCCCAGGAAACACAGCCTATTAGGTAGCAAAGGTGGTGGCTGGCTGTGGCTGGTGCAATTTGGAGACACATGCACCTGCATTTACAACCCAACTCGGCCACTCACATTTTGCGTGAGTTCGGCCAAGTAGCACACCTGCTGGTTCCTCAGTTTCCTCTTCTGTAAAGTGGAAACTATCACCATGCAGGGCTGTGATGAGGATTAAATGTGCTGTTAATTGTGAAAGGGCAGAGCAGGCTAGCACATAGAGAGTTTTATGATGCTAAAAGCTACTTCTCATCCCTTTTGAACACTCACTATATTCCAGGTACTGTTTTTTTGTTTTTTTGTGGTTTTTTTTGAGAGCAGTGTCACTGGCCCTCATATGTGGGACCGAACCGGGACTGCTGACTTCACAAGCCAGCACTTAACCACCACGCCACTCGGCCGACCCCCAGGTACTGTTTTGATGTACAATTTAATGTGGTAAGTTCCCCAAATTTTCCAATTTTACAGATGGGGAAATTGAGGCATGGAGAAATTGGATGACTCATGCAGGGTTATACAAGAGGAGGCAGGATTGAGACCCAGGGCCTCTGTGCGACCAAAGACTCTCTCCCAGCAGAATCTGAAGGCCATTTTGAACAAAATGCTTGTGTTATTCTCCAGCTTAAAGTGAGAGAAAGTTTACTGAGCACCTACTATGCATGAGATGCTTTCAATACAATACTTTATTTAATCAATACAAGAGTATTATCCTCACCATTTTAAAGAGGAATAATCTGAGGCTCAGAGAGTTTATGCAGTTTGAAAGGGGCACAGCCTGGACCTGAATCCAGATCTATCTACTGGCCAAACCTAGAACTCTGTCTCCAGCCCTGCCCATGTGACTCTTCCAACCACATCCTGTGGGGCCTTCCAAAGGTGTGTGGGGGGGAACTCAAAGGTCAGACTGGACAGGAAGCATTTATCCCTCTTCAGCATCCATTCCCAGCACTCCCCCAAAAGCTTCTCACAAAACTCTAATGATGGAAAGCTCACTTGTTCTGGAGACAGCTGATTAGCTCTAGGGACAGGAGGCTGCTGAGAGGGGCTGTGAGCCCAGCACGTGGGATCACTGGTCTGAGGTCAAATCCTTGGCAGCTCACTATCTATAGGATGCTGGACCAGTTTCTCCATCTGCAAAATGGGATGGATGATAACAGCACCCCTTCCTCACAGGAGTAACCTGGGGCTTGAATGAGATCGTGAAGACAGTACCTGGCACCTAGAATCAATTTTACAAACAGTAGTGATTCTGGAGCCAACAGTGACAATTTAATATTCAGTTCACTGCCTGGCCCACAGTGGATGATCATCAGCATTATTTAGGTGAATAGGCAATCACTCAGGGGTGCTTCAGCTTTATTCAGCAAACGCAGCTTCCCATCCAACCACAAGCCAGGGCCTCACTGACCTTTGGGTCTGGTCTGGCCTGGCCCTGCCCCTCCACATCAGAACTCTGAGTGCCTGCCCACCCCACCTGTAGCCCGATCCTGCAACCCTTCAGAAGCCAGCCCCACCCTCCTGCCACCAGCAAGATGTGTCTGTGTCCATGATGTAACCCGATCTTCCTTTCCTGCCAAATCCTGTTTCTTTCCCTTCCCACACCCCATGCTCTGGTCACTCCCCTTCCAGAATTCAAGCCCAAGCTCTTGAATTGGTCTGATTTTGTAACTATTACCTCCTTGTATGATTTACGTACTGTCATTACATATCGCTGGACTGTGACACCTCCCCTTCCAGAATTCAAGCCCTAGCTCTTCCACGCATGATCTTGGGCAAACCATATCCCTTCTCTCAGCCTCAGTGTTCCCATAATTAAAATGAGTTCTGTAAGTATTTGCCTCAAAGGCATAAGATAATACTTCAAAAGCACTAAACAGAATATCAGCCACATAGTAAATACTTTATTTATTTGTTTTATGTAATGACAAACAGCCTATATTTATAAAGTGTACACTGTACTGGCACCATATTTAGGAGCAAAATGTCATGTAATCTTCATGTGAATTAGGTGAGGTGTGTAGAGTTACCCTCCCCATTTTATAGATGAGGAAACTGAGTCTCTGTGGGGTAAGTGACTTGCCCAAGAGCACAAGGCTAGCAATAGCAGGGCAGAGATTCAAACTCATGACTGTCTGCCTGAACAGAGTCGTTTATTGTTTCTTCATTCATTCATTCATTCATTCATTCATTCATTCATTCACTGGACACCTACAGATTCTTCCCACAATCCAAATGGGAACTTCACCTATATGATCTCTGTGATTCACAAAAACAGGGGCATTTGGAGCTGCCGTTATTTTTCCCATTTTTTTTCAAAGACATAGCTGGTCTGGAAGGGTCAAAGATCATCTGGACTATAAAGACTCAGGGATTTGATCATGGTCTCTTGATTCACTGTCCCAGGTTAAGGTAGTCACCACAGTAGCCAGTTGAGCAATGCACCTGCTCCCTTAGCCCACTGAAGCCAAGTGTCACAGTCAACAGGCAACTCCCAGAGCCAGGGTCCAGCAGCCCCTGCCAGCTCCACCTCTGCCCCAGCCATCAGCTTTCATCAGCTTTCAGCCACTTCTCCCAGCACACCGGCACCGCCTATCTCTTTATCTCTGTCACACATTGATTCCTGGAATAGACTCATGGTAACAAAAGAAACATCCAAGCTAAAAGGCTTATTACCAAGTGAAAGAAGCCAATCTGAAAAGGTTGCATACTGTGTGGTTCCAACTCTATGACATTCTGGAAAAGGCAAAATGATGGACACAGCAAAAATATCAGTGGTTGCCAGGGGTTAGCAGGAAGGGAGGGATAGACACAACAGAGAAGTTTTAATGACAGTGAAACAGGTCTCTATGACACCATTACGCCTTTGTGTAAACCCATAGAATGAACAACACCAAGAGTGAACCCTGATGTAAACTATGGACTTTGGGTGATAATGTTGTGTCTGTGTAGTTTCATTCCTTATAACAAATGTACCGCTCCACCAGGTTTGGATGCTGATAATGGGGGAGTCTGTGCATGCGAAGGCAGTGTGGAAAGAGGAAATCTCTATATTTTATGCTCCATTTTTACTGTGATCCTTAAACTGCTCCAAGAAATAAAGTCTATTAAAAAAAAAAAAAGTCCTTTCCTCACACTGCCACTATTGGAGGTTATCAGCAGGGATACCAATCTCTGGGAAAACCGGGAAAGGGCCTCATTAGAGATGGGCCTAACCTTTCTGCTCTTAGCCTGTCCTGAACTGCCATGGGTCTGTGTGGCTTTTACACTGAAGGGGTCTGACGCTATCTGGTACAAGGAAGGAATTGAGCCACCACTGGTGAATGGTCCAAAACTTCCTCTCCTGGTCTTGCTCTCTGAAGCACAGTTCCCGGGTACCTGGGCCTACCTTCCTTCCCACACACTACAATCATTTCTACAACATCCATGTAAGGGAGAAATTCAGTAAATCAATAGCATAGATAGACTTAGCTAGTTTAGAGTATATCTCACCACATAGCTTGCTATTAACCCACCAATAATTAAACCTCATTTGTTTGAAGTTTGATATATCCCGATATTCATAGGTTTTCTTTTTGTTTCTCCCTGCACTGATTAACTGAAGAACTCTGTTCCATTCCTCAAGGCTACCCATAACTCATTAATGAACAACATCCTAACCTGGGAAAGAGCAGTTTCTGAATCTTCAGGAGCCCAAACACTGGAATCCAATTTACAAATTCTTCCTGGTGATACTGCTGATGCATTCAAGTCCCAGGCCTCGAAGGCTGAGTCCAAGTTGAGATTTGAGAGATAACATCATCTTCAAGCAGACCACACCCCGGGAAGGATGTCAGTCCTCAAACCTGTCTGACTGACTCCCCCTTCCCTACATAAGGAAAAGCTCACCTGAAGTTAGATGTAGCTGTCTATCAGGCTCTGCCCTAGCAACATCCCACCCCCACTGCTGTGTCTCTCCCTTCTCCCTGCAGCATCTGTCCACTCTCAGACTCTAGATTCAGCCTCAGCATCTCCCTGACCTTTCTACAGGTGTGTCTCTCTTTACTACCTGAGGCAGCCGTCATCTTTGGACACTGCCATGGGCATTCTCTCTCGGTCTTAACTGTAATAAAAACTTTGTAGAGTCTTGTGTGAATGCTTTCATCTTTTTCAAATGACAAGGGGTTAATTCCACATCATGACAATCCTCACACACATAGGTAATGAAAGCAAAGCAGGAACAGTGTCCTTCCACAGCCAAACTCCCGAGATTGGAGTTAGCAGGGAGAAGAAGAGACATCAGTGATAAAGCATTGGTATGTGAGTCTTCAGTGTTACACAAATCTCCCCTCCTCATCCTTCTTCTTTACCTACCAGAAATGTGGCAGTTTGGCTGGCAGGAGACAGAAATGCTTCTCCCTTGATTGATGCCAGTCTGGGCCCCCAGTGAATGGTTTCCTAGCATGCTATCCATAGGTGCTAGGCATCATTCCCTAACAGTTTGAGGACAGACTGATCTGCCTCCACCTGGAAGGAGGGGTGATCTGGGACTGAAAATGGGTTTCCATAAAAGGGCCTTCTGTCATCACTCTGCACAGACTTCTCACACACCCCTTGTCAAGGAGGTCCCCCAGTGCCTGATTCTGGAGCATTGACCTCAGCTCATCTCGGCAAAAGGTCCTTCTGGACAATCCTCACACACACAGTCAATGCTGGAGATGATGGGGCCATGAAGACAATCCCCTAGCCACCCCCCTCCACCTCCAGCCCACATCCTGGAGACAGGCCAGCTTCCCCTTGAGTGCACTGCACACGACATGTGGCAGCTCCCCTGGCAGCTTGCCCCACTTCAACAGACCTTCGGAACTCATGGATCCAGAAGGCACACACACGTTCTCCAGCTAGCCTAGATTCTCTGGAATATTGCCAAGGCTTGGGGGGTGTAGGCAGCTTCAGGAGAGGAAAAAATAGGATCCCCAGATGGTTCCGCCAAACTCACACAGAGTAAACCGGGAAAAAGACTAACGACCTCTACCCACCCCCTGGAAGAAGAGTAGTTGAAAATGATGTCTAAGGGCTGGTTAGAATCATGGTTCCCCTTCTTTCCAACAGTGTGACCTTGGGCAAGTCACTTCACTTATCCTGTGCTTCCATCTACTCACCTGTAAAATGGGATAATAACGAAGACCTACCCCTCTGTTTTTTTTCCTTTAAGATTGAATATGCTAATGGTGTAAAACACTTAGCACAATGCCTTGAACATGAATTTTCTGAAATTCTCTAATCCTGTCTTGTCCAGTACAGTATCATTTTCCTCATATGCCTCTTGAGCACTTGAGGACATGGCTAGTGCAGTTGGGGGACTTTGTTTTTCATTGATTAATTGCAATTATTTTAATTGTAGTCACGTGTGACTAGTGGCTCACATTGGAGAGTGCTGGGTGGAATAGAGTAGGTTTGCAATAAATGATATTTATGATGATTATTAGATGTTCTGGTTATTATTATGGGGGTTCCCTGGGTTAGAACCTAGGAGGCATCATTTCACTTCTGAGCACAGGGCTATCTATTGTTTGCTCTGCATATCCCAGAATGTTGCATGGTGGTTCTGACCCACATATGGGTGTTTGGTTTGTGGACCACTTAAAGTTATTGATGATAGCTGAGGATACTCTCCATCTAGCAATTACAAAGTGTTTATACAATTGCAGGGCTTTGTATACCCTCAGAGTCAAAATCTCTGATCCAGCAGACACCTGGCCTCACCTGGGATCCCAGGAAGCACCTGGGATCACAGTCAGATGCAGAGCACAAAAGTGGGTACTTCCGGTGATACAGGCTGAGCTCCAAAGGCAGGCATTCTCATTCCTGTGAGTTGGATGTCTGTGGCTTGTCTGCCTGGCTTCCATCTCCCTGTCTGGTTCTTTCACCTTTCCTCTCCTCTGGTCCCCACCCTTGCTATCGTAGAACTGATTCAAGATTTCTCCAAGCTGGACCAATCAGAGCATTCCATTTCAAGGTGACTGGTGTGAAAGAAGGACGTGACTCCAGCTGGTCCAATGAGGACTAATCCTAAGGCTTTTGCTAGTACCATGGGGGATGGGAAGCTCTCTTTGTGTGGTGATGCCAAGCTGGCAAACTCTGCCCTATGTGATGCTGGGCAACACTCTACCTCTCCACAGAGAGAGTCGGAACTTAAAGCCAACACAAAGAAAGGCAGCACAGAGAGAAGGAGAGAGATGGGGTCTTAATGACATCATGGGAACCACTGCATTCAGCTATACCTGAAGCTGGGCTCACTCCAAACTTCCCAAGCACTTGAGCCAGCAAATCCATTTTTCAGTCTGTCTTTTCCTTTTCACCTTATGTTGGTGTTTTTAACTACTTTGATGAACAAGTTATTATCCAACTTGAAATCGGTGGAGTTCACTAAAATAATTTGTTCTGCTGCTGCTCGGCTGTGTGACCTTGGCCCAGTTTCTTAACCTCTCTGAGTGTCTTTCCTCATCTGTAAAGCAGAGTTGCTCTATGTACCTACTCGATAGGAAGTCTGCTTTGTGGAGATAAAGCAGAGCACTTAGAGCAGTATTGGATAAATGGTAGTTGCTCTCATTCTTACCTACTGATTCAACATAATTTCCTACATAATTATAATGAAGAAGAATTCATTCAGTGCCCAAGTATCTCCAAATCTCTTGAACACTTCGCACTTCAGTTATCTGATTTGAAACCGGGCCTTACTGTAAAAGGACCTGTTATGTCCTTGATAAATACCCATGATCTGATTTTCTCCAAGATTGTGCACATCAAAGGCACAAAAAATGGATTCATGTCCCATTTTCTGGTACTACCAAAAGAAAGAAAAACACACTGTCTCCCATTGGAGTTCAGCACCCTTAGCCACCTTCCCCAGGGTTTCCTAGTGACTCAGTGGCAGGGTCAGCAGGCACATGAGGGTTTGTGACCTCCTGAGCATGAGGGATTACCACCATTGGGTCAAGAAGCAGCCAGACCCAGCAGGAAGATCCAGCCTCCTAGCCAGGGTGGCCATGTAGACAGTCAAGACTCAGCCCTCTGGACTCCCACTCAAGGGATTGTCCCTCTGGACCCCATAAATTCCCATGCCTTATCCATAGAACTGCTCCTTCAGCTGTGCCACCCACAGCAGAGGGTTGACCCAGGGATAGAGAGATGCCATGCTGAGAGCACCTACAATTTCAGACGGGACCAGAAACGACAGTGACATGTCCTTCTGAGACTGAATCTATCACGCTCCTAATTGGGGGAGTCAAGCACATGCCCGGTCTGTCTGTAAACACTGCTGAATGCCTGCCCAGCAGGGATGGCATAACAGCACTGCTGTGTACTAGATGGATGATGCCCTCACTGTTAGCTCCATGAGGATACTGAAGCCAGAGAAGGTCATACAGCTACTAAACGGCAGGGTTGCAAGTTGAATTCAGGATGGTCCCTTCATCTATGCCCCAAATCCTCTGTCAGTCTACTGGCTGATTGACGCAGGCAGCAAGAGCCTGGGACTCATTTGGCATCCAGTTTCATTGTCATCACCCTACCGTGACCCTTTCAAACCCCCAAGGGCCCTGACTTCATCCCTAGCTCAGCATGTCTGTGTACCCACATTTCCTCTCTATCTCCCTAACTCACTCTTTCATTTGGGGTCTCTGACTCTTGCTGTGCGGTGTTCCCATATGTATGTATTAAATCTGCTTCTTTACTCATGCAAAGATGTCTGCTATCTATTTATTATTAGATTAAGCAGAAACAGCTTCAGCATAAAATAAAGTTCCTTCCCCACATAAACAAGTAATCAGATATTTCATAAAAAGTGATTTATGAGGTATATCTACATCACTGCATCATGCTATAAGATTCAACAATTTAAATAAACTAACTTTTTCTCAGGACTGAATGATTAAATCAATGAATTATGGAACAACCTACCAACTTAACTTCTGGATTTGGAACTATTAGTCAATTTCAAAAGCAGGAAGGTAGATGTTAAAATTTTCTTTGTTTCATAGTGTTGCAATCAGGTCCCTGGTTACTGGGAAAAAAGAAAAACTAACATCTCCACAATAGTACCAACTAAGTTTTGCTAATGGTTATGTGGACTCCTGTGTTTTGGGACTGCTGGAGTGCATGTGTCTTCCTCAGCCTCAGAGTATAGGCAATGTAAAGGAGTTTCTTCTCCTTAACCAGACAGGATCATAATGGTCCTGGCCCACTGCTTAGAACATAAAGAAGTCCAGGAATTTCTTTGAATGTCTGTAACAACCAAGAACAAAAACAAGAAATTAAGGAACAGTGTGACCAGATGATGAGACCAAAAACAAAGCCAGACCTTTTGGGCTCAGTTATAAAAGACGCAGGGCTAAAGCCACCTCAGGACATCCCAAAAGCCACAGGAGAGGAAATGACAAATAAAGGAGCCTGCTTTGGGGATTTAGAAGCCCAGAATAATAGAACATGAATGTTCTAATATGCCAAAGCAGTTATGCCCCCTGTACAGTACAGGGCACTGGAAGAGAGATTGTGCCCTGCTCTTAATGGAGCAAAGAACAAATTCCCTCACTCCCACCAATAGCTGTGATCGCTATTGGGCCTAACAAACCCTCCCAGTGGTCCGAAGCTGTTCTCATCACAGGAGTGAAACTCAGGGTGACCCTGACATAGCAGGAAAGCCTGTTCAATTATAGAAGCCATTTATACTGTCTCAACTGTTCACCATGGACCTTTTTACCTCTAAAACTCCTTGGGAGCTGGCTGAGTGGTGCGGTGGTTAAGCACTGGCTTGGGAAGCCAGCAGCCCCAGGTCGGGTCCCACATATGAGGGCCAGTGACACTTCCCTCAAAAAAATAAAAAATAGGGCCAGCCGAGTGGCACGGTGGTTAAGCGCTGGCTTGGGAAGCCAGCGGCCCTGGTTCGGATCCCACATATGAGGGCCAGTGACACTGCCCTTAAATAAATAAATAAATAAATAAATAAATAAATAAATAAATAAATAAATATAAACTCCTTGGTTTTTCGGGCCAGCCAAGTGGCATGGTGGTTAAGCACTAGCTTCAGAGGCCAGCAGCCCTGGTGCGGGTCCTGCATATGAGGGCCAGTAACACTGCCCTCAAAAAAAAAAAAAAAGCTGCTTGGTTTTAAAGATAAAAAGAGTCCTGTATTTGGGCTCATTTTACTCAGCCTGTTCCTTACCAGTGGTCTATATATCCCTTGGGGAAAATGTAAAACAATCAAAATCAAACTTAAAAGGACGCTAAAAAATGTTATCAAAACTATCTGTCCAGTCTAACCTCACTGTTGTCTTCCATGTTGTTAGCTTGGGAAAGTTTCAACAGTCACTTAAGAAATCTAGGAAACCAGAGACTTCTGGTAAAATGGCACAATAGACAGATGCTGTGCAAACTGCCTCCCAGGATCACACCAAAATTACAAGCAAATTAGAGACACAGGCAAGATGGCGGCTGTGAGGAGGGCTCCATGAAATCTTCCCTGGAAATATCCACAAATTGAACTTCTAATACGCTTCAAAGAGACATCTACTCATCACACAGAGCAACTAAGAATTCCACACAAGGATTGCTGGAAGGCGATCAGGCCTGGCGAGTAGGGGAAGAAGGCGGCTAGACGCGTGAGGTGCAGCCTGCACCCACGGCTGCAGAGGCACAGTGAGTGTTCCCCCGCCTCGCACCCTGCAGCCCACCGCCCACCTAGAGTTCAGCAAGAGCACATTGGTTTGCAGTCTGAGGCAGAAGCCTCAGGCTGGGCAAGTGCGGGAGGAGACAGAGGAGACAACTGTGCAGAGGTACGAGCTGCATCCACGGCTCACCGGGTCCCCAGGAAGCAGGGTGCAGAGCCCCGCAGCGACAGGGCAAGATCAATCCCTGCACCCTCCCAGTTCAGGGATCAGTCTCTGTGCCCACCGGGTCCCGCGGAGCGCAGAAGCCTGAAACCCGGAAGCAGGGGAAAAAAGAATACTCGGGCGCGGAGACACAGTGCGCCGGCCAGAGACGCAGGTCCCTGAGAGATGGAGCGGGGATCTGAGCCTCGTGGCAGGGGGCGCGCAGTCCCTTAAACCCCGGCAGTCTCTTCAGGAGAGCAGCAGGAGCACCGCGCGGGTGCACGCCGGCTCTGAGTCAGACGCCTTAAACCCAGGAGGAGGGGAAACAAGAAGACTCGCTCGGACACGCAGTGCACCAGGAGGAGACGCAGGTCCCCGAGAGACGGAGCCAGGATCTTAGCCACACCGTATGGTGCACGCAATTCCCTAAATCCCGGCAGACCCTTTGGGAGAGCAGCAGGAACTCCACTGGAGCATAAGAGGCAAAGGCCTTAGCTTAAAACAGTGTTGGAACTGTGGCTTTGTTTATTTTTATGTTTGTTTTTTTTTCCTTTTTTTACTCTTGAACAGAAAGCAAAAAAAACCAATAACCCACCCACTCCCACAAACTTTGGCCCCCACCAAGACAGAGTCTTAAACTGACTCTTGAATGCAGCAATAGGGGCAGACTACGAAAGTATTCCTACCTGCAGGGTATTGAGAATTTCCACCCCAGTAAAGGCTGCAGAGTGAGACTACCTACCCCCGCTCCCACGTTTATGCAAGGCTTGGGAGGCAGGGCAGGTTCACCTGCTGAGGCACTAATTAACAGATTCTTAGCAGCAGGCTTTTGGTAGTGAGGAATTCTTTAATTCTCCACAGCTGTCAACCCAAAGGGTGCACAGAGACTCATTGAGCCTTTGGGGGTGCAGCCTGCCTTGGGACAGGCAAAAGCAAAAAGGCAGTGACTTTGTAAAAACCACCAATCACACGTCACAACCACACTCAAGTACAGCAAACCTGCAGTGCCAGGATCACGCTAGGCGTCAGGTGGCCTACCGTTCCCACAAGACGCACAGGAATTTTTGTACAGCAGAGGACAAACTGAAGAGAGCTTGGTGGACTTTAGCCAAGACCGGCACGGGTATTTTTGGTTTGTTTGGCTTTATTCTGTTTTATTTTCCCTTTATTGGCTGCTTATCTTGGTTGTTTTGGGTTTTTATTTCTATTTCATTCTTATCATTTTGTAGTTTTTAATATAGGCATATATATAGATGTATATAGGTGAATATATGTCCATATATATGGGTGTGTAGACAAATATATATATATTTTTTCTTTTTCTTTTTCTTTCTTTTATTTTTCTTTTTTTCCCACCCTCACTTTCTCTCTTATTTTATTCATTCTTCTCACTGCTATACTTTTCCTCTTTTCCTTTTTTCTGCAAATTTTATTTTTTTTTAATTTTTATTCTTACTTTTTTATTATTATTATTCTTTTGGTTTATTTTTATTTTTTAGGTATAGCTAATCGGTTTCTCATGTTTATTCTATTTTTTATTTTAGGATATTGTATTTTATTTTTTTTCCCTCTTCTGTTATTATTGTGTGTGTGTTTTTGTTTTGTTTATGTTTGTTTTCTTCATTAGTATGATTGATATTTCTGTACAAGTTGACTGTAGTTTGATGGTTGTTGTTTTTTACTTGTGCGAGCATTTGGTTTCCTTTGGTGGCTGCGGAGGTTGTTCTTGTTGATCTGTTATGCTCTAAAATCACTCTGCAGCAGTTGGTCCAAACAAACAGACACAAGAATCATCATACCTGGAGGCCAACTTTAGATAAAACCAGAGCATTTTTGGGTTTGACATACAAGAGTCACACCGAAAAGGAAGTTGCTACAGGTACTAGGGTCCATAGGGTCCAAGTTTCATCAGAGGGGTCAATCCTCTCACAGCAGCTCATAAATTGCAGACGCTGCTGATCCTCACAGCTAATCAATCTGGAAGTCAATCCCACTTACTGACAAGCCAAAAGTAATCAAAACTAAAACTTCAACAAGTGAGGATGCATGACACAAGCAACACCTCAGATACAAGCACAGGAGAATAGGGAGACCGAGTAATTCAAATATAAAGGACACACACCATATAAGTTTACCCAGAAAAGACTGAGAAACCTGGGGGATCTATCTGTTATATTGAAGCAAACACAAAGAGTAAGCCAAAATGGGGAGACAAGGAAACACAACACAAATAAAAGAACAGAAGAAACTTCCTGAATCAGTGGAAATAGAGGAACTAGAGGTAACCAACCTATCGGAGACAGAGTTCAGAACACTGATTATTAGAATGTTCAAGGAAATTAATGAAAATATAAAGAAGGATAGAGAAATCATGAAAAGCAACCAGCTAGAACTTAAGAACACAATTACTGAATTAAATAACAAACTTGATGGAATCACTAGCAGATTGGATGAAGCAGAAAATTGAATCAGTGACTTAGAAGACAAAATAGCAGAGATCACCCATGCAGAACAACAAAAAGAAAAAAGAATGAAAAACATGGAAAATAGTTTAAGAGAGCTGGGGGACAACATCAAACGCAATAACCGACGGGTCATTGGAATACCAGAAGAAGAGAGGAAGCAAGGGATTGAGAATATATTTGAAGTAATAATGTCTGAAAACTTCCCTAACTTGGCAAAGGACATTGAAATACAAGCTCAGGAAGTGCAGAGAGTT
This sequence comes from Aselliscus stoliczkanus, assembly GCA_033961575.1. Classification (NCBI taxonomy): domain Eukaryota; kingdom Metazoa; phylum Chordata; class Mammalia; order Chiroptera; family Hipposideridae; genus Aselliscus; species Aselliscus stoliczkanus. The sequence goes on along the minus strand of CM066731.1, from coordinate 73,187,653 downwards.
CCAACCAGGATGATGCCAAACAGGCCCACTCCAAGACACATTATACTGAAAATGGCAAGGGTTAAGGACAAAGACAGAATCCTTAAAGCAGCAAGGGAAAGGCAGCAAGTTACTTACAAGGGTACCCCTATAAGATTAACTGCTGACTTTTCTACAGAAACTTTGCAGGCCAGAAGGGAGTGGAAGGAGGTTTTCAAAGTGATGAAAAATAAAAGCCTACAACCGAGATTGCTGCATCCAGCAAGGTTATCATTTAAAATCGAAGGCGAGATAAGGAGCTTTGCAGAAAAGAATAAGTTAAGGGAATTCATTACCACCAAGCCAGCTTTGCAGGAAATGCTAAAAGGGCATCTTTAAGTAGAAGAGAAAAACAACCTAAGAAAGACTACGAACACAAATAACAAAATGGCAATAAATACACACCTATCAATAATCACATTAAATGTAAATGGATTAAATGCTCCAATAAAAAGACATAGGGTGGCTGAATGGATAAGAAAGCAAGACCCCAGGATATGCTGTATACAAGAGACTCACCTCAGATCCAAAGACTCATACAGGCTGATTTGCATATACCAATAATAAACTAATGGAAAGAGAAATTAAGAAAACTGTCCCATTTACAATTGCTTCAAGAACTATAAAATACCTAGGAATAAATTTAATCAAAGAAGTGAAAGATCTGTACTCAGAAAATTATAAGACACTGAAGAAAGAAGTAAAAGAAGGTACAAATAAATGGAAACACCTACCATGCTCATGGATAGAAAGAATTAATATAGTTAAAATGTCCATACTGCCTAAAGCAATATATAGATTCAATGCAATTCCTATCAAACTACCAAGGGCATTTTTCACAGAAATAGAAAATATAATCCTAAAATTTATATGGAATCATAAAAGACCCAGAATAGCCTCGGCAATCCTGAGAAATAAGAACAAACTCAGGGGGATCACGCTACCAGACATCAAAACCTACTACAAGGCTACAGTAAGCAAGACAGTTTGGTATTGGCATAAAAACAGGCACATCGATCAGTGGAACAGAACAGAGAGCCCAGAAATAAATCCAGGCATTTACGGGCAGTTAATCTATGACAAGGGAAGCAAGAATTTACACTGGAGTAAAGATAGTCTATTCAATAAATGGTGCTGGGAAAATTGGATTGACACATGCAAAAAATTGACACTGGACCACCTCCTTACGCCTTATACAAGAACAAATTCAAAATGGATTAAAGACTTAAATGTAAGACCTGAAACCATAAAAATCCTAAAAGAAAATATAGAGAGTACATTTGCAAACATTACCCAGAGCAATATTTTTACTGATACATCCCTACGGACAAGGTAAGTAAAAGAAAAAATGAACATATGGGATTATATCAGACTTAAAAGTTTTTTCACAACAAAGGAAACCATTAATAAAACAAAAAGGAAGCCTACTGAATGGGAGAATATATTTGCCAACGATATATCTGATAAGGGGTTAATATCCAAAATTTATAAAACACTCATGAAACTCAACACCAAAGAAACAAACAACCCAATTAAAAAATGGGCAGAAGATATGAAGAGACATTTCTCTAAAGAGGACATACAGATGGCCAACAGGCATATGAAAAAAAGTTCAACCTCATTGGTCATTAGGGAAATGCAAATAAAAACCACCATGAGATACCACCTCACTCCAGTCAGAATGGTAATCATCAATAAATCAGCAAACAACAAGTGCTGGCGGGGCTGTGGTGAAAAGGGGACCCTGCTGCACTGTTGGTGGGATTGCAGATTGGTGCAGCCACTATGGAAGTCAGTATGGAGGTATCTCAAAGAACTGGAAATAGAGCTACCGTTTGACCCAGCAATTGCACTCCTAGGTATTTATCCTGAAAAAACCAAGACACTTATTCAAAAAAAGTTATGCACCCCTATGTTCATAGCAGCACAATTTACAATAGGTAAGGCTTGGAAACAACCAAAATGCCCATCAGTAGATGACTGGATTAAGAAACTGTGGTATATTTATACAATGGAGTATTACTCTGCTATAAAGAAGAATGAAATCGTACCATTTACAATGATATGGATGGACCTAGAGATTATTATGTTAAGTGAAAGAAGTCAGTCAGAGAAAGACAAATACCATATGATCTCACTCATATGTGGAATCTGAAAAACTGGATGAATGAGCAAAGTAAACAGAAACTGTCTCATAGATATAGAGGAAAAATCAGGGTTGCTAATTGGGAGGGGGATGGGAATGAGGGAGAAGGGGAAGGGATTAGACAGCTAAAATAGGCAACTACAATATTGCCACTGGGATATGAAAAACAGTTTGGGGAATATAACTAATAATGTTGTAAATATTCTGTGGAATGTCAGATGGTCATAGGTCTTGTTAGGGAGACCATTTCATGGATGGAGTAGAGGTTTGATCACTGCACAGTATAACTGAAGCGGAGGTTGTATACCTACTGTAATTGAATATATATAGATAGTCACGGGATGTGGATTATACTGTGGAAGAGAGTCAGAGGAAGAGTAATAGATATATATGATATGGCAGGGGAGTGGGGTGGTGAATTGGGGGTGGGGGGTTGTCACTTTGAGGGGTAAAATGTATAACTATTGCACTGTGTTGTACACCTGAAACTAATTAAAAATAAATTTAAAAAAAATTACACGCAAATTATGCAGCATTCAACCCTGGAGGTCCCTGGAACACTGGAGGAACAGAACCACTAAACGAAGAACTTTAAGAGGAGGCCGTGTCGGATCTGGTAGGAGGGGTGGAGACAAGATAGGGCAAACCCCGTGAGGGAGGTCCCAAGTGTGGGGAGGCTTCTCCAGTTGGGGGAGAGACCCTCCAGCCAGATACCAATCTCACCAGCCCAGAGTTCCTTTGCCGGGAAGAGGAGTTCTAAGATAGCCGGCAGTAAATTAGTGAGATCTCTCTTTGCTCAGCTCGGTGAGGCTAAGAATGGCTGGAGAATCAGTGGGGCTGGCACCCGGGCTTGCTTGCCGGTGAGCACTTACTTGGTTCCTGGTGGAGGGAGTGGCTGAGTGAGCTGGACCGGGAGCCTGCGGAGACGGACTGTACTGAGCACCTTTGGTGCAAAGGCTGGAGGTTTTTGGACTGTTGTTCCCATGGTGTGGAGCCTGCACGCGAGTGGTGTGCGGACGACGCCATTTTGTCGGGCTTGGGCCCTCCAGGAGGATCAGGTCCGAGACCTCATTGGTCTTGTGGAATTGGCGCAGAAGTGCGTGTGTGCACGTGTGCATGCGGCCTTGGATCCCCACCCTCCAGGCGGCTTCTGCTGCATTGCCAGGATACAACTGGTGGGTGTGCTCCGACTCCAACAGGCTGCTCACTGAGACGTGGGAGTGCTCAAGCCGCCTCGGTCCCCGCTCTCCGCACTGCACTTGCAGAGTTGCCAGGCTGGTGATTGGTTGTCGGGCTGCTTGGCCTGAACTGCGAGTGGCTTATTGGGACAGGCTGAGACTGGGAGTTTTCCTGGGAGTGTTGGGCCATGAGCTGTGTGCCTGCGTGATCCAGCCAGGGCTCTCCTGGTGATCTATCTAATACATCAAAGCAAACCCAGAGCGACAGCCAGAATGGGGAAACAAAGAAACATGTCACAAGTAAAAGATCAGAAGAAACCTCTAGAAACAAAACTAAATGAAAACAGGGCGATCCAACCTTTCAGAGACAGAGTTTAGAAGACTGATGATAAGAATGTTTAAGGAACGTAGCAAGGACATAAAGAAGGATAGGGAAACCATAAAAAACAACCTGTTAGAGCTAAAGAATAGAATAATTGAAATGAAGAACACACTCGAAGGAATCACCAGTAGAGTAGATGAAGCAGAGGAGCGGATCAGTGATTTGGAAGATAAAATAGCAGAAATCACCCAGTTGGCACAACAAAAAGACCAAAGAATAAAAAACAATGAAAATATTTTAAGAGCCCTATGGGACAAGGTGAAACACAACATCAGACTCATAGGAATACCAGAAGGAGAAGAGAAGAAGCAAGGGGTCAAAAATGTATTTGAAAAAATAATGACTGAAAACTTCCCTACCGTGGTGAAGGAAATGAACATACATGCCCAGGAAGTGCAGAGGGTTCCAAACAAGCTGAACCCAAACAGATCCACACCAAGACACATCATATTTAAAATGGCACAGGTTCAAGACAGAGACAGAATCCTAGAGGCTGCAAGAGAAAGACAGCAGGTTACATACGAAGGAACTCCTGTTAGACTAACAGCTGACTTGTCTACAGAAACTCTGCAGGCCAGAAGGGAGTGGCAGGAGATACTCAAAGTGACACAAAATAACGGCCTACAACCAAGACTGCTCTACCCAGCTCAGCTATCACTTAAAATTGAAGGAGAAATAAATAGCTTCCCAGAAAAGAACAAGCTTAAGGAATTCATTACCACCAAGCCAGCATTGCAAGAAATGTTAAAAGGGCTTTTTTAAACAAAAGAAAGGGGTAAACAAGCTAACCCAGGAAGACCAGGAATACAAATAACAAAATGGCAATACATATGCACCTATCAATAATCATTTTAAATGTGAATGGGCTAAATGCTCCAATCAAAAGACAGAGAGTGGCTGAGTGGATAAGAAAATAGTTTCCATGTATATGCTGGTTACAGATGGAATAAGATATTTCATGCAAATGGAAATGAAAAAAAAAAGCTGGAGTATCAATACTTATTTTGGATAAAATAGACTTTAAAATGACTACAATAAAAGACAAAAAAGGGCACTATAACCCTAATAAACATCTATGCACCCAACATAGGAACTCCTAATTACATATAACAGATTTTGACAGACATAAAGACAGAGATCAACACTAACACTATCATAGTAGGAGACTTCAACACCATTGTCACCAATGGACAGACCTTTAGACAGAAAATCAACAGAGAAAGAGGGGCCTTAAATGATACTTTAGACCAGCTGGACTTCATTGATATTTTTAGAGCATTTTACCCTGAAAAAATAGAATATACATTCTTCTCAAGTACACATGGGACATTTTCCAAGGTAGACCATGTTAGGCCACAAAACAAGTCTCAGTAAATTTAAGAAGATTGAAGTCAGATCAAGCAGATATAAAGGAAAAACTGATGGTTGCTGGCTGGGAGGGAGTGGGCAAGAGGGAGAGAGGGAAGGTTTTGGACAGTGTAGGTGGGACTACAATGTTGCCGCAGGGATATGGGGGCAGTTCTGGGAATGTAATTGATAATGTTGTGAAGAGACTATTATATTGCGTGAAATAAGTCAGTCGGAGAAGGACAGGTACCATGTGATCTCACTTGTGTGTGGAGTCTGAAGAGCTGAGTGAATGATCAAAGTAAACAGACTCGTAGATGTAGAGGAAAATCTGAGGGTTGCTAGTTAGGATGGGGATGGGGATGGGGGAAGGGGAAGGGATTAAACAGCATAAATAGACAACTACAATATTGCCACAGGGATATAAAACACAGTTCAGGGAATATAATAATGTTGTAAAAATTTTGTGGCATGTCAGATAGTCACATGTCTTGTTAGGGAGACCACTTCATGGATGGAGTAGAGGCTTGATCACTGCACTGTACACCTGAAGCTGATGTTTTATAGTATTGTATGCCAACTGTAACTGAATATGTGGATGGTCACGGGATGTGGAGTATAATGTGGAGGGGATTCAGGGGAGTTGAGATAGATATGTATGATATGGTGGCGGGGAGTGGGGTGGTGAAATGGGGGAGGGGGTTGTTTCTTTGGGGTTAAAGAGTATAACTATTGGATAGTGTTGTACACCTGAAACTAATAAAAAAAAAAGAAAATAAAAAGAAAAAAAGAAATCTAGGAAACCAAGTTCTAAAGGGAAAAGTCAACACCCCAATGGTTTTAGGACTTCAGAAAGTCAGTAGCTAGGTCTATTTCCCTCAAATTAAACTTTTTTTATTTAAGTCTCCAAAGGACTGCCCCAAAAAGGAAGGCTGTCTTTCTTACAACTGTGAGCCATCAGAAGACCTAACTCCTGGAGGGTAAACAAATGTCACCTGAGGTTAAGATAAATGGCCTTCCAGTCCCATCCCTGAAGCCAGTGCTTGCCTTCCCACTAAAAACCCTTTCATTTCTGTGTGAAACAGGGGGAGAGGGAAAATTTTAGGAATTTTGGCATGGCCCAGAGTTCCCTCACAGCCATTGCAGTCGCTACTCTCCTAGTTCCTGAAACCACTAAGCTCACAAAGGGACAAGACGTCACCCCAGACCACCAAGGGCCTTTAAATGCTAATACTAGTCATTGGCTTACAGACAGTTGCCTCTTAAGCCAACACGTTTCACTGCAAATTTATGCTGCCAAAACAGATTTACAGACATACGCCTAGACAACCCAGATTGGACACTCTTTACTGATTGGAGCTCTTTTATGAAAAATGACACACAAAAGGCTGGATATGCTCTAGTTACTTTACATAATATCAAAAAGATACAAGCCTCCCATCTGGGTCCAGTCCACAACTGGGTGAGCTGATAGCACTTACCCAAACATGAGAGCTACCATAGACTATCTACTCTTCAAATATAATCAAGGATATAAGAATTTTAAAGGATTATATTGTTTCAACCTATCTGATAACTCACAGTTAATCAAAAATAAAGTTCTATAGATTCATAACATAGTTTCTAATATTAGACAAAAAAAAAGAAAAGGATTCTTTAGCCTAGATTTTTTTCCTTCCTTACATCCTGGCTTCCCAGTCTAACAGGATTTAGGAAAATATTTCTCATTTTCATTTAAGTAATTTTTACAGGGATTGCCTCATACTACTGCCTCAAATGCATCTCTGCTTACAGACCACCCACTAACTGGCTACCATGGCCTCTAGGACCACAACCTCACCTGGATTTGCTCATCTACAGGGAGCTGTTAGAACCCCTTTGGACTAGCCCTAACTGTGGATTCATACTTTGTCCCTCCTCAGCAGGAAGCAGCCAGAGCATTCTTAGCCCCTTACCCTAACAGCAGTTAGGGTTACCTCATCAAAGGGGGGAATGAGATAGGAAAATTATAGACAGTCAGGAAAATGGCCAAGGTAGAGGGAATCAAGGTGTAAACTATAACAAAGCCAGGAAAATAATTTATTAGCTAACACACAGAATTAAGTCATAGGATCTGCCAGTGACAAACTCAGGTTGAGGAGGAGATAGGCCTCTTTCCCAATCAGGCATTCCCAGGTAGAATGCATATCTCCAAGAGGTTATTTAGCATAACATAAGACTCAGTCTTTGGTAACATTCTCCTCTTAGAGCAAAGACATTGATTAAGCTGATTAAGCTCTAAGGAAATTAGACATTTGGAAGAAACACCCTCTCTGGGCTGAGCAACAAATGTGGCCCCAAAAGACGCCAGCCAGTCCCCCCACTGCAGACATACAAAAGGTATAAAAACCAAAGCTTTTGCCCTAAGTAGTGGGCAACCCAGTCAGGACCCCCTCTCGTTTTGTTGTTGTTGTTATTTTTTGAGGGCAGTGTCACTGGCCCTCATATGTGGGACCCGAACCAGGGCCACTGGCATCCCAAGCCAGCGTTTAACCACTGCGCCACTCAGCCGGCCCCTCCCTCTCATTTTGAGAGCTGTTACTTTCTACTCTAATAAACTCTCCTCTGCTACAAACTTTACCTCTCTGGTCCTGTCTCCATTCTTCGGCTTCATGAGACTATGATCCTGGCACAAGAAAAATATCCTACATCAATTTTGTGTGTGTCTATGTCTCTTGTGTTGTTTATCATGACAAGGAAATACCACAGGAATAGAAAGCCTTTGGCTTCCTTGGTTAAGCTGTAAAAGGACTTCTTTGGTTTCAGTAGCTATTAAAATCCTACTGTCAGTGACCAGAGTCAGATCCACGGAATGGGAAAAACTTCTAAAATGGAAAACTCTCATGGCAAACAGCTGTTTGATTGGAACCTAGAGAAAGACCACATTTTTTAATACTAACAGATACAAGGAAATTTAACTATTGTTAAGCTTTTGAAGGAGTTCAGCTTCTTGGGTCTTATAGATTCTAATGTCAACATTCGGTTGAAAAGGCAGAAGGGAAAATCAAGAGATGTGCAAATTTTAAAAATCTTTCTGGAGATAGAAGATTTTGACAACTGGTATGTTGAAACAGGTTTTAAAGGATTTAATAACTGATCTGAAATATGACAAAAATGGAACCTGATTTTTCGGTCTGAAAGAAATGACAAAGTCTCAGCATCTCCCTCAGTTCCTCTGCTGAGTAGTTCAGAAATGTAAACATAGCCCACAAAGCCCATAACTGCCTGAGGTTGCCTAGCTTAACAAGGGGGAAAAAAAATTGGAAAAGGGCTGCTTTTAAGAACACAGGCTTCCCTTGTCTAGTCTGGCTCCCTGTTTCCCTGCCTCCTTAAAGATGGTAAAGGACAGATAAAAACCTGAGCATAATCACCTTAGCAGTAAAGGTGAAGACTCTAAGCAGGAGTCTAACAAAAATTCAACCTTCCACGTATGTTGAGGTTTTCCTGAATTCCTTGTAAATCTCCCATTTTAACATCTAAAATCTAAGAACCCACTCCCACCCTCGTCTAAAATATCTTATTTCCCTGATAGTTCCTCACTGTCTTTGGAAATTTCATGCTTATGTGAATTCCAGGTGCCACATGTATTACAGTTCTTGGTCTGTCGGCAGCGTAGGGTACAAGTCAGAAATGGCATGAGTCCTTTTTCTCTTTTCTGAATTTAGATTAGCAGGAAAAATATTTGTAAAGCAACTTCTTGGCACCTACACACTGGTGTTTTCTTTATTTTTTCCTCCCAGAGATGTTTGTCTTTTCCTATGTCTGTGTCTCATGTGTTGTTTGTCCTGAGAAGGAATACCATGGGGGCAGAACACAGGCACAGGCTCCCATTAGCCCATCTTTCAAGCTGGCCCCACAGGCTGCAGAGTTAAGGGGTCCTCTCTCACCCAGCGCCCATGGAGACAAACTTTGCTGTGGGTCCTTGTCTGCAAACCTCATGAGGTTATTCTTTCCATCTCGTTCTGTGTCCTGTGAACATTGCCAATTGTAACCATATCCTCTCTGGTCCCCGCCATTGGCCAGGTGCACTTTCTGTGGTGGACCTGGTGGTCAGTGGGATAAGCTGGGGTTGCCAGTGTGGCTCTTGCCCAGCTATGCTAGCTCCCAGGGAGTGTGTCCTGAGAGGCCTCTGCCTATAAGGAGCATTTGTCCTCCCACCTTCCTTACTGGACAGATCCCAGTCCAGTAGCACCTGCCAGGGCCACGAATTACTGGTATCAGGGCTCGAGATACCTCACATATTGTGGGAGACCTGAGACACCCTCTCCACCCCACCATCCTGACTGCCTGGGTGATGAAGTTCTGTGCTTTCTCTCACTGTCTCTGTGACCCTTTGGCTCTGGGAGGCTGCATCCCCTGCACTCTGTGTGGAGAGGCCTTGGCTTCCTGTGCTGAGCTGTAAAAGGGTGTGTCTCACTATTTAGACCTCATTGTCCACGTCCAGAAGGTGGATCCTCAGAACAGGAAAAACTTTTAAATGTAAACTGTGTTATAGAGCTCTTGTGACAGCCAGCTGTTTTCTTGTTGAAACAACTTATGTGTTCTCTAGTTATTACTAATTCTGTTAATTTGTGATCTGTTAATTTATTTCTTAATTTGATATACATTAAGAAATAAAATCAAAGTAATCCAAATGCTTTTCAGGTTCAGATGATCAAGTGAAATATTTGACATTAAAGCCAATTTTAGCTTGGTTTGATTATACAATCGTGTCTTTGAAAATTACATTTTTCATATAAAAATTTATAAAAATTAGTTTGTTACAAACAACGTGTTAAAGTGTGTACAGAAAACAGCTTTGGTAATTATTGATTTTGAAATCTCTTAGTTTTAACTACCATAAAACAGCTACAATTAAAATAAGATATTTTGGTAAATTTTTAGCTATTATTATACTGTATATGTACATAGAAAAGATTTTCTAGCTGTCTTTGGAATTTGAAGTTTTAAAGTTTTGTTAGATAAATTAATTCAGGACACACCATTTCCAAATAGGAGAATAATGAAACACTAATTACTGAACATTGTACAGGAACTAAATATATTTGGGAGTATTAGGAAACATGTCTTCCTACACATTAAAAATTTTTTGGATGCTATGGGGAAATATATTTCTAGAAATTATTAAATATGTTCACAATCGTATCAATCTAAAGTATCCTGGTGTAACAGGTCACATTTGCTCACTTAGTTTTCGCTGCTGATGAAGATGGACATTTGGCTTGTTTGTCTCTTTGCTATTGTGAACAGTGCTGCTGTGGATTCAGGAATCAGCTTTAAACACCTGTTTTCAATTTTGGGGGTTTTATTTCTAGATGTGCATTTGTTGAACCGCATGGGATTTTTTGGGGACTGTGGAAATTTCAAAGTATTGTATGCAGAGTCCACAGTGTTGTAATTTTTCACAAGCAATGGTTAAGGGTTCTAATTTCTCTACATTGTTGCTGTCATTTGTTAGTTTTAGCTTTCTGGATTACAGCCATACTAGAGTGTGTGAAGGGGTATCACACTGTGATTTTAATTTGTGTTTCCATCGCAACTAAGGATGTTTAACATCTCAGTGTGCATGTTGACCATTTGTATGTGTAATCTGGAGAAGGTTCTATTCAAGTCCATTTTAAAATCTTAGTTGCTTGTATTTTTGTTCATGAGTTGTAGAAGTTCTTTATTTACTCTGAATAACGTTCTTTTATCACATACATAATGTGTAACTCTTTTCTTTCATTTTATGGGCTATTGTTTCACTTTCTGGATAGCTCCTTTGGATGCACATATGTTTTTAATTTTGAGGACATCCAATTTCTCTATTTATTTGTTGCCGCTTGTATGTGGCGTCATAGCAAAGAAACCATTGCTAACCCAAGGTCATGAAAATGTATCTCATGTTTTGTTTGAGTGTTTACATATTTACCTCCTATATTTAAGCTTTTCATCTATTTTGTATGTGGTGTGAGGTTAGGGTCCAATTTCATTTCACTTCATGTGGATGGCCAGATGCCCAGCAGCATTTCTTAGAAAGACCCTTCTTTCCCCAATGTCATGATGTCTGCCCTTTATAAAAAACCAATGTACTTAGATGGCAAGGAGCTGCTGTGAGCCCTGCAGTCACCCTCTGTGACTGGGCATACCCAATCTGTGGGCCTGGCCATGGCCCTGCTTCTTTCCCCGGAGCAAGGCACCACCCTGCATGGGAGCAGCAAAATTGTGGTCAAGTTCCTATTTGACATCAGCTACCGATGGGTGAATATGAGGCACCCAAACTGCTGAGCTCTTTAATGTGTCAGATTATTTCTATCTATAACCTAGGAGTAGCATAGTATTCTTTGCTCTCTAGTTAAGGGAACTAGAGCTTGGAATTTTTAAGCAATTTGCCCAAATTCACATAGCTCGTCATGGTGGAGCTTCAATTATAAAATAACTAGCAAGCATGTGGCTGATCTCAATATGATAATGCCTGGCACATGGCATAGCATCTTTTGAAATCAGGTATTCTAACAGGAAAATAAATACACCCTAACATTGTTAATCTTTCCAGAGAGAAAAGCACTCAGACCTCCCTCAAATACTGTCCTATGTCTCCGTTATTGTGTGGATGATACAATAACTTAAAATGACACAGCTACTAAATCTAAATTAGAATTTCATGGGGGAAGAAAGTAATTATGTTTAAAAAGTCATGTGGCATGTGAGTTACATGCACCATCTCATTTAATTTTCACATTAAATCTGTTCATATGTGTTAACTTCCTTCCACTCAATGAACTCAAAGTGAACTCTCCCAGGATGCACAAAAGGAAACAGAGGATCTTGGGTTCAAGCCCAGATCTCTTTGGCTCCAGAATCCAGAGGCTGCACTGTTTTCTGCGACTCCTTGCTGCCTCCACATCTGGCTAAGGATCTTGGCGGTTTCCTAAGAGTAATGAGAAAACACTGAGGAATGTAGAAACCCCAGCACCACCATCTCTGAAGCTATAGGGGCATGAGGAGTCAAAGTGTTTTCTTAACACTCATCCATTCATTAAGCACACACTGAGGAAATCTGTGGAAATGTCTTTCCTGTTACATGGCAAGAAGTAAAAAACATTGATTTAGTTAACTTTGTTCTTAGCTAAGTTGCAAACTATGTTGCTAGTGTCTCAGCAACTGTACAGGAAAAAGGTGAAAACAATGAAATCATGGGCTGGCCGAGTGGTGCATTGGTTAAGAGCTGTTTTGGGGATGCCAGCGGCCCCAGTTCAGATCCCACATATGAGGGCCAGTGACACTGCCCTCTACAACTAACAACAGCTCCACTTGGAGCTGGGCTGTGCGAGCCCCAGTGATGGTGTAGGCTGCAGCCCCTACTGCAGTGGGCTGCCATAAGCTACAGTGAGTGGCCAGCAGCCAATGTAAGTGACTGGCAGCCAGCATGAGCTGCCAATAGCCACGGTGAGCGACCATCCAGAGGTCGGCCACCGATCTGCCTCATCCGGGAAGAGCACAATGACGATACCAACGTGGGCCAGTGAAGCAACGTCCTCCACAACAGATGGAAGAACAACAAAAACAGCATCTTGTCTGTTCCCCTTTCCCATTCCCCAACGATGTTCCCCTCCCCCAATTCCCCAATAAAATCTTTAAAAAAACAAACAATGAAATCAATGGTGTGTATAAGTAGCTATCAATTGCTGTTGGCAAGTGACTCTAAGAATGCGATGAATTTAAAGATGGATGGCAAGGGAATAGAGATTCCACAGATTTGGGGCTTTGATCGGTTTGAAAAGCAACCTGCTTTTGGCTCCATCCATTAGGACATACATTTTAGATATTTTTAGTGAAAAAGTCCCCTTATCACACAGCCCTATGAGAAGGTATTAATATAGGGTGTATCACCTTACAAATAAATGACTGCCTGTTATGCATTGAATTGTATCCTCCCAAAACTCTTGCTCTAAAGTGTTCCCATTCCCAGAATGTGGTCTTTTTTGGAGAAACGGTCTTTACAGAAGTCATCATGGTAAAGTGAAGTCATTAGAGAAATCACTAAATCCAATATCACTGTTGTCCTTTTTTTAAAAAAAAAAAAGAAAGGGTGGGGGAATTTGGACACAGACACACATAAAGAGGATGTGAAGACACAGGTAGAAGACAGGTCTACAAGTCAAGGAGACAGGTCTATAACACATCCTTCGCTCACAGCCTCAGAAGGAACAAAAGCTAACAATGCATTGATTTGGGGTGTGTAGCCTCCAGAACTGTGAGACAAGAAATTTGGTTTTAAGCCCACACTCTGCGGTGGTGTTTACTGCCAGCCTAGGAAATGAAAACACTGCTCCATGTAAAATTGCGGCCACCCCACTGGCACTGCCAATCCCCAAAGCACTATTATTTTAAGTATTTCCATAGTACTTGTCACCTTTTAAAAAATCAGAATCTATATTGTGTATTATATGTTCCCCAGCCTCAATGAATTTGTCCCAAGCAATCATAGTTGCTGATGAATCTTCTATGCCTAATAATCACAGCTGGCTGTCCTACTTGACAGTCAATAAATATTTCTTAAGTGTTGAATGAATAGATGAAGAAATCATCATTCATCCAGTGAATCTGGACTTGGGAGGTATCATAAGTTCATCGCCAACCAATATGTAAACACATGGTGATCTTTTAATAAAGTTGAAGGGGACAGGATAGTTACTGGATAGTGAAGACACTGTGTTTGGCACATGCAGATACAGCCTAACAGATTAACCACAATATATATAAAGGGTGGTACGTATGGAGGTGGGTAATCAAAGTCTAAAATGCCCATGCAAGACCAAAGCAGTGAGAATAATTGAGATCATTGTGAAGAACAGTAACAAGGGCTTTGACCTGATGCTTGTCAGGCTCCCAGGGTTGCTGTAAGAAACAGACAGTGAGGTCCTGGCATCGTGTCATTGCCAGGACCTGGCAAACAATAGACCACAGTCCAGATCCGGATGCTGTCCACTCTATTTCCCCCTATATTTCATAATGAAACATGTCACACATAAAGAAACATTGAAAGAATTTTACAGTTTTCACTACAATCACAAATGTAAGACATTATCTGTTGGATCTGCACCAATGGTGCAAAAGCAAAGGTCGATAAAACTATAGGCACTCATCATGCATCAAGGACATGGTACTGGAGTTTATTAATTAGTAGCTATTTTCTTCTTCATCAACACATTCACAATTTTAAAGCAGGTGACATTTCACATCAGGATGTCCTTAATAGAGCATTAAAAATAGTTTTATCAAATCCCAACTTTTGATTATCTGTCTTATAATATCTGTGTAATAAATATTCTGTGATTTGTATTAAAATTGCATTGTCGTCTCCAGAAATAGCACTTGAGTGAGCATTAGATTTGGAAGCTTTGCATGAAAGAAAATTAATACAAAACATATGACAGCATTTCTTTACCATATAAATTTAGGTCTCCAGTTTAAAATAGAATTTTGGAAAGCTTGTATCAGCTCCCCGATCCTTAAGACTAAAGATGATATTGGTGAATACGATTATTCATATTGTAAAATGAAATGTGTCAACATTCAGAAGAGCTGCAGAGGTCATTGAACCCATAGTTTTCCAAATAACCAGTGCATAATGTTACAAAATCGTGCATGAAACAACGATTTAATGTGCAAGTTAGAATGGATTTTAATGTAATGCAGAAAAAAGAAAGTTTACCTGAGTGAAAAAAAATAAAGACCTCACCCAGGACTGGAATGGGGAAGGCCTGTACGGGGAGCTCCCACTGCTACATCCATGGCAAAGCCCAAGCCCCACAGAAAGAACTTCTTGGTTATAACAGTTCCACACTCCTTTCTAGAAAAGAATTTCCCCTTTGTGCTGGGGACTTGCAGCACGGATTTCCACAGCTGCATGTTCTGGGTGCCAGTTCTTTCTTTTCCCCTCAATAAACCATTTTTATTGTTGTTGGAGGAATATCTAGTTGAGTTTTGGTTTAAGGTCAATACCTGTTTGATTTCAGACTGTACACTTCAACTATATTGTCCCTTGTTCAGCTTGTATGATCTAACATGAATAACAAAATTATCTGATACTTATATTAAACTACCCTGTCCTTTTCCAACTACATACCTGGGTGTGTCCATGTTTCCTTTCTATATTTCAACAAAGACAGCATGTCGATTGAATGCAGAAGCTAATCTGAGAATCCAGCTGGCTTCTATTAAGCCTGACATTTAAAGGACTGTCTTCCAGGGCAATGGAAATGTTGTAAATCTGGGTGAGATGAGTGTTAGAAAATGATCCAATTACTCAAATTCATTGAAGTTAAAAAATTGCTCATTTCATTAGAGCCTTATTGAGGTGTAATTTCTATACCATAAAATTTATCATTTTAATGTGTATCATTCAGTCATTTTGAGCACATTTGTTGCCCTTTATCTATGGGTGATACATTCCAAGACCCCAATCCCAATGGATGCCTCAAACCTCAGATAGTACTGAACCATATATATATATATATATATATATATATATATATATATATATATATATATATTCACTTAAAGGAAGAACTTTATTGCTATTCTTTGGTGTATCCAAATCCTAGCATCACTAGTATCACACTTTGGAGCCATTATTAAGTAAGATATGGGTTGCCTGAACAAAAGCATTACAGTCTACCTGATAACTAAGGTGACTGTTAGGCAGGGAACGTATTAGCATGGGAATGCTGGAAAAAGGCACGATTTATGTCCTGGGTGGAAAAGCATATAATGGCACAACATTTCATCATGCTTCTCAGAACGCTGTGCAATTTCAAACTTATGATTTATTTTGTGCAAATTTCTATGTAATATTTTTGGACTGAAGTTGACCATGGAAAGTGAGAAAACACAGAGAAGGGGCTCTCCAGTATTCACATAGTTGTGCAAATATCACCACTGCAAAATTCCAGAACATTTATCATCACTCCAAAATGAAGACTTGTCCCCATTCACAGTAACTCCATTCCTTGCCCTATCCCCTGGCTACCATCATTCTACTTTGTGTTTTTATGAACTTACCTAATCCGGACATTTCTATATAAATAGAATCATACCATATGTGGCTTTTTCTATCTGGCTTTCATTGAGCATGTTTTCAAGGTTGCTCTGCATTGGTCTGAGCTTATCCGTGATGATGCTATTGACTATGGATGCCTGGGGCATTTGCCTGGGCTTACCACTGTGCTGAGCCCCAGTAGACATTTCCCTGACCGGAACCAATGTTGGGGCTTGGCCATCCTTTCTCTTACTATGATTTCAAGAATGACCTCGGCACAACCATCATGGAACTTGGAGGGAAAAACAACAAGGTTTATTACTCATAAGTCATGGAGGGTCCATGGCATGCCCCAGGCCACACAGTAATGTCCTGGGTAGAAAGGAAACACAAGTGCAGACCTGAGGTTCTCCCTTTATAGGGGTAGACATTGGGAGTAGCTTGGGTTTCACAGGGTCACTCCTTATTGAGTCACTCCATCCAGCAAGCAGTTATTTGGGTCAACCTGGGATTTTATTTTTTTGAGGGCAGTGTCACTGGCCCTCATATGTGGGACCCGAACTGGGGCCATTGGCCTCCAAAGCCAGCTTTTAACCATCGCGCCACTCAGATGGCCCAACCTGAGCTTTTTTAAAGGGGAAGATCATGGCTCTCTCTATGACTGCATAGCTGGCCAAGTACACTTGAGATGGATGTCTTTAAAGTGGATGCCTCACCAATCACAAGTGAATGGGAAACAGTTACATTACAGTAAAAAACAAAAACAAACTAATTTTCATGCACTTATACCAAAAAAGTTCTTTCTAATTAGTGCTTTATCAGTACTTTCTTTCTTTCTTTTTTTTTTAGGACAGTGTCACTGGCCCTCATATGTGGGATCCGAACCAGGGCCGCTGGTGTCCCAAGCCAGCTCTTAACCACTGTGCCACTCGGCCGGCCCAGTACTTTATTTCTTTATGGCTCAAAATAGAGTTGAACATATCTTTCTCCAGAGAAAACATACAAATGGACAAATGACACTCCAACAGATGTTAAACATCAGTAGTCATGTAAATGCAAATCAAAACCACCTTTCACACACACTACAATGGCTACGCTTTTGAATTTACTGGAAAGATATAATTCAAAACAACCATGTCAATACCGCACCAGAATAGTGGAGGAAACATCCATGTTTGTTACAGAGGACAAGCCCTATTCAGACCCAGTTCACCAACAGAGTTGAAGGTAATTGCCCTGGATCATCTTCACTTTAATAGTTGGCACTGTGGGGAGACTTTATTAGTAGCCTCTGTGCTTTGGGTGACATGTGTGACCTGGGATGTGATAGACACAATGGGGTGTTTAATACCAGTTTTCCAGATCACTCAACCACAAAAAATAATAGTAACCCAAACAAGGTGGTATTGGCATAAAACCAAACACACAGGTCAATGGAGCTGAATCAGGCCTAGATTTGAAGCCGCAGAAATGAGGCTGGGATCACTGGACAGCTGTACACAAAACAACCGCACTGAACACTATCTTACACCACACACACACACAACACACACACACACACACACACACACACACACACCAAAACAAAACAAAACAAAACCCAACATTTTCCTCTAAGTCCTTCCTCTGCTGGGTCCTCTGGTGGCCAACACGCCTCCCACACCCACTCAGCAGAGTTCTCACATAGGAAGTCTTTTAAGGCTTAGCAGCCATGACTCTGGCATGACCCTCTGCTCTCCCGAGACCCTGGTGGCAATGACTCTTGCAAGATTCTCTGCTCTCACCAGATCCTGGTGACAGGTCGGCTGGTAAACAAACGTGCATGGTCAGGCAAGTTAAGATATTTTAATAAGTGAAAGTCTATCGGGCTGAGCAAAGGTGGCTATAGCCCTGATTGCTTGTCTAAAGGAGGATTGCAGCCCTCAGGGTGGCAGTGAGGAGGGTTGTATAGGGGCAGTGCTGACAGGGTAGCATTGTTTGAGCTGAAACTGCTGACTGCCTGTAAGCCAGTAGCTGTTCTGCGGTATTTTCAGTTATTGCAAGTTTGTCTCTGTCTGCAGGTGCAGGCCAACAGACATTTTGTTGTTTTTTTGCAGACATGGCTCTGTCTGTAAGTCAAGTTCCCTGAGACCTAATATTCAGAGACCTAACAGTAAGTCAAGGTCTCTAACATTCAGAGACTAGGCAGCCATGATTCTCATGCAACCCTCTGCTCTGGCGAGACCCTGGTGGCTATGACTTGTGGGTTTCTCTGCTCTTGCAAGACCTTGGTGACCATGACTCTCGCATGACCCTGTGTCTCGTGAGATCCTGGCAGCCATGATTCATGGGACCGTCTGCCTTTGGGTGACCCTGGCCACTGTCTCTCACTGAGACTGGCTGGAAATATGGAATCTATGTTTCTCCTTACCATTTGTTCCTGTACCACACACATGCCAAACAATGCACAGGTAAATTCTGAGAAAGAAGATACCTCCTTAAGGGTTCTGGCTGGCTAATGCCTGAAATTGTTAAAAAGTAGCCTAGCAGCCACTTTCACACAAACCACATTTCAGGGGGAAGCTTAAGTAAACCACCTGCCTTCCACAAGGCCCGGCATATGAAACATGTCTATCAGGGACAGAGCAGACAGGTCCAGACCAGGTTGGAGCTCATGAAGCTGTTTAAAGTAGAAGTGTCTATCCAGAGAGGGAACTCGCCCCAGGGACACTTCTCCCAAGTGCCCCAATGCTTCATAATTGGGCTGTAACACTACTGAGTTGCTCCACAACTGTGGTATTCTCAGAGCAATGTTGTATCACAATAGAGGTGTTTTCAAGGAAGAAAAGTTTCCATCTTCAATGCAACGCCAATTTGGGGATTCTTGTTCACATTGAATTATGGCCAACAACCATCAGTTGACCAGATACTTGATGCCAGAGCCAGATACAGGACCCAAACCCTGGGTTCTAGAACCTGGACTGTGGACCTAACCATTCTCTCAAAGCCGAACCGCCATCCCTGGGACATCAATCCTGTAGCAAAACCTGGGTTCCAGTTTAGAGAGTCCCAAAACCAGAACAGAAGCACGGATACCAGACACCACACGCCAAAACTTGACATGTGATTCTGGGCCATGGATGGTAGCTTGCCGACATCAAACCTTGGAACCAGAGCTGGACGTATCACACAGACTTGAACCCCAGACACCAGGTGTAGAGATCGACTAGGGCCTGAGATCTGGAGTCTTAGTATACAGAGAATGGACTGTTATTGGAAGTTTTCCAGAATTTTGAAATTAGTAGATAGTTATCTATTGGAAACTATCACATGAATACCACGCCAGAAAAACAGAACACATTGAGGTCTGTTATAGAAAACAGGACCTACGAACTCCCAGTTCTCCCACAGAGTTGAAGCTAATCCCCCTTGTTAATTAGAGACCCTTTTGGGAGTCTGTATGAGTAGCCACTGTGCCTTGGGTAACGTGGATGACCTGGGATGTGGCAGACATAGCTGGATTTTGTTCCATTTTTCCAGATCACTAGACAACAAACTATAGTAGCCAAAACAGGGTGGTATTGGCATAAAACCAAACACATAGATCAGTGGAACAGAATGGAGCCTATAGTGGAACTCATGTAAATGGCATTTTATAACATTGGACAGCCACATGCAAAACATTTCTAGCTTCAGTTCCGGAGTCCACGTCTGGGGCAATAGGTCCAGCTCTGGCTCCAGGGTCTGTTATCTGTGAACTAGCATCCATGTTCTCCCAGTCCACGTCAGACACTGGCATCTGGTGTATGACAGCCATGGTCTGGGTTTCAGCATAGGAACCGTGGCCCAACTTAGTGTCCAGGTTCTGCTCCAAGGGCCAGGTCCCAGGATCTGTAATCTGGCTTTGGGTCCATGGTAAAAACCACAGTCCTAGTTCCAGGATGTCTGTCTAGGGTCCTGATTGTGGCCCTGGCATCTGGTATCTGTCAAATGAAAATCACTGTCTCCAATTCAATGCCAACAGTTATCCCCAATTTGGGGTGCATTGATGATGAAAACTTTCAGTATAAAGAGGTCAATTGTGATACAGCATAGGGAGCATATCAGTAGTATTAAAGGTAAATGATGGAGCATCAGGCCCCTGGGGTGAGGCGATCAGGGGCAAGTTTCCTCTCTGATTAAGCAGCACCGCTCTGCATTGTTCCCTGAAAGCACTCTGCATTACTCCCTGATGTGCGGAAGAGACCCTGTGGTCAAATGGCTGCTAGGCTTCTGTTCTTAATTTGAGCAGTTAGCCAGCCAGAGCCAATGGAAGGTGTGTTGTCTGTCAGAGCTTACATGTATGTTGTTTGGAGTGTGAGGGGCAGAGGGGTAATTGGTGGAGTTGTCATTTCTAATGCATTTGCTGATTCTTGGGAGGAGAGACATGTCGATTGGCATTAAGACCCTTGTTTGGTTCCCATCGATCAAATGTGCATTCAGAATAGGCAGAAAACACAAGTGGGGAGGCACGTGCTTCCAAAAACTGAAAACAATATCGGCATGTCTGGCAAGCTGGTGCAGTCGGATCAAGCGGGGAAGTTTCATCTGCATGTTGGCACGTTATGTCCCTTCCAGGATCTTGTTGAATGAAAGAAGAGATAGGCCTCCAAAACGTGATGTAATGCAACCGCTGCACAGTAAGGAATGTACAGAACAGTGCAGTTCTTCGAAATGTGTTTCACTGTTCACCAACAAGACTTGGTAGCCTTCCATTGAAATGCCCAATGCCCGCAAGTCTCTGAACAGAAGACAAGCAAATCTCAAAGCTATTGGAAAGATTTAGCCACTTGAGAGGAGGAATAGTGCATTTTCGTTCAGAGAGGCTTGGCACTATGAAACACAGGTTGGCCTAAGCAAACAAAGTGGAATGATGAGTTTTCATCTAAAGCGGGTTTGCAAACTCAGTCATATGGTTGCCTGTGGAGCAGATAGCAATAGAGAGAGTTTAATTCCTAATGCATTTGCTGATACTAGGGAAGAAAGGCATGTTGACCGCCAAGAGGGCCCTTGTTTGGCTCTCAATGATCAAATGTGCCTTAGTACAGGCAGAAATGAGAAAGGATGATGTCCCTGTCTTCGAAAAACGAAATCAATATCGCCATGTTTGGCAAGCTGTGCAGTCAGATCAAGCAGGGAGGCTTCATCTGCATGAGGGCTGATGGTAACGTCACTTCCAGCAACTGATTGAATGATCCAAGAATTAGGCCTCCCGAAAACATGATGTAATGCCACCCTTGCCCAGGAATGAATGGAGGCAACTGTGTGGCTGTTGCCAAAAGTGTTTCACTGTTCAAACCAGGTCTTTGTGGAATGCCACTGCAATGCCCAATGCTTGCAAGTGTCCGTACTTAGGACAAACGAACCTCAAAGCCATTGGAAAAATTTAGCCTCTCAGGAGACAACCAGCGCATTTTCGATCAGAACGGCATGGCACTCTGAAACACATCACTGACTAAGTAAGTGAAGAGGAAGGACATGGTTCCGTCTAAAGCGGGTTTCCAGACTCCATCGCATGGCTGCCTTTGAAGCAGATGGCAAAGAATGAGTTGTGATTCCTAACGCATCTGCTAGTACTAGAGAAGAGATACGTGTTGACTGGCTTTAGGGCCTTTGTTTGGCTCCAAACATTGAAATGTGCATTCAGAATACACACTGGCAAGAATGCCGTGAAATGTGCGGCTGTTGCCTAAAGCGTTTCACGGTTCACCACCACCTTTGTAGAATGCCACTGCAATGCCCAATGCTTGCAAGTGTCTGTACTGAAGACAAACGAAACTGCAAGCTATTGGAAACCTTTAGCCACACGAGAGGAGGAACAGTGGATTTTCGTTCAGAGAGGCTTGGCACTGTGGATCATAGGCTGGCCTAAGAAAGCAAAGTGAAAGGATATGTTTTTGTCTGAAGCGGGTTCCGAAACTCCTTCGCATAGCTGCCTGTGAAGCAGACAGCAAAGAATGAGTTCAATTCCTAATGCGTTTGCTAGTACTGGAGAAGAAATACATGTTGACTGGCATTAGGGCCTTTGTTTGGCTCCAAACGTTGAAATGTGCATTCAGAATACACATTGGCAAGAATGCCGTGAACTGTGTGGCTGCTGTCTAAAGCATTTCACGGTTCATCAAGAGGCCCAAGCAAGCGAAGTGGATGCCTGTGTCTTCATCTAAAGCGGGTTTCCAAACTCAGTCAGATGGCTGGATGTGGAGCAAACAGCAGTGGAATCAGTGGTCATTCCTAATGCATTAGCTGCTATTGGAGAAGAGAGATATGTTGACTAAGAGTAGGAACCATGGTTGGATTTCTTCTAACAAACGTGCGATCAGGGTTGGCAGGAAAGTCAATTGTGGAGGTCCCTGCCTCGGGCAACTGAAATCAATTCAGCCATGTCGAACAACCTAGTACAGTCAGATCAAGGCAGAGGCTTCATCCTCAGGCTCACATGTTATGTGCCTTCCGGTCCCTAACTGAGTGAGCCAAGGAGAAGGACTCCTGAAACATTGATATAAAGCAACCCTTGCACAGGAAGGAATGCAGGGAACTGTGTGGCTGTTGCCCAAAGTGCTTCAGTGTTCACGACCAAGCCTCTCTGAAATTCCACTGCAATACCCAGTGCAAGCAAGTGTCAGTACTGACGATCAACGAACCTCAAATCTATAGGAAACATTAAGCCACACGAGAAGAGGAACAGTGCATTCACATTCAGAACTGATTGTCACAAAGAAACACAGGATTGCCTAAGCAAGCGAAGTGGATGCATGTGTTTTCATCTAAAGTAGGTTTACAAACTCAGTCGCATGGCTGGCTGTGTAGCAGACAGCAATAGAATGAGGTGTCATTCCTAACGCCTTTGCTGGTACTGGGGAACAGAAACATGTTGACTGGCATTTGGGCCCTTGTTGGGCTCCCATAGATGAAATACACACCCAGAAAAGGGAGAAAACACAATTGGGGAGGAACATGCCTCCACAACTGAAATCAGGAATGCCTTGCCTGGCAACCTGGAGCAGTCAGATCAAACCTGGAGGCTTCTTCCGCCTGCTGGTACCTTATGTCCCTTCAGGACACTAACTGAAGGAACAAAGAAGAAGGCTTTCCGAAAACATGACGTGATGCACCTATGGCACCGTAAGGAATGTAGGGTACTGAGAGGCTGTGGTTAAAAGCGATGCACTCTAGGGCCGGCCGAGTGGCTCAGTTGGTTAAGAGCTCGCTCAAACTGCGAGCTGAGCTCTGAGCAACAACTGTGCAAGGCCAGCCCGAGCTGAGTTGCCACTGAGGCACCAACAGGTGGCAGGATGGCTCAGCTAAAAAAAAAAAAAGCGATGCACTCTACAGCCAAACATCTCAGAAATTCCACTGCAAGCCCACTGCTCGCAATGTCAGAACTGAATACAAATGAACGTCAAAGCTATTGGAGACATGAAACCACATGAGAAGAGGAACAGGGCAGTCACGTTCAGAGCTGACTGGCATTATGAAACACAGGTTTGCCTAAGCAAACGAAGGAGATGTATGTGTTTTCCAACAAAGGAGCTTTCCCAAGTGAATTGCAGGGCTGTCTGTGGAGCAGGGCGAATAGAATGAGTTGTCATTCCTAATGCAATTGCAGATAGTGGGGAAGAGAGACATATTGACTGCCATTAGGGCCCTTGTCTGGGTCATATCAATCAAATATGCATTCAGAATAGGCAGAAAACAATTGGGGAGGACCCTGCCTCTGACAACTGAAATCAGGAATGCCATGCCTGGCTACCAGGAGCAGGCAGATCAAGCCTGGAGATTTCATCCACATGCTGGCACATTATATCCCTTCAGGTCACTAACTGAATGAACCAAGAAGTAGGCCTCCCGACAACGTGATGTAGAGCAGCTCTTGCACAGTAAGGAATGTAGGGATCTGAGAGGCTGTTGCCAACAGCATTGCATTATTCACCACCAAACCTCTCTGAAATTCCACTGCAATGCACAATACCTACAAGTGTCAGTACTGAACACCAACCTTCCTCAAAGCTACAGGAAACATTAAGCCACATGAGAAGAGGAACAGTGCATTCACGTTCAGAGCTGATTGGCACTATGAGACACAGGTTTGCCTAAGCAAGCAAAGCGCATGCCTGTGTTTTCGTCTAAAGCAGGTTTCCAAACTCAGTCAGATAGCTGGCTGTGGAGAAGATGGCAGTGAAATCAGTGGTCATTCCTAATGCGTTAGCTGCTACTAGGGAAGAGACATATGTTGACTAGCAGTAGGGACTGTGGTTGGATCCCTTCTAACAAACGTGCAATCAGGGTTGGCAGGAAGTCAATTGCAGAAGTCCCTGCCTTGGACAAATGAAGTCAATTTAGCCATGTCGAACAACCTAGTGCAGTCAGATCAAGGCAAAGGCTTTATCCTCAGGCTCACACATTATGTGCCTATGGTACCTAACTGAGAGAACCAAGGAAAAGGCCTTCCAAAACACTGACATAATGCAACCCTTGCACAGGAAGGAATGCAGGGTACTCTGTGGCTCTTGCCCAAGGTGTTGCAGTGTCACGACCAACCCTCTCTGAAATTCCATGTAATGCCCAATGCTTGCACGTGTCAGTACTGAACACCAACGAACCTCATAGCTCCAGAAAACATTAAGCCACATGAGAAGAGGAACGGTGCACTCACATTCAGGGCTGATTGGCATTATGAAACACAGGTTTGCCTAAGCAAGTGAAGTGGATGCATGTGTTTTCGTTTAAAGTGGGTTTCCAAACTCAATCAGATGGCTGGATGTGGAGCAGACGGCAGTAGAATGAGTTGTCATTCTTAACGTGTTAACTGCTACTGGGGAAGAGAGATATGTAGACTGGCATTGTGGACCGTCGTGGGATCCCTTCTAACACAAGCTCGTTCAGAATTAGCAGAGAAGTCTATTGCAGAGGCCCCTGCCTCGGACAACTGAAATCAGTACCGCTGTGTCGAAAAAACTAGTGCAGTCAGATCAAGGCAGAGCCTTCATCTGCAGGGTGGCATGTTATGTACCTTCCAGTAACTAACTGAGTGAACCAAGGAGTAGGCCTCCTGAAACACTGACATAATGCAACCCTTGCACAGGAAGGAATGCAGGGAACTGTGTGGCTGTTGCCCAAAGTGTTTCAGTGTTCACGACCAAGCCTCTCTGAAATGCCACTGCAATTTGAATGCTGGCACAAGTCTGTACTGAAGAAAAATGAACCTCAAAGCAATTGGAAAGCTTTATCCACAAGAGAGGAGGAGGAGTGCATTTTCATTCAGATCATCTTTGCACTATGAAACACAGGTTCGCCTAAGGAAGCGAAGTGGATGGATGTGTGTTCATCTAAAGTGGCTTTCCGAAGTGAGTTGCATGGCTGTCTATGGAGCAGCTAGAATAGAATGAGTTGTCATTCCGAATGCGTTTGCTGATACTGGGGAAGAAGACATGTTTAGCATTAGGGACCGTGTTTGTCTCCCTTCCAACGAAAGCTCATTCAGAATTGGCAGAAAAGTCAACTGTGGAGGTCCTTGCCTCAGAAAACTGAAATCAATACTGCCATGTCGAAAAAACTAGTGCAGTCAGATCAAGGCAGAGCCTTCATCTTCAGAGTGGCATGTTATGTGCCTTCCAGTAACTGACTGAGTGAACCAAGGAGTAGGCCTCCCAAAACACTGACATAACGCAACCTTTGCACAGGAAGGAATGCAGGGAACTCTGAGGCTGTTGCCCAAGGTGTTGCAGTGTTCACGACCAAGGCTCTCTGAAATTCCACTGCAATACCCAGTGCTTGCAAGTGTCAGTACTGAAGACCAACGAACCACAAAGCTACAGGATACATTAAGCCACAGGATAAGAGGAACAGTGCATTCACATTCAGAGATGATTGGCACTATGAGACACAGGTTTCCCTAAGCAAGCGAAGCGGATGCATGTGTTTTCTTCTGAAGCGGATTTCCAAACTCAGTCAGATGGCTGGATGTGGAGCAGATGGCAATAGAATGAGGTGTGATTCCTAATGCATTTGCTGCTACTGGTGAAGAGAGACATGTTAATTAGCATTAGGGACTGTGGTTGTCTCTCTTCTAACAAAATCCCATTCAGAATTGGCAGAGAAGTCAATCTTGGAGGTCCTTGCCTCGGAAAACTGAAATCAATTCAGCCATGTCGAACAGCCTAGTGCAATCAGATCAAGGCAGAGGCTTCATCCTCAGGCTCACAGGTTATGCGCCTTCCGGTACCTAACTGAGTGAACCAAGGAAAAGGCCTCCTGAAACACTGACATAGCGCAACCCTTGCACAGGAAGAAATGCAGGGAACTGTGTGGCTGTTGCCCAAAGCGTTTCAGTGTTCACGACCAAGACTCTCTGAAATGCCACTGCAATCCCAATGCTTGTATTTGTCAGAACTGGATACAAACGAATATCAAAGCTATTGGAGACATTAAGCCACATGAAAAAAGGAAAAGGGCAGTCACATTCAGAGCTGATTGTCACTATGAAAGACAGGTTTGCCTAGGCAAGTGAAGTGGATGCATATGTTTTCATCTAAAGCAGGTTTCCAAAGTCAGTCGCATGTCTGTCTGTGGAGTCGATGGTAATAGAATGAGTTGTTTTTATTTAACGTGCTTGCTGATACTATGGAACGGAGCCATGGTGACTGACATTTGGGCCATCATGTCATTACCATGATCACATGTATCATTCAGAATAGGGAGAAAAGACGAGCAGGGATGTCACTGTTTCCAACAACTAAAGTCAATATCACCATGCCTGGTAACCTGGTGCAGTCAGCTCTGTTGGGGAGGTTCATCCCTAGGCAGGTACGTGATGTGTCTTCCAGTAACTAACTGAATGAACGAAGGAAAGACCTCCCAACAACCTGATGTAACACAACCCCTGCACAGTAAGGAATGTAGGTGACCTTGTGGCTCCGCCAAAAGCATTTTACTATTAACCACCAAGCCTCTCTGGAATTCCACTGCAATGCCCAATGCTTGCAAGTGTCTGTACTGAATACAAACGAATCTCAAAGCAATTGGAAATATTTTGCCACACAAGAGGAGGAAAAGTGCATTATTCTTGAAAGAAGCTTGACACTATGAAACACGTTCGCCTAAGTAAGAGATGTGGAAGGATGTGTTTTGGTTGAAAATGGGTTTTCAAAGTCAGTCACTTGGCTGCCTTTGGAGCACACAGCAATAAAATTAGTTGACATGTTAATGCGTTTGTGGATACTAGGGAAGAGAGACATGTTGACGAGCATGAAGGTCCTTGTTTGGCTTCCATTGATCAAATGTGCATTCAGGAGAAGCAGAAAATACAGGTGGGGTGGTCCTTCCCTCCAAACACTGAAGTCAATATTGCCCTGTCTGGCAACAGGTGAAGCCAGATCAAGCGGGTCATCTTTGTATGTACACCCGTACTTTCCATTCTGGTAACTAATAGCATGATCCAAGAAAAAGGACCCCTGTAAACGTGATGTAAGGCTACCACTGCAAAGGGAAAAAAGGGACTATGTAGCTACTTCTAAAAGCATTTCAGTCTTCCTGGAATTCCACTGCAATGCCCAATATTTACAAGTGTCTGTACCGAATACAAACACACGTCACAGGTATGGAAACAGTGTGCCACTCAAGAGGAGGAACAGTGCATTTCTTTCAGTGGGGCCTGGCCCTATCAACACATGACTGCCTGAGTAAAAGGATGATGGATGTGTTTTTGTGTTAAGCGTGTTCAAAATTCAATCATATGTCTGCCTGTGGAGCAAAAGTGAAAAGAATCAGAGGTCACTTCAAACGCATTTGTTGATACCCAAGAAGAGAGACATTTCCACTGGCATGAGGCCCCTTGTTTGGCTCCCATCCTTCAAATGTCGACTGGATAAGGGAGAGCAGTGTAAGGCAGGAACCTTGGCCTAGACATGGGTGAGGAAGGGCAGTCTGGTGGTCCCTAGTTGGCTGTGCCACTTTCAAGTCTGTGGCTGCCTGCTTGCCTCTGCCCCACCTTGTGAAGACTGTGGCCACCTGGCTTCCCCTGTTCACCTTTGTCCAGTCTTCCCCTGCTACCACTTGTCCAGTCCAGAGCCGCGTGCCTTCCCATTCCCCCTTGTCAGGCACAGGCACCCTATGTTCCTCTGCTCCCTCTTATAGAGCCCAGGGTTTCCTGACTTCCTTTGCTACAACTCATCCAGTCTAGATCTTCCTGCCTTTCCCTGCTCCCCCTTCAACAAAAATAGTCAATTGCCTTCCGCTGCTCCCACAATTCTAGCCCAGGGACACATGCTTACCCCTGCTTCCCTTTGTCTGCCCCATGGTTGCCTGACTTCCCAGCTCCCCCTTGTCCAGCACAGCGCCGCCTGTCTTCATCCTCTCCCCATCGTCCAGCCCATGGAAGCATGCCTTTCCTGCTCTCCATTGTCAAGCTCCAGACCACCTTTCTTTCACTGTTACATCTTGTTTAGCCTGTGGCCGCCCTAATTCCCCTTCTCCCCGTTGTCCATCCAAGGTTCAGCTGCTCCCATAAACCACCCTGTGGCTGCCTGGAATCTCATGCTCTCCCTGGTCGAGCCCACATCCACCTCCATTTCCCTGGCCACTTAGTCCAGTGCATCACCACCTGCCTTACCTTGCTACACCTTTTCCAGTCCATAGAATCCTGCTTTCCCTGCCCCTCTTTGTGAAGCACGTGGTTGCTTTCTTTCCCCTGTTCTCCCTGGAATAGCCCATTGCGGCCTGCCTACACCTGCTCCCATATGTCCAAAACAGAGCTGCCTGCCTTGCCCTGCTCACCCTTGTCTAGCCCGAGGTTTCCTGCCTTCCAATGCTCCCACTATTCAGCCCCTCGGTACCTGCCTACGCCTGCTCCCACTTTACCAGCTCAGGGCAGCCTGCATTTCCCTGTTCCTCCTTGACCAACCAAGGGCCACCTGCCTTGCCCTGCTCACACATATACAGGCCTGGGCTGCCTCCTCTTCATGCAGCATGTGGCCACATGCCTTTCCCTCACCCTCCTTGTCCAGCTGTGGCCACCTGCCTTCTCCTGCTCACACTTGTTCAGCCAGTGCCCATCTAACTTCCATGCTCCCTTTTGCCTAACCCATGGCTGCCTGCAGTCCCCTGCACTCCCTTTCCAACCCACGACTGCCGGCCTTGCCCTGTCCCTCCTTGTGAAACCCAGGACACCCTGACTTCCCCTCCTTGCCCTTGTCCCTTTTAGCCACCTGCATTCTCTTGTTCCCACATGTCCAGCCAATGGCTGCCTGAATTAACCTGCTACTCCTTGTCCAGCCCAAGTCCACATGGGTTCTCCTGCACCCATGTGCCCCTGTTTTCCCCTGTTCCACCTTGTCAGCCCAGGGACACCTGCCTTCCCCTGCTGCTTCATGTCTGTCACATGGCTGTCTGCGTTCCCTTGATCAACCATGTCCAGCTAATTGTCCAGGGTGCCTATTTCTCCTGCTCTCCCTTTTCTGGCTGGGGACTTCTGCCTTCCCCTCCTCCCACTAGTCAGCCCCTGGCTACTTGCCTGCACCTGCTTGCCTTTGTCCACGCTGTGCCCACCTGCCTACCACTGCTCCCACTTTTCCAGATCAGGGCAGCCGGCCTTTTCCTGGGCCCCCTTGTTTATCCCAGAGCCACCTACCTTCTGTTGCACCCACTAGTCCAACCAGGGCTACCTGCCTTGCCCCGCTCACTTTTATACAGCCTCAGGCTGCCTACCTCCTCGTGCAGCATGTGGCCACATGCCTTTCCTTTATCCCACTTTTCCAGCTGTGCCTCCAGCCTTCCAGTGCTCTCCCTTCCCTAACCCATGGCTGTCTGCAGTCCCCTGCACTCCCTAGCCAACCCATGACTGCCGGCCTTCCCCTGTCCCTCCTTGTCAAGCCCAAGGCAATTTGACTTCCCCTCCTCCCCCTTGTTCCTTTTAGCCATCTGCATTCTCCTGTTCCCACATGCCCAATCCGTGGCCGCCTGACTTACCCTGCTACTCCTTGTCCAGCCCAAGTCTGCATGGATTCTCCTGCACCCCCTTGAACAGCCCATGTCCCCCTGCCTTCCCCTGTTCCACCTTGTCAGTCCAGGGAAACCTGGTATTCCCTGCTGCCCCATGTCCACCCCATGACAACCTTCATGCCTTTGATCAACCTTGTTCAGCTGAGGGCTGCCTGCTTTCCCTTGTTACCAAATTGTCCAGGGTGTCTGGTTCTCCTGCTCCCGATTTTCTGCCTGTGGACTCCTGCCTTGCCCTGCTCCCATATGTCCACCTTTTGTCTGCTGGCCCTCCCCTGCTCCCTCTAGTCGAGCCTGTGGTCGCTTGCATACCCCTGCTCCCCTTTGTCCCTATGAGGCCGCCTGCCTTCCCCTGTTACGACTTGTCCAGCCCTTGGCCACCTGCCTTCCCCTGGTCCTCCTTGAGCAGTTGAGTCTCCCAACCTCCCCTGATCTCCCTTTTCCAAACCCATGGGTGCCTGCCCTTCACTAGACCAGGTTGTACAACCTGCCTCCCAACAGCTTCCTCCTTCCTTTGGTCCAGCCAGTGGCCCCCTGCTTCCCTTGATCCCCGTTGTCTACCTACGGGCCTCCTGCTTTCTCTATCTCCCCCTTGTCCATCTCTTAGCCGCTTGCTTTCCCCTGATCCCCTCTGACCAACCCATAGTGGCATGCCCATCCCTGCTCCCACATTTCTAGCCCAGGAATATGTGGTAACCCATGCTTCCTGTTGTCCACCCCATGGTCACCTGACTTCCCCGGTTCCCCCTAGTCTAGAATGGGACCGCATGACTTCATCTGCTCCCCCTCATCCATTTTCAAGCTCCAGGCCACCTGCCTTTCACGGCTACACTTTATGTAGCCTGTGGTCGCCCTAATTCACCTTCTTCCCCATTGACCAGCTGAGGTCCAGCTGCCATCTCCAGCTCCCTTTCTCCACCCTGTGGCTTCCTGAATTCCTGTGCCCTCCCTTGTCAAGCACAGGGCCGCCTGACTTCCCTGCTCCCCTTTGTCCAGCCCATGGCTGCCTGCCTTTTGTGTCTCTCAGTTGTCTAGCCTGTGAGCCCATGAGCCATTGCATTCACTCTGCACCCTTTTAAAGCCCGTGGCCCTCAGACTTCCCTGGCTCTCCCTTTTCCAGGTCAGGTTCGCCTGCTCTTACTTTTTCCCCCTTGTACAGAACATGGTGGACTGCCTTCCCCTGGTCCCCCTTCTACTGCCCAGGACTTCCTGCCTTCCCCTGCTCCTCCTTGTACACTCTGTGTCCCCGTGCCTTGCCCTGGAACCCATTGTCCAGCCTGTGGCCGCCTATCTTCTCCCCCTTGTCCAGCCTTTCGCAGTCTGCTTCCAGACTCCCATTTGTCCAGTCCGTGGCCTCCTGTCTTCCCCTGTGACCCCTTGTCTAGCCCATGGTTGCCTGCTTTCCCCTGCCCCCCCACTCTCCAACCAGTGGCCACCTACATTTCCCTCCTTCACATATCTAGCCCTTGGCTGCCTGCCTTTCCCAGCTCACCCTTGTGCAGCCCGCTGCCGCCTGCATTCCCCTGCTTCCTTTTGTCCAGCCCATGGCCTCCTGTCTTTCCCTTCTCTCCCATGTCCACCCTGTTGCTGCCTTCCTTCCCCTGTTCCCCCTTTTCCCTGCCATGTCCTCCTGCTTTTCGCTGCACTCCCTTGTCCAGCCCGTGACTGTCTGCCTTTCCTGCTCCCCCATTTTCATCTCATGGCTGCAGGCTTACCCCTGCTCCCCGTTGCCCATCTCATAGATGTTTGCCTTCTCCTGCTAACCCCTTCAGCCTGTGGATGACTGCCTTCCAGTGCTTCCCCTCAACCAGCCTGTGACTGCCTGTTTACCCCTTCTCTCCAATGTCCATTCCGGGACCGTCTGCATTCCCTTGTGCACACTTATCTAACTCAAAGCCACATGCCTTCACCTGATCCCTCTTGTGAATCCCATCTCTGCCTGTCTTCCCCATCTTCCCCTTGTCCAGCCCATGGCCTCCTCCCTTTCTGTGTACCCCCATGTCCACCCTTTGGCTGCCTGCCTTCCCCTGTTCCTCCTAGTCCAGCTCAGTCCTGAAGCCTTTCCTTGGCCCCATTGTCCAGGCCACAGCTTCCTGTTTTCCCTGTAGCTCCTTGTCCAGCCCATGGCCGCCTGACTACCACTGTTCTTGGTCTGGCCCAGGGTTGCCTGCCTTCCCTTGTTCTCCCTTCTCGGGCCATGGTCCTGTATCTTTCCCTGATCCCTCTTTTACAGCCCAGGTCCTTCTGCAGCTCCCTGCTACCAATTTCCAGCCCATATCCACTTCCTTTCCTTTTCACATCCCAAGGCCGCCTTCCTTCTATGGCTCCCACATTTTAAGCACATGGAAGCTTGCCTTCCTTTCCTCCTGTGGTCCAGCCCATGGCTGCCTATCTTCCCATGCATCTCATTGTCAGGCCTTCACCGATGGATGTCCTCTGCTCCCCTTTACCCAGCTCGTGTCCTCTAGCTTTCTTTTGCTCTCCCATTGTCTTGCACATGGCTGCCTAATTTCTTGAATCCCCTTGTTCTGTGGCTTCCTGAGTTCCCCTGCTCCCCCTTGTCCAGCCCCAAACTGCCTGTTTTCCTCTGCTCCCCTTCTCTAACCTGTGGCTGCCTACTTTTCCCTACTCCCCAAGTCCAGACCTTGGCTGCCTGCCTTTCTCAGCTCACCCTTGTGCAACCTGGTGCTGCCTGCTTTCTTCTGTTTCTTTTGCTCCAGCCCGTGACCTCCTGGCTTCCCCTGCTCCTCCTTGTCCAACACAGCCCTAACTGCCTTCCCCTGCTCCCTCATGTCCCTGCTATGTTCTTCTGCTTTCCCCTGCACCCACTTGTCCTGCTCGTAACTGCCTGCCTTTCACTACTTCCCCATTTCTGCCTCATGGCCACGTGCCTTTCCCTCGACCCTCTTGCCTATCCCGTGGCCGCCTGACTTGCTTTCATTCCACTGTTCTAACCCATGGTCGCCTCCTTTACCTGCTCTCCCTTGTCCTGCCATTGCCACCTGGCTTTCCATGTTTACAGCTGTCCTACCCAGGGCTACTTGCCATCACTTACTACCCTGGCCCACTCTGTGGCCACCTGCAATCCTGTGCACTGTGTTATCCAGCTGAAGGCTGTCCGCCTTCCCCTGTGACCATGTGCCCAGCCCAGGGCCACTTGCCTCCCCTGCTCTCCCTTGTCTGGTAGTGAAGGCCTGCATTTTTGTTGCAACTCCTGGTGCAGCCCAGGGCTTCTTGCCTTCCCATGCTGCAACTAGTACAGTCCAGGGACACCTGCCTTCCTCTGCTCCCAGTTGTCTGGCCATGGATGCCTGCCTTGCCTAATGCCCCTCTCCAGCACTTGTCTGACGGCCTTCCACTGCTACCTCTTGCCCATCCCATTGATGCCTGTGTTCCTCTGTCTGCCGTTCATCCCATGGCCGACTGAATTCCTGCATTCCCCATCGAACAGCCCATGGATGCCTCTCTGCTCCTCCCTAATGTCTAGTTTAGGGCCACCTGCATTTTCCTACTCACCCTTGTCTAGCCCGAGGCCACCTGCCTCCTGTGCTCCCCATTTTTCATCCTGGAGCCGCCTGCACTCCTCTGCTACCCTTATCTAAACAGTTGTCATGTGCCTCCCCCTGCTACCCTAATACAATCTGTGGCCCTGTGCCTTCACGTACTCCTTCATGTCCAGCCCTTGAACCCCTGCCTTCACCTCCTCCTCCTTGTGAAACACATCTCTACCTGTTTTCCCCTGGTTATGCTTCTCCAGCCTGTGGCCACCTTTGTTTCCCCTTTTCTCCGTGTCCATCCTGTGACTGCCTGCATTCCTCTGCAGCCCCTTGTCCAGTCCATGGCCACTTGCCTTCTCCTCCTCTCCCTGGTTCAGCATGGATGCGATTCCCCTGCTCCCCCTAGTCCTGTTCACAGCCACATCCTTCCCCTGTTACCAAGTGTCCAGCCCAGGGCTGCCTCCCTTCCCCTGCTTCCCCTTATCGAGCTCAGGGCCGCCTGCCTTCTCCAGCTCCTCCTTTTCAGAATGTGACCACATGTATTCCCTCTCCCCCTTCCCCATCCCCTGGTCACATGTGTATTCCTGCTTCCCCTTGTCTCTTTGTGGACACATGCCTTCCCCTGCTCCCAATTATGCTTTCCTAGTCTGCCTTACTTCTCCTGCCACTCTCTGTCCTTCCCATGACTGCCTGCCTTCCTGTGCTCCCATTTGTCCAGGCCTATGCCCCCTCACTTCTTCTGCTACTCTTTTTCCTGCCTGTGACCACCTGCCTTCCTGTACTCCCATTTGTCCAGCATCAGAGATGAGGAAGAGGGTGTTTTCATTCATAACGGCTTGGCAATATCAAACACAGGTTTACCTAATGGGGGGAAGGATGTGTTTTCGTTAAAAAGGGGTTTCCAAAGTCAATAACATGCATTCCTGGGGAGCAGACGGCAATAGAATGAGTTGTCATACCAAACGCGTTTGCTGGTATTAGGGATGAGAGATGTCGACTCGCATTTGGGCCCTTGTTTGGCTCCCATTGATCAAATGTGTATTTACAGCAGGTAGAAAACATGAGTGGAGTGGTCCTTAACTCTGAAAACTGAAGTCAATATCGTCATTTTGCACAACTTGGTGAAGCCAGATCAAGCAGGAGGCTTCGTACGTATGTGGGTAATTTCTGTCCATTCTGGTAATTAACTAAGAGAATGATCCAAGAAAATATCCTCCTGAAAACGTGAGGTAACATAACACTACCCCTGCAAAGTAAGGAATGTAGGAAACTGTGTAGCTGTTGCTAAAAGTGCTTCAATCTTCATGAAAAGTACTTCTTGGAATTCCACTGCAATGCCCAATGTTTTCAGGTGCCTGTAGTGAATGAAGGCAAATGAACATCACAGGTATTGGAGACATTTCGCAACCTGAGGCAAGGAAGAGTGTGTTTCCTTCAGAGTGCCTCGGCAATATCAAACACAGGTTTGCCTAAGATAGAGAGGTGGAAGGATGTGTTTTCGTCTAATGCGGGTTTCCAAAGTCAATCACATCACTGCTTGTGTGTCAGACGGTAATAGAATGAGTTGTCATTCCAAATGCATTTGCTGATACTAGGGAAGAGAGTTGTTGACTGCCCTTAGGTCCCTTGTTGGCTCCCATCAATGAAATGGGCATCCACAATAGGCAGAAAACACGAGGGGTTGTCCCTGCTTCCGAAAGCTGAGGTCAATATTGTCATGTCTGGCAACCTGTTAAAGCCAGATCCAGAGAGCAAAAGAATGAGTTTTCATTCTGACCATGTTTGATAATGTCAGGGAAAAGAGACATTTCTACTGGCATTAGGGCCCTTGTTTGGCACTGTCAATCAAATGTGCATTCAGAGTAGGCAGAACATGAGAGGGTTTGTCCCTGCCTCTGAAAACTGAAGTCAATATCACCTTTGTCTGGCAACCTGGTGAAGCCAGATCAAGCGGGAAGGCTACTTCCGTATTTGGGTCATTTCTGTCTGTTCTGGTAACTAACAGAATGATTCAAGAAAACAGCCTCCTGAAAACGTGATGTAAGGCTACTTCTGCACAGTAAGGAATCTAGGGAACTGTGTAGCTGTTGCTAAAAGTGTTTCAATCTTCGTGATCAGAGCTCCTTGGATTCCACTGCAATGCCCAGTGTTTTCAAGTGTCCATACTGCAGACAAACGCACTTCACAGCTGTTGGAAACATTTTGCCTCCCAAGAGGAGGAACAGTGCGTTTTCGTTCAGTGTGGCTTGGCACTATGAAACACATGTTTGCCTAAGTTACAGAGGTGGATAGATGTGTTTTCATCTAGCGCGGGTTTCCAAAGTCAATCACATGTCTGCCTGTGGAGCATATGGCAAAAGAATGAGTTGTCATTCCAAACCGGTTTGCTGATACTAGGGAAGGAAGGGAGAGCAGTGGAGGGCAGGTGCCCTGGGCTAGACGAAGGGGATCATGGTGGCCCTTAGCTAGACAGGGAGGAGCAAGGAGAAGCAGGCAACCACAGTCTTGACAAGGGCGAGCTCGAAGATGTAGGGAGCCATGAGGTGGACAATGATGCACAGTGTAATTCAGATGGCCTGGGGTGGACATGTGGGAGCCAGTGTAAGCAGGCAGACTTGGCCTTCAGAAGAGGAGGCAGGGGAAGGCAAGTGGACATGGGTTCTACAAAGGGGAACAGTGGAAGGCAGACAAATATCGGAAGGACAAGTGTTAGCAGTTGAAGGCATGCAAACATGAGGTTTACAAGAGGGAGCAGGGGATGAGAGATGACCACATGCTGGACAAGGGGAGAAGGGAAAGGCAGGGTGTTCTGGGATGGAAAAGAGAAAGCAAGGGATGACAGGTGACCATGGGCTGGACTAGGGAATATAAGGGATGGCAGGCAGCCATGAATTAACAAGGGGAAACAATGTAAGGCAGACAGCCCAGGCTGGACAAAGGGAAGCAGGGGAAGGAAAGTGGTCATGGGTTGGACAAATGGGTGCAGAAGAAGGCAGGTGGCCACAGGCTCGACCTTGGGGAGCAGGGCCAGGCAGGGGGCCACAGGTAAGACAACAGGGAGCAGTGGAAGGCAGGCAGCCACAGACTGGAATAGGGAAGTAAGGGAAGGCAGGTGGCCCTGGATTAGACAAAGTGAAGCAAGGGAAAGCAGGTGGCCATGGGCTGTGAAAAGGGGACCAGGGGAACGCAGGCACCCCTGGAGGGGGCAAGGAGAGCAGAGGAAGGCAGGTGCCATGGGATGGACAAGTGAAAGCAAGGGACAATATGTGGCCCTGGGCAGCACTAGTGGGAACAGGGAATGTCGTGCTGCCACAGGATAGAAATGGGAGAGCAGGGAAAGGCAATGTGCTGGACAAGGGGGATCAGAGGAAATCAGGCTGCCCCAGCCTGGACAAGGGATAGTATGGGAATGCGGGTGGCCATGGGCTTCAGCCAAGGGGAGTAAAGTAAGGCACATGGCCATGGGACAATTAGGTGTGGGACAATTAGATGCAGGCT
Source organism: Aselliscus stoliczkanus (assembly GCA_033961575.1). Classification (NCBI taxonomy): domain Eukaryota; kingdom Metazoa; phylum Chordata; class Mammalia; order Chiroptera; family Hipposideridae; genus Aselliscus; species Aselliscus stoliczkanus. The sequence continues at coordinate 73,150,512 of CM066731.1, read as the reverse complement.
AAAGCAGGCAGTTGCGGGTGGGACAAGTGGAACTGGGGAATGCAGGTGGCCCTGGCTGGACAAGGGGGTGCAGATGAAGGCAAGTGGCCTTGGGCTGGACATGGGAGAACAGGAGAAGACAAGCTGCCTTTAGGTGGACAAGGGGGAGCAGGGCAAGGCTTGCAGCCTCAAGTTATGCTAGGGAGAGCAGGGATGAGCAGGTAGCCTTGGACAAAACAAGGGGAGTAGGGAAAGACAGTTGGTTTCAGGTTGGACAAGGGAGAGCAAGGGTAAGCTGGTGGACAGGGGTGTGAAAACAGGGGGCAGGGGTAGGCTGGTGTCCATGGTCTGGACAAGTGTCAACAGGTGAATTCAGGCGACCACGGAGTGGACAGGATGAACAGGGGAATGCAGTGGTCATCGTGTGGACAAGGGGGAGCAGTGAAAAGCAGGTGGCAACAAGGTAGAAGGGGGAACAAGATAAAGCAGGCAGCCACACGCTGGACAAGGAGGAAGATGGGAAAGCACATGGCCATGGGCTATAGAAAGAGTCAAAGGGGAAGGCAGGAGGCACTGGACAGTAGTAGTGGGAGCAGGGCAATGTAGGCTAGATTGTGCTGGACAAGTGGGAGTATAAGTCAGGAGTCCCCTTGTACAGGTAGTCTGTACAAGGGAGAGCAGTGGAGGACAGGTGGCTCTGGGTTAGACAGGGGAGCAAGGGAAAGCAGGTGGCCACAGGCTGGACAATGGGTAGTAAAGGAATGCATGCGACCATGGGATAGACAAGGGGGAAAAGGGAAGGCAGGCATCCCTGGAAAGTACTAGGTGTAGTAGTGGAAATGAGGCAGGCCATGCACTGGACTAGGAGGATAGGGGAATTCAGGCAGCCCTGGCTATACAAGGAATAGCAGGGGAAGTCAGGCAGCTACAGCCTGTACAAAGGATAGCGCAGGAAGGCCAGCAGCCACGGGCTTCACCAGGGGAATTGAGTAAGGTATGTGGCCAGGGGCTGGACTATTAGGAACAGGCTAATGCAGGAGAAGGGACAAGTGGAACTGGGGAACGCCGGTGGACCTCGGCTGGAAAGAGGGAGCAGTGGAAGGCAGCCGACCACATTGTGGACAGTGGGGAACGGGGGAAGGCATCCGTCCCTGACACACAAGGAAAACGAGGGGAAGGCAGGAGGGCATCAGTTGGACAGGGGGGAACAGAGTAGGGCAGGTAGCCATGGGATGGACAAGGAGAGCATGAAAAGGTAGGAGGCCCTGGGCTGGAAGGGGGAGCCAGGGAAAGTGAGCGGCCACAGGGTGGACAAAGGAAAGCAGGGGAAGGCAAGTTGCCACAGGCTGGGCAAGGGGTAGAAGGGGTAGGCAGGCATTCATAGGTCAGACAATGGGGAGCTGAGAAAGGCATGGGTCCATGGGCTAGACAAGGGGAAGCAAGGAAAGGCAGGTGGCCCTGTGCTGGACAAGTGGATCATGGGAATTCAGGCAGACACAGGGTGGACAAAGGGAGGCAGGGGTAGGCAGGTGTCATTGATTGGACAACTGGAAGCAGGGGAACGGAGGTGGCTATGGGCTGGACAAAGGTGAAGAGGGAAACGCAGTCATCCACAGGGTTGAACAAAGGGCAGCACATGAAGGAAAGAAGTCGCGCACTTGACAGGGGGGAGCAGGGGAAAGCAGGCAGCACTGGGCTGGAAAAGGTGGAGCAGGGAAAGGCAGACAGCCATGGGCTGGACAAGTGGAGGCAGGGGTAACTAGGTGGCCACAGGCTGCACAATGGAGAGCAGGGGAATGCAGGTGGCCCTGGGCAAGACAATGGCAGAGCAGGGAAAGGCATCTGGCCACAGGCTAGACAAGGGTGAACAGAGAATGTCAGGGACCATGGGCTTGACAAGAGAGAGCAGAGAATGTCAGACACAACAGCCTTGAGAAGGGGCGCAGGTAAAGGCAGGCAGCCACAAGCTGGACAAGGGGGATCATGGAAAGGCAGGCAGCCATGGGCTGGACAAAAAGGAGCAGGGGAATGCACGGTGGGGAATGCACAGGGACATGGGCGGGACACGGGGGAACTAGGGAAGAAAGGTAGCCCCAGGCTTCACATGGAGGAGCAAGGAAGACAGGCAGCCCTTGAATGGACAATGGAGAGCAGAGGAAGGCAGGAGACCATGGTCTGGACAAGCAGGAACAGGGAAGGTAGGGGGACTTGGGGTGGACAACGCAGAGCAGGAGAAGTCCTGCAATCCTGAGATGGATAGGGGAGCAGGGGTATGCAGGCAGCCATGGGGTGAAAAAATAGGAGCACGGGAAGGCAGGCAGCCATGGGATCGACAAGGGTGAGCTGGGGAAGGCAGGTGCCTGAGGGCTTGAGAAGGAGAGACAGGGGACTGCAGGCAACCATGGGCAATAGAAGGGCAGCTTGTGATTGCATACAGCCACAAGTGGGACAAGAGGGAGCAGGGGAAGGCAGGCGGCCCTGGACTGGACATGTGGGAGCAGGGATACACAGGTGGCAATGGGGGAAAAAAGGGAAAACAGGGGAATTCAGGCTGCAACTGACTGGACAAGGGGAATCAGGAGAAGGCGGTTGGACCTGGGCTGGAAAGGGGGGAACAGCGGAAGGAAGGTGGCCACAGGCTGGAAAGAGGAGAAGGTGCGAAGGCAGGTGGCCACGGGCTTAAAACAGTGTTGCAGTGGGATCATGCGGCCTTGGGCTGGACAATGGGGAGCAGGGAAAGGGAAGTAGAAGTGGTGGACAAGGGGTGCAAGCGAAAGTAGGATTGCACAGCCTGGCAAGGGGAAGCAGGGTAAGAAAGACCATCCTCAGTTGGACATGTGAATACAGGGGAAGGCAGGCACCCAACGGTTGGTCAAGGGAAAGAAGGAAAGGAAGTTGGCCACGGGCTGGACAATTGGCACAGGGGAACAAGTCCACCATGGGCTGAACAAGTGGGAGCAGGAATACGCAGATTGCCCTGGGCTGAAAAGTGGTAGCAGGGGAAAAAGGCGGCCACAGCATGGAAATGGGAAACAGGGGTAGGCACACACCACTGGCTGGACAACTGGAAACAAGGGAAAGCAGGAAGCCATGGGATGACAAAGGGTAGCGGGGGAAGGCCAGTGGCCAAAGGCTGGACAAGGGGAATCAGGAGAAAGCAGGCAGCACTGGGTTGGTCAAGGGGAATCATGGAAGGCACAAGGCCACTGGCTGGACAAGGGGTAGCAGTGTAAAGTAGGCAGTCACAGGCTGGACAATGGGGAGCTGAGGAAAGCAGGACAAAGGCTGGATAAGTGTAATCAGGGAAAGGCAGCTGGACTTGGGCAAGACAAGGGGGAGCAAGGGAAGTAAGGTGGTCCTGGGCTGGTCAAGAAGGAGCAGGAGAAGTCAGGCGGCCACTGGGTGGACAAAGGGAAGCAAGAGAAAGCAGGAGTCCACAGATTGGACATGGGGGAGCGGAGAAAGACAGTCATCCATGGGTTGGATGACGAGGAACACGAGTCGGCAGGTGCCCACCTGCTGATACAGGGAGGCACGAGAAGGCTGGTGGCCACAGGCTGGACAAGGAGGACAGGCTTCCATGGGTTGGACAAGAGAAAGTGGGTGAAGGCAGGTGGCCATGAGCTCTTGGTGGGGTAGCAGGGGAAAGAAAACAGCACTGGGAGGATCACATCAGAATTACAAATAATTTATGCAACATTTAACCTCGGGAGTCCCCTGAATATTAGATGAACAGAACCTCTAAACGAAAGACCTAAAGAGGAGGCCACATCAAGTCTGGTAGGACAGGCGCCAACGAGAGAGGGCAAACCCCATGAGGGACGCCCCAGCTGTGTGGGGAGGCTTCTCCGATTGGGGGAGAGACCCTCCGGCCCCACACCGAGCTCAATAGCCCAGAGTTGCTTTGCCAAGAAGAGGAATTCCACGATAGTGGGCAGTAGAAATTAGTGAGGACTCTCTTTGCTCGACTCGGTGAGGCTGGGGGCAGCTGGAGAACCAGTGAGGCCGGCGCACAGGTTCGCTCGCCAGCAAGCACTCACCCGGTTCTTGTCGGAGGGAGTGGCTGCATGAGCCGGGCCCAGAAGCCTGTCGGGAGGGACTGATCTGAGCACCTTTGGTGCAGAAGCTGGAGGTTTAGAGATTGTTGTTCCACTGGTGCGGAGCTTGCACATGAGCAGCGTACAGGAGGCCGCAATTTTTTCAGGGTTGGGCACTCCCACGGAGGGTCAGAGCTGGGATCCCATTGGTCTGGTGAACTTGGCGCAGGAGTGCGTGCGTGCGTGAGTGCATGCGTGCGTATGCATGCGGCCTTGGATTCCCACCCTCCACCCTGCTTGTGTTGCTTTGCCAGGGAAACTCCTGGCGGGTGCCCTCTGGCTACATCAGGCTGCTCACTGAGACACAGGAGTGCACGAGCGGCCTTGGGTCCCCACCCTCTGCCCTGCTTGTACTGTGTTTCCAAAGAAACACCGGGCGGGTGCCCTCCAGCTGCATTAGATTGCTCACTGAAACATGCCTGAGCCACCTTGGGTCCCCACCCTCCGCCCTGCTTGTGCTGGGTTTCCAAGGAAACTCCGGGTGGGTGCCCTCCGGCTCCATCAGGCTGCTCACTGAGACGCAGGAGTGTGTAAGCCACCTTGGATCCCCACCCTCTGCCCTGCTTCAGCTGCGTTGCCAGGGAAACGCAGGGCGGGTGTTCTCCAGCTGCATCACTCTGTTCACTGAGACTCAGTAGCAGACAACCTGCAACAACCTGTGAAGCTTAAGGAGTTCATTACCACCAAGCCAGCATTGCAGGAAATGTTAAAAGGGCTTTTTTAAACAGAAGAAAGGGGAAAACAAGCTAACCCAGGAAGACAAGAAATACAAATAACAAAATGGCAATAAATATACACCTATCAGTAATTACCTTAAATGTGAATGGGCTAAATGCTCCAATCAAAAGACACAGAGTCGCTGAGTGGATAAGAAAACAGGACCCATGCATATGCTGTCTATAAGAGACTCATCTCAGATCAAAAGACACACATAGACTGAAAGTAAAGGGATGGAATAAGATATTTCATGCAAATGGAAGTGAGAAAAAAGCTGGAGTAGCAATACTTATTTCGGACAAAATAGACTTTAAAATGAAGACTACAATAAAAGACAAAGAAGGGCACTACATAATAATAAAGGGATCAATTCAACAAGAGGACATAACCCTAGTAAATATCTATGCACCCAATTTAGGAGCTCCTAAATTTATAAAACAGATTCTGACAGACATAAAGGCATACATCAACAGTAACACTATCATAGTAGAGGAATTCAACACCCCGTTGTCACCAATGGACAGATCCTCAACACAGAAAATCAACACACATAGTGGCCTTAAATGACACTTTAGACCAGCTGGATTTAATTGATATTTTCAGAGCATTTCTCCCCAATGCTACAGAATATACATTCTTCTCAAGTGCCCATGGAACATTCTCCAAGATAGACCACATGTTAGGCCACAAAACAAGTCTCAACAAGTTTAAGAAGATTCAAATCATATCAAGTGTCTTCTCTGACCACAATGATATGAAACTAGAAATCAATTATAAGAATAAATCTGGAAAGCTTACAAATACATGGAAGCTAAATAACATGCTTCTAAATAGTGAGTGGGTCAAAAATGAGATCAAGGAGGAAATAAAAAGATACCTCGAGACAAATGAAAATGAAAACACCACGACCCAAAATCTCTGGGATGCAGCAAAAGTAGTCCTAAGAGGGAAGTTCATAGCAGTGCAGGCCTACCTAAAGAAGGAAGAAAAATCTCAAATCAACAGACTCTCTCTACACCTAAGGGAACTCGAAAAAAAAAAGCAAAACAAGTCTAAAGGGAGCATAAGGAAGGAAATAATAATAAAGACCAGAGCAGAAATAAATGAAATAGAAAACAAAAGAAAAATACAAAAGATCAATGAAACCAAGATTCGTTTTTTTTAAAAGATAAACAAAATCGACAAACCCTTAGCATGACTAACCAAGAAAAAGAGAGAGAGGACCCAAATTAATAAAATCAGAAATGAAAGAGCGGAAGTGACAACAGATAACAGAGAGATACAGAAAATTTTAAGACAATACTATGAGCAACTATATGCTAACAAATTCGACAATCTGGAAGAAATGGATAAATTTCTAGAAGCATACAATCTACCAAGTCTGAACCAAAAAGAAACAGAAACTCTGAACAGACTGATTACTGCCAAAGAAATTGAATCAGGAATCAACAATCTTCCAACCAACAAAAGCCCTGGACCAGATGGCTACACAGGTGAATTTTACAAAACATTCAAAAAAGATTTAGTACCTATTCTCCTCAAACTATTCCAAAAAATACAGAAGGAGGGAAGGCTCCCAAACTCTTTCTATGAAGCCACTATCACCCTGATTCCTAAGTCAGACAAAGATATTACAAAAAAGGAAAACTACAGGCCAATATCACTAATGAACGTAGATGCAAAAATTCTCAACAAAATACTAGCAAACCGAATTCAGCATCTCATTAAAAAGATCATACACCACGATCAAGTGGGATTCATTCCTGGTATGCAAGGCTGCTTCAATATCCGCAAATCAATTAACGTAATACATCACATTAACAAAATGAAAAATAAAAATCATATGATCATATCAACAGATGCAGAAAAGGCATTTGACAAAATCCAACACCCATTTATGATAAAGACTCTTAACAAAGTGGGAATAGTGGGATCATACCTCAACATAATAAAGGCCATATATGATAAGCCCACAGCAAACATCGTTCTCAATGGGGAAAGGCTGAAAGCTTTCCCTTTAAGATCAGGAACAAGACAAGGCTGCCCGCTTTCACCACTTCTATTTAACATAGTTCTGGAAGTTCTAGCCACAGCAATCAGACAAGAAAATGAAATAAAAGGCATCCAAATTGGAAAAGAGGAAGTAAAATTGTCATTATATGCAGATGGCATGATACTATATATAGAGAATCCCAAAGACTCCACCAAAAACCTGCTAGAACTGATACACGGATTTGGTAAAGTAGCAGGATACAAAATTAATATTCAGAAATCAGTGGCATTTCTATACACTAATAATAAACTATTAGAAGAAGAAATCAGGAAAACAATCCCTTTTACAATTGCTTCAAAAACAATAAAATATCTAGGAATCAATTTAACTAAAGAAGTAAAAGACCTGTACTCAGAAAATTATGAGACACTGAAGAGAGAAATCAAAGATACAAATAAATGGAAATACATACCATGCTCATGGATAGGAAGAAATAATATAGTTAAAATGTCAATACTTCCTAAAGCAATATATAGATTCAATGCAATTCCAATCAAACTACCAAAGACATTTTTCTCAGAAATAGAACATAGAATCCTAAAATTTATATGGAGTCACAAAAGACCCCGAATAGCTACAGCAATGCTGATAAATAAGAACAAAGTGGGAGGCATCACACTACCTGACATCAAAACATACTACAAGGCTACAGTAGTCAAAACAGTATGGTACTGGCATAAAAACAGACACATAGATGAATGGAATAGAATAGAAATCCCAGGAATAAACCCATCTATATATGGTCATTTAATCTATGAAAATGGAAGCAAGAATTTACACTGGAGTAAAGATAGTCTATTTAATAAATGGTGCTGGGAAAATTGGACTGACACGTGCAAAAAAATGAAAATAGACCATCTACTTACACCATATACGAGAACAAACTCAAAATGGATTAAAGACTTAAATGTAAGACCTGAAACTATAAAACTCCTAGAAGAAAATATAGGGAGTAAATTTGCAGACATTACCCTGAGTAATATTTTTACCAATATATCCCCTCGGGCAAGGGAATTGAAAGAAAAAATGAACATATGGGATTACATCAAACTTAAAAGTTTTTTCACAGCAAAGGAAACCATCAATAAAACAAAAAGGCAGCCTACTGAATGGGAGAAGATATTTGCCAATGATATATCTGATAAGGGGTTGATATCCAAAATTTATAAAACACTCATGCAATTCAACACCAAAAAAACAAACAACCCAATTAAAAAATGGGCAGAGGATATGAGGAGGCATTTCTCTAAAGAGGACATACAGATGGCCAACAGGCATATGAAAAAATGTTCAACCTCACTAATCATCAGAGAAATGCAAATAAAAACCACAATGAGATACCACCTCACTCCAGTCAGAATGTCTATCATCAACAAATCAACAAACAACAAGTGTTGGCGAGGGTGTGGAGAAAAGGGAACCCTGGTGCACTGTTGGTGGGACTGCAAATTGGTGCAGCCATTATGGAAATCAGTATGGAGGTATCTCAAAACACTGGAAATGGAACTGCCGTATGACCCAGCAATTCCACTCTTGGGAATCTACCCAGAGGAATCCAAGATGCTAATTCGAAAAAATATATGCACCCCTATGTTTATTGCAGCGCTATTTACAATAGCCAAGACTTGGAAACAATTGAAATGCCCATCGGTAGATGACTAGCTTAAGAAACTGTGGTACATTTATACAATGCAGTATTACTCCGCTATAAAGAAGAATGAAATTTTACCATTTGCAACAATATGGATGGACCTAGAGACTATAATGTTGAGTGAAATAAGTCAGTCAGAGAAAGACAAATACCACATGATCTCACTTATATGTGGAATTTGAAAAACTGAATGAATGAGCATAAGAAACAGAAATAGTCTCATATATATATATATATATATATATATATATATATATATATGAAAAACAGGGTTGCTAGTTGGGAGAGGGGTGGGATGAGGGAGAAGGGGAAAGGATTAGACAGCATAAATAGGTAACTACAGTATTGTCACAGGGATATGAAAGACAGTTCGGGGAATATAATGTTGTTAAAATTTTGTGGGGTGTCAGTGGTCACATGTTTTGTTAGGGAGACCACTTCCTGGATGGAGTAGAGGCTTGATCACGGCACTGTATACCTGAAATTGATGTTGTATAATATTGTATGCCAACTGTAATTGAATGTATAGACAGTCACAGGATGTGGATTATATGGTGGAAGGAAGTCAAAGGAATTGTAACAGATAGTATGATATGGGGGGGAGGAGTGGGAGGGGAGAATTGGGGGAGGGGGGTTGTCACTTTGAGGGGTTAAAAAGTATAACTATTGCACTTTGTTGTACACCTGAAGCTAATTAAAAGTACATATAAATAAAATTTTAAAAAAGAAAAAAGAGAACAGCACTGGGATGGCAATGGGGAGCATCAGTAGACAGGTGGCCATAGGCTGGATAAGGGGGAGCAGGGCAATTCAGGTGGCCACAGGCTGCAAAAACGGGAGCAGGAGTAGACAGGAGGCCCTGGAATGGACAAGGGAGAGCAGGAGAAAACAGGAGGCCATCAGCTGGAAAAGCAGGAGTGAGAAGGCTGTGATCCTGGGTGGGCAAGGGGGAGTAAGGGATGTCCAGCCGTCCTGTGCTGGACAAGGGAAAGCGGGGGTTTGCAGTTGGTCACAGCTTTGAAAAGTGGGACCGAGGGAAGTCAGGAGACCATGGGCTACAAAAAAATGTAAGGGAAAACAGGCAGCCACGGGAAGAACGAAGGGGAGCAAAGGAAGGCAGCCAGCCAAAGGGTGGACAAAGTGAAAGAGGGGAAGGCAGGCAGCCATGGGCTAAACAAGGGAAGCACGAGGAGGCAGGTGGGCTCAGCTAGACAAGGGGGTACAGAGGAAGGGAAGCAGCCCTAGGTGGACCATGTGGGAGCAGGTTTTGCCAGGCAGCAATGAGCTTGTCATGGGGTAGTAAGCGAAAGCAGGCATCCACGACCTGGAAAGGGAGAGTGGGGAAAGGCTGGTGGCCCTGGGCTGGACAAGTGGTAACAGAGGAAGGCAGGCAGCCTTGGGTGGGATACATGGGATTGGGAGTAGGGAGGTGGCCATTGGGGAGGTGAAACAGTGGAAAGCTGGGATATCAGGTGGCCACTGACTAAACAAGGGGATTATAGAGAGATAGGTGGCCTAGGTCTTGAGAAGGGGTAGCAGTGGACGCATGCAGCCATGGGCTGCACAAATGGGTACAGGTTAAGGCCAGCAGACAAGGGATGGACAAGGGAAAGCAGGGGAAAACAGGAGTCCATGGCCTGTAAAGGGGGATCAGGGTAAAAGCAGACCGTGCTTGGCTGGAAAAGCAGAAGCGGGGGAAGGCAGGCAGCTCTGGGCTTGGAAAGGGAGAGCAGGGGCAGGCAGGCAGCCATGAGGTGGACAAGGGGAAGAAGGGGAAGGCAGACGGCCACTGATAGGACAAGAGTGAGCAGAGGAAGGCAGGCCACCCTAGGCTGGATATGTGGGTGCAGTGGTAGGCATGCACCCATGGGCTGGTCAAGAGGGAGTAGGAAAGGCCATCGCCCAAGGGCTGGACAAGTGGAGCAGGGGAGTGAGGACTGCCACAGGCTGTAAAAAACGGAGCAGGGGAAGGAAGGCGGCCAGGGCAGCAGGAAAACACAGGTTGCTCTGGGATGGACAAGTGGTAGCGGTGGAAAAATGTGGCTCGGTTTGGACGAAGGGAAGCAGGAGTAGGCAGGCACTGCTGGCTGCACAACTGGAAGTGGGTGAAAGCAGGAGGCCATTGGCTGCACATGGGGTAGCAGGGGAAGGCATGTTGCCATGGGCTGGACAAGGAGGTTTCCGGGAAGACAGACAATCATGAGCAGCATATGGGAGAGCAGGGGAAGGCATCCCACTACTTAGTGGACAAAGGGAAGCAGGGGTAGGCAGATGCCACTGGCTGAATAACTGGAGACAGGGGAATATAGGCAGCCACACACTTGATAAGAGGGAGTAGGGAAAGCAGGCAGCACTGGGCTGGGCAATGGCGCACAGGGGAATGCAGTTTGCCTTGGTCTGCAGAAGGGGACCAGAGGAAGTCAGGCATGCACAGGCTGGGCAAGGCAGAGCAAGGGAAGCCAAGAAGCCCTGTGCTAGACTAGGCAGAGCAGGAAAAAAGAGGTGGCTACAGGCTGGACAAGGGTGAGCAGGGAATTCTGGGGGCTTCATACTGGAGAAAGGAGAGCAGGGAATACAGGAAGCCATGGACAGGACATGGGTTAATGGGGAAGGCAGGCAGCCACCTTGTAAAGGGGAAACAGGGGAAAGCAGGTGTCCATGGCCTGACAAGGAAATGGGGGAAGCAGGAGGCCCTGGGCTGGAGAATTGGTAGCAGAGGAAGGCAGGCAATTATGGGTGGGACACGTGGGAACAGGTGCATTCAGGCAGACTCAGGCTTGTAAAGGGAACAGGGGAAGGCAAGCAAACAAGGGCTGGACAATAGGAGGCAGAGGAATGCAAGCGTCCATTTCCTGACAAGGGGGAATAGGAGTAGGCAGGCATCCATGGGTGGGGGAAATAGGGTAATTCAAGGGAAAAAAGGTGGCCACTGATTGCACAATGGGAATCAAGGGAAGGCAGGCAGCCCTGGACTAGACAAGAGGGAACAGGGGAAGGAAGGTAGCAACGAAATTGAAACAGGGGAATAGAGGAAAGCAAGCAGCCATGGGCTTGACAAGGGGTAGCAGTGGAAGCATGTGGCCCTGGGCTGGACAATGGGGAGTAGAGGAAGGCCAGTGGACAAGGGGTGGAAAAGGGGAACAGGGGAAGGCAGACCACCCTCAGTTGGACATGTGGTAGCAGGAGAAGGCAGGCAGACCTGGGTTTGAAAATGGACAGCAGGGGCAGGTAGGCAGCCACAGGCTGGACCAGGGGGAGAAAAGGAAGGCAAGTGGCCATGGGATGGACAAGGGGACCCAGGGGAAGGCAGGAGGCCATGGGTAGGACAAGGATGAGCTGGGGAAGGCAGGCTGCCCTAGGATGGACATGTGGGTGCAGGGGTTGGCAGGTAGCCACGGGCTGGTTAAGAGGGATCAGGGAAAAGGGGGTGGCCATTGGTTGGAGAAGTGGTTGTAGTGCAAGGCAGACAGCCACAAGAAGGACAATGGGGAGCAGGGGGAGGCAGGTGGCCCTGGACTGGACAAGGGGAATAGGGGGAAGACAGGGTGGACAAAGTGAAGCAGGTAGTCCGGCACCACATGCTGGTCTGCAGGGGACCTGCCTCCGCTGACCAGGGTTCGAGAAGGTGTACACGGCGTCGGCGGTCGATAAAAGACAGAAACCGTTTGTTGCAGTAAAGACAGAAAAATGGAGAGATAGATCTCCAGTTTATTTGTTGCAGGCTTTATATACATTTTTTAGGTAGGGGGTACGTGCAGGGATACGTGTAGCATAGTAGGAAAAATGTGCATTACCTCAGTGAAAAGTAGATCATTAACTATTTACCAGAAACCTACAGGTCAGTGAAACCTTAGGGACTCAGTTTCTCTAGACAATTTTTCTCCATTAACCCTGATAGCCATCTTTCTTTTGTGTCCCAAGGAACTGGCCGTCCTCACTACATACCTCAATAAGTAGTAAGCACCCTCCAGGTGCAAAAGAAACAATGAAAGCAGAAAAACAAGTTTATGCTTCACCAAGCCCACTAAAGCCAGCTTGCAAGCCCCTCAATATTGGGGACCATGGCCCTCAACATCTCCCCCTTTTTTATTATTTAAATAGCACGCCTGTGACCCCAGGCGGCTGCGAGTCACAGTGCCTGTCTTAGGTGTCTTCCAATGAAATAACAACCCGTCATCGGCACTCGATCCTCTGGCGATCAAGCCCTGTCTTAGGTTAGTTACATTCAAGGAAGTCCTTACCCGTCTTTGGCTAGCCTGTCCTCTCTGAAGTTTAGGGGTAGAGGGGCTAATAAGCAGGTGGCTAAACCTGAGGCTTTGCCTTAAGTTTGATCTCATGGATATTGGCTTGGACGTCCAACATGTTTGAGAAAACATCTAATGAGGATGGGGAGTAGGCACAGAACCAAACAGACACAAATGCCCAATGTAAGGAATGTCACAATGGAATGGCCAATATTGGGTAAAGACGGCAGGGCATTTCTCATCATATCAACAAACTCAGAGGCAGCTTGAGCTGCATCAAATTTTAAGGGTTTTGCTTCTCTCATGTTTTGAATTTCATCATGAAGCCGAAGCATGTCCAAAGACAGATTAGCATTATGCCAAATTCCTTGAAGATGTAGACGAACTCTATTCCAATCATGTTGACTACTATTATACATTGTTGGGGTTACACAAATCCAATGATAATCTGAATGACATTCCAATTGAAATCTAACTTTTATGCTTTGAATTTCATTACCAACATATTGAACTGTATCATATAAAGCATTTACTTTTTGTTCTAATTTTTCATTTATAATTTCTTGAGTTCCTAAGGCTAAAGTGACATTTTTTGAAAGTGTATTAACATAATGAGCATTTTGAACAGTCTGTGAAAGAGCCACAGCAGCAGTAGCAGCAGTTGCAATTAAAGTAACTAAAGCCATAATTCCAGAAATCAAAAGTCCTATAATCTTTTTGGTCTACTTAAAGCATACTCGATTTCTTTAAAAATTTGTAAACTTTTTTCAGCATACCACGGTCCAGAAACATTAACAGGAAGCATAACAAAAGATGGTTGATTAAGTATCATAACACGGGTCCCAAGGGGTACCCAAGAAACACAATTTGTTAAAGTACAATTATAACAAGATACATTAAACATATTTTCTTTAAAGTGGATAGTAATATCTCCAATCAAAAGTGCATAAGGGGAAGGAACACAAGTAGATACATTAACAGTTTTTGCAATTGTAGTCCAATCTCTAGTCCCATCACCTCTGACACTCTCATGACTGCAGGCAGTGCCTGATTTACAGAAGTCAACCATCTGAGTAATTTTACCCATTGCCCCCACGAGTCTCCAAAGGGAATTTTGTTGATAGTGTGTCCAAGCTCCACATTCCTGAAGCCAGTCCTCGTGCCCAACTTGTTTTATTGCTTTGTGACCAGTCAACAATATATCGACCTGTTCCAGGGATATCATAACGATTAGGACTGTTTCCGTGACAGTCTCTCCACGGGACGGTTTTGGTGTCAAGTTCCAATTTTCTACCACAAGGTGAGCGTGACTGAGGAATGGGCCGATATATCCTCTCTCCTTTAGACCAATCACCCAACAAATTAAGGCGAACAGTCCATCCTACTAGAGAATCATTAGTATGCATAGTAACATAAGAAGTGTGCAAGCATCCAAAGATTGATACATTTTTGCAAAGCAAATAGGCAATCCCGTTCCCATACCATAATAATTAAAAATTTTTTCTGTTTGCCATTGTACATGGCCACTAGAAGGCAATCCTAGAGCATGAGTATCATTGACATACACTGGAACTTCATGGCTTTCCCAAACAGTAGGATGGAGTATCGGTGGATCAGGTACATAGGCCCAATACGTCTCTCCGAGAGTCAGTGAAGGGCACATCAGCAGCATCAACAGTAGCAGCAGCATTGCGTGGCTGGAGGTCATTGATGTGACGTCCAACCGTTAAGGGGTTTCCTGTAAAAAGAACACAAATATATCCTCGTCCCCTTATAACTTTTGGGGTCGGGAAAAAGAGTTACTATTAAAATTCTTTATGGGGCCTTATTGTAGGGCCGAATCAGGCAGTCAGGAATCCAAATAGGTGAATCAGAATCTTGTGGAAAAACACAAGCATATCCTCGTCCACAAGTAAGAAGGACATCTGGCCCTTTCCATTGACCAGTTAGAAGGTCCTTCCATTGAACGAGTGGCCTGGGCTCAGTAGCCTCCGGATGCCAATGTTTATACATGTTGGAATGTCCATCATTGTCCACATTACAAATATTAATTACAAACAATGCATGTTGGAGAATATGATGAAGTGAGCTATACTTAAACTCCCCCTCCTGAAGTTTACAAATTTGAGTTTTGAGTGTTTGATGGGCTCTTTCAACAATGGGCTGACCTTGTGGGTTATAAGGTATACCTGTATGATGTTTAATCTGAAAAGTGTGACAGAACCCTTTGAAAGTTTTGGATGTATAAGCCGGAGCATTGTCCGTTTTTAAGGCTTTAGGAATGCCCAAATATGTAAAACACTGTGTTAAATGTTGAATCACATCCTTAACAGCTTCTCCAGTGCAAGCTGAAGCAAGAATTATGTGAGAAAATGTGTCAACACATACATGTACATAATTAAGTTTACCAAAAGTAGGAACGTGTGTGACATCCATCTGCCAGAGAGCATTAGGAGTAAGTCCTCGGGGATTGACACCCAAGACAGGACTGGGATGGTGAACAGAACAAGCAGGACAATCCCGCACAATAGCTCTAGCAGATTCTCTTGGTATGTGAAACTGATACCGAAGAGCTGTAGCATTTTGATGATGTAAGGCGTGGCTTGCAGTAGCATCTTCGATGACAGTGGCAATAACTGGTCTTGTTAAAGCATCAGCAAGGCGATTGCCTTGATGTATTGGACCAGGAAGGGCAGAATGTGCCCAAACATACCCCACAAAAAAGGGAACAGACCTCCCATGAATCGAGTCCTGTAACTCTTGTAGCAATGAAAAGATGGTCGTCTTATGATTGGGCAGGGAAGCTGTTTCTATATGTGGGAACAGTCTTACTATATACAATGAATCAGTAAAGAGATTAAAAGGTTGATCTGACAAATGTTTGAAGGCAAAAATTACTGCCAGAAGCTCTGTTTTTTGTGCTGACCTCTCAGAAGTATGCTAAACATGTTTTTCCTCCTCGATTATGGTGACTGCTATACCATTAGAGGAACCGTCAGTAAAAACTAAAACTGCAGGTAGAGGGAGTGGCTCAGCCTGAGATCTTAAGGGGAATATGACAGGGTGTGTCGACATAAATTGAAGGAGAGGGTGATCAGGTAGATGATACTGAATTTGTCCTGTAAATCCTCCGAAAGCAATCTGCCACTCATCATTAAATTGAAATAAAAGTTCAATGTGTTCCTTTTTATAAGGGAGAATAACAAGATGTACATCTCTGCCAAATAATTCTATGCTATGGTGGCGCCCTTTAGCTGCCATAACCGCAACTTGATCTGTGTAAGCAACAACAATCCTTTTTGATGTGGTTGGGAGATGTAGCCACTCCAGAGGCCCATCTTGCCACAGGCATCCAGTGGGAGTATGAGGCGTGGACAGAATGACCAAAGCCCAAGGTTTAGAATAATCTAATCTTGTTAAGAACTGGTGATTGATTGCCTTGTTTACCAAGGTAAGGGCCATTTTTGCCTCCTCTGTCAGCTGTCTCAGAGATCTGGGATTTGAGTCTCCTCGTAGAATATCAAACAAAGGCTTTAATTCTTTGGTTGTTAGCTTTAAAAAAGGCCTAATCCAATTAATGTCACCTAAAAGTTTTTGGAAATCATTTAAAGTGTTTAAGGCATCAGTTCTTAATTCTAAAGGTTGATGGGTGACTGTATCAGTATGAAGCACTCTCCCCAAGTAGTTAAATGGGGGATGTGTCTGAATTTTTTCTGGTGCAATTTTTAAACCATAGCTCTGTAAAGTAAGGACTGTAGTTTTTAACGCCTCATGAACCACTTCTGATTGTTTGTGGGACAGAAGAATATCATCCATGTAATGAATGATGTATACCTCCGTGAAAGTTTCTCGCACCTCTCTAAGTGCCTGACTGACAAATTTTTGACAAAGAGTAGGGCTATTTTTCATGCCTTGAGGAAAACCTTCCACTAGAATCTACTAAGATTAGTGGATGGGAGGCTAAAAGCAAATCTTTTACAATCTTGGGCAGCTAAAGGAATGGTAAAAAAGCAGTCCTGCAAGTCAATCACTATGATAAAATCTCCCGCAGGGATAGCGACAGGAGAAGGGAGATCAGGCTGTAAAGCTCCCATATCTTCCATAGTGGCATTAACAGCTCTTAAATCCTGCAGAAGTCTCCATTTGCCTGATTTTTTCTTAATTACAAAAATCGGAGTGTTCCATGGAGAATTTGAAGATTCTATATGTCCGGATTTTAGTTGGCTCTGTATTAAAAGGGCGGCAGCCTCTAATTTTTCTGTTGGCAGGGGCCATTGCTCAACCCACACAGGTGAATCACTTTTCCAGATTATGGGATCGGCTGCCTTTTGTACAATGGCCCCTTGGAAAAATCCTCATATCCTAGACCTGCATTGTTAACATTAGGCTTGGGAGAAATGGGTGACACTCTCCTTTGTCCTTTACTGCCTAACCCAGTGCCAGGGACATAGCCCATATCCAGCATTTGTGCCGTGACTTGATTATTAGGGCTATAAAGCAAAACTCCCATTTGACTAAGAATGTCAAGTCCCCAAAGGCTAAATGGAAGAGAGGGGATTACATAGGGATTAAAATGACCAGTTCCACCATCCGGATCCTCCCAGGTCAGTATAGATGAACTTTTAAGAACGTTTTTTGCTGATCCCAGCCCAATAAGATTAGAAGCTGTCTCTTGGACGGGCCAAGATGTGGGCCAGTCTTTTCCTGCAATACATGAGACGTCTGCTCCTGTATCTAATAACCCCTCCATAGGTTTTCCTTGTATTTTCAATACTTTAAGAGGTCTCTGGCCTTTAATTTCCTGTAAAAGGTATGTAGCATCGGATGAACCAAAACCTCAATCTCCGCGAGGAGAATTAGTCACGGTCGGATTTGAGAGTCCTACAAGGGGAAGTAAGAGTAACTGTGCAATTCTTTGACCTGATTGAATTTTAACAGCTTTGACTGGTGGAGCAATCATAATTTGTATTTCCCCAGTATAGTCGGCATCAACCACTCCTGGCAGGACTGTTATCCCTTGAAGGGAAACAGAGCTCCTTCCAAGCAATAATCCCACTGTTCCTTTTGGTAATGGGCCATATATTCCAGTGGGTATTTTTGTAGGAGGTGACTCCGGGGTTAATATTGTGCTGGTGGTGGCACAGAGGTCCAATCCTGCGCTCCCTGGGGTGGCCCTGTACAAGGAGAGTACTGTGTTTGTCCCTGAGGGACGAAGGGGTTGTTGTTTTGGAAAGATGCCCCTGTTGTTGTTGGGGCCCGAGGCTGGCCCTCTGCCAGTTTCCCTGTTGGGGTCCACAGACTGGAGAATTAACAGGACCCAAAGAAGGCCCCTGATTGTTTTCCACGATAACCATCTTTATGAAATTTAGATCGGCATTCTGTGGTCCAATGAAAGCCTTTTTGGCATCTGCTACAGACAGTTTTTGGTTTTGATTGTTGTGAATTATTCTGAGCCGGCTCTCGAGTAAGAGGACACTCCCTACTAAAATGTCCTAACTGATTGCAATTGTAACAGCGAGAACCTTTTGGTCTGTCCATAGTTCTCTGACCTATATCACTTACATATTGGGGATAACTTTTTCCTTTTAGAGCTGCAGCAAGAGCCATGCCTTGGATAACAGCAGGATTAACATCCTGACAAGCTCGTACAAAATCTTCCAATGTTCCTGTTTTGCGAATTGGTCTAATAAGAGCCTTGCAAGTACTATTTGCATTTTCATATACCAATTGTTTTAATAGGATGGTTCCTGCAGTTGGGTCAGGTATAACCTTTTCAACTGACTCTGTAAGTCGAGCCAGAAAGTCCTCAAAAGATTCATCTGATTTTTGTTTAATCACAGTTAATGCAGAGGAGGGTCCTCCTCTTTTTGGAATTCTTTTCCAAGCCGCCACTGCACACGCACTAGTGAGTGTGAGAGCATCCTTTATTAACTTAAGCTGAGCCTGGGCAGAGTCCCACACCCCAGTTCCTAGTAACATGCTTTCAGTGACTGTACGACTCTTTTTTTGCTTCTGATTTACAAAATTCTTCATTTTCAACTTTCCATATAATATATTCTCCCCCTGAAAGGCAAGCTTTTGCCGCTCCTTGCCAATCACTAGGCGTCATCCATCTACCTGCCAGCGCTTCTACCAGAGAGATTGTATAAGGATTGCTAGGGCCATACTGTGTACAAGCCAATTTTAATTCCTTCATAATTTTATATGGCAACGGCTCCCAGACGGGTTCTTCCCATTCCAAATCTACCGGAAAGCAAACTGAAAATGACAAATCACCTCTGGCTTCTGCCTCACGGATCAGACCTTTCAAGCCTATTGATTGAGGTCCAGAGGGGTTTTTTCTTTTTGGTTTACCCTTTTTAGGCATAGGGGGGGGCAGATGGAAAGGTATGTTGTAAAGACCCATATCTAGAGCGTGGCACAGGAAAACCATCGTCATGGTGATACCACGCTACCTCCTCCTCTAAAGTCTCTTCCTCTTGTGGATTTAACTTTCCTCCCCCTGGATCCTCAGCCTCAGAATCCTCCTCCAAATTAGAATCTTCCGAATCAGAGGTTTTTGGACTAGTAATGGGGTAAAGATTATTTTTTGACCCTTTTGATGTTTTCTTATTAATGAGCGGACAGATTTCTCCGCAATCCCCTGAATTTCTTAGCATAGATTCTCCTAGATCCTGAAAAAAGGTTAATGACTCATGTCTAGGATCTAAGGAATCTCGGAACAGATTCCACAAGCTAAATGCCTCATGAGGCACTTTTCCTGGACCCCGTTCAGTATAAAATTCTTTCATTTGCTTTCCTACTTTTTCCCAGGTTTCCAAATTTACGGTGCCTTCCTCTGGAAACCAAGGGCAGCATTGTTATACAAATTGAAGAAATTTACTAATTTGGTGGCCGTGTACCTGTATCCTACGGCCCTGTAATGAAGTCTTAATGAGATTGACATATAGACGACGATCCTTGGACTCAGATTGACCCATGTTTAATGTTAGTAAGTAAAAGGGATAGAAAGAAACAATCACTCGATGTCCACTCTGATGCTCGTCTGGCCGCACCCCTCACGGGACTAAGTCTGTCTTGGCTAAGGCTCTGTGGTATAAGCCCCCGCACAGGTGAACGAGTCAGTCGCTGTTATGCCGTATGACAGATTACGGAACCGCAGATTAGAGCCCACTCAAGTTCCGTAGCGAAGAGCTGTGGAACTATATGCACTCACTCACACGATCACACCCTTGCACACGAAACAGTTAGTAGTATATATGTTTTCTAGGGACGTAGATCACACACCTCAAATCTTTGATTTCCACTTATACTCACCTGGCGTCACTAGCCAGGGGGTCCGCGGCACCCTCAGTGGAAGCCTATCCGTGTCGGGAAAAATAGAGAAGACTAACCTTCAGGTCCCTGTTCGGGAGCCACTTGAGGGGGTCCAGCCTCCGCTGACCAGGGTTCGAGAAGGTGTACATGGCGTCAGCGGTCGATAAAAGACAGAAACCGTTTGTTGCAGTAAAGACAGAAAAATGGAGAGATAGATCTCCAGTTTATTTGTTGCAGGCTTTGTATACATTTTTTAGGTAGGGGGTACGTGCAGGGATACGTGTAGCATAGCAGGAAAAATGTGCATTACCTCAGTGAAAAGTAGATCATTAACTATTTACCAGAAACCTACAGGTCAGTGAAACCTTAGGGAGTCAGTTTCTCAAGACAATTTTTCTCCATTAACCCTGATAGCCATCTTTCTTTTGTGTCCCAAGGAACTGGCCGTCCTCACCACATACCTCAATAAGTAGTAAGCACCCTCCAGGTGCAAAAGAAACAATGAAAGCAGAAAAACAAGTTTATGCTTCACCAAGCCCACTAAAGCCAGCTTGCAAGCCCCTCAATATTGGGGACCATGGCCCTCAACACTGGTCAAGTGGAAGCAGGGGAAAGCAATTCTACACAAGCTGGACAGAGGGGAGCATGGAAAGGCAGGTGGCCATGCACTTGAAACGGGGGAGCAGGACAGAGCATGTGGCCATGGGATGGACAAGACAGAGCAGAGGAAGGCAGGTGGTCATGGGCTCTAGAAGGGGGAGCAAGGGAAAGCAGACAGCACTGGGCGGGACAAGGAGGAGCAGCAGAAGGCAGGAGACCACAGGCTTGACAAAGGTGAGCAGGGAATGCTGGGGGCCATGGGCTGTATAGGGGTAGCAGAGGAAGGCCAGCAGACACAGGCTGGACAAGGGGGAGCAGGGGAATACAGGCGGCCACAGCCTGACAATGGGGAGCAGAGGAAGGCAGGCGGCCCTGGGCAGGAAAAGTGGTAGCTGGATAAGGCATGCAGCTCTAGGCTGAATAAGTAGGAACAGAGGAAGACAGGTGGCCACCAGGTGGAACAGTGGGAGGAGAGGAATGCAGGTGGTGCTGGGCTAGACAATGGGATGCAGGGGAAGTGGGGCAGCCATGGGCTCAACAAAGGGGAACAGGGTTAGCCACAATGCCTCGGGCTGCACAAATGGTAACAGTGGAAGGCAGGCGGCCATGGACTGGACAAAAGCACTCAGCTCTGGCCTGGACAAGAGGGAGCAGATGCAGGCATTTGGGACTAAGCTGGACAAGGGTAAACAGGGGAAGGCAGGCAACCACGGGGTGGACAAGGGGGAACAGGGAAAGACAGGTCACCATGGGCTGGACAAGGGGAAGCAGGGGAAGGCAGGTGGCCATGGGCTTCACAATGGACAGAAGGGGAAAGCTGGCACACATAACCTGGACATGCATTATCATTCAGCTCCAGTTTCAAGTGTATAATAGTGGAATGGTCAGTCAAAGCCCTGACTTTCCTGTGAGGCTCCATGACACCAGGACAGGTGGGCGAACACGAATGCACTTTTCCTCCCTACCCTTCCAGAAGTCCTCATCTAAATTGCAACTACTGTATAAAATGAAATAAGTAACTTTACTGTCCTTGAGCGTGTGCACTATATTTTAAGTCGGTGGAGAATATGTTAGTCCTACACTGTCACTGTACTTTAGGTAACAACAGGTCATATATGTATGTCTACTGCAGGAGGTATGTGACGGGTCATGATCATATACCCGGGCTCTTTGAGTGTGCAACGGACAGGATTCAGTGCACAGGACTGTAAGGCATTTATTTGTTGAGTAAGATAGACTCCAAGTCATGCAAGGGATGAATCCCAAGATAGGGAAAGGCCTCGCCTCACGTCGTGGGAAGGCTTTGACCTCTGTGGGTAGAATTGCCTCCTCTTCTCCCTTGTCTTTATCTCCTTCTCCTGCTGAGGTGCCCCATCCTCCCTTTTGGTGCTCTAGGCAGCATCTGTCCATTTTCTTGTTATGATCTGTTTGAGAAGCTCACTAGAGTGATCTGGATCTGTGGAATGTGTGCTCTGAAAAGCAGGATGTCTTCCTTCTTTCTCTGTTTTTTTGCCACACATCCCTTGGAGGAGGGGTTGGGAGCGGGGGTGAGGGTTCTGTGGGTTCAGAATCATTCCAGGAAGAAGAGGCACAGGTGCCTTGAATTGAGGATAGCCACAAGAGGTCTTGACCCAAGCAGGAGCTGCAGTAAGGGGTTTCTAACCTGGACTGGGTCTCTCTTTCTCCTGCTCATTTGCATCTATCTACCCATCATAGAATCAGCAGGAGACCACCTGCGTTTTTGTGTGTGAGCTGGGTAATTTGGTGTGACCGGTGTGGGTGTGGGCAGGGAGGGTCGTCTGCTCGTGTGTTTCCTTTATGAATAGAGTGAGAGGGTGAACTCTTGAAGCCAAGGTTTTTCCAGTTGCAAGCCCTGGTGAAACGGGAGTTGCCAGTCAGCCCGTGGACCAGAAACACAGGAGACTCAGTCATGTGTGGTAGCTCAGACTCGGCTCTTGGAAGAAACAAGCAGGGAGAGGAGTTTGGCTCTGGTCATCCCAGCAAGCCACTCCTTGGCAATGATGACAAAAGCCCTGGAACTTTTACGAGGGGGATGTGTTCAGCACGGTCACTTGCCAGTGTCATTTCATCTCCTACTTTATTTTGTTTTTCCTCAACTCCCCTGCACTCAGTCCATCTGGGGGCAGGGGAGAAAGTCAGTCACAAGGTGGCAGTGTTGTCAGGCCCATGCTCCAGGGTCTTCTGAACCTGTGCTAGTTCACTTCAAGTCTCATCACCTTTCCAGTCTCTGTGTCAGGTCACCTATTCAAAATGATATTCTCATCTGAGGATCTGTTTTGGAGCCTCTGCTGCACACTTCAGTGTGTGTGTGTGTGTGTGTGTGTGTGTGTCTTCACACGAACACATGTGGGCATGTGGACACTTTTCTGTCTGATTGTGTCAGGTAGCACCCCCAACTTGATGTGGGTTCATGAATTTCTCATTCAGTAGAGGGCAGAAACGAACTGTGGTGGAAGACCCAGGACCTCTATCGAAAGATAGGGTGTGAGCTTTAGTACAGTGGACTCTGTGACAGGGTTGGGAAGATGAAAATCTCCATCTGGGGACCTTGTGAACCACAAGGGTGCATGTTTCTGTAACAGGCAGGGGGAGGTGTTCTGTGCACTTCAGCCAGTGCAGCCAGCAGGTCTCACCCTTGACTTTCCTCAGGCCCTGAAAACTATCTCCATATGGAAACATGATGGGAGGAGGAAATGTTTGAAATGGCCTGGCATCCCTGTCCAGGCCCTGAGGCTTTTCCTCTCTGGCCCTGGGCAAGCTTCTCTTTCAGGTCATGGTCTGAGGGCTCCCCTCTGGAGGATGGAAACCTTGAACACATCCCTGATCCCCGCAACCCACATTCGGACCTGGTATCTGGTGCTGATCTACTGGGAGCCCGGGTACACACACCCCACTCCACCCCTCCTCTTGCCTTCCAGCCAAAGTCTGTCCTCTGACTCTGACACCTATAATGAAGGAAGCCCTGGCTTGCATGTTTGTGTGTGTGTGTGTGTGTGATTTCTGATGTACAAAATAATGTAACAGTTATACATTTCACCCCAGCAAAGTGATAAACCCCCTCCTCAATCTAATGCCCCTCTGACATCATATGTATCTATTACAATTCAATGGACTTAATTCCCCATGCTGTATTTCATATCCGTGATTACATATATATGTGTGTGTGTATGTATACATTATATATATATATATATATATATATATATATATATATATATATATATATATAATTTTATGTATATTTTACAGTTGACATACATTATCATTCAGCACCAGCTTCAGGTATACAGTGCAATGGTCAGGCAAAGCCCTGGCTTTTCATGTGAGGCTCCATGACACTTAGACTGCTGGGCTGCCACAGATGCACCTGTCCCCCCGCCCTTCCAGAAGTCCTCACCTAAATTGCAACTACCATACAAAATGAAATCACTAACTTTAGTGTCCTTGAATGTTTACACTATATTGTAAGGCCCTGCAGTCAATGTAGGCCCTAGACTGTCACTGTACCTTATAGCAACAGAACGTATAAGCATGTCTACTGCAGGAAGTAGTGTAACGGGGTCATGATCATATTCCCTCACTCTTTGTGTGCTCCAGAGACAGGATTCAGTGGAGAGACAGTGCTTAGTGCCAGTATAGGACTGTAAGACATTACTCATCAAGGAAAATAGACTCCAAGATGCAGAGGAGACCGATCCCAAGATGGGGAAAGGGCTCGCCTCAATCGTGGGAAGGCTTTGACCTCTGTGGGTAGAATCAACTCCCGTTCAACCTTGTCTTTATCTCTCCATTTCCCGCTGTGGTGCCCCATCCTCTTTTTTGGTGTTCTACGTGGCATCTGTTCATATTCTTGTTATGATCTGTTTGAAAAGATTCCTAGAATGGTCTGGATCAGCACAGGGATGTGTGCTCCAAGGAGTGGGATGCCTTGCTTCCTTCCCTGGCCTTTTGCCACACATCCCTTGGTGGGTGGGTGTCAGTGGGAGAGGGACTGGGGAGGGCGGACATGTGTCAGGCCAGTATTGTGCCGGGAAGGTGAGGCACGGGTGCCTGAATTGAGGGAAGCCCCAAGCAGGAGCTGCAGCAAGGGGCTTTCTACCTGGGGCTGGGTCTCTCCTTCTCCCACTCATTTACATCTACCTACACACCAGCATATCAGTAGAAGACTACCTGGGTTTTTGTCTGTGAGCTGGGTATTTTGGGGTGACGGATTTGGGTGTGGGTGGGGAGGGTCATCTGTTCTCGTATTTGCATTCTGGATTGTGTGAGAGATCTCTTGAAGCCACAGTATTCTTTGCAAGGACTGGCAGGACAGGAGGCCGCCATTCAGCCTGTGGACTGGAAACTCAGGAGACTAAGTCATGTGGCATAGCTCAGACTTGGGGTTTTGAAAAACCAGGCAGGGAGTGAATTTTGTCTCAGATCATCCCAGTGAGCCTCTCCTTGACAGTGACAACAGAAGCCCCTGGAGCTCCTATGAGGGAGATGGCTACACCAGGGTCACTTACTTGTGATGTTTCGTTTCCTAATTTTTTTTCTTTTGTTTGTTTTTTTCCTAAACTCCTTTGCACACATTCTATCCAATGCCAGGGACATCAGTCAGTCACAAGTGACATTGTTGCCACGCCCATGCACCTCGGTCGTCTGTATCCATGCCAGTTCACTTCAAGTCTCACCACCTTTCCAGTCTCTGTATCAGGTTATCTATTCTAAATGATATTCCCACTTGAGGATCTGTTTTGGAGCCTCCGTTGCACACTCTGGTGTTTGTGTGCCTGTGTGTGCACAGGTGGGGGGTGGGGGCACGGTTTTGTCTGATTGTGTTGGGTAGTACCCCAACTTGATGTGTGTTCATGAATTCCCCACTCAGAATAGGGCAGAAATGAACTGTGATGGAAGACTCAGGACCTCTTTTACAGGATGGGGCAGGAGCTTTAGTTTCATGGACTCTGAGCCAGCATCTGGAAGATGAAAGCATCCATCTGGGAATTCTGTGAGGCAGATGACACGGTTGGGTGTCTCTGTTCAGGCAGGGGGGCGGTGTTCCCTGCACTTCAGCCAGGGCCACCAGCGGGTCTCACCCTTGATTTCCTCGGGGTCCTGAAAGCTGACTCCACATGGAAGCTGAGGAGAGGAGGAAATGTTTGGATTGACTGGGCCTCTCTGTCCAGGCCCTAAGGTTTTTCCTCTCAGGCCATGGGCAGGGGTCTCTTTCAGGTGCATGGTCTCAGGCCTCCCATCAAGAGGATGGAACTCTTAAACAGGCCACTCCTACCCATGACTCAGACAGGGTACCCAGTGCCGATCCACTGGGAGCCCACACCTGTACTCCCCAACCCACACCTCCTCCTCACTTCCAGCCAGAACCTGTCGACTGGCTCTGAGATCCATAATGAAACAAGCCGTGTGTGTGTGTGTGTGTGTGTGTGTGTGTGTGTGTGTTTTATGTGTAGAAAATAGTGTAACAGATACTTCATCCCTCACAAAGTGATAATCATCCCTCCATGAATCTACTGCCCCTCTGACATCATACATATCTATTACAATTCCATGGACACTATTCCCCATGCTGTACTCCATATGCCATGACTATAAAATACATAAGGTCATCTGAAAAGTCATGATGTGCTTTTGCCATGAAAATCAGAAAAATACATCATGACTTTTCTGACAACCTGATATATGTATGTGTATTGGTAGTTGACACATGTTATCATTCAGCTCCAGATTCCGGTGAATAGTGCAGTGGTCAGGCAAACCCTGGCTTTTCCTGTGAGGCTCCATGACACCAAGACAGGTGGGCCACCACGGATGTACCTTTCCTCCCCCGCATTCCAGAAATCCCTCATCTAAATGGCAACTACTTTATAAAATGAAATAAGTAATTTTAGTGTCCTTGAATGTTTAGACTATATTTTAAGTTGCTGGATTTGATGTCTGTCAGCTCTACACGTCACTGTACTTTAGGCAGCAACAGGTCGTATAGGCATGTCTACTGCAGGAGATATGTGGCAGTTAGTGATCAGATTTCCTGGCTCTTTGAGTGTGCGACAGACAGGATTCAGTAGAGAGACAGTGCATAGTGCAGGTATAGGACTGTAAGGTGTTTATTCATCGAGCCAGATACACTCCAAAACGTGCAAGGGACTGATCCCAAAATGGGGAAAAGCCTTGCCTCACTTCATGGGAAGGCTCTGACCTCTGTGGGTAGAAATGCCTCCCCTCCCTCCTTGTCTTTTTCTCTCCTCCTGCTGAGGTGCCCAATCCTTCCTTTTGGTGCTGTAGGCAGCGTCTGTCCATTTTCGTGTTATGATCTGTTTCAGAAGCTAATTTGAGTGGTCCAGATCAGGGGGATGTATGCTCAGAGGAGAGGGGTGTCTTCCATTCCTCCCTGGCTTTTCATCACATGTCCTTTGGGGGAGGGTGGGGGTGGATAAGAGGGGTTCCGGGGATGGCGAGTGTGTGGTAGCCTGGAATCATGCTGGGATGGTGAGGCATGGGTGCCCTAAAGTGAGGGCAGCTTCAAGGGGCCTTGACCCAAGAAGGAGATGCAGCAAAGGGCTTTCTAACCAGGGCTGGGTCTCTCTTTCTTTGCTCATGTGCATCTACCCACCCACCACTGTATCAGTAGGAGACCAGTTGGGTTTTTGTGTGTGACCTCGGTATTTCAGGGTGACAGTTGTGGGTGTGGACAGGGAGGTCGCCTGTTCCTATGTTTGCATTCTGGGTAGAGTGAAAGAACTCTTGAGGCCAAGGTGAACTCAGGAGACTGGGTCTCGGGCCATAGCTCAGACTTGGACCTTTGAAGAACCAGGCACGGAGAGCAGTTTGGCTCTGGTCATCCCAGCGAGCTGCTTCCAGAAGTGATGACAGAAGGTTCCTAAAGGAGCAAAGTTGCAGGAGCCAGCCAACCCAGTGACCTCCAGGCATGAAGCTGGCGACCAGGTTCTGGTAGTCCGTGCACAATCCGGTCGCGCCCCCACCTCCACGCCCATGGCGCCCGGGTCCATCCTCAGCCAGAGAGGAATATGGGAAGGCAGTCTCAGAGCAAGTCTCCTGTCATCCATGAATATCTCGCCACCTTGACCATTCAGCTCGGGAGGCCAACTGGACCAGACCCTGGCCCCATTTTCCAGTGGACCAGGGTCTCATTTCACCACATAGAATGAACCCACTAGCCTTCTGGTCCCAAATCTGTCAGGTCCTGCTGGGCGTTGGGGTGGCAGAGTGGGATGGGGGGGTGGGGAGTAACAGGGAGGGAAGTGGGGTGGGGGTGGGGGCAGGCAGAGGAGAGATGGAGGAGATGGGGGTTGGGGTTAGGAATGGAAAGGGAGCGGTTTGCCAGGTCAATGGCTCACTCAATGGTTTCACTCAAATGAAGAGAGCTCTCCCATCAGGTGTAGTCTTTGCCTTTCACCTGGCCTAGGCTTTTTCTCCCCATCAAAGGACTCCACACTCCTGCTTGCTTTTCTTTGTTTCCCTTGGTGTTGGTTCCAAGCACACACCATAACATAATAAACCTGCATGTTGCCCTCCATCTCAGGGTCCGCCTCCTGTGAAGGACTGTCAAGCTATAGGCAGGATGTGTCTGGACAGCAGACAACAGAGACAAGTCATAAATGATGCAAGTGAGGAGGCAGGGGCCTCTCAGATACTGAGTGCAAGGAGTGTAGAGCTAAAGGAATGGAATCAGAAAGTGCTGTTCTGGAGGGGTACTAGTCCAATGAGCCTCAAAGAAGAACCAGCTAATTTCAGTGCCAGAGAAGTGTGATAGGCAGAGTGGAGCAGCCCCATGTGTGGTCAGTCAGCAGCAGGACCAGCTGGGAATGGGTTCAAATGTAAATACTCAGGCCTCAGCCCAGAATTACTGAATCAGAAATTTGTGGTGTTTATCAAGCCATCCAGGTGATATCAAGCATGCTCAGGTTTCAGTAGAGGATTTCAGAGGAAGGAAAAGGAGAACGGAGAGTGGGGAAGGAAGGGAGGAGGATATAAAACAAGTTGCTGTCCAGATATCCTTAAGAAAGAGACATAGCAGTCTCAGCTTGTCCAGGGACTCTTCCCACACAGCTAGGTAGCCCCTTCTAACTTCTTTCTCCATTCCTGTAAGCCTAGGGGAGGTAACATCCTGTTCACCCACTGGCCCCATTTAATAGTCACAGTGGTGGGGGTGAGGGGTTGCATCCTTCTTTGAGGTTTCCCAGAATCCTTTCCCTGCCTGAGTCAATAGCCTCTTTATTAAATCCACTTTAATGTATTTTGTGTGTTGGAACCATCTGTTTCCCATTGGCACCCTGACTGTACACATTCATTGTGTCAAGTCCAAACTCTGCAGAGACAGAGAAGGTTGTCTGTTTAGTTGTGGATCCTGAATCTCAGGAAGGGAAACCCCTATCTCAAGGTCACACAGGCTGTAAATTGGCTATAGGGAAGAGCCCATCACTTTCTGGTTCTGGGCTTCTCACCCTGTGCACAGATCTGTGGTAAAGGTGGGAAAGTAACACCAAGTGAGGACCCCTCCCCACCTCTTCTTGCTACAAGCTTGGGCTAGAACGCTTACTAAAAGCTAATAACAGGCTGACAGCCTGAGGCTAGGAGGCAAAATTAAGAAGGCATTGAAGATGAGAGCTTCCCCCCAGAAGATCCCTGAGAGTCTTGCAGAAGGCTGCATTGTCTAGATGCAGGAAAAAAGGCTGCTGCTTACTCCTGCAGGGGGTCACCCACCTTTGGGACAGGCCAGAGCTGTGGACAAAGGAAGAGGGCCAAGCAGCTGAAGAGGGCCTCCAAAATTCAACTTAATCACATTACCCCTCTCAGCCTCCCAGAAATGGGCTTGCACTTGATCCACTTTGGAATCCAACAGATTTGAGAGACTTCATGGTGGTCTGGGGATGGCGGAAGAGGCAATGTGGCATTCTATCTCATTGAAATGTTTGTTTTTCTAAGTTTTGGCCCAGGAAATACACCCCATTAGGTAGCAAAAGTGGTGGCTGGCTGTGGCTGGTGCGATTTGGAGACACACACAGGCCTGCATTTACAACCCAGCTCAGCCACTCACATGCTGTGTGAGTTCGGCCAAGTTCCACACATGCTGCTGCCTCAGTTTCCTCTTCTGTAAAGTGGAAACTATCAACCTGTAGGGATGTGGTGAGGATTAAATGTGCTGCTATTTTTGAAAGGGCAGGCCAGGCTAGCACATAGGAGGAGTGTTGCGATGCCAAAAGCTACTTCTCAACCCCTTTGAGCACTCACTATGTTCCAGGCACTGTTTTTAAGTACAAGTTAATGGGGTAGGTTCCCAAAATATTCCCATTTTACAGATGGGGAAATTGTGGCATGGAGAAATTGCATGACTCATGCAGGGTCATGCAAGAGGAGGCAGGGTTCAGACCCAGGGCCTCTGTGCGACCAAAGACTGTCTCCCAGCAGAAACTGCAAGCCATTTTTTTTGAGGGCAGTGTTACTGGCCCTCATATGTGGGACCTGAACCAGGGCCACTGGCTTCCTAAGCCAGCGCTTAACCACTGTGCCACTTGGCTGGCCCACTGCAGGCCATTTTGAACCAAATGCTCATGATATTCTCCAGCTGAACGTGAGAGAAAGTTTGCTGAGCACCTGCTATGCACAAGATGCTTTTCATACAATACCTTATTTAATCATCACAAGAGTATTATCCTCGCCATTTTAAAGAGCGATAATCTGAGGTTCAGAGAGTTTGTGCAGTGTGCCTGCAGGACACATAGCCAGGAAGTGGTACAGCCTGGTCCTGAATCCAGATCTGTCTGCTGGCCTGACCTAGAACTTTGTCTCCAGCCCTGCCCAAGTGTCTCTTCCAACCACATCCTACAGGCCCTTTTAGGGGTGGGGGGGACCCAAAATTTCGAACTGAGCAGGAAGCTTTTATCCCTCTTCAGGATGCATTCCCAGCAGTCCTCCAAAAGCTTCTCACAAACCTCTAATGATGGGGAGTTCACTCGTTCTGGAGCCAGCTGATTAGTTCTAGGGACAGGATGTCAGGAGGCAGCTGAGAGGGTCTATGAGCCCAGACCGTGGGATCACTGGTCTGGATTCCAATCTTTGGCTGCTCACTATCCATATGATTCTGGACCAGTTTCTCCATCTGCAAAATGGGGTGGATGATAACAGCACCCCTACCTCACAGGAGTAACACAGGGTTTGAATGAGAGCATAAGACAGTTCCTGGAACCTAGTAGCAATTTTACAAACAGTACTGATTCTTGAGTCAACAGTGACTATTCAGTTCACTGCCTGGCCCACAGTGGATGATCAGCATTAGTTAGGTGAACAGGCAATCACTCAGGGGCCCTTCAGCTCTATTCACCAACCGCAGCTTCCCATCTAACCACAAGCCAGGGTCTCACTGATCTCAGACTCTGGTCTGGCCTGGCCATGCCCCTCCACATGAGATCTCTGAGCACCTGCCTGCCCCCCACCTGCAGCCTGATCCTTCAACCCTTCTGAAGCCAGCCCCGCCTTTCTGCCACCAGCAAGTTGTGACTGTCCATGGTGTGACCCGATCGTCCTTTCCTGCCAAATCTTGTTCCTTTCCCTTCCCACACCCGAAGCTCTGGTTGCTCCCCTTCCAGGATTCAAGTCCTAACTTTTGATTTGGTCTGATTTTGTAACTATTACCCCCTTGTATGATTTATTTACTGTTTTTTCATCTCGCTGGACTGTGACCCTTCCCTTTCCAGAATTCAAGTCCTAGCTCTTGCACTCATGATCTTGGGAAAACCATATCCCTTCTCTCAGCCTCAGCATTCCCATCAGTAAAATGAGTTCTATAAGTATTTGCCTCAAAGGCATAAGATAATACTTGAAAAGCACTGAACACAATAGCAGCCACATAGTAAATACTTTATGCATTTGTTTTATGTAACAACAAACAGCATTTATTTATAAAGTGTTCACTGTGTACTGGCACCATATTTAAGAGCACTATTTCATGTAATGTTCATGTCAATTAGGTGAGCTGGGTAGAGTTACCCTCCCCATTTTATAGATGAGGATACTGAGTCTCTGTGGGGTAAATGACTTGCCCAAGAGCATATGGCTTGCAAATAGCAGGGCAAAGATTCAAAGTCATGACCACCTGCCTGAACAGAGCCTGGCACATAGTGGTTTATTCGTTTGTTCATTCATTCATTCACTGGACACCTACAGATTCTTCCCACAAGCCAAATGGGAATTTTACATATACAATCCCAGTGATTCACAACAACTGTGCCATATCCCATCGTTATCTTTCTCATTTTTTCAAGGACATAGGGGATCTGTAAGGGACAAAGATCATCTGACCTGTGAAGAGGCAGGGATTTGAATCATGGTCTCCTGCTCTACTGTCCCAGGTTAAGGTGGGTACCCCAGCAGCCAGGTGAGTAATGCACCTGCTCCCTTAGCCCAGTGAAGCCAAGTGTCACAGTCACCAGCCAACTCCCAGAGCCACGGTCTGGCAGCCCCTGCCAGCTCCACCTCTGCCCCAGCCATCATCTTCCATCAGCTTTCAGCCACCTCTCCCAGCACACCAGTACCTCCTACCTCCTTCTCTCTGTCACACATTGATTCACGGAGTAGAGTTATGGTAACAAAAACAAACATCCAACCTGAAAGGTGTATTACCAAGTGAAAGAAGCCGATCTGAAAAGGCTACATGCTGTGTGATTCCAAGTATATGACATTCTGGAAAAGGCAAAAGGATGGAGACAGAAAAAGTATCAGTGGCTGCCAGGGCTTAGCAGGAAGGGAGGGATCACTAGGCAAAGTACGGATGTTTTTAAGGGCAGTGAAACTGTTCTGTATGACACCATTGCACATTTGTCAAAATCCATAGAATGAACAACACCAAGAGTGAAACCTGATGTTAACTATGGACTTTGGGTGATGATGATATGTCTGTGTAGGTTCATTCATTATAAAAAATGTACCCCTCTGCCTGGTGTAGGATGCTGATAATGGGTGAGGCTGTGCATGTGAGGGCAGGGTGGTGAGGGGAAATCTCTCTACCTTCTACTCCATTTTTACTGTGAACCTAAAACAGCTCTAAGAAATAAAGTCTATTTAAAAAGAAAAATAGAAGTCCTTTCCTCACTCTGCAACTAATGGAGGTTATCAGCAGGGATCCCAGTATCTCAGCAAACAGGCCCAGGGCCTCCTTATATGGACCTAACCCTCTGTGCTCTTGGCCTATCCTGACCTGCTAGGGTCTCTGTGGCCTTTGCACAGAAGGGGTCTGAGGCTATCTAGTACAAGGGAGGAACTCAGCCACCACTGGTGAATGGTCCAAAACTTCATTTCCTGGTATTGCTCTCTGAAGCACAGGTCCCGGGTGCCTTGGCCAACCTTCCTGCCCACACACGTCCATCCTGCCCACTACATCCATGTAAGGGTGAAATTCAGGGAATCAATAGCACAGTTAGACTTAGCTTGTTTGCAGTTAAGTCACCACATAGCATACTATCTAGCCACCTATCATTAAACCTCATTTGTTCAAAGTTTGATATATCCCCATATTCATCTGTTTTTTCGTTGTTTCTCCCCTCACTGATTAACTGAAGAACTCTGTTCTCTTTCTCAAGGCTACCCATACCTCATTAATGAACAAGACCCTAACCTGGGAAAGAGCAATTTCTTCATCCTCAGGAGCTCAAACACTGGAATCCAATTTACAAATTCTTCCTGGTGATACTGGTGATGCATTCTAGTCCCAGGCCTCAAAGGCTGAGTCCGAGTCCTGATTCAAGAGATAATATCATCATCAAGCAGTCCAGACCCCAGCAGTCAAACCAGCCTGACTGACTCCCCCTTTCCTATATAAGAAAAAGCTAACCTGAACTTAGATGCAGCTGTCTATCAAGCTCTGCCCTAGCAACCCCCACCCCCACCGGTGTTTCTCTTCTTTTTACCTGTAGCAGCTGTCCACTCTCAGTCTCTGGATTCTGCCTCAGCATCCCCCCTCCCCTTCTGCAGGTGTTTCTCTCTTTACTACCTGAGGCAGCTGTCATCTATGGACACTGCCATGGGCATTCTCTCTCGGCCCTAACTGTAATAAAAACTTTCTTTGTACAGTCTTGTGTAAATGCTTTCACCTTTTGCAAATGACCAGTGGTTAATTCCACATCATGACAATCCTCACACACATAGGTAATGAAAGCAAAGCCCTACTAGTGTCCTTCCACAGCCAAATCCCTGAGATGGGAGTTAGCAGGGAGGAGAAGAGACATCAGTGATAAAGCAGTGGCATGTGAGTCTTCAGTGTTAGACAAATCTCCCCTCCAGGTCCTCCTTCTTAACCTACCCTAATTGTGGCAGTTTGGCTGGCAGGAGACAGAAATGCTTCTCACTTAGCTGCTGCCAATCTGACACACCCCCCCTCCGTGTAAATTGTTTCCTGGCATCCTATCAATAGGTGCTAGGCATTGTTCCCTAACATTATGAGGACTGGCTGACCTGCCACAACCTGGAAGGAGGGGTGATCTGGGACTGAAAATGCATTTTCCATAAATGGGCCTTCTGTCATCACTCTGCACAGACTTCTCACACACCCCTTGTCAAGGTGGTTCACCAGTGCCTGATTCTGGAGCATTGACCTTGGCACACCTTGGCAAAAGGTTCTTCTGGCCAACACAAACACAGAGTGAATGCTGGAGATGATAGGCCTATGAAGAGAGTCCCCTAGCCACCCCCTCCACTTCCAGCTCACATCCTGGAGACAGGTGTCTTGAGTGCACTGCCCACCACGTGTAGCAGCTCCCCTGGCAATTTGCCCCACTTCAACAGACCCACGGACTCATGGATGAGGAAGACACACACAAGTTCTCCAGCTAGCCTAGATTCTCTGGAAGGCTACCAAGACATTGGGGGTCTAGGCAGCTGCAGGAGAGTAAGAAATGGAATTCCCAGATGGTTCCTTCAAACGCACACAGTAAACCAGAAAATGGATTAACCACCTCTACCCACCCCTAGGAAGAAAAGTAGCCGAATATTATGTCTAAGGGCTGGTTAGAATCCTGGCTCCGCCTCTTTCCAGTAGTGTGACCTTGGGCAAGTCACTTCACTTATCCTGTGCTTCCATCTACTCACCTGTAAAATGGGATAATAACTAGGACCTCTGTTTTTTTTCCTTTAATATTTAATATGTTAATAATGTAAAACAATTAGCACCATGTCTAACACATGAATTTTCTGAAATTTTATATTCCTGTGTTGTCCAATATAGTATCATTAGCACCATGTGCCTATTGAGCACTTGAATACATGGCTAGTGCAGTTGAGGAACTTAATTTTTTATTTTTTTGGTTTCTTTTTGAGGGCAGTGTAACTGGCCCTCATATGCCAAACCAGGGCCGCTGGCTTCCTAAGCCAGCGCTTAACCACCGCACCACTCGGCCGGCCCAGGAACTTTATTTTTTATTCAATTAAATTTTACTTAATTTAATTGTAGTCACATGTGACTAGTGGCTCACATTGGAGAGTGCTGGGTGGAATACAGTAGGTTTCCAATAAATGCTAATTATCATGATTATTAGAGGTACTTGTTATTATTGGAGGACTCACTGGGTTAGAAATTAGGAGTGATCATTTCATTTCTGAGCATGTTTGATCTGCATATCCCAGAATTTTGCAGGATGGTTCTGAACCACATTTGGGTGTTTGGGTTGTGGACCACTTAGAGTTATTGATGACAGCTGGGGATACTCTTCATCTAGCAATTACGAAGTGTTTATACAATTTCAGGGCTTTGTATACCCTCAGAATCGAAATCTCTGATCCATCCGGCAGACATCTGGCCTCACCTGGGATCCCAGGAAGCACCTGGGATCACAGCCAGACACAGAGCACAAAAGTGGGTACTTCCAGTGTTAGAGGCCAAGCTCCAAAGGCAGGCACTCCCACTCCTTTGAGATGGATGTCTGTGGCTTGTGTGCCTGGCTTCCATCTCCCTGTCTGGTCCTTTCACCTTTCCTCTCCTCTGGTCCCCGCCCTTGCTATCGTAGAACTGATTCAAGATTTCTCCAAGCTGGACCAATCAGAGCATTCCATTTCAAGGTGACTGGTGTGAAAGAAGGACGTGACTCCAGCTGGTCCAATGAGGACTAATCCTAAGGCTTTTGCTAGTACCATGGGGGATGGGAAGCTGTCTTTCTGTTGTGATGCCAAGCTGCCAGACTGTGCCCTGAGAGATGCTGGGCAACACTCTACCTCCACACACAGAGAGAGGCGGAACCTAAAGCCAACACAGAGAAAGGCAGCACAGAGAGATGGGGTCTTAATGACATCATGGGAACCACTGCATACATCATGGGAACCACTGTACCTGAAGCTGGTCTCACTCCAAACTTCCCAAACACTTGAATGAGTAAATCCATTTTTCAGTCTGTCTTTTCCTTTTCACCTTATGTTGATGTTTTTAGCTCCTTTTATGTACAAGTTATTATCCAACTCGAAATTGATGGAGTACACTAAAATATTCTTTTCTGCTGCTACTCGACTGTGTGACCTTGGTCCAGTATCTTAACCTTTCTGAGTGTCTTTCCTCATCAGTAAAGAAGATTTGCTATATGTACCTACTCGATAGGAAGTCTGCTTTGTGGCGATAAAGCAGAGAACTTAGAGCAGTGTTTGATAAATGGTAGTTGCTGTAATTCTAATTTACTAATTCAACATAATTTCCTAAATAATAATAATTAAGAAGAATTCATTCGGTGCCCAGGTATCACCAAATCTCTTGAACCCTTAGCACTTCAGTTACCTGATTTTTATTATTTATTTTTTAATTTTTTTGAGGGCGGTGTCACTGGCCCTCATATGTGGGACCCGAACCAGGGCTGCTTAACCACCGTGCCACTCGGCCGGCTATACCAATAAGGTGCACAGACTGAATCCTATTCTGAGGCTCGATACACAAGACACACCACCACAAGCCGTTTGAAAGTAGATAAAAGGTTTATTATTAACAGAGAAAGAACTACGGGAAACGGAAAGTAAATAGTCACAGCATACCACCAGGACCCCATAATCTTCAGCACCGGCAAGTCAACACGGGCAACTGCAGGATCTGCACTGGTAAAATCAGCACGGGCAAAACGCAAGTTAAATCAAGGCAGTGGCGGCTTCTGCTTAGGGGTTTTTTGGTTCCCCCCTTTATAGGAACCTGAACAAAAAAAAAGCTTGGTGCCAACAGGCATATGCATAACGGTCATGCGCGGACCTGGATCTGGCCAGGAGCCGGGGCCTCGCATGTTTATATCTTCTTCTAGAAACGTTGCCCAGAAGTTGTTTTTAACATTAATCTATCCCATTCCTGTCGGGGAGGTGCACTTTCCCAGACAGGACTTGGGCGCATATCCAAGCTCAATGTTTATCTATTGTGTACTTTCTATGACCCTAAGCAGGCCTTCATTCTATATCATCAATACACCGGCCCACAGTTACCTGATTTTTAAATGGAGACTTACTGTAAAAGAACCTGTTACTATCCTTTATAAATACCCATGATCTGAGTTTCTTCAAGATTTTGCACATCAAAGGCACAAAAATGGATTCATCTCCAATCTTCTGGTACTACCAAAAGAAAGAAAACACACTGTCTCCCACTGGAGTTCAGCACCCTTATCCACCTTCTTCAGGAGTTCCAAGTGACTAAGTGGCAGGGTCAGTAGGCACATGAGGGTTTGTGACCTCCTGAGAATGAGGGATTACCATCATTGGATCAATAAGAAACCAGACCCAGCAGGAAGATCCAGCCTCCCAGCCAGGGTGGCCATGCAGGCAGTCAAGAATCAGCCCTCTGGACTCCCACTCAAGGGTTCGTCCCTCTGGACCCCATAAATTCCCATGCCTCGTCCATAGTACTGCTCTTTTGGCTGTGGCACCCGCAGCCCAGGGTTTACCCAGGGACAGTGAGATGCCATCCTGAGAACATCTAAAATTTCAGATGGGACAAGAAACAACAGTCACACGTCCTTCTGAGGTTCAGTCTGTCATGCTGATAATGGGGTGAGCCAATCACAGTGCCTGGTCTGTCTGTAAATACTGCTGAATGCCTGCCCAGCAGGCATGGCATAACAGCACTGCTGTGGACCAGATGGATGATGCCCTCACTGTTAACTACATGAGGATACTGAAGTCAGAGAAGGTCATACAGCTACTAAATGGCAGGGCTGCCAGTTGAATTCAGAACTGTCCCTTAAACTATGATGCAACTCCTGTGTTGGTCTATTGGCTGAGTGACGCAGGCAGCAAGAGCCTGGGACTGGCTTGGCATCGGTTTCACTGTCATCACCCTGCAGTGACCCTTTCAAGCCCCCAAGGGACCTGACTTCATCCCTAGCTCAGCATGTCTATGTACCCACCTTCCCTTTCTATCTCCCTACCTCACTCCTTCATGTGGGATCTCCAACTCTCTGCTGTGTGTGGTGTTCATATATATATATATATATATATATATATATATATATATATATATATTCTGCTTCTTTACTCATGCTAACCTGTCTCATGTCTATTTATTATTAGATTAATCAGAAGCAGCTTCAGGGTAGAGGAAATTTTATTCCTTCCCCACATAAGCAAGTAATCGGATATTTAATAAAAAGTGAAATTTGGGGGTATATCTACATCATCGCATCATGATATAAGATTCAACAATTTAATTAAACTAACTTAACTTATTCTCAGGACTGAATAATGAAACCAATGAAATATGGAACAATCTACCAACTTATCTTCTGGATTTGGAAATTTTAGTCAAGTTTCAAAGGCGGGAATGGAGATGCCCAAAAGTTTTGTCTCTGAGCATATTGACTCTAAGCTGATTGTTAGGAGACAAAAGACTCACAAATAGCCTTTGGCTCTCCCCTTTCCTGCCTAAGGGATGTAGGTGAGAAAATGTGGTTTAAGAGGGGAACCTTAGCATAATCCCCTTAGCATAAAGTGGGAAGACCCCAAGCAAGAGACTGCAGACCACTTTCTCTGGTGTCCCATTATTTCCTGGGTTGATGAACATTTTACCTTCTGTGAGGGTGCCACTCTTCCTAAATTACCTGCAAAGCACCCAATATGATCTCATTGTCTTTGGAATTTTTACATGTATGTGAATTCCTCATGTGTGTATGATAAAATTTGATTTTATCTTATTAACCTGATGATATTAATTTGATGACTACCTCAGCTAGAAGAAGTTGTTACTACAGGCAGAGAAAGCAGGGCCATGGGGAGAGGTGGGAGGAAAGGAAGGAAGATGTGAGGGGAAACAAAAGAGAGGAGATAAGATCATTCCTAAGAAAAGTTACAGCTACAGCTAACTGTAATGGATTCTAACACTCTTAGCATTACAGGCAGGTGCAGCTACAGTTAATTTTAATGGGTTATAATTCCAGGCAGGGAAAAATCTCCACCCCGTTTGTCCCCAGAACAGTTCCTACAAGGAAATCCCTCCTCCAATGAGAAGGAGTGGTCAGCAAAGACGTGCACTGGAAACGCCCTGATCACCTTTGACTCCACCCCTGAATATTTCACACCCTCATTCCAGTATAATCTTAAATTTTCTTTGTTCTGGGCTTGTCCACTCCTGCATTTTGGAAATATATTGTCTTTTTTTTTAAAATAAATCCTTGGCATGCTTGCCTTTGTTCACAGGGAGTTGTTCCTCAAGGACTCTGTCCGATAACACACGTATATGGTGATAGCAAAAGAATTCATTTTTTAGCTCCCTCCCACCCACACACACAGTTTTGAGGAGCCTGCAAGGATAATCACTGGATTGGGCACTACTGGATCCTGGAAACTGCTGCAGCTGGGAGCTCGTGTCCATCTGCCGGCAGAGTTAAGCAGCATTTTTGTTCAACCTGTCATCCTTTCTGGTCTATTTCTGCGGGGTTTGGGAGAATTTTGAAGTGCTGCATATCCTTTTCCTGTCTTCTACATATATTTGTGAAGCTAGTTTCTCAGAAGCAGCGACTCACAGGTTTTCTTCATTGAATGTTTCCTCACAGAGATGGTCATTTTGTGTGTGTGTATGTCTCTTGTGTCATTTGTCATGACAAGGAAATACCACAGAAAGAGAAAGCCTTTGGCTTTCTTGGTTAAGCTGTAAAAGGGATTTTTGGTTTGAGTAGCTATGAAAATCCTACCATCAGTGGCCAGAGTGTGAGATCCTTGGGATGGAAAGAACTTCTAAATTGGAAAATGTGTCAGAGAACTCTCATGGCAAACAGCTGTTTGATTGGAACCTAGAAAAGACCACATTTTTAAATACAAATGGGTACAAGGAAATTTAATTATTGTTAAGCTTTTGAAGGAATTCAGCTTCTTGGGTCTTATAGATGCTAATGTCAACATTAGGTTTAAAAAAGGCATTAGGGAAAATCAAGAGATGTGCCAATTTTAACATTGTTTCTGGAGTTATAAGATTTTGAGAACTCGTATGTTGAAACAGGTTTTAAAGGATGTAATAACCGATCAGAAAGATGACAAAAATGGAAGCTGATTTTTCAGTCTAAAAAAATGACAAAGTCTCAGCATTTCCCCCAGAGCCTCTGCCGAGTAGGTCAGAAATGTAAACACAGCCCACAATAGCCTTACTGCCTGAGGCAACTGAGCTTAACAGGGGGAAAAAAATTGGAAAAGGTCCACTTTTAAAAATACAGGTTTCCCTTGTCTAGCCTGGCTCCCCATTTCCCTGCCTCCTTAAAGACGGTGAAAGACAAATAACAACCTGAGCATAATCACCTTAGCACTAGAGGTGAAGACTCCAAGCAGGAGTCTACAAAATTTTAACCTGAAACATATGCTGAGGTTTTCCTGCATTACCTGTAAATCTCCCATTTTTACATCTAAAATCTAAGAACCAACTCCCACCCTTGTCTAAAATATCCTATTTACCTGATAGTTCCCCACTGTCCGGAAATTTCATGCTTATGTGAATTAAAGG
Source organism: Aselliscus stoliczkanus (assembly GCA_033961575.1). Classification (NCBI taxonomy): domain Eukaryota; kingdom Metazoa; phylum Chordata; class Mammalia; order Chiroptera; family Hipposideridae; genus Aselliscus; species Aselliscus stoliczkanus. The sequence goes on along the minus strand of CM066731.1, from coordinate 73,109,882 downwards.
TGCCACATGTATTACATTTCATGGTTTGTCAGTGGGCTTGGGTAGAAGTTAGAAATGGCGCAAGTCCATTTTCTCTTTTCTGAATTTAGATTGGTACAAAAAATATTTGTAAAGCAACTTCTTGCACCTATTGACTCTGGGGTTTTCTTTATTTTTTCCTCCCAGAGGTGTTCATCTTTTCCTATGTCTATGTCTCATGTGTTGTTTGTCCTAAGAAGTAAAACGATGGGGGTAGAACACAGGCACAAGCTCCTGTTAGCCCATGTTTCAAGCCAGCCTCGCAGGCGGCGGAATTAAGGGGTACTCTCCAGACCAGTGCCCGTGGAGACAAACTTTGCTGTGGGTCCACATCTAAAAACCACATGAGGTTTTTCGTTCCATCTCGTTCTGTGTCCTGGAAGCATTGCCAATTGTGACCATATCCTCTCTGGTCCCCGCCATCGGCAAGGTGCACTTTCTGTGGTGGACCTGGTGGTCTGTGGGATAAGCTGGGGTTCCCAGTGTGGCTCTTGCCTGGCAGTGCTAGCTCCCAGAGAGTGTGTCCTGAGAGGCCTCTGTCCATAAGGGGCATTTGTCCTCCCACCTTCCTTACTGGACATATCCCAGTCCAGTAGGACCTGCCAGGGCCACAAATTAGTGGGTTTGGGGCTGGAGATTCCTCACATATTGTGGGAGACCTGAGACACCCTCTCAACCCCACCATCCTGACCACCTGGGTGATGAAGGTCTGTGCTTTCTCTGACTGTCCCTGTGACCCTTTGGCTCTGGGGTGCTGCATCCCCTGCACTCTGTGTGGAGAGGCCTTGGCTTCCTGGGCTGAGCTGTAAAGAGGCATGTTGGTGTGTCTCATTATTTAAACCTTACTGTCCATGTCCAGAAGGTGGATCCTTGGAACAGGAAAAACTTCTAAATCTAAACTGTGCTATAGAGTCTTGTGACAGCCAGCTGTTTTCTTGTTGAAATACCTTGTGTGTTCTCTAGTTATTACTAATTCTGTTAATTTGTGATCAATGTGTAACACTGGTTTATGTTTGTCTGTCTGTGATGAGATGCTTTCTAGCCCCAGATGTTGTTACCAGTTTGTAACATTTGATTGGCTTAAACAAATGAAATGCTTATATAAATTAAGACATAATATCAGGGCCGGCTGAGTGGCGTGGTAGTTAAGCTCTGGCTTGGAAAACCAGTGGCCCTGGTTCGGGTCTCGCATATGAGGTCCAGTGACACTGCCCTGAGAAAAAAAAAAGAAAAAAAGAAATAAAATTAAAGTATCCCAAATGCTTTTCAGGATTAGATGATCAAGTGAAATATTTCATATTAAAGCTGGTTTACCTTGGTTTGATTACACAGTCGTGTCTTTGAAAATTACATTTTTCACATAAAAATTAGTTTGTTACAAACAATGTATTACAAAGTGTATCCAGAAAATAGCTTTGGTAATTATTGTGTTTGAAATCTCTAAGTTTTAACTAACATAAAACAGGTACAATTAAAATAAGATATTTAGGTAAACTTTTTAGCTATTATTATACTGTATATGTACATAGAAAAGATTTTCTAGGTGTGTTTGGTACTCTGAAATTTTAAAGTTTTGTTAGATAAATCAAATGATGGCAATTTATTGAATGCCTACACCATTACCAAATAGGAGAATAATGAAACACTAATTACAACATTGTAGAGGAACTAAATATATTTCGGTGTATTAGTAAACATGTCTTCTGACTCATTAAAATTTGTTTGTGTGCTATGGGGAAATATATTTCTAGAAATTAATAAATATGTTCATAATCGTATCAATCTAAAGAATCCTGGTGTAACAGGACACACTTGCTCACTTAGTTTTCACTGCTGATGAAGATGGACATTTGACTTGTTTATCTCTTTGTTATTGTGAACAGTGCTGCTGTAGATTCAGGTATCAGCTTTTAATACTTGCTTTCAATTTTGGGGGGTATATTACTAGAGGTGGATTTGTTGAACCGCATGGGATTTTTGGGGGGCTGTGGAAATTTCAAAGTGCTGTATACAGGGCTGGCCGAGTGGCACGGTGGTTAAGCGCTGGCTTGGGAAGCCAGCGGCCTTGGTTCGGGTCCCACATATGAGGGCCAGTGACACTGCCCTCAAAAAATAAAAAATAAAACACAAAGTGCTGTATACAGAGTCCACAGCATTGTAATTTTTCACAAGCAATGTTTAAAGGTTCTAATTTCTCTACATTGTTGCTGCCATTTGTTAGTTTTGGTTTTCTGGATTACAGCCATGCTAGAGTGTGTGAGGGGTTATCACACTGTGGTTTTAATTAGCATTTCCATCATGACTAAGGACGTTGAACATCTCAGTGTGCTTGCTGAGCATTTGTATGTGTAATCTGGAGAAGGCTCCACCCACCTCTGGCATTTGTCATAGTGCCAAATGGAAGTCAGGAGAAGGAGTGAGAAAGCTTTCTGGTGCCCAGAGGAGAGGTATGGTTTCCAATGTGGTGGGGTGGCGGTGGGGGGATTCCAACCAGATTAGAGTTGGTTGCTGGGTCCCAGAGAAGCTTGAAGACGGTTAAGTAGAAGAGGGACGTTTTACATATTTGATGGGGGGAGACATATTTTCTCTCCCTCCCCCATCACGGCCTGGTTGGGAGGTAAGGGGGGCAATGGAGGGGCATTCTCCTTTCAGCCACTGGGGGTGTGGAGGCAAGGGGTGGTATGGGAAGAAAAGAAAAATGAGTGGAGCTGCCAGTTGTGTCCAGTCGCCACAGAGGCATGCTTTGGGCTTTCAGGCCAGGAGCCCCAAAGGAAAAAATTTCTGTGTGATGTGGACAATGGCAACTGACAGTCATGGGATTGGTTATCACATAGGTACAAGTCTGCACCACCGCAGAGGTAGAAGGTACCCACCATAGGCACTTCTCAGTGTGATTCGTAAATGACAGCACATCAATAAAACCATTCTGACAGTCACCACTGTTCCTGGTAGCATCCACCTCCCTCGAAACTGTGTCCTGCTCCCTGGTGTGTGCAGTGCACATGCACCTCCTGCGATCCCTCCCCCACGCCCTTCTTTCTCCCAGCACTACCCCGGCCCCACCCACCTCAGCCCGCTCCTCTATGGACAACCTCTTGGGGAGGCTAGCAAAGTAGCGCCCGGCCATCAAGGGGGCTGGCCCCTGACTCCCAGCACCACAGTTGGTCGGTGGGTCAGCCTGCCGATGGACAGATCAGGGGCTCCAGGGAGTCCGATCTTGTGACCTGCATGATGCGATGCGGGACTCCTGTTTCATGGCCCAGGTGCAGCAAGCAATGAATGCTCCGGTAGTGGAACCAGCCCAGGCTTGGAAACTTCTCTCTCAGAATGCCTCTGAGACAGGTACGTTTGCTGTGCATCAAGGGACAGACTTCCCCATGCTCCCCATTTGCGGGTGGAGGCCCCAGGATGAACTGGGAGATCTCATCCCTGAGGCACCTGTACACCTGGCCTGAGCAAGTCTGGGGCAGATTCAGCCATTTCCAGAAATAGGAACATGTCCGTCTGCCGTCATCTTCGGTCTGTCCATTGGGCACGCTTTGCAGACAAATGGAAGCATTTCATTGGATCATTTGGCTTTGGAGTTGCCGCTGCCCAACATCAGTACATGAGATTCATAAAAATGTTGAGCATGGCAGATTTTTTTGATGTTTTATATACGGATATATATTTATCATGTCCTAGGGTATCTATTTCAAGTTGTATCGTGGGTGGGGGGATGGGTGGTTGAAATAAAAATGAAGGAGAAAGTCACGTGTCTGGTGATCACATGGTACCCAGTACACCTGAAATGAATAGACTTCTGTATAGCTAAAGTACTTAAGAGAACAAAAACCTATATACATATATGTATTTATATGTATATTTATAAATATATATACACATGTATTTTTTTAAAGTAGTGGTGTTATGCACATGGCGTGGCCCCCAACCGGGCGAGTGCAGTTGCCAGGTTTTGGCGGCTGGGTCCAGAGTGGGGGAAAGCTGGTCATTCCCCAGAGGCTAGCTGCATGAAACCGAGTGCAATGGCATGCGTCGCCTGGGGTCCAGAGCCAGATCCATTGCCAGCACGGACCTGGGAGTCACAAACGGGACAATGCCACGATGTGTCCATGGGAGTTGTGTGCATTTGGGTGGCTCCCAGAACCATACCAGTGACAGGCGGACACTGGAGACCTGCGTGCGGGGCAGGGACATGTGGTCAACCTCTGGAGGTGATCCACATAGGACCCAGAGCCATGGGCAGGAGGCGGCAGTGACAACGGAGACAAAGGTGGCTGCCGCCATCGCTGCTGTGTCAATCACCTGGTCGACAGCGACACGACTGGACTCTGGCAGGTGCGTCCCTGGGGTCGGACAGCTTGGGGACCATGCACACCCAATGCTAGCAGGGGGCATAGACAGGCCTGGGACTGGGACAGGATCCACCACCCAATGGCCCCAGTCTACCTCCTGTTCACCATGTCCCACTAGCCATGCGTGGCCATGTCCCACCACAAGGGCATGACCATGGATAAGTTCCTGGCAGCTAGCAGAGTGCTCTCTTGCAGATGGGCATTGGAGCCGCTGCAAGGATTGCAGCCCTTCACCTCCCTCTGTTTGGAGGAGGGTCACAAAAACTTAAGGCAAAAATATCTCAGGGATATACCACCCCCTACACACACAACCCACAAAAGTCAGTAAACTCATGTACCGCCTAAAGATCAAACACAGTAACTTAATTTTCCCCCTGAATAAGTAAATTTTATTTATTTATTTATTTATGTATTTTGGGGGGGCAGTGTCACTGGGACCCGAACCAGGGCCGCTGGCTTCCCAAGCCAGCACTTAACCACCACGCCATTCAGCCAGCCCTGAATAAGTTGATTTTAAAGACACACTTTTCGGAGACACTAAGGCTTCCTTTTCACATTTCCAAAATACAGAGTTGGGGTAATGCTCAGAAATATATTCTCAAGATGTCGGAATAGAAGAACGCTGTGCCAACTGCTTCCCAGGATCACACCAAAATTACAAATAATTTCTACAACATTTAACCTCCTAAGTCCCCTGAACACTGGATGAACAGAACCTCTAAATGAAGAACCTAAAGAGGAGGCCACATCAAGTCTGGTAGGAGGGGCGGAGACAAGAGACGGCAAGCCGCGTGAGGGATGCCACAGTAGTGGGGAGGCTTCTCCAGTTGGGGGAGAGACACTCTGGTCCCACACCGAGCTCACTAGCACAGAGTTGCTTTACCAGAAAGAGAATTTCTACAATAGCTGGCAGTAGAAATTAGTGAAGACTCTTCTTTGCTCGGCTCGGTGAGGCTCAGGGCGGCTGGAGAACCGGTGGGGCCGGCTCACAGTTTCGCTCACCAGGGAGCACTCACCCGGTTCCTGGTGGAGGGAGTAGCTGTGTGAGCCGGGCCCAGGAGCCTGCAGGGACAGACTGAACTGAGTGCCTTTGGTGCAGAAGCTGGAGGTTTTGGGACCATTGTTCCCCCTGGTGTGCAGTTTGCAGATGAGTAGTGTACAGGAGGCGCCATTTTCTCAGGGTTGTTCCATCTCACAGAGGGGCAGGTCCAGGACCACATTGGTCTGGTGAAATTGGCGCAGGAGTGTGTGTGTGTGTGTGTGTGTGTGTGTGTGTGTGAGCACACATGTGGCCTTGGATTCTCACCCTTGCTCTGCTTGTGCTGCATTGCCAGGGAAATGACAAGCGTGCACTCCAGTTCCAACAGGCTGCTCACTGAGACACAGGAGTACACAAGCCACCTCGGATCCCGACTCTCCACACTGCTTGTGCTGCATATCAAGGGAAACTGAGGGCAGGTGCACTTTAGCTCCATTAGGCTGTTCACTGAGAAGCAGGAGTGAGCGAGCCGCCTTGGTTCCTCATCTCCACACTGTTTGTGCAGAGTTGCTAGGCTGGGGAATGGCTGTTGGGCTGCTCACCCTGATCTGTGAGAGACTGATTGGGACAGGCTGAGACTGGGAGTTTTCCTGAGAGCATTGGGCGGTGAGCTGTGTGCCTGTGTGATCTGGTTGGGGCTTTCCTGGTGAGTTTGTGTGGGCTGGTTGTTGGTGCAGGAGTGTACGCTGTTCTGACTTGCTGGGGACCTCTTAACACATGCAGTGGTGCCATGGGGGCCTGCCCTGCCCACCTAGAGCTGTGTTGTTGGAGGCACCCTGAGTGCCTGGTGTCTGGCCCCCACCTCTGCAGGCCACAGAGGGTTTTTTACAGCAGCAGACAACCCGCAAAACCTGTGAACATGTCTGGTAGTGAGCATGGTTCCAGAGCACAGAGCAGCTAATTGCAGAAAGCTCGCAGCAAGCCTGAGAGGTAGGCTGGGGCATAACACATTTGGCCCTCTCCCCAACAGCTGATGCTGAGTCCCCCAGAGACTCTCTATTGCAGAGAGAGTGGTTTGCAGATTAAAGACAATGGAGAGCCCCCCCCCACACTATTTTTTTCTCTTCTTTCTAGGTGATGTATCTAATATATCAAAGCAATCACAGAATGACAGCCAGAATGAAGAAACAAAGAAACTTGTCCCAAGTAAAAGATCAGAAGAAATCTCTAGAAATGGAACTAAATGAAACAGAGGTATCCAAACTCTCAGAGATAGAGTTTAAAAACTGATGATAAAAATGTTTAAGAAACATAGCAAGGACATAAAGAAGGCTAGGGAAACCATAAAAAACAACCAGTTAAAACTAAAGAATACAATAATTGAAATGAAGAACACACTCGAAAGAATCACCAATAGATTAAATGAAGCAAAGGATCAGATCAACGAATTAGAAGACAAAATAGCAGAAATCACCCATTTGGAACAACAAAAGGAAAAAATAATGAAAATAGTTTAAGAGACCTGTGGGACAACATGAAGCACAACAACTTTTGGATTATAGGAAAACCAGAAAGAGAAGAAGTAAGGGATTGAGAATGCATTTGAAGAAATAATGACTGAAAACTTCCCTATCCTGGTGAAGGAAATCTACATACAAGCCCAGGAAGTGCAGAGACTTCCAAACAAGCTGAGCCCAAATAGGCCCACAACAAAACACATCATGGTGAAAATAACAAATGTTAAAGACAAGGACAGAGCCCTAACAGCAGCAAGAGAAAGACAGCAGGTCACATACAAAGGAACTCCTATAAGACTAACAGCTCACTTGTCTATGGAAACTGCAGATCAGAAGGGAGTGGCAGGAAATATTCAAAGTGATGCAAAATAAAGATCTACACCCAAGACTGCTCTACCCAGCATGGCTATCACTTAAATTTGAAGGAGAGGGCTGGCCGAGTGGTGTGGTGGTTAAGCGGTGGCTTGGGAAGCCAGCAGTCCCGGTTCGGGTCCCACATATGAGGGCCAGTGACACTGCCCTCAAACAAACAAACAAACAAACAAACAAACAAAAGAAAAATTGAAGAAGAGATAAAAGAGTTTCTCAGAAAAGAATAAGCTTAAGGAATTCATTACCCCAAAGCCAGCATTGTTGGAAATCTTAAAAGGGATTTTTTAAACAGAAGAAAGGGGAAACCAAGATAACCCAGGAAGACAAGAAATACAAATAACAATATGGCAATAAATATGACCTTATCAATAATCACTTTAAATGTGAATGTGCTAAATGCTCCAATCAAAAGACAGAGTGGCTGAGTGGATAAGAAAACAGAACCCATTCATATGCTGTCTACAAGAGACTCAACTCAGATCCAAAGACACACACAGACTGAAAGTAAAGGGATGGAATAAGATATTTCATGCAAATGGAAATGAGAAAAAAGCTGAAGTTGCAATAGTTATTTTGGACAAAATGGAATTTAAAATGAAGACTACAATAAAAGTCAAAGAAAGGGCACTACATAATAATTAAGAGATCGATTCAACAAGAGGACATAACCCTAGTAAACATCTGTGCACCCAACATAGGAGCTCCTAAATATATAAAACAGATTTTGACAGACATAAAGACAGAGATCAACAGTAACACTATCATAGTAGGGGACCTCAACACCTCGCTGTCACCAATGGACAGATCCTCCAGACAGAAAATCAAAATGGACACAGTGGCCTAAAATCAAACTTTACACCGGCTGGATTTAACTGATAGTTTTAGAGCATTTCACCGCAAAGCAACAGAATATACATTCTTTTTAAGTGCACAAGGAACATTTTCCAAGATAGACCACATATGGCTGACAAAACAAGTCTCAACAAATTTAAGAAGATTGAAATCATATCATGTGTCTTCTTTGATCACAATGTTATGAAACTAGAAATCAACTATAGGAAGAAATCTGGAAAGCTTACAAATACATGGAGGCTAAATAACATGCTACTAAATAGCAAGAGGCTAAAAAAATGGGATTAAGGAGGAAATCAAAAGATACCTCAAGACAAACGAAAATGAATACACCATGACCCAAAATGTCTGGGATGCAGCAAAAGCAGTCCTAAGAGGGAAGTTCATAGCAGTGCAGGCCTACCTAAAGAAGGAAGAAAAATTTCAAATCAACAGACTATCTTTACACCTAAGGGAACTCAAAAAAGAACAGTAAAACTAGGCTAAAGGGAGTATAAGGAAGGAAATAATAAACAGCAGAGCAGAAATAAATGGAATAGAGAACAAAAAAAAAAGAGCAATGAAACCAAGAGTTGGTTTTGTGAAAACATAAACAAAATCGACAAACCCTTAGCCAGACTCACCAAGAAAAAGAGAGAGAGGACCCAAATTAATAAAATCAGAAATGAAAGAGGAGAAGTGACAACAGATACCACAGATACAGAAAATTTTAAGAAAATACTATGAGCAACTATATGCTAACAAATACGACAATCTGGAAGAAATGGATAAATTTCTAGAGGCATACAATCTACCAAGTCTGAACCAAAAACAAATAGAAACTCTGAACACACTGATTACTGCCAACAAAATTGAATCAGTAATCAACAATATTCCAACAAACAAAAGTCCTGGAACAGATGGCTTCACAATTGAATTTTGCAAAACATTCAAAAAAGAATTAACATCTATTCTCCTCAAACTATTCCAAGAAATACAGGAGGGAAGCCTCCCAAACTCTTTTTATGAAGCCAATATCACCCTGATTCCAAAGTCAGACAAAGATATTGCAAAAAAAGAAAACTACAGGCCGATATCCCTAACAAACATAGATGCAAAAATTCTCAACAAAATACTAGCAAACTGAATTCAGCATCACATTAAAAAGATCATACACCACGATCAAGTGGGATTCATTCCTGATATGCAAGGTTTGTTCAATATCTGCAAATCAATGAACATAATAGATCATGTTAACAAAATGAAAAATAAAAACCATATGATCATATCAATAGATGCAGAAAAAGTATTTGACAAAATCCAGCATCCATTTATGAAAAAAAACTCTCGGCAAAGTGGGAACAGTGGAATCATACCTCAACATAATAAAGGCCATATATGATAAGCCAACAGCAAACATCGTACTCAATGGCGAAAGGCTAAAAGCTTTCCCCTTAAGATCAGGAACAAAACAAGGCTGTCCACTTTCACCACTTCTATTTAACATAGTTCTGGAAGTTCTGGCCACAGCAATCAGACAAGAAAATGAAATTATAAACATCCAAATTGGAAAACAGGAAGTAAAATTCTCATCATATGCAGATGACATGCTATTATATAGAGAGAATCCCAAAGACTCCACCAAAAAACTGCTAGAACTCATAAATGAATTTGTTAAGGCAGCAGGATGTAAAATTAATATTTAGAAATCAGTTGAATATTTATACACCAAATAATAACCTATCAGAAGAAGAAATCAGGAAACCAATCCCTTTTCTAATTGCCTCAGAAACAATAATATATCTAGGAATCAATTAAACTAAAGAAGTTAAAGACCTGTACTAAGAAAATTATGAGACACTGAAGAGAGAAATCAAAGAAGATACAAATAAATGGAAATACATACCATGTTCATGGATAGGAAGAATTAATATAGTTAAAATGTCAATACTACCTAAGGCAATATATAGATTCAATGCAATTCCAATCAAACTACCAACAACTTTTCTCAGAAATAGAACATATAATACTAACATTTATATGGAACCACAAAACATCCCAAATAGCCATGGCATTGTTGAGAAATAAGAACAAAGTGGAAGGCACCACACTACATGACATCAAAGCATACTACAAGGCTACAGTAATCAAAACAGGATGGTACTGGCATAAAAACAGACACATAGACCAATGAAAATCCATCCATATATGGTCATTTAATCAATGACATTGGAAGCAAGAATTTACATTGGAGTAAAGATAGTCTATTTAATAAATGGTGCTGGGAAAATTGGACTGACACATGCAAAAAAATGAAAGTGGACCACCTGCGTACACTATATATGAGAAAAAACTCAGAATGGATTAAAGACTTAAATGTAAGACCTGAAACTATAAAACTCCTCGAAGAAAACAAAGGGAGTAAGTATGCAGACATTACCCTGAGTAATATTTTAAAAAATATATCCCCTCGGGCTAGGGAAATAAAAGGCAAAATGAACTTACGGGATTACATCAAACTTAAAAGTTTTTTCACAGCAAAGGAAATCATCAATAAAACAAAAAGGCAGTCTACTGAAAAGGAGAAGATATTTGCCAATGATATATCTGATAAGGGGTTGATATCCAAAATTTATAAAACACTCTTGAAAACAAATACCAAAAAACCACAAAACAACCCAATTAAAAAATTGGAAGAGGACAGGGATATGAAACATATTTCAGGGAATATAATAATGTAAAAATTTTGGATGGAGAAGAGGCTTGATCACTGCACTGTACACCTGAAGCTGATGTTGTATAATATTGTATGCCAACTGTAACTGAATATATAGATAGTCACGGGATGCAGAGTATACTGTGGAAGGGAGTCAAAGGAATTATAATAGATATGTACGATATGGGGGAGAGTGGGGTTTTCACCTTGGGGGGTAAAGAGTATAAATATTGCACACATGAAACTAATAAAAAAAATTTGAAAAACAAAATGGGCAGAGGATATCAGGAGGCCTTTCTCTAAAGAAGACATACAGATGGCCAACAGGTATATGAAAAAATGTGCAACCATACTAATCATCAGAGAAATGCAAATAACAACCAATATGAGGGCTGGACGAGTGACACTACATGAGTAATCCAATTTATCCATGTCTCAGTTTCCCTATCTGGAAAATTGGAATATTTTGAGAACCTCCCCCATGAACTTCTACTCACACACAGTGCCTAGAAGAGAGTGGGTGCTCAAAAGAGATCAGCAGTAGCTTTGAGCATCTGAAAACTCCTCCTATGTGCCAGACTCGCCTGCCCTTTCACAAAGAACACATTTCACCCCTCTCCAAGCCCTGAACGGCGATAGTTTCCACTTTACGGGAGAGGAAATGGAGGCAGCGGCATCTGTGAAACTTGGCCATACTCACATAGGATGTGAGCGGCCCAGGTGGGATGTAAATGCAGGTTGTGTGTCTCCCAATCGCACCAACCACAGCCAGCCACCACCTCTACTACCCAATGGGGCATGTTTCCTGGGCCAAAGATTAGAAAACCACACAGGTGTCAAGGAGACAGAATGCCATATTGTCACTTCTGCCATCCCCAGACCACCTCGACATCTCTCAAATCTGTTGGCCCCTGAAGTGGACAACATGTCTGGGAGGCTAAGAGCAATAATGTGGTTGAGTTGAATTTTGGAGGACTTCTTTAGCTGCCTGGCCCTCTCCTTTGTCCACAAGTCTGGTCTGGCCCCACGCAGGGGCAGACAGCAGCCTTGGTCCTGCCTCTAGACAAGGCAGCCTTCTGCAAGACTCTCAGGGGTCTTCTGGGGAACGAGGCTGTCGTCCTCAATGTCTTTCGAATTGGGAGTCCAGGCCTGAGGCAGTCAAGCCTGTTAGTAATGTCTAGAGAGGTGTCCTAGCTCTCAGCTGGGAGCATGCAGAGGTGGGGAGGGGTCTTCACTTGGTGCTATATTCCCACCTTCACCACAGGTCCATGCACAGGACAAGAGGCCTGGAGCCAGAAAACCATTGGGTCCTCCCTATTCCCAATTTACAGCTGGTGTGACATTGAGTTAGGCGTTGCCCCTTCTGAGGTTCAGGATCCAAAATGAAACAGACAACCTTCTCTGCTCTGCAGAGTTTGGACTTGACAAAATGCAGGTGTACAATGAGAGTGCCAACGGGGAAGAGATGGTTCCAACAAACCAAGTACGTTAAGGTAGATTTAATAAAGGGGCTATTGACTAAAGCAAGGAACGGATGCTGGGAGACCACAAGGAAAGGTGCAGCTCCCCCCCCCATGACTATTAACTGGGGCGAGAGGGGAACTAGGGACCCTTACCTCCCCGAGGCCGACAGAGGTGGATGGAGAAGTTAGAAGAAGGGGCTGGCCGAGTACGGAGGGTCCCTGGACAGGAGCCTGTGACTGCTGTCTCTTCCTTAAGCATATCGGGACAGCAACTTGTTTCATAACCTCCCCGCTCCCATCCCCACTCTCCATTCTCCTTTTCCTTCCCCTGAAATCCTCTATTGCCATCTGGGCATGCTTGCTATCACATGGATGGCTTGTTGAACACCCCCAGTTTCTGATTCAGTAGGTATCGGCTGATGCCTGAGAATTTATACTTGAACCCATTCCCAGCTTTTGTGGCTGCGGACTGACCACACATGGAGCTGCTCTGGTCCACCTGCCACCGTTCTCTGGCACCTCTCTTAGCTTGTTCAGCCTTGTGGCTCACTGGTGTAGAAGCCCCTATAGGACAGTACATTCTGACTCCACTCTTTATCTCTCCATAATTTGCACTCTGTATCTGGGAAGCCACTGCCTCCTGCCAGGATGAATTCACCACACTTGCATCCTTTACTACCTATCTCTGTTGTCTGCTGTCCAGATACATTCTGGCCATGACTTGGCAGTCCTTGACTGGAGGCTCACGCTGAATTGGAGGTCAGCATGTGGACTGTTTGTTATGGAGTGTGCTTGCAGCCAAAACCAGAGGACATACAGGAAAGCAGTCAGCAATGAGGAGAGGCAAAGTTGGGCGACGATGTCTTCTCCCTTGTCAGCCAGCACCCTGGGAAGTTCCAAGAGGATATCGACTTCAGGGCTGTTCTGGGTTTTGGCAAGTACATTGAATCTTTACACCCATGTGTATCAGGCACTGGACAGAGTGAGACCATATGGGAAGTTCTCTGTACCGCTGAGGTGACCCCTGTGCCTAAGGGACTGCAATTCACTCAGCCGTGGGGGCCTCCAGTCCTGATGGGATCTGAGTGGCACATGACAGCATCCACCCTATCATCAGAACACGTCCAAGGAACCAAGGAGGTGTCAGAGGGCTTCTCATGGGCCCCACTGCCCGGTCCAGCTGAACTCTGAGTCCCAAAGCCCCATACCAAAAATTTGCCCTTTACATTTCTAATGGGCAGCTGCACAAGAAAACGAAATATGATGACAGGAAAGGGAACGTTGACCCAAACAGTTCTTACACATTGGGATCTTGGATAGGTAGTTCCAGGGTTACTAGAAACCTACTGGAGCTCATCAGGTATATAGCAGATGGACTTTGTGTCCAAACCATAGCCCTGTAAAAATCATGCCATGGGTTTGGAGTACATTTCCCATTTCCTTTAGATCCATGTGAGGTATGGTGATTGGCTTGTATCCACATACCACCATCTCAAGTAAACCTTGCCCCTGATTTCAGCTCATACCTGTTTTGCCTATGGAATCCTCACAAGGTAGTCTTGAGTGGCAAATGTGGGTGTCGTCCCCATCTCACCGATGAGGAAACTCAGGCCTGAAGTCCTCCAGCTCATGGCAGTCCTGGAGTTGGACATGGGCCTCATGTCCCTCAAACTCAGGTTGTTTAGACAGTTCACTCGTGCCTCGTTCTGTGTGATGACCATTGTGTGCTGGGTCTCAATTGAAGGCCTCAGCCTAGAGTTTCCATAATCCTGCAGACAGCCCTGAACCCGGGGCATGTTTATGCCCTTTGGGGGTTTAGAGGGCATGAACACAGCACAGTGTTGGGTGGCTGAGAGGATTATCGAGTTTATTGGGACCCTGGAAGCGTTCCAGGTGGGCAGCATTAGGGTACCTGGTTGCGAGTAGGCTGCAGGAATGAGGAGGGGAGTAGACAGGGCAGGCCCGAGAGCCCCAGGAGCCCTCTCGCAGGCTTTGCAGGTGAGCCTGGATTTCCCTGCCCAACTCCCTCCTGACACTCGTCTTGATTGTATTGTCTTTACATATTTGCAGATGGAGCTGAAGGGATGGCAGGAGCGTGGGGCTGGTTTCTGAAGGGTTGCAGGGTATGTCTGGAGGTGGGGTGGGCAGGTGTTCAGAGAGAGGTTTGGTGTGGAGGGGTGGGGTCAGGCCGGACCAGACCCAGAGGTCAGGGAGGCCCTGACTTGTGGTTGGGTGGAAAGCTGTGGGTGCGCAATAGAGCTGAGGGGCCCATTAGTGATTTCCTCTTTATGTAACTGATGCTCATGAACATCAGCTGTGGGCAAGGTAGTCAACTGACAAGTCACGCTGGGATCAAGAATCACTACTTTTTGTAAACTTGCTACTAGGTGCCAGGTAATGTCCTCACAATCTCATGCAAGCCTCATGTTACCTCTGGGAGCTAGGGGTGCTGTTATCATCCACCCCATTTTGGAGATGGAGAAACTGGTCCAGCATCATTTGGATAATGAGTAGCCAAGGATTTGACCCCGGATCAGGGATTCCATGTTCCAGGCGCATAACCCCTCTCAGCTGCATCCTGACATCCAGTCCCTAGAGCTAATCAGCTGGTCCCAAAAGGAGTGAACTCCTGATCATTGGAGATTTGTGTGCCGCTTTTGGAGGACTCCTGGAAATGGATGCTGAAGAGGGATAAAGACTTCCTGTCCATTTGGACCTTTCATGACCCCCTACCCCTGAAAGGCCCCCCAGGATGTGGTTGGCAGGAACACATGTGCAGGGCTGCAGACGAGAGTTCTACGTCCGGCCGGCAGACAGATCTGTATTCAGGTCCAGGCTGTGCCTCTTCCTGGTTGTGTGTCCCTCAGGGGCACAGCATAATACCGGAGCCTCAGTTGATCCATCTTTGAAATGGCAATGACCATGCTCCTGTGATGGTTAAATCAAGTATTATAGCAAAAGCATCTGGTACATCCTGGGTGCCCAGTGAACTATCTCTCCCTTGGATCTCGTTAATATCACGAGCATTTGGTTCAAAATGGCCTGCAGCTTCTCCTGGGAGACAGTCTTTGGTAGCACAGTGGCCCTGACTCTGAATCCTGCCTCCTCTTGAATGACCCCGCATGAGTCATCCAATTTCTCCATGCCTCAGTTTCCCCATCTGGAAAATCGAAATATTTTGGGAATCTTCCCCATGAACTTCTACTTACACACAGTGCCTAGAACAGAGTGAGCGCTCAAAAGAGATCAGCAGTAGCTTTGTGCATCTTAAAACTCCTCCTATGTGCCAGCCTGGCCTGCCCTTTCACAAAGAACACATTTCACCCCCATCCAAGCCCTGCATGGTGACAGTTTCCACTTTACGGGAGGGGAAATGGAGGCAGCGGCATGTGTGAAACTTGGCCGTACTCACATAGGATGTGAGCGGCCAAGGTGGGATGTAAATGCAGGTTGTGTGTCTCCCAATCGCACCAACCACAGCCAGCCACCACCTCTACTACCCAATGGGGCATGTTTCCTGGGCCAAAGCTTAGAAAAACACACAGGTGTCAAGGAGACAGAATGCCACATTGTCACTTCTGCCATCCCCAGACCACCTCGACATCTCTCAAATCTGTTGGCCCCCGAAGTGGACCAGGTTAATGCCCATGTCTGGCAGGCTGAGAGCAATAATGTGGTTGAGTTGAATTTTGGAGGCCTTCTTCAGCTGCCTGGCCCTCTCCTTTGTCCGCAAGTCTGGTCTATCCCCATGCAGGGGCAGACAGCAGCCTTGGTCCTGCCTCTAGACAAGGCAGCCTTCTGCAAGACTCTCAGGGGTCTTCTGGGGAACGAGGCTGTCGTCCTCAATGTCTTTCGAATTGGGAGTCCAGGCCTGAGGCAGTCAAGCCTGTTAGTAATGTCTAGAGAGGCATCCTAGCTCTCAGCTGGGAGCATGCAGAGGTGGGGAGGGGTCCTCACTTGGTGCTACATTCCCACCTTCACCGCAGGTCCGTGCACAGGACAAGAGGCCTGGAGCCAGAAAGCCATTGGCTCCTCCCTATTGCCAATTGACAGCCGGTGTGACATTGAGTTAGGCGTTGCCCCTTCTGAGGTTCAGGATCCAAAATGAAACAGACAACCTTCTCTGCTCTGCAGAGTTTGGACTTGACACAATGCAGGTGTACAATGAGAGTGCCAACAGGGAAGAGATGGTTCCAACAAACCAAGTACATTAAGGTAGATTTAATAAAGGGGCTATTGACTAAAGCAAGGAATGGATGCTGGAAGACCACAAGGAAGGGTACAGTGCCTCCCCCCTTGCCCATGACTATTAACTGGGGTGAGAGGGGGACTAGGGACCCTTACCTCCCCGAGGCCAACAGAGGTGGATGGAGAAGTTAGAAGAAGGGGCTGGCCGAGTACAGAGGGTCCCTGGACGGGAGCCTGTGACTGCTGTCTCTTCCTTAAGCATATCGGGGCAGCAACTTGTTTCGTAACCTCCCCCCTCCCATCCCCACTCTCCATTTTCTTTTTCCTTCCCCTGAAATCCTCTATTGCCATCTGAGCATGCTTGCTATCCCCTGGATGGCTTGATGAACACCCCAAGTTTCTGATTCAGTAGGTATCTGCTGAGGCCTGAGTATTTATACTTGAACCCATTCCCAGCTGGTGCTGCTGCGGACTGACCATACATGGGGCTGCTCTGGTCCACCTGCGACCGTTCTCTGGCACCTCTCTTAGCTTGTTCAGCCTTGTGGCTCACTGGCCTAGCAGCCCCTCCAGGACAGGACTTTCTGACTCCATTCCTTTAGCTCCGCATACTTTGCACTCTGTATCTGGGAGGCCACTGCCTCCTGCCAGGCTGAATTCACCACACTTGTATCATTTGCTACCTATCTCTGTTGTCTGCTGTCCAGATACATCCTGGCCATGGCTTGGCAGTCCTTGACTGGAGGCTCATACTGAGTTGGAGGTCAGCATGCGGACAGTTTGTTTTGGAGTGTGCTTGGGGCCAAAACCAGAGGACATGTTAGGAAAGCAATCAGGAGTGAGGAGATGGAAAGTTGGGCGATGATGTGATCTCCCTTGTCAGCCAGCACGCTGGGGAGTTCCAAGAGGATATCGACTTCAGGGCTACTCTGGGTTTTGGCAAGTACATTGGATCTTTACACCCCATGTGTATCAGGCACTGGATGGAGTGAGACCATGCGGGAGGTTCTCTGACCGCTGAGGTGACCCCTGTGCCTAAGGGACTGCAATTCTCTCAGCCCTGGTGGCCTCCAGTCCTGATGGGATCTCAGTGGCATGTGACAGCAGCCACCCTATCATCAGAACACATCCAAAGAACCAAGGAGGTGTCAGAGGCCTTCTCATGGCCCTCACTGCACTGTCCAGCCCAGCTCTGTGTCCCATAGCCCCGTACCCCAAATTCCCCCTTTACACTTCTAATGGACAGCTGCAGAAGAAAAGAAAATATGTCGACAGGTAAGGGAACGTTGACCAAACAGTTCTAACACATTGGGGTCTTGGAGAGGTAGTTTGAGGGTTACTAGAAACCTACTGGAGCTCATCAGGTATATAGCAGATGGACTTTGTGTCCAAACCATAGCCCTGTAAAAATCACTCCACGGGTTTGGAGGACATTTCACATTTCCTTTAGAACCATGTGAGGTATGGTAATTGGCTTGTATCCACGTGCCACATTCTCAAGTGTACCTTGCCCCTTTTTTCAGCTCATACCTGTTTTGCCTATGGAATCCTCACCCGGCAGTCCTGAGAGGTGAATGTGGGTGTCGTCCCCATCTCACCGATGAGGAAACTGAGGCTGAAGTCCTCCAGTTCATAGCAGACCTGAAGTTGGACAAGGCCTCATGACTCTCAAACTCATATTGTTTAGTCAGTTCACTCGTGCCTCGCTCTGTGTGCTGCCCATGGTGTGCTGGGTCTCATTTGAGGGCGTCAGCCTAGAGTTTCCATAATCCTGCAGACAGCCTGAACACTGGGCTTGTTTATTCCCTTTGGGGATTTAGAGGGCGAGAACACAGCACAGTGTTGACTGGCTGAGAGGATTATCGGGTTGATTTGGACCCTGGAAGGGTTCCAGGTTGGCAGCATTAGTGTACCTGGTTGTGGGTAGGTTGCAGGAATGAGGAGGGGAGTAGACAGGGCAGGTCCGGGAGCCACAGGAGCCCTCTCGCAGCATTTGCAGGTGAGCCTGGATTTTCCATGCCCAACTCCCTCCTGACATTCTTCCTATTTGTGTAGTCTTTACATATTTGCAGATGGAGCTGAAGGGATGGCAGGAGCATGGGGCTGGTTTCTGAAGGGTTGCAGGGTAGGTCTGGAGGTGGGGTGGGCAGGTGTTCAAAGGTTTGGTGTGGAGGGGTGGGGTCAGGCCAGACCAGACCCAGAGGTCAGGGAGGCCTTGACTTGTGGTTCGGTGGGGAGCTGTGGTTGCGCATTAGAGCAGAAGGGCCCCTTAGTGATTGCCTCCCCACCTAACTGATGCTCATGGACATCAGCTGGGGGCCAGACAGTCAACTGACAAGTCACTCTTGGATCAAGAATCACTACTGTTTGTAAACTTGCTACTAGGTGCCAGGTACTGTCTTCACAATCTCATGCAAGCCTCATGTTACCTCTGGGAGCTAGGGGTGCTGTTATCATCCACCCCATTTTGGAGATGGGGAAACTGGTCCAGCATCATTTGGATAATAAGTAGCCAAGGATTTGACCCCGGGTCAGGGATTCCACGTTCCAGGCGCATAGCCCCACTGAGCTGCGTCCTGACATCCAGTCCCTAGAGCTGATCAGCTTGTCCCAAAAGGAATAAGCTCCCGATCATTGGAGATTTGTGTGCCGCTTTTGGAGGACTCCTGGAAATGGATGCTGAAGAGGGATAATGGTTTCCTGTCCATTTGGACCTTTCATGTCCTCCTACCCCTGAAAGGCCCCCCCCCGGATGTGGTTGGCAGGAAGACATGTGCAGGGCTGGAGACGAGAGTTCTACGTCAGGCCGGCAGGCATATCTGAATTCAGGTCCAGGCTGTGCCTCTTCCTGGCTGTGTGTCCCTCAGGGGCATGGCATAAAATCGGAGCCTCAGTTGATCCATCTTTGAAATGGCAATGAACATTCTCCTGTGATTGTTTAATCAAGTATTATAGCGAAAGCATCAGGTACATCCTGGGTGCCCTGGACACTTTCTTTTCCTTGAAGCTGGTGAATATAAAGAGTATTTGATTCAAAATGGCCTTCAGCTTCTCCTGAGAGACAGTCTTTGGTAGCACAGTTGCCCTGGCTCTGAATCATGCCCCCTCTTGCATCGCCCTACATCCATCATCCAATTTCTCCATGCCTCAGTTTCCCAATCTGGAAAATGGGAATATTTTGGGAATATACCCCATGAACTTCTGGTTACACCCAGTGCCTAGAATAGATTGAAAGCTCCAAAGGGATCAGCAATAGCTTTGAGCATCTTAAAACTCCTCCTGTGTGCCAGCCTGGCCTGCCCTTTCACAAAGAAGACATTTCACCCACATCAAAGCCCTGCACTGTGAACATTTCCACTGCATGGGAGAGGAAACGGAGGCAGCGGCATGTGTGCAACTGGGCTGAACTCACACAGGATGAGAGCGGCCGTGCTGGCATGTAAATGCAGGTTGTGTGTCTCAAAATCGCTACATCCACAGCTAGCCATCACCTCTGCTACACAATGGGGCATGTTTCCTGGGCCAAAGCTTAGAAAAACACACAGGTGTCAAGAAGACAGAATGCCACATTGTCTCTTGTGCCATCCCCAAACCACCTCAACGTCTCTCAAATCTGTTGGCCCCTGTAGTGGACCAAGTTCTCGCCCATATCTGAGATGCTGAGAGCAGTAATGTGGTTGTTTTGATATTTCCAACAAACCAAATACATTAAGGTGGATTTAATTAAGGGGCTATTGCCTAAGGCAAAGAATGGATGCTGACTGGGATGGCCGAGTGGTGCATGGTTAAGAGCTGGCTTGGGATGCCTTTGGCCCCTGTTCAGGTCCAACATATGAGTGCCAGTGATACTGCCCTCTTAAAAAAAAAAGGAATGTATGCTGTGAGACCACAAGGAAGGATGCACCTCCCCACTCCCTTCCCCATGACTATTAACTGGCTCCAGAGGGGACTAGGGACCCTTTGGCTGACAGTGGTGGATGGAGAAGTTAGAAGATCGGGCTGGCTGAGTGCAGAGTGTCCCTGGACATGAGCTTTGACTGCTATCTCTTCCTTTAGTATATGGGGACAGCAACTTTTTTATATCCTCTCCCCTTACTTCCCCACTCTCCATTATTCTTTTCCTTCCCCTTAAATCCTCTGTTTCAATCTGAGCATGCTTTTATCACCAACCTTTTGATTCATTACCTCTGATCTTAGAGCTGTAGATTTGAATTTGATCTCATACCCAGCTGGTGCTGCTGCTGACTGACCACACATGGGGCTGCTCTGGTCCACCTGTCATAGTTCTCTTGCACCTCTCTTAGCTTTTTATGCCTTGTGCATCATTATCCTTGTATCCCCTCTGGGACAGGTATGTCTGACTCAATTCCTTTTGCTCTCTACACTTTGCACTCAATATCTGAGAGGCCCCAGATTTCTGCCCAGCTGGATTTGCCCTGCTTGAACCATTTACTACATATATCTTTTGTCTGCTGTCCAGACACATCCTCGATATGGCTTGGCATTCCTTAACTGGAGGATGATGCTGAAATGGATGTTAGTATGCAGGCAGTTCGTTTGCATTTGTGCTTTTCACTAATACTGGGGAAACAAAGGAAAGGAATCAGGAGTAAGGAGAGGCAGAATTTGTGCCCTGATATGATCCATGTCGCCATCCAGTACCCTGGTGATTTCCAGTAGGATGTAACCTTCAGAGCTGTCCTGGATTTCGGCCAGTACATCGGATCTTTCCACCCCATATTCATCAGTCACTGGACAGAGTGAGACTTTCGGGGAGGTACTCTGTACAGCTGAGGTGACCCCTGTACCCTATGGGACAACAACTCTCCTAGCAGTGGTGTCCTCCAGTCCTGATGGGATCTGAGAGGCATGTGACAGTGTCCACCATATCATCAGATCCTGTTCAAAGAGCCAGTTTCAGAGGCCTTCTCATGGCCCTCACTGCCCTGTACAGCCCATTCCCGTGTCCCATAGCTCCTTACCCCAATTTCCCCCTTACAGTTCTAATGGGAAACTGCAGAAGGAAAGAAAATATGACATCAACAGAGTGAATTGTGACCCAATTCACACATTGGGGTCTTGGAAATATAGTTTCCAAGAGCAAAGAATATTATTAGAAAGCTATTGTAGCTCATAAAGCACATAGATGTTCTTCTTGTCCAAAATATAACCCTGGAAAATCACTGAATAGGTTCCTAGGACATTCCCCATTTCCTTTATTTCCATATGAGATATGGAAATTGGCTGTTGTCCAAATGCCACCATCTCAAGGATACAAATATATATTAGTCATGATATATATGATGTCTCACTGGGTGGAGACAATCATTCTCTTGTAGGAGAGCAACAACCTTAATGTTAGGGCAGTTCTTTAAAATAATAAATAATCCTCAGATAATTCCCTGTGAATCACGTAGTAACTGAAAGACTTATTTCACTGGGCCAATAATATAATATAGTTTTAATATTTGGCTTATGTTATAACATTTCATTATGCTTATCTTCCCGGGCCTCTGGATTGGTAACATGTACACATGATAAATTAAAATTCAACTCTGTAAAATTTTCAAAGTGTTTGTTTTCATCTCCTTTGGCCCAAAGCTCTCCTCATAATGCTTCTCAGCCTAAGATATTCCTTTCACCTCATTAGTCATTGTTCACATTATGTGAAGATACATATGAACCAACCTTACTAAAAGGAGACATTCTACATTACTATCAAGGCCTTATCAATTATCTTAAAGAAATTAATAAATTAGAAACCGATTCACTAAAATGTGCTCCTGGGAGTCAAAGAGCACCACTCACAACCAGGAAATGTTGTCCATTGGACAAGCCATAAATTAAAAACTCCAACCTTGGGCCGGCCAAGTGGCACATTGGTTGAGAGCTGGTTTGGGGATGCCAGTGGCCCCGGGTCAGATCCCACATATGAGGGCCAGGGATACTGCCCTCTACAGCTGACAATGGCTCCACCTGGAGCTGGGCTGTGCAAGCCCTGGCAACGGTGTAGGCTGCAGCCCCTGCAGCAGTGGGATGCCATGGGCTGCAGTGAGTGGCTGGCAGCCAGCATGAGTGGCCAGCAGCCAGCGTGAGCTGCCAATAGCTGCGGTGAGCGACCATCCAGAGGCCAGCGACCAATCTGCCTCATCTGGGAAGAAGGCAATGATGATACCAACATGGGCCAGTGAAGCAACGTCCTCTGCAACTAGACTGAAGAACAAGGGGACAGTGACTTGTCTGTTCCGCTCCCCCAATTCCCCAATAAAATGTTAAAAAAACAACAACACAAAAGTCTCCAACCTTTTCAGAAAGGGCCCATCGGTGGATATCACAGTGTCCTCAAGGATGAGAGGTGGCTGACATCAGGGACAGACAGCTAACTCAAGGAATTGAGAAGACCTATATATCTACATAACTGATATTAAACTTAAAATAACTGTTGTCAGAAAGTGGGCCCTTCTCAGTGTGATAACCAGGTTCTTTGTGTCTCAAAAGAATTGAATGAACTACTGCAGCAAAGTAGTGAAAGAGTTGTTTATTAAAAGAGAAGTGGGCCCAAGAATAGATAATTCGGGCTCAAGGGCCCATTATTATAAGAGAACTACATTGAAGAGTTTGGAGCAGGCGGCGCTCAAAAGCGAGGCTGAAAACTCTTAAAAATGGAAGGGGTCAAAAGGAGGAAGGTGTCCCAAAAAAAGAGCAGACTTGCCAGGACTTGGAATTCTTATCCCTTTTTCTATAGAATGGGCTGTTCTCCTCTGGGAATGGGACAACTTGATTGGCACCTGCAATTAACAACAGGCTGTTATCCCATTTCTTTAGACTGTGCATGTACCTTCCCAGAGTTCAATCTATTATAATGATATTAATGAACTTCCAGACATATATATGATGTTATAATGATGGTATAATGAGGCCCAAGTGAAATGAAAGTCGTTATGGTCTTTACTGTGCAGGTGCGAGTGACCGGTCTAATTTAGTCAGATATTTTGTACCCATTTGTTTCCCCATATGGGTAGATAATTACAATGAAAAGAAGTTTTGGGTGGAGAGGATAGATCACCCGGGCAGTTGCATTCTGTGGGATGTGCAGCAATGCAGAGACCCAATGCCTGCCTCTAACTGCCTGCATTGTTTCCCTTTGAGATATGTGATGCCCATAAAATCTCTATGGGGAGTTGAGGGACAGGAGGTCTTTTCTTCTGTATCTGCATCCTGCTGGGCATGGGTGTAGAGGTGTCCCTGCCTGTTGGGGGATTCACAGAACTCTCACTCTATCTGATCTCAGATGAGAGGAAGGGGTCTCAAGATCTGCCTGGAAAACTGTGTTGGCTTCTTTGGTTGTGACTGGCAATCTTGTTTGGGTACCATCTGTATTCCCAAGGCCCCTGAATGATGAAAAGAATAAATTTTAATTAATAAATCTGTTAGGTCTTATGGAGTCTGTGGCCATTCAGGTGTAAGAGGTCACCCAGGTGGCATCAATTGTCTGGGCCCAGATGGGTTGGAAAGAATCATTAGGCTTACTGGCCTGGGGGATATTAAGAAGTCACAGGGTTTCAAGTAGTTATCTGAAGTAGATTGTTCTATGAACAATCTATTGTTTAGGATTCATAAACTGACATACAAAACCATCAAGCAGGGGGATAGGAGACTTTTATGATTCAAGCTAGACGCACTCTTTAGTCTAGGATTCACAAACTGATTAGAAGAGTAATCAAAGCCAGGAGCTAAGGAACTAAGAAACTAAGGAGGAGACTTATCATTTCTATACTTAACATTTCTATAGAAACTTAAAAGTTTTTCAGTGAGGGGCTATTCAGCTGGCCCACAACATAACTATTTTTTTGATTGTCTATTTCTGTCTGCTAATAATATTAGTAATAATGACACTTGTTCTTTAGGATTTTTCTCAACCCCTGTACTTACATAGCATCTGTTAATAACTGCTACAGGGATATAATATAAGATAACTTCTTTATCAATAATATTTTTAAGGTTTTGACATTTAGAAGGTATGTTATTATAGAAAAAATAAAAAGAGTGTGTGTGTGTATTTTTGAGAGAGTTTTAAAGGAAGTAGTCTGTGCTACTAAATTGATTATTTCTGAATGAAGAAAAGGAGACAAAATGAGAAGGATGAATGAAGTCATAGGTTAATGGAAAAAAGAATATTGAGAAAGGAATTATAGATATATAAATATCAGAACTCAATTAAGCTTAACCCTGTAACTCAACATAGACTAGTAACTATATATATATTAACTGAGCCATCCTGGCACCTGCTGGCAGCTCAGCAGCAACTCAGCTCAGGACAGTAATCTAACCAGTGACCCTGTTGCTCAGAGCTCACACTCTTTGTGTTTTTTTAAAAAAAGATTTTATTGGGGAATTGAGGGAGGGAAACAGTGTTGAGGAATTGGGGGAGGGGACAAGCCAAGTTGTTGTTCTGCAATATTCATTGTGGAGGATGCCACTCACCATCTGGCTTCCTGTTGGCAGCTCGTGGCACCTAAGCTCAAGGTGTTATGTTCAATCTTAGTGGCAGGGTGGATCAAACCCGACAGCCTTGTTGTTAAGAGCACATGCCCTATCCACTGAGCCATCTGGGAAGCAGCTCAGCTCAAGGTGCCAAATTCAGTCTTTTGCAGGTGGGTGTAGCCCATCATTGAACAGGCAATCTTGTTGTTACACCAGCTGAGCATCCTGCCACCTGTTGGCAGTTCAGTGTCAGCTCAGCTATGGTGCAGCATTCACTAGCCCATGTGGGAATAGAACCAGCGGCACTGTTGCTCAGAGCATGCGTACCAAGTCAACTCTTAGCCAACTGAACCACTTGGCCGGCCCAGAGCTCACACTCTTGTGTGAGCTCATAGCCAAATGAACCACTCGGCCGGCCCTGACTACTGTTTGGAACAGATTTTAGCTGAATCACAAATAAAGACACATGAAGTTGAAAGTAACTCAGCAAGGCAAACTTTACTTCTACAGAAGGGTGAAGAGCCACCATAAGTCAGTCTTGCAAGCACACTGAGTGGGAAGTCCACTCAGTTTTTATCCCTATCGCAGGTGTCACTATGTCATACTCTATTGGCAAGAGCATGACCTTACAATCTAAACCAATTGACTAATAGACAAGCAAGATCTGCCTAATTATAGGATTACGTAGGCTTGAAAATGAGAAATTACTACACAATAATGAGAAAGTATATTTTTAACTGGGACTACTTCAACAATAGTGAGGAAGTATATTTTAACTGGAACTAAAACAATAGTGAGAAAGAAGAAGTATATTTTTAAACTTTGCTGTCTTTGACAGACAAGACTAGGGCGTTTTCTAACAATTCCCCCTTTTTGTTTTTATTAAATTGTCTTTTCTTCAAACTCAGCTAACATAATTTCACTCTCATCCTTAGGCACCTCCATGATGAATAAGTTGTTATGATTGGAGGCGGGCATTTGTTTAGTGCATGCAGTCTCTATTAATCTCTGTATGAGTCCTCTGATACACGGATGCATACAGCATTTCATGAGGATAATAACCTCTATAACCCCTAAAACAATCATTAATGATGTTAAAGGTGAAGCCATAATTATCTCCCATTTACTGAACCATTGTTCCATTAAATTTGAAAATGAGTCATTAATCCCTGAATTTTCAGCAAGCTCCCCAGCCAGCGTAGTTAAACCCTGTAAAGCTTTAGTGATGGTGCCATCAGGTGCAGTATTTTATTTTGAGGGCAGTGACACTGGCCCTCATATGTGGGACCCAAACCGAGGACGCTGGCATCCCAGGCCAGCTCTTAACCACCATGCCACTCAGCTGGCCCTCAGGTGCAGTATTATTGGGAATGAAAATACAACACTCTCCTTCTATCATAATGCATACTCCCTCTTTTTCTGCTAAAATCATGTCTAGAGCTAATCTTTTCTCCCAGATCATTTTACTGGTTGCATCTAATTGTTCAGCTATTTCATGGATAGCATCTCTGGTGTAATTAACGAATCTTTGTTGATTATAGTAAATATAATTTATCCAATCTACATTTTTGTTGATGTTTTACCACCAGAATAATACAGATTCAAATCTGGCAGCTATTTGATTTCTGGCCTTGAATGCATTAGGAACCCCTCTTGTAACTCTGATAGAGTGAATATAAATGTGGAGGTCAAATGAGCCACCTGGGGTAGAGGCTGTCCTCTTGATCCAGGATTGTCCAGTCTGTGAAGATTCATGGTGATGATATGCCATGATGAACGGGATAGCCAATTAGACCGAAGTACAGGTGCTGCCCCAGTTGGCCAGGAAGGTCTCAAAAAGTGGCCCCTCTACAATACTACCAGACATCACCATGGGCTATTTTGAAGGCAGATTGCTTATTTAACTCATCAAAGGACGAGCTCTCAGTACAACCTGATACGTTGCCCAAAGGGACTAAATTCTCTCCCCACCTAGAGAGGCATGGGTGAAATTAGTCTCTGGGGATGGGGGTCGTATTGTTTCCAGGGCTCTTTACATTGAGCCCTGTATCATCGGGAAAAGTAGTGATAGGGTCCTGCAGAACTGATTGCCCCAAGCCGTTGTGTCCTGAAAAAGAGGTATCATGCAATCTAAGCCTGCGGATTCTGAGGTCCATCCTAAGGGAAAGGGTACTACCTGAGCCTACAGCCTACCTGCTGCACAAGTGTAATAGTCACTTTTATTTAGTGTGCAGACAGAATATTTGATCCATTCCAGCCAGGCATTCGATTCCCTGTATCCAGTTTCAATAGCTTAGGCTTGATGTAAGTCTTTAATTTCTACAATAGTAACCTTGGAATGATCATTAAGGGGTGCCAAGGAGGGGCTCAGTATAGGGTCTGTGTTTGGAGTTCCAATGTCTGGGTTAGGGGTGGCTGGTATATATATATATTTTTTTGAGGGCAGTGTCACTGGCCCTCATATGTGGGACCCAACCGGGGCTGCTGGCTTCCTAAGCCAGCGCTTAACCACCGCGCCACTCAGCCGGCCCTGGTATATTTTTTATTAGCTTTAAAGTGAAACTCCCGGGCTGGCCAAGTGGCGAAGAGGTTAAGCACTAGTTTGGAAGCCAGTGGCCCGGGTTCGGGTCCTACATATGAGGGCCAGTGACACTGTCCTTAAAAAAAAAAGTGAATCTCCCAAGGAGGTTTTGCCCAGAGACATCCACACCTAGTCCATAGGTCCTTATTACTGAAGGTTTCTGGGTCATTTTTTGAGAGTTATCTATAACTAATAGCAAGAGGTTACATTGAAGGTGCTGGAAGGTTGGGGAGGAGGCTCCTCTGATCAATTGGACCTTTATTTTAAGAGGAGTATACTGCTTTGCTTGAAGCCAATTGCTGCATGTCCAAGCCTCTTGAAAAGTAGCCACCATACATCATCCCAGGATGGACAAGGGTTCTCTACCCATTGAGGCCCTTGTGATCGGCTAGGTTCTGGGTATATATGTATTTTTTCTTTTTGTAGTTGACTTTGGGAAGTTAGGTCCCTGCAAGGAATGACTAAGCAGGCGTCAAATCTGATAGTTACTGGTATATCTCCTACTGAAACATTGATTTTTAGCTTAACAGGGAATTGTCCCATTCCATTCCAGGTACCTTCCCACCTAGAAGAAGCCCAGGGCCAGCCAGAAAGTCAAGAGAAATATTACTATGAGCGTTTTAGGTTTAGTTTGGTAGGGTAGGGACCTGGGATTGCTGTCCATGTAGCTAATGGTAGTACAGGGCCGCTTTTGACTCTAGTGTAGTGGGTCCAACCTCTTTATGTGATGCAGACTGCAGTTTTGGTTGTGAGTAGTACTTGGTATGGTCCTTCCCAGGCCAGTACCAGCTTATCTTCTTTCCAGGACTAGATTAGTACATGGTCTGCAGGTCTGTAGGGATGTACTGGGAATTCGAGAGGCAGAGTCTGGGCTAATAAGCCTTGTTGCCTAAGGGAAGACAGAGTAGAGGACAGGCCAAGTATATAGTTCCAAAGAAATTCGTCCTTGGTTTCAAAGATGGGTAGATCTGTAGTCTGACTTAAGTATGGCAACTCATAAAGTAATTCATATGAGGATAACCCAATAATCGCTAGCAAGCACACTGAGTGGAAGTCCACTCAGTTTTTATCCCTAATGCAGGTGTCACTATGTAGTACTCTATCGACAAGAGTGTGACCTTACAATCTAAGCCAATTGGTGAATAGAAAAGCAAGATCTGCCTAGGTACAAGATTAGGTAAACTTGAAAATGAGAAATTACTACACAATAGTGAGAAAGTGTGTTTTTAATGGGACTACTTAAACAATAGCAAAAAAATTGGAAATATATGTTTAAACTTTGCTGTCTTTGACAGAAAAGACTAGGGCCTTTTCTAACACTAGTAACTGTATTAATTCAGATAAAAACTAAAATGGATATATATATATATATATAATTTCTATAATGGCTGCTGAGACACAGAAAATTTATGAAACTCTTATTGTCCTATCATCTAGAAATTTTTAAGTGGTACTTGTGTTTTTACAGCATGTATGCTCTTACAGCCTTGGCCCTTATTTAACCTTAAAGTTACAGTTCCCAGTTATACAACTTGCAGAAATCAGGTTAATGAATGACACTTGAATGCTTCCAATGTAATCTAGATATAGGCCATATTAAATCAAAAAAGTGAATGGTAATGTCCCCAATCTATATGGAATGCTGAATTCATCCAATCCTGGCCTATCATATCCACCTCAACAAACAACAATATATGATACAAGGGAAGAGGAATTTTTATTGGGAAGGGTTCGAGAATTCTTGTATCATACTGATTTCTATTGTAGTGACACAAGGTTTACAGCAAATGCTATGAAAATATAGTGTAATACTAAAATCATAGACAAATTAATTTTGCCTGAGTTTAATAAAACCCATCATAATATTGATACTAAAAATCCAATGTACTGGGAAATTGAACTGAATCCTTCCCATGAAGTCATTTCTATGAAAACTAATTGGACAAAAGAAAAATTAGAACATCTAGATCATAAAATACTCTTTCTTTGGCTCAGACAGGCTGAGTTTTGTCCAATGTTTTTCCTCCCTGGTGGTTGGGGAGCAGTAGCCTGAGGGTGGGGGAGGTTTGAACTAAGCCCTTAGATGGGGAGAAAGAAGCCCCAGGCCAGGTTCAAGGCACTGACTGGACCTGATGGGAGAGTTTTCTGCATCTGAATGAAGCCATTGAATGAACCATCCATATGGCCTCCCCTCCCATCACAGCCCCAACTTCCACCTCTCCTCTGCCCACCCCCCATGTCCCTCCCACCAGCCCCTCCATGCCCAGCAGGACCTGACCAATTTGCGATTGGAAGACTAGGAATTTCATTCTAAAAGGCGAACTGGGACCCTGGTCCACTGGGAAATGGGGCCAGTGTATGGCCCAGTCAGCATCCCAGGCTGAACGGTTGAAGTGGTGAGACATTCAGGGATGAAAGGAGACTTGCTCTGAGACCACCTTCCTGTATACTTCTGTGGCTGAGGAGAGGTCGGGGGCACTGTGGGCATGGAGGTGGTGGTGGGGCCTGGTTGTGCACGGGCTGCCTGACCCTGGTAGCCAGCCACCTTCCTGGGGGCTGTTGGGTGGGCTGGCTCCTGTGACTTGGTTCCTTTAGGAAGTTTCTGTCATCACTGTGGAGGAGCAGATCAGGGGGATGACCTGAGCAAATCTTCTCTCCCTGCCTGGTTCTTCAAAGGCCCAAGTCTGAGTTAAGGTGCATGACTCCGTCTCCTGAGTTTCTGGTCCACAGGATGACCAGTGACCTCCTCTTTTTCCAGGCCTTACATGGAGTGCCTTGGCTTCAAGAGATCTCTCACTTTATCCAGAATGCAAACACATGAACAGATGACCCTCCCTTCTCACACACACACACAAACACACACACACACACACACACACACACACACACACACACACACACATCACCCCAAAATAGCCAGCTCACAGACAAAAAACCAAGCTGATCTCCTACTCATATGGTGGTGGGTAGGTAGATGCAAATGAGCAGTAGGAGAGATCCAGTCCCAGTCAGAAAGCGCCTTGCTGCAACTCCTGCTTGCGTCAAGAACTCTTACAGCTGCCCTGAGTTCAGGACACCCGTGCCCCACTTTCCTGGCCCTATTTCAGCTCACACATACATGCTCTCCCTATTCCCCTCTCCCACCCTCCGCCACCGATCAAGGGATGTGTTGGGAAAAGCCAGGGAAGGAAGGAAGGCATCCTGCTCCTCGGAGCACACATCTTACTAATCCGGACCGCTCTAGGGAGATTTTCAAACAGATCATAACAAGAAAATGCACAGAGGCCTCCTATAGCACCAAAAGGGAGGATGCAGCACCTCAGCGGGAGATGGAGAGATAAAGACAAGGGAGAAGGGGAGGGTGTTCTGCCCACGGAAGTCAAAGCCTTCCCATAACTTGACGTGAGGCCTTTCCCCACTTTGGGATCGGTACTCTCCACAACTTGGAGTGTATTTTCCTCGATGAATAAATGCCTTATAGTCCTACACCAGCACTAAGCACAGTCTCTACATGGCATCCTATCCCTCTAGCACACAAAGAGCCAGGGAATAGGATCACGACCCCTCACACTACCTCTAGCAGGAGGCATGCCTGTACATCCTGTTGCTACCTAAAGTACAATGACAGTGTAGGGCTGACATCAACTCCAGCGACTTAAAATGTAGTCTAAATGTTCAAGGACACTAAAGTTACTCATTTCATTTTATACTGTAGTTGCAATTTAGACGAGGAGTTCAGGAAGGGTAGGGAGAAAAGGTGCATCCATGGTAGCCCACCTGCCTCAGTGTCATGGAGCCTCACAGGAAAAGCCAGGGCTTTGCCTGATCACTGAACTATACATCTGAAGCTGGAGCTGAGTGATAATGTATGTCCAGCTCATTTCCGCAGACCTTCCCCTTCTCGTTGTGAAGACCATGGCTGCCTGCCTTCTCTTCGTTCCTCTTGTCCATTTGCTGGATGCTTGTATTCCCCTGCTTCCCCTTATCCATCCCGTGGCCACCTGTCTTTCCCTGCTCCCCCTTGTCTACCCAGTGGCTGCCTGCCTTCCCCTGCTCCCCCTTTTCCAGCTCAATCCATAATGCCTTCTGTTTCTCACCCTTTTCCAGACCAGAGCGGACTGCTTTCCCCTGACCCTTTGTCCAGCCTATCGCTGCCTGTATTCACCTTCTACCTCTTGTCTTGCCCATGGTAGCCTGCCATCCCTTGCTCCCCATTGACCAGCTGATGGCTATCTGCCTTCCCCTGTTCCCCTTGTCCAACCAGGGCAAATTGCAATGCCCTGCTCCCTTATATCCAGCCTGAGCCACCTGCATTCCTTTGCTCCTGCTTATCTAGCCTGTCACCAACTGCCTTTCCCTTCTATCCCTTGTCTAGCCCACTGCCGGCTGCCTTCTCCCGCTCACACTTGTCCTGCTCAGAGCTACTTGTTTTTGCTTGTCCAGCAATGGCCAGCTGCCTTCCCCTGTCCCACCCTGTCCAGTTTGTGGCCACCACCCTTCCTTTGCTCTTCCTTGATGATCTTGTGGCCGCCAGCCTACTCTTGTTCCCATATGTTCAACTCAGGTCAGCCTCACTGCCCCTGCTCACCCTTATCCACCCCACTGCTGCCAGCCTTCCCTCGAACACCTTGTCCTGCCTGGAGTTGCCTGCCTTCCACTGCTTCCATTGGTCCAGCCAAGGGCTGCCTGCCATCCTGTGTTCCCCCTTGTCAAGCTGTGGATGCCAGCCTTCCCTTGCTCCCACTTGTCACTTTGTGGCCACCTGACTTCCCCTGCTCCCACTTATTCGGCCCTTGATCTCCTGCCTTCCTCTGCTCCCACAAGTCCACCTTTGGCCATTTGCCTACCGCTGTTTCCCTTTGTTCACACTGTAGCACATTCCTTCCCCTGCTCCCCCTTGTTCACGCCAAGATTACCTGCCTAACCCTGCTCCCACCAAACCATCCCAGGGTTTCCTATGTTCCCCAGCTCTGTTCCCCATGTCTAGCCCATGGCCGAGTTTCTTCCCTTCCTCCCCATTGTCAAGCCCTGCTCGCTCTTGTCAAGCCCGTGGCCCACTGCTTACCCTGTTCCCCCTCGTCCTGTCCTTTCACCCCTTGAATTTCCCAACTCACAATTGTCCAACCAGTGGTCCATTGCCTTCCCTGGTTCACCGTTGTATAGGCCAAGGCCACCTGCCTTCCCTTGCTCTCCCTAGCCCAGTCCATGGATGACTGTCTTCTCATGCACTGCCTTTTCCAGCCCATGGTCATGTGCCTATGCCTTCCTCCCTTGACCAGAACTTAGCCACATGCATTGCCCTGCTTCCACTTCACCGCGTGGCTGCCTGCATTCCCTTCCTCCCCATTGTACTGCCCATGGCTGTCTGCCTTCACCTGCCCCCCACTTCTTCAGCCTCATGGATCCTGGCATTCCTGCTCACACTTGTCCAGCTGGTGGCCAGCAGCATTC
This sequence comes from Aselliscus stoliczkanus, assembly GCA_033961575.1. Classification (NCBI taxonomy): domain Eukaryota; kingdom Metazoa; phylum Chordata; class Mammalia; order Chiroptera; family Hipposideridae; genus Aselliscus; species Aselliscus stoliczkanus. Next base: position 73,076,927 of record CM066731.1, on the reverse strand, counting down.
CCCTGCTCAGACTTCATCTAGAAATGGGCAAACTGCTGCCCCTTAATCTCCCGTGTGCAGCAAATGGCAACCAGGATTCCGCTGTTCTCCTTGTCCAGCTTTTGGCTGCCTTCCTTCCCTTGCTCCCCCATGTCTAGGCCAAAGCTGCCTGCTTCCCCTGCTCCCAATTCTAGAGCCCGTGGCCACGAGCCTTCACCTGTTCTCAGTTGTCAAGTGCATGGTGGCTTTCCTTTGCATGCTTCTCATTGTACTAAACTTGGATGACTGTCTTTCCTTGCCCCCTTGTCCAGCTTCTGGACACCTGTTTCCATGCTTCTTGTTGTGCAATAAATGGCAACGGCCTATCCCTGCATCGCATTGTTCACCCAGTAGTCACTTGAATTCCCCTGTTCCCCTTGTCCAGTCCAGGGCCACCTGCCTTTCACTGCTTGCCCTTGTTCAGTCTGTGGACGCCTGCCTTCCTCAGCTCCCCATTATCAGACCCATGGCAACATGCCTTTCCCTGCTTCCCCTTGTCTGTCAGTGGATGCCGGCCTTTCCTGGCTTCCCCTGGTCCCGCCCAGTCCTGAAAACATCCTCCTGCTCCCCTTGTCCAGACAAGTGTCGCCTGCCTTCCCCTGCTCCCCGTTGTCCAGGAAATGGTCGCCTGCTTTACCCTGGACCCTCTTGTCCAGCCCATGGCTGCCCGTTTTCCCTGTGCCAGTTTCTCAAGCTCAGGGCTGCCTGCCTTCCCCTGCTACCACACACCCAGCACAGAGCCACCTGCCTTCCTCTGCTTCCCCTTGTCAGGCCCTGTCTGTATGTCTTTCCTGGCTCCCTCTTGTCCAGCATGCTGCCCGCTGCCATCTCCCGTGCCTACTTGCACAGCTCAGGGGTGCGTGTTTTCACCTGCTCCCCTTTGTTCAGCCTGTGGCCACCCACCTTTACTGGTGCCCCTTCGAGGACAGGGCCACCTGCCTTTTACTGTTCCCCTTGTCTAGCCCGTGGCTGTCTGACTTCCCCTGTTCCCCTTGTCCAGTGCAGGTCCACCTCCATTCCCCTGCTCCACTTTGTCTAGCCCGTGGCTGCCTGCCTTAGCCTGCTCCCGCTTGCCCAGCCCATCTTCACCTGCGTGGCTCAGCTCACAAGTGTCTGAGCCATGGCAGCCTGGCTTCCCGTGCTCCCGCTCATCCACCCTACGGCCGGCTGCCTTCCCCGGGACCGCCTTGCGCAGCCCGTGGCTGCATGCCTTCCACTGCTCGCCTTGCCTTGCCTGTGGCCGCCTGACTAGTCCCCCTTGTTCACCTTATGGCTGCACGCCTTCCCCTGGAGTCCCTTGTCCAGCCATTGGCCCCCTGCATTCCTTGTCCTCCTGGGCCAAGCCGGTGGCCACCTGCATTCCCCTGCTATCACTTGTGCAGCGTGTGGCTGCCCGCCTTCTCCTGCTTCCCTTGTGTAGCCAGTGGCTGCCTGCCTTTTCTTGCTCCCCTTTGTCCAGCTCAGTCCCGAAGTCCTTCCCATGAGACCGTTGTCTAGCCAAGGGACACCAGGCTTCCCCTGCACCCCGTTGTCCAGGCCATGGCCACCTGTTTTCCCCTGAACCCCATTGTTCAGCCCGTGGTGGCCTGCTTGCCCTGTTACACTTTGTCAGGCCCAGGGCCACCTGCCTTCCCCTGCTACCACTTGTCCCGCTAAGGGTCGCTTGCCGTCCTCTGCTTCCCCTTGTCAAGATATGGCCGCATGTCTTTCCTTGCACCCCCTTGTCCAGCCCACTGCCAGCTGCCCTCTCCCACTCACACTTGTCCTGCTCAAGGCTGCTGGTCTTTGCCTGTTCCCCTTTGTCCAGCCCATGGCCGCCCGTTTTCCTTGTTCCAGTTTCTCAAGCTCAGGGCTGCCTGCCTTCCCTTGCTACCACATACCCAGCAAAGAGCCACCTGCCTTCCTCTGCTTCCCCTTGTCAGGCCATGTCTGTATGGCTTTCCTTGCTCCCTCTTGTCCAGCCTGCTTCCCGCTGCCATCTCCCATTCACACTTGTCCTGCTCAAGGCTGCTGGTCTTTGCCTGCTCCCCTTTGTCCAGCCCATGGCCGCCACCCTTCCTTTGTTCTTTCTTGACCTGCCCTTGGCCGCCTCTGATCCCACATGTCCAACACCAGTCAGACTCAATTCCCTGCTCACCCTCTTCCACCCTGTGGCTGCCTGCCTTCCACTGTGCTCCGTTGTCCAGCCAGAGGCCCCATGCCTCTTCGTGATACCGTTTCTTGGCTAGTGGCCACCTCCCTTTCCCTGCTTCCCCTTGTCAGACCATGGATGCCAGCCTTCCCTTGCTCCCACTTGTCCTTTGGTGGCCACCCGCCTTCTCCTGCTCCTGCTTGTCCAGTGCAGAGCTGCCTGCATTCCACTGCTTCCACTGGCCCCGCAAAGGGCTGTCTGCCTTCTCCTGTTTCCTCTGGTCAGGACATGGATGCCAGCCTTCCCTTGCTCCCACTGAGTCCCTTGGCCTCCTGCTTTCCCTTGCTCCCAGTAGTACACCTTTGGCTACCTGCCGACCCTTGTTTCCCTTTGTCCACACTGTGTCAGCCTGCCTTGCCCTGCTCCCCCTTGTTGTCCCTGTGGCTTCCTGCCTTCCACTGCTCCCCCTCGTCCACCCCAGGGCCATCTTGCTCCCACTTGTCCATCCCAGGTCCGCCTACCTTCTCCAGCTCCCCCTTGTCTATCCTGTGGCTGAGTGTCTTCCCTTCCTGCCCTTCATCCAATCTGTGGTTCCCCGCCATCCCCAGCTCCCTCTTTTCAAGCCCATACCCCACTGCCTTCCCCTGTTCGCCCGTTTCCTGCACTTTGGCCACTTGCCTTTCCCTCATGCCATTGGTCCAGCCAGTGATCGCTTGCTTTCACCGGCTCACCCTTTCCTAGTGCAGAGCCACCTGCCTTTCCCTCTTTGCCCTTGTGCGGCCCATGACCACTTGGATTCCTCTGTTCCCCTTGTCCAGCCCTTGGCCACCTGTCTTCCCTTTCTCCCCCATAAACAGCCCAGGGCGTCCTGCTTCCCCTGCTACCACTTCTAGAGCCCGTGGCCACCTGTGTTTCCCTATTCCACCTTGTCAAGCTTGTGGCAGCCTGTCTTTGCGTGCTACCTGGTGTCCAAATCCATGGATGACTGCCTTTCCCTGCACCCCCTTGTTCATTCCATGGACTCCTGCTTTACCCTGGAATGCCTTGTCCAGCCCTTGGCTGCCTACTTGTCCTGTTACAGTTTGTCAATCCATGGTCCACCTGCCTTCCCTTGTTACCAATCTCCCCCCTGTGACCGCCTGCCTTCCCTTCCTCTCTTTGTCCTGCCCATGGATACCTATCTTTCCCTGCTTCCATTTGTATAGTTTGTGCCCACCTGTCCTCATCTTGCCCGCCATCTCCAGCCAGTGACATCCAGCATTCCCTGCTGCCCCTTGTCCAGCCCGTTGCCACCACCATTCCTTGGCTCTTCCTGGACCAGCCCTTGGCCACCAGCTTACCCACGACCCCACATGTCCAACTCAGGTCAGCCTCAATTGCCCTGCTCACCCTAATCTACCCCGTGGCTACCAGCCTGCCTTTCACTGTGCACCACTATCCAGCCAGAGGCTGCCTGCCTCCTCAAGCGAACCTTTTTCAGCTAGTGGCCACCTGCCTTCCCCTTCTCTTCCTTGTCCGCCCATTGGCTGCCTGCCTTTCCCTGCTTCCACTTATCCAACCAAGAGCTGCCTGTCTTCCCCTGTTGCCCCTCGTCTGGCCATGGATCCTGACCTTCCCTTGATTCCACCTTCCTTCGTGGCCACCTGCTTTACCCCTGCTTCCAGTTCTCAAACCAGTGGCACCTGCCTACTGCAGCTTCCCGTCGTCCACCCTGTGGTCACTTGAATTCCCCTCTTTCCACTTGTTCAGCCCAGGGACACCTGCCTTTCCCTGCTTCCCCTTGTCCAGCCTGTGGCCACCTGCCTTCCAAAGCTCCCCATTGTCCAGCCCATGGCCACATGCCTTCCCTGCTCCACTTTGTCTGCCTAACTTCACCTACACACACTTCCAGCCCATGGCCGCCTGCCCTTTCCACTTCCCCTTGTCCACCCCGTGACTGCCTGGTTTTCCCTGTCCCCTCTTGTTGAAGCCCATGGCCGCCACCCTTCTTTGACTCTTCCTTGAACAGCCCTTGGACACCAGCCTACCTCTGTACCCAAATGTCCAACTCATGTCAGCCTCAATTGCCCTGCTCACCATTGTTCAACATGTGGCCCCCAGCCTTCCCATGCACACTGTTGTCTGGCCTTAGGCCTGATGTCTCTTCTTGCTGCCTCTTTATTTGGCAGACGGTGGCCACCTACTCTCCCCTGCACCCACTTGCCTAATCCCTGGTCACCTGCCTTCCCATGTGCATTGTTCTGCAGCCAGAGGTTGCCTGCCTCCTTGTGCTATCCCTTTGTCAACTGATGACCACCTTCCTTCCCCTGCTGCCCCTTGTCCAGCCCTTTACCACCGGCCTTCCCCTGCTGGCCCTTGTCAAGCCTGTGGTGGTCTCCCATCCATTGCTTTCTTTTCTCTAGCCCAGGGACACATTCCTCCCCGTGTTTCCCCATGTCCAGCCCATGCATGCCTACCTTCCGTTGGTACCCCTTGTGCCGGCCAAGTTTTCCCGCCTTCCCCTGTTCCCTGTCGTGCACACCCTGGCTGGCTGCCTTTCTCTGGACCCCTTTTCTAGCCTGTGGCCACCACCCTTTTCCTGCACCATCTGGTGCAGCACGTACGTGGATGCCTGCTTCGCCTGATACTCGCTGTCGTACCCAAGGCCACCCACTTTCCCCTGTTCCACTGGTCCACCCCCACGTTCCTCGGGATCCCCGGTGAAGCGCATTGCTGCCTACCTTCTCCTCTTCCCCTTGGTCCACCAGTGGCCTCCTGCTACCCCTGCTCGCCATTGTCCAGGCGAGTGCCGCCTACCTTCCCCTGCTCACCCTTTTCAGGCCATTGACGTATGTCTTCCATTCTCCCACATGTCGAGCCCATGTCCACCAGCCCGCCTGACACCCGTCATCCAGCCTGTGGCCACCTGATTCTCCTGTTGCTCCTTGTGCAGCTCAGGGCCATCTGCCTTCCCCTGCCCCCCTTTGTCCAACCTGCGGCCACCAGGTTTCTACTGCACCCCCTTGTTGAACCCATCAACACCTGATTACCCCCGCCTACCCTTGTCCAACCTGTGTCTCCTGCTTTCCCCTGATTCTCGTTGATCTGCTCATGGCAACCTGCCTACACCTGCTTCCACACCTGAGGCCGGAACAGCCTGCCTTCTCCTGCTCACCCGTAGCCACACTGTGGCTGCCTTCCTTCCAATGTGCACTCCCATTGTCCAGCCAGAGGCCACATGCTTCCTCCAGCTACCCCTTTTCAGCTAGTGGCTGCCTGCCTTCCCGACCCACCCAGTGGCTGGCTGCCTTCCCATGGACCACCTTGTTCAGCCCATGTCTACTTGCCTTCCCCTCTGGTCCCTGGTCCATCCAGTGGCTGCCTGAATTCCTCTCCACCCACTTGTCCAGTCCCGGGCTGCGTGCCTTCCACTGCTTCCACATGTCCAGCTAAGAGCTGCCTGCCTTCCCCTGTTCCCCACTGTCAGGCCATGGATGCCAGCCTTCCTTGCTCCCACGTGTTCCTTTGTGGCCACCTGCATTCCACTGCTGCCACTTTTCCAGCCTTTGGCCACCTGCCTTCCCCTGTATCCCTTTGTCAAACCCAGGGCTGCCTGCCTTCCACTGCTTCCAATTGTCCAGCTAAGGGCCGCCTGCTTGCCCCTGTTCCCCCTTGTCCGGCCATAGATGCCGGCCTTCCCCTTGCCGACATGTCCAGCCCACAGGAACATGCCATCTCTGCTCCCCTTTGCCCACCGTTCCCTACTCCCCGTGCCAGCCCAGGGTCACCTGCCCTTTCCAGTTCCCCTTGTCCACACCGTGGCCGCCATACATTCCCTATTGCCCCCTGTCCAGTCTGGGTCCAGCTGAGTTCCCTTGCTCCCCTTTGTCTAGATCATGGCCTCCTGCCTTTTCTTGCTCACACTAGTCCTGCTCGTCTCTGCCTGCATTGCTCTGCACACCAGTGCCCAAAACAGGGCAGCATGCCTTCCTGTGCTCCCCCTTGTCCAACCCAGGGCATCTTGCCCTCCCCTGCACTCCCTTGTGCAGCACATGGCCGCCTGCATTTCCCCAGGTAACACTTGTGTTGGCAAGGGCAGCCTACCTTCCCCTGCTCCCTTATTGTTCACCCTATGGCTGACTGCCTTTCCCTGGACCCCCTTGTCCACTCCGTGTCCGCCTGCATTGCCCTGCTGTCCTAGCCCAGCCTGGAGCCACCTGACTTCTGCAGGTGCCCTTGTCCACCATATACCTGCGTGGTTTCTGCTGGACCCCTTGTCCAACCATTGGACCCCTGCACTCCCTGTCTCCCCTAGATCTAGCCAGTGTCCACCTTCCTTCCCTGCTGTCACTTGTGAAACCCATGGCTGCCTGCTTTCCCCACCCCCCCTTGAGCAGCTGAGTCCCAGAATCGTTTTCCTGCTTGCCTTGTCCAACTAAGAGCAGTGTGACTTTCCCTCCCCCAATTTGTCCTGCCCAGAGCCATCTGACTTCCCCTGCTCTCCCTTGTCTAGCGCAAGGCCACCTGTCTTTCCCTGTTTCCCCTTGTCTATCCTCTGGCTGCCCGCCTTCCTCAGCTCCCCATGGTCCCGCCCATGGCACTCTGCCTTCCCCTGCCTCCCCGGGCCCAGCCCGTGGCAACATGCCTTTCCCTGCTTCCCCTTGTCTGTCAGTGGATGCCTGCCTTTCCTGGCTTCCCCTGGTCCCGCCCAGTCCCGAAACCATCCTCCTGCTCCCTTTGTCCAGACAAGTGTCGCCTGCCTTCCCCTGCTCCCCATTGTCCAGGAAATGGTCGCCTGCTTTACCCTGGACCCTCTTGTCCAGCCCATGGCCGCCTGTTTTCCCTGTTCCAGTTTCTCAAGCTCAGGGCTGCCTGCCTTCCCCTGCTACCACTCACCCAGCACAGAGCCACCTGCCTCCCTCTGCTTCCCCTTGTCAGGCCATGTCTGTATGGCTTTCCTTGCTCCCTCTTTGTCCAGCCTGCTTCCCGCTTCCATCTCCCACTCACACTTGTCCTGCTCAAGGCTGCTGGTCTTTGCCTGCTCCCCTTTGTCCAGCCCATGGGCGCCACCCCTCCTTTGTTCTTAGTTGACCTGCCCTTGGCCGCCCCTGATCCCACATATCCAATACCAGTCAGACTCAATTCCCTGCTCACCCTCTTCCACCCTGCGGCTGCCTGCCTTCCACTGTGCTCCGTTGTCCAGCCAGAGGCCCCCTGCCTCTTCGTGATACCTTTTCTCGGGTAGTGGCTACCTCCTTCTCCCTGCTCCCCCTTGTCAGGCCATGCATGCCAGCCTTCCCTTGCTCCCACTTGTCCTTTGGTGGCCACCCACCTTCTCCTGTTTCTGCTTGTCCAGTACAGACCTGCCTGCATTCCACTGCTTCTACTGGCCCCGCAAAGGGCTGTCTGCCTTCTCCTGTTTCCTCTGGTCAGGACATGGATGCCAGCCTTCCCTTGCTCCCACTTGTGAGTCCCTTGGCCTCCTGCTTTCCCTTGCTCCCACTAGTACACCTTTGGCTGCCTGCCGACCCTTGTTTCCCTTTGTCCACACTGTGTCAGCCTGCCTTGCCCTGCTCCCCCTTGTTGTCCCCTTGGCTTCCTGACTTCCACTGCTCCCCCTCGTCCACCGCAGGGCCATCTTGCTCCCACTTGTCCATCCCAGGTCTGTCTACCTTCACCAGCTCCCCCTTGTCTATCTTGTGGCTCAGTGTCTTCCCTTCCTGCCCTTTGTCCCATGCGTGGCCCCCTGCCATTCCCTTCTCCCTCTTTGCAAGCCAATAGCCCACTGCCTTCCCCTGGTTGCCCTTGTTCTGTCCTTTGGCCACTTGCCTTTCCCTCACGCCATTGGACCAGACAATGATCGCTTGCTTTTACCATCACACCCTTTCCTAGCGCTGGGCCACCTGCCTTCCCCTCTTCGCCCTTGTGCAGCCCATGGCCACGTGGATTCCTCTGTTCCCCTTGTACAGCCCTTGGCTACCTGCATTCCTTTTCTCCCCCATAACCAGCCCAGGGCTTCCTGCTTCCCCTGCTTCCACTTCTAGAACCCGTGGCCACCTGTCTTCCCCTGTTCCCCCTTGTCAAACTTGTGGCAGCCTGCCGTTGCGTGCTGCCTGGTGTCCAAGTCCATGGATGACGGCCTCTCCCTGCTCCCCCTTGTCCATTCCATGGATGCCTGCTTTCCCCTGGAACGCCTTGTCCAGCCCGTGGCTGCCTACTTCTCCTGTTACAGTTTGTCAATCCATGATCCACCTGCCTTTCCTTGTTACCACTCTCCCCCCTGTGACCGCCTGCCTTCCCTTCCTCTCTTTGTCCTGCCCATGGATGCCTATCTTTGCCTGCTTCTACTTGTACAGTTTGTGGCCACCTGTCCTCACCTGGCCCGCCGTCTCCAGCCAGTGACACCCAGCATTCCCTGCTCCACCTTGTCCCGCCCATGGCCACCACCATTCTTTGGCTCTTCCTGGAACAGCCCTTGGCCACCTACCTACCCACAATCCCACATGTCCAACTCAGGTCAGCCTCAATTCCCCTGCTCACCCTTTTCAACCCCGTGGCTACCGGCCTGCCTTCCACTGTGCACCACTGTCCAGCCAGAGGCTGCCTGCCTCCTCAAGTGACCCTTTCTCAGGTACTGGCCACCTGCTTTCCCCTTCTCCTCCTTGTCCACACAGTGGCTGCCTGCCTTTCCCTGCTTCCACTTATCCAGCCAAGAGCTGCCTGCCTTCCCCTGTTCCCCCTCGTCAGGCCATGGAACCTGACCTTCCCTTGCTCCCACCTTCCTTCGTGGCCACCTGCTTTCCCCCTGCTTCCAGTTCTCAAAACAGGGGCACATGCCTACTGCAGCTTCCCTTTGTCCACCCCTTGGTTGCTTGAACTCCCCTCTTTCCCCTTGTCCAGCCCAGGGACACCTGCCTTTCCCTGCTTCCCCTTGTCCAGCCTGTGGCCGCCTGCCTTCCTAAGCTCCCCGTTGTCCAGCCCATGGCCACATGCCTTCCCTGATCCCCTTTGTCCGCTCAGCTTCCCCTACACCTCCTTCCATCCAAGGGCCGCCTACCTTCTCCAGCTCCCCCTTGTCTGTCCTGTGGCTGAGTGTCTTCCCTTCCTGCCCTTCACCTCCTCTTTGGCCACCTGCCATCCCCTGTTCCATCTTTTCAAACCTATTGCCCTCTGCCTTCCCCTGATTGCCCTTTTCCTGCCCTTTGGCCACTTGACTTTCCCTTATGCCATTGGTCCAGCAGGTTATCGCTTGCTTTCACCGGCTCACCCTTTCTTAGCGCATGGCCACCCGCCTTCCCCTCTTCGCCCTTGTGTGGCCCGTGGCCACTTGGATTCCTCTGTTCCCCTTGTACAGCCCTTGGCCACCAGTCTTCCCTTTCTCCCCCATAACCAGCCCAGGGCTTCCTGCTTCCCCTGCTTCCACTTCTAGAGCCCATGGCCACCTGTGTTCCCCTGTTCCCCCTTGTCAAACTTGTGGCAGCCTGCCGTTGCGTGCTGCCTGTTGTCCAAGTCCATGGATGACGGCCTTTCCCTGCTCCCCCTTCTCCATTCCGTGGATCCCTGCTTTCCCCTGCAACGCCTTGTCCAGCTCGTGGCTGCCTTCTTCTCCTGCTAAAGTTTGTCAATCCATGGTCCACCTGCCTTCCCTTGTTACCACTCTCCCCCTGTGACCATCTGCCTTCCCTTCCTCTCTTTGTCCAGCCCTTGGATGCCTATCTTTCCCTGCTTACGCTGGTACAGTTTGTGGCCACCTGTCCTGACCTGGCCCTCTTCCCCATCCAGTGACACCCAGCATTCCCTGCTCCACTTCTCCCGCCCATGGTAACTACCATTCCAGCACAGGACCAACTGTCTTTCACTGCTACCCCTTTTCCAACATTCCTGCCCAATTCCCCTTCTCCCCATTGTTCAGCTGAAGACCAGTTGCCATCTCCTGTTTCCCTTTTCTACCCTATATCTGTCTGAATTCGCATGCTCTTCTTTGTTCATGCCAGGTCCACCTGCTTTCACATGTTGGCCCTGGAGCAGCCCATGACCACCTGCCTACCCCTGTTCAAACCCATGGATAGGACCATGAGTTCCTGCCCTGAGCCCTCTGCCTTCCCCTGCACACCCTTGTTGCAGCCCATGGCCTCCTGACTAACCCCTGCTCACACCAGTCACTGCAGGTCAACCTGAATTCTTCTCCTCCCACTGGTCCCTTTCCATTTGCATTCCACTGTTTCCATTTGTCCAAGCCATGGGTGCCTGATTTCCCCTTCTATCCCTGTCCAGCCCAGTTCTTCCGGGGTTCCCCTGCTTCTCCTTGACTAGCCAATGTTCCCATGTTTTTCCGTGTTCCACCTTGTCATACCTGGGCCCCCTGCCTTCCTCTGCCACATCATGACCAACCCATGGCCACCCCTAATCAAACTTGTCAAGCCCATGGCCACCTTCGGAGTTAAGGTTCTATCTTGTCCTGCCCGAGGCAGCAAAGTCAATTGCGGAGGTCCCTGCATCGGAGACCTGAAATCAATTCAGCCATGCGGAACAACCTAGTGCAATCACATCAAGGCAGATGCTTCATTCTCTAGCTCACACTAAGTTGTGTGCATTCCGGGACCTAACTGAGTGAACTCAGGAAAAGGCCTCCTGAAACACTGCTTTAACGCAACCCTTGCACTGGAAGGAATGCAGGTACTAGTGAGGCTGCTGCCCAAGGCGTTTCAGTGTTAGTGACCAAGGCTCTCTGAAATTTCACTGCAATGCTCAATGCATGCAAGTGAGAGAACTGGAAAAAAATATAGCTGAAAACTATTGACAACATTAAGCCACAAGACAAGAGGAACAGTGCATTCACGTACAGAGCTGACTGGCACTACGAAACACAGGTTTGCTTAAGCAAGAGAAGTGGATGCATGTGGTTTTGTCTAAAGCGGGTTTCCAAACGCAGCCCCATCGCTGGATGTGGTGCAGTTGGCAACAGAATGAGTTGTCATTCCTAATGCTTTTGCTGATACTGGGTAAGAAGACATGTGGGGTAGCACCTGGGACCGTGTTTCTCTCCCTTCTAACAAATCTCATTCGGAATTGGCAGAAAAGTCAATTGGGGAGGTCTCTGTCTCAGAAAACTGAAATCATTTCCAACATGTGGAAAAAGCTGGTGCACTGAGTTCAATGCATAGCCTTCATCTGCTGGAAGGCACGTTATGAGCATTCCGGAAATGCAGAGTGAACCAAGGAATAGGCCTCCCAGAACATTCACTTATCGCAACCCTTGCATAGGAAGGAATGCAAGGAACGGTGTCGCTGCGGCCTAAAGCGTTTCACTTTTCATGACCAATGCTCTCTGAAATTCCACTGCAATGCTCAATGCTTCCAAGTGTGAGAGCTGGAAACAAACGGATGTCAAAACTATTCGGGGAAATGAAGCCACACAAGAGGAGAAACAGGGCTTTCCAGTTCAGATCTGATTGGCAATACGAAACATAGGTTGGCTTAAGCAAGCGATGTGGAAGCATGTGTTTTCGTCTAAAGCGGGTTTCCAATCTCAGAGGCATGGCTGGATGTGGTGCATTTGGCAACAGAGTGAGTTGTCATTCATAACGCGTTTGCTGATACCGGGGAAGAAGACATGTTGGGTAGCATCAGGGAACGTGTTTGTCTCCCATCTAACAAATCTCATTCCAAATTGGCAGAAAAGTCAATTGCGGAGGTCTCTGTCTTGGAAAACTGACATCAGTACCGCCATGTGGAAAAAACTAGTGCAGTAATACCAAGGCATAGCCTTCATCTGCTGTCTGTCAACTTAGGCTCATTCGGGTACCGAGAGAGTGAACCAAGCAGTAGGCCTCCTAAACCATTCACTTAGCAAAACCCTTGCATAGGAAAGAATGCAAGGCACTGGGTCACTGCTGCCCAAAGCATTTCAGTGTTCGTGACCAAGGGACTCTGAAATTCCACTGCAATGCTCAATGCTTCCACGTGTGAGAACTGGAAACAAACGGACGTCAAAACTATTGGGAAATTAAGCCACACGACAAGAGGAACAGTGCTTTCACGTTCAGATCTGATTGCCACTAGGAAACACAGGTTTGCTTAAGCAAGCAACGTGGAAGCATGTGTTTTCGTCTAAAGCGGGTTTCCAATCTCAGAGGCATGGCTGGATGTGGTGCATTTGGCAACAGAATGAGTTGTCATTCCTAACGCGTTTGCTGATACTGGGGAAGAAGATATGTGGGGTAGCACCTGGGACCGTGTTTCTCTCCCTTCTAACAAATCTCATTCGGAATTGGCAGAAAAGTCAATTGGGGAGGTCTGTGTCTCAGAAAACTGAAATCAGTACCACCATGTGGAAAACACTAGTGCAGTCAGATCAAGGCATAGCCTTCATCTGCTGGCTGGCAAGTTAGGCTCATTCGGGTACCGAGAGAGTGAGTGAACCAAGCAGTAGGCCTCCTAAACCATTCACTTAGCACAACTCTTGCATAGGAAGGAAGGCAAGGCGCTGGGTCACTGCTGCCCAAAGCGTTTCAGTGTTCGTGACCAATGCTCTCTGAAATTCCACTGCAATGCTCAATGCTTCCAAGTGTGAGAGCTGCAAACAAGCGGACGTCAAAACTATTGGGGAAATTAAGCCATACAACAAGAGGAACAGTGCTTTCACGTTCAGATATAATTCGCACAAGGAAACATAGGTTTGCTTAAGCAAGCGATGTGGAAGCATGTGTTTTCGTCTAAAGCAGGTTTCCAATCTCAGAGGCATGGCTGGATGTGGTGCATTTGGCAACAGAATGGGTTGTCATTTGTAACGCGTTTGCTGATACTGGGGAAGAAGATATGTGGGGTAGCACCTGGGACCGTGTTTCTCTCCCTTCTAACAAATCTCATTCGGAATTGGCAGAAAAGTCAATTGGGGAGGTCTCTGTCTCAGAAAACTGAAATCAGTACCACCATGTGGAAAAAGCTGGTGCACTGAGTTCAATGCATAGCCTTCATCTGATGGAAGGCACATTATGAGCATTCCGGAAATGCAGAGTGAACCAAGGAATATGCCTCCCAAAATATTCACTTATCGCAACCCTTGCATAGGAAGGAATGCAAGGAACGGTGTCGCTGCAGCCTAAAGCGTTTCACTTTTCATGACCAATGCTCTCTGAAATTCCACTGCAATGCTCAATGCTTCCAAGTGTGAGAGCTGGAAACAAGCGGACGTCAAAACTATTGGAGAAATTAAGCCACACAAGAAGAGGAACAGTGCTTTCACATTCAGATCTGATTGCCACTAGGAAACACAGGTTTGCTTAAGCAAGCAATGTGGAAGCATGTGTTTTCGTCTAAAGCGGGTTTTCCAATCTCAGAGGCATGGCTGGATGTGGTGCATTTGGCAACAGAATGAGTTGTCATTCCTAACGCGTTTGCTGATACTGGGGAAGAAGACATGTTGGGTAGCATCAGGAACGTGTTTGTCCCCTTCTAACAAATCTCGTTCCGAATAGGCAGAAAAGTCAATTGGGGAGGTCTCTGTCTCGGGAAACTGAAATCAGTACCGCCATGTGGAAAACACTTGTGCAATCAGATCAAGGCATAGCCTTCATCTGCTGGCTGGCAACTTAGGCTCATTCGGGTACCGAGAGAGTGAGTGAACCAAGCAGTAGGCCTCCTAAACCATTCACTTAGGACAACCCTTGCATAGGAAGGAATGCAAGGTGCTGGGTCACTGCTGCCCAAAGCGTTTCAGTGCTCGTGACCAAGGCTCTCTGAAATTCCACTGCAATGCTCAATGCTTCCAAGTGTGAGAGCTGGAAACAAGCAGACGTCAAAACTATTGGGGAAATTAAGCCACACAACAAGAGGAACAGTGCTTTCACGTTCAGATGTGATTGGCAGTAGGAAACACAGGTTTGCTTAAGCAAGCGATGTGGAAGCATGTGTTTTCGTCTAAAGCGGGTTTCCAATCTCAGAGGCATGGATGGACGTGGTGCATTTGGCAACAGAATGAGTTGTCATCCCTAATGCGTTTGCTGAAACTGGGGAAGAAGACATGTGGGGTAGCATCTGGGGCTGTGTTTCTCTCCCTTCTAACAAATCTCATTCGGAATTGGCAGAAAAGTCAATTGGGGAGGTCTCTGTCTCAGAAAACTGAAATCACTACCGCCATGTGGAAAAAGCTGGTGCACTGAGTTCAATGCATAGCCTTCATCTGCTGGAAGGCACGTTATGAGCATTCCGGAAATGCAGAGTGAACCAAGGAATAGGCCTCCCAAAACATTCACTTATCGCAACCCTTGCATAGGAAGGAATGCAAGGAATGGTGTCGCTGCGGCCTAAAGCGTTTCACTTTTCATGACCAATGCTATCTGAAATTCCACTGCAATGCTCAATGCTTCCAAGTGTGAGAAATGGAAACAAACGGATGTCAAAACTATTGGGCGAAATTAAGCCACAAGAGAAGAGAAACAGGGCTTTCAAGTTCAGATCTGATTTGCACTAGGAAACAGGTTTCCTTAAGCAAGCGATGTAAAAGCATGTGTGTTCGTCTAAAGCGGGTTTCCAAACTCAGTGGCATGGCTGGATGTGGTGCATTTGGCAACAGAGTGAGTTGTCATTCCTAACGCGTTTGCTGATACTGGGGAAGAAGACATGTTGGGTAGCATCATGAACGTGTTTGTCCCCTTCTAACAAATCTCGTCCCGAATAGGCAGAAAAGTCAATTGGGGAGGTCTCTGTCTCGGAAAACTGAAATCAGTACCGCCATGTGGAAAACACTAGTGCAGTCAGATCAAGGCATAGCCTTCATCTGCTGGCTGGCAAGTTAGGCTCATTCGGGTACCGAGAGAGTGAGTGAACCAAGCAGTAGGCCTCCTAAACCATTCACTTAGGACAACCCTTGCATAGGAAGGAATGCAAGGTGCTGGGTCACTGCTGCCCAAAGCGTTTCAGTGCTCGTGACCAAGGCTCTCTGAAATTCCACTGCAATGCTCAATGCTTCCAAGTGTGAGAGCTGGAAACAAGCAGACGTCAAAACTATTGGGGAAATTAAGCCACACAACAAGAGGAACAGTGCTTTCACGTTCAGATGTGATTGGCAGTAGGAAACACAGGTTTGCTTAAGCAAGCAATGTGGAAGCATGTGTTTTCGTCTAAAGCGGGTTTCCAATCTCAGAGGCATGGCTGGATGTGGTGCATTTGGCAACAGAATGGGTTGTCATTTGTAACGCGTTTGCTGATACTGGGGAAGAAGATATGTGGGGTAGCACCTGGGACCGTGTTTCTCTCCCTTCTAACAAATCTCATTCGGAATTGGCAGAAAAGTCAATTGGGGAGGTCTCTGTCTCAGAAAACTGAAATCAGTACCACCATGTGGAAAAAGCTGGTGCACTGAGTTCAATGCATAGCCTTCATCTGCTGGAAGGCACATTATGAGCATTCCGGAAATGCAGAGTGAACCAAGGAATAGGCCTCCCAAAACATTCACTTATCGCAACCCTTGCATAGGAAGGAATGCAAGGAACGGTGTCGCTGCAGCCTAAAGCGTTTCACTTTTCATGACCAATGCTCTCTGAAATTCCACTGCAATGCTCAATGCTTCCAAGTGTGAGAGCTGGAAACAAATGGATGTCAAAACTATTCAGGGAAATTAAGCCACACGAGAGGAGAAACAGGGCTTTCAAGTTCAGATCTGATTGGCAATACGAAACATAGGTTTGCTTAAGCAAGCGATGTGGAAGCATGTGTTTTCGTCTAACGCGGGTTTCCAATCTCAGAGGCATGGATGGACGTGGTGCATTTGGCAACAGAGTGAGTTGTCATTCATAACGCGTTTGCTGAAACTGGGGAAGAAGACATGTTGGGTAGCATCAGGGAAGATGTTTGTCTCCCTTCTAAAAAATCTCGTTCCAAATTGTAATAATAGGGTATTGGTGAGGTGTCTGTCTTGGAATACTGAGATCAGTACTGCCATGTGGAAAAAAATAGCGCAGTAATACCAAGGCATAGCCTTCATCTGCTGTCTGGCAAGTTAGTCTCATTCGGGTACCGAGAGAGTGAACCAAGCAGTAGGCCTCCTAAACCATTCACTTAGCAAAACCCTTGCATAGGAAGGAATGCAAGGCGCTGGGTCACTGCTGCCCAAAGCATTTCAGTGTTCGTGACCAATGCTCTCTGAAATTCCACTGCAATGCTCAATGCTTCCAAGTGTGAGAGCTGGAAACAAGCGGACGTCAAAACTATTGGTGAAATTAAGCCACACAACAAGAGGAACAGTGCTTTCACGTTCAGATGTGATTTGCACTAGGAAACACAGGTTTGCTTAAGCAAGCGATGTGGTAGCATGTGTTTTCGTCTAAAGCGGGTTTCCAATCTCAGAGGCATGGCTGGATATGGTGCATTTGGCAACAGAATGGGTTGTCATTTGTAACGCGTTTGCTGATACTGGGGAAGAAGATATGTGGGGTAGCACCTGGGACCGTGTTTCTCTCCCTTCTAACAAATCTCATTCGGAATTGGCAGAAAAGTCAATTGGGGAGGTCTGTGTCTCAGAAAACTGAAATCAGTACCACCATGTGGAAAACACTAGTGCAGTCAGATCAAGGCATAGCCTTCATCTGCTGGCTGGCAAGTTAGGCTCATTCGGGTACCGAGAGAGTGAGTGAACCAAGCAGTAGGCCTCCTAAACCATTCACTTAGCACAACTCTTGCATAGGAAGGAAGGCAAGGCGCTGGGTCACTGCTGCCCGAAGCGTTTCAGTGCTCGTGACAAGGCTCTCTGAAATTCCACTGCAATGCTCAATGCTTCCAAGTGTGAGAGCCGGAAACAAGCGGACGTCAAAACTATTGGGGAAATTAAGCCATACAACAAGAGGAACAGTGCTTTCACGTTCAGATATAATTCGCACAAGGAAACATAGGTTTGCTTAAGCAAGCGATGTGGAAGCATGTGTTTTCGTCTAAAGCAGGTTTCCAATCTCAGAGGCATGGCTGGATGTGGTGCATTTGGCAACAGAATGGGTTGTCATTTGTAACGCGTTTGCTGATACTGGGGAAGAAGATATGTGGGGTAGCACCTGGGACCGTGTTTCTCTCCCTTCTAACAAATCTCATTCGGAATTGGCAGAAAAGTCAATTGGGGAGGTCTCTGTCTCAGAAAACTGAAATCAGTACCACCATGTGGAAAAAGCTGGTGCACTGAGTTCAATGCATAGCCTTCATCTGATGGAAGGCACATTATGAGCATTCCGGAAATGCAGAGTGAACCAAGGAATATGCCTCCCAAAATATTCACTTATCGCAACCCTTGCATAGGAAGGAATGCAAGGAACGGTGTCGCTGCAGCCTAAAGCGTTTCACTTTTCATGACCAATGCTCTCTGAAATTCCACTGCAATGCTCAATGCTTCCAAGTGTGAGAGCTGGAAACAAGCGGACGTCAAAACTATTGGAGAAATTAAGCCACACAAGAAGAGGAACAGTGCTTTCACATTCAGATCTGATTGCCACTAGGAAACACAGGTTTGCTTAAGCAAGCAATGTGGAAGCATGTGTTTTCGTCTAAAGCGGGTTTTCCAATCTCAGAGGCATGGCTGGATGTGGTGCATTTGGCAACAGAATGAGTTGTCATTCCTAACGCGTTTGCTGATACTGGGGAAGAAGACATGTTGGGTAGCATCAGGAACGTGTTTGTCCCCTTCTAACAAATCTCGTTCCGAATAGGCAGAAAAGTCAATTGGGGAGGTCTCTGTCTCGGGAAACTGAAATCAGTACCGCCATGTGGAAAACACTTGTGCAATCAGATCAAGGCATAGCCTTCATCTGCTGGCTGGCAACTTAGGCTCATTCGGGTACCGAGAGAGTGAGTGAACCAAGCAGTAGGCCTCCTAAACCATTCACTTAGGACAACCCTTGCATAGGAAGGAATGCAAGGTGCTGGGTCACTGCTGCCCAACGCGTTTCAGTGCTCGTGACCAAGGCTCTCTGAAATTCCACTGCAGTGCTCAATGCTTCCAAGTGTGAGAGCTGTAAACAAGCAGACGTCAAAACTATTGGGGAAATTAAGCCACACAACAAGAGGAACAGTGCTTTCACGTTCAGATGTGATTGGCAGTAGGAAACACAGGTTTGCTTAAGCAAGCGATGTGGAAGCATGTGTTTTCGTCTAAAGCGGGTTTCCAATCTCAGAGGCATGGCTGGACGTGGTGCATTTGGCAACAGAATGAGTTGTCATCCCTAATGCGTTTGCTGAAACTGGGGAAGAAGACATGTGGGGTAGCATCTGGGACCGTGTTTCTCTCCCTTCTAACAAATCTCATTCGGAATTGGCAGAAAAGTCAATTGGGGAGGTCTGTGTCTCAGAAAACTGAAATCAGTACGACCATGGGAAAAAGCTGGTGCACTGAGTTCAATGCATAGCCTTCATCTGCTGGAAGGCACGGTATGAGCATTCCGGAAATGCAGAGTGAACCAAGGAATAGGCCTCCCAAAACATGCACTTATCGCAACCCTTGCATAGGAAGGAATGCAAGGAATGGTGTCGCTGCGGCCTAAAGCATTTCACTTTTCATGACCAATGCTCTCTGAAATTCCACTGCAATGCTCAATGCTTCCAAGTGTGAGAAATGGAAACAAACGGATGTCAAAACTATTCGGGGAAATTAAGCCACACCAGAGGAGAAAAAGTGTTTTCAAGTTCAGATCTGATTGGCAATAGGAAACACAGGTTTGCTTAAGCAAGCGATGTGGAAGCATGTGTTTTCGTCTAAAGCGGGTTTCCAATCTCAGAGGCATGGCTGGATGTGGTGCATTTGGCAACAGAATGAGTTGTCATTCCTAACGCGTTTGCTGATACTGGGGAAGAAGACATGTTGGGTAGCATCAGGAACGTGTTTGTCCCCTTCTAGCAAATCTCATTCCGAATTGGCAGAAAAGTCAATTGGGGAGGTCTCTGTCTCGGAAAACTGAAATCAGTACCGCCATGTGGAAAACACTAGTGCAGTCAGATCAAGGCATAGCCTTCATCTGCTGGCTGGCAAGTTAGGCTCATTCGGGTACCGAGAGAGTGAGTGAACCAAGCAGTAGGCCTCCTAAACCATTCACTTAGGACAACCCTTGCATAGGAAGGAATGCAAGGTGCTGGGTCACTGCTGCCCAAAGCGTTTCAGTGCTCGTGACCAAGGCTCTCTGAAATTCCACTGCAATGCTCAATGCTTCCAAGTGTGAGAGCTGGAAACAAGCAGACGTCAAAACTATTGGGGAAATTAAGCCACACAACAAGAGGAACAGTGCTTTCACGTTCAGATGTGATTGGCAGTAAGAAACACAGGTTTGCTTAAGCAAGCGATGTGGAAGCATGTGTTTTCGTCTAAAGCGGGTTTCCAATCTCAGAGGCATGGATGGACGTGGTGCATTTGGCAACAGAATGAGTTGTCATCCCTAATGCGTTTGCTGAAACTGGGGAAGAAGACATGTGGGGTAGCATCTGGGGCTGTGTTTCTCTCCCTTCTAACAAATCTCATTCGGAATTGGCAGAAAAGTCAATTGGGGAGGTCTCTGTCTCAGAAAACTGAAATCACTACCGCCATGTGGAAAAAGCTGGTGCACTGAGTTCAATGCATAGCCTTCATCTGCTGGAAGGCACGTTATGAGCATTCCGGAAATGCAGAGTGAACCAAGGAATAGGCCTCCCAAAACATTCACTTATCGGAATCCTTGCATAAGAAGGAATGCAAGGAGCGGTGTCGCTGCTGCCTAAAGCATTTCGGTGTTCCTGAACAACGCTCTCTGAAATTCTACTGCAATGCTTAATGCTTCCAAGTGTGAGAAATGGAAACAAACGGATGTCAAAACTATTCAGGGAAATTAAGCCCGACGAGAAGAGAAACAGGGCTTTCAAGTCCAGATCTGATTTGCACTAAGAAACAGGTTTCCGTAAGCAAGTGATGTAAAAGCATGTGTTTTCGTCTAAAGCGGGTTTCCAAACTCAGTGGCATGGCTGGATGTGGTGCATTTGGCAACAGAGTGAGTTGTCATTCCTAACGCGTTTGCTGATACTGGGGAAGAAGACATGTTGGGTAGCATCATGAACGTGTTTGTCCCCTTCTAACAAATCTCGTCCCGAATAGGCAGAAAAGTCAATTGGGGAGGTCTCTGTCTCGGAAAACTGAAATCAGTACCGCCATGTGGAAAACACTAGTGCAGTCAGATCAAGGCATAGCCTTCATCTGCTGGCTGGCAAGTTAGGCTCATTCGGGTACCGAGAGAGTGAACCAAGCAGTAGGCCTCCTAAACCATTCACTTAGCAAAACCCTTGCATAGGAAGGAATGCAAGGCGCTGGGTCACTGCTGCCCAAAGCATTTCAGTGTTCGTGACCAATGCTCTCTGAAATTCCACTGCAATGCTCAATGCTTCCAAGTGTGAGAGCTGGAAACAAGTGGACGTCAAAACTATTGGTGAAATTAAGCCACACAACAAGAGGAACAGTGCTTTCACGTTCAGATGTGATTTGCACTAGGAAACACAGGTTTGCTTAAGCAAGCGATGAGGTAGCATGTGTTTTCGTCTAAAGCGGGTTTCCAATCTCAGAGGCATGGCTGGATATGGTGCATTTGGCAACAGAATGGGTTGTCATTTGTAACGCATTTGCTGATACTGGGGAAGAAGATATGTGGGGTAGCACCTGGGACCGTGTTTCTCTCCCTTCTAACAAATCTCATTCGGAATTGGCAGAAAAGTCAATTG
Source organism: Aselliscus stoliczkanus (assembly GCA_033961575.1). Taxonomy (NCBI): domain Eukaryota; kingdom Metazoa; phylum Chordata; class Mammalia; order Chiroptera; family Hipposideridae; genus Aselliscus; species Aselliscus stoliczkanus. The sequence goes on along the minus strand of CM066731.1, from coordinate 73,056,088 downwards.
GGGAGGTCTGTGTCTCAGAAAACTGAAATCAGTACCACCATGTGGAAAACACTAGTGCAGTCAGATCAAGGCATAGCCTTCATCTGCTGGCTGGCAAGTTAGGCTCATTCGGGTACCGAGAGAGTGAGTGAACCAAGCAGTAGGCCTCCTAAACCATTCACTTAGCACAACTCTTGCATAGGAAGGAAGGCAAGGCGCTGGGTCACTGCTGCCCGAAGCGTTTCAGTGCTCGTGACAAGGCTCTCTGAAATTCCACTGCAATGCTCAATGCTTCCAAGTGTGAGAGCCGGAAACAAGCGGACGTCAAAACTATTGGGGAAATTAAGCCATACAACAAGAGGAACAGTGCTTTCACGTTCAGATATAATTCGCACAAGGAAACATAGGTTTGCTTAAGCAAGCGATGTGGAAGCATGTGTTTTCGTCTAAAGCAGGTTTCCAATCTCAGAGGCATGGCTGGATGTGGTGCATTTGGCAACAGAATGGGTTGTCATTTGTAACGCGTTTGCTGATACTGGGGAAGAAGATATGTGGGGTAGCACCTGGGACCGTGTTTCTCTCCCTTCTAACAAATCTCATTCGGAATTGGCAGAAAAGTCAATTGGGGAGGTCTCTGTCTCAGAAAACTGAAATCAGTACCACCATGTGGAAAAAGCTGGTGCACTGAGTTCAATGCATAGCCTTCATCTGATGGAAGGCACATTATGAGCATTCCGGAAATGCAGAGTGAACCAAGGAATATGCCTCCCAAAATATTCACTTATCGCAACCCTTGCATAGGAAGGAATGCAAGGAACGGTGTCGCTGCAGCCTAAAGCGTTTCACTTTTCATGACCAATGCTCTCTGAAATTCCACTGCAATGCTCAATGCTTCCAAGTGTGAGAGCTGGAAACAAGCGGACGTCAAAACTATTGGAGAAATTAAGCCACACAAGAAGAGGAACAGTGCTTTCACATTCAGATCTGATTGCCACTAGGAAACACAGGTTTGCTTAAGCAAGCAATGTGGAAGCATGTGTTTTCGTCTAAAGCGGGTTTTCCAATCTCAGAGGCATGGCTGGATGTGGTGCATTTGGCAACAGAATGAGTTGTCATTCCTAACGCGTTTGCTGATACTGGGGAAGAAGACATGTTGGGTAGCATCAGGAACGTGTTTGTCCCCTTCTAACAAATCTCGTTCCGAATAGGCAGAAAAGTCAATTGGGGAGGTCTCTGTCTCGGGAAACTGAAATCAGTACCGCCATGTGGAAAACACTTGTGCAATCAGATCAAGGCATAGCCTTCATCTGCTGGCTGGCAACTTAGGCTCATTCGGGTACCGAGAGAGTGAGTGAACCAAGCAGTAGGCCTCCTAAACCATTCACTTAGGACAACCCTTGCATAGGAAGGAATGCAAGGTGCTGGGTCACTGCTGCCCAACGCGTTTCAGTGCTCGTGACCAAGGCTCTCTGAAATTCCACTGCAGTGCTCAATGCTTCCAAGTGTGAGAGCTGTAAACAAGCAGACGTCAAAACTATTGGGGAAATTAAGCCACACAACAAGAGGAACAGTGCTTTCACGTTCAGATGTGATTGGCAGTAGGAAACACAGGTTTGCTTAAGCAAGCGATGTGGTAGCATGTGTTTTCGTCTAAAGCGGGTTTCCAATCTCAGAGGCATGGATGGACGTGGTGCATTTGGCAACAGAATGAGTTGTCATCCCTAATGCGTTTGCTGAAACTGGGGAAGAAGACATGTGGGGTAGCATCTGGGGCTGTGTTTCTCTCTCTTCTAACAAATCTCATTCGGAATTGGCAGAAAAGTCAATTGGGGAGGTCTCTGTCTCAGAAAACTGAAATCACTACCGCCATGTGGAAAAAGCTGGTGCACTGAGTTCAATGCATAGCCTTCATCTGCTGGAAGGCACGTTATGAGCATTCCGGAAATGCAGAGTGAACCAAGGAATAGGCCTCCCAAAACATTCACTTATCGCAACCCTTGCATAGGAAGGAATGCAAGGAATGGTGTCGCTGCGGCCTAAAGCGTTTCACTTTTCATGACCAATGCTATCTGAAATTCCACTGCAATGCTCAATGCTTCCAAGTGTGAGAAATGGAAACAAACGGATGTCAAAACTATTGGGCGAAATTAAGCCACAAGAGAAGAGAAACAGGGCTTTCAAGTTCAGATCTGATTTGCACTAGGAAACAGGTTTCCTTAAGCAAGCGATGTAAAAGCATGTGTGTTCGTCTAAAGCGGGTTTCCAAACTCAGTGGCATGGCTGGATGTGGTGCATTTGGCAACAGAGTGAGTTGTCATTCCTAACGCGTTTGCTGATACTGGGGAAGAAGACATGTTGGGTAGCATCATGAACGTGTTTGTCCCCTTCTAACAAATCTCGTCCCGAATAGGCAGAAAAGTCAATTGGGGAGGTCTCTGTCTCGGAAAACTGAAATCAGTACCGCCATGTGGAAAACACTAGTGCAGTCAGATCAAGGCATAGCCTTCATCTGCTGGCTGGCAAGTTAGGCTCATTCGGGTACCGAGAGAGTGAGTGAGCCAAGCAGTAGGCCTCCTAAACCATTCACTTAGGACAACCCTTGCATAGGAAACAATGCAAGGTGCTGGGTCACTGCTGCCCAAAGCGTTTCAGTGCTCGTGACCAAGGCTCTCTGAAATTCCACTGTAATGCTCAATGCTATCAAGTGTGAGAGCTGGAAACAAGCAGACGTCAAAAGTATTGGGGAAATTAAGCCACACAACAAGAGGAACAGTGCTTTCACGTTCAGATGTGATTGGCAGTAGGAAACACAGGTTTGCTTAAGCAAGCAATGTGGAAGCATGTGTTTTCGTCTAAAGCGGGTTTCCAATCTCAGAGGCATGGCTGGATGTGGTGCATTTGGCAACAGAATGGGTTGTCATTCGTAACACGTTTGCTGATACTGGGGAAGAAGATATGTGGGGTAGCACCTGGGACCGTGTTTCTCTCCCTTCTAACAAATCTCATCTTGGCAGAAAAGTCAATTGGGGAGGTCTCTGTCTCAGAAAACTGAAATCAGTACCACCATGTGGAAAAAGCTGGTGCACTGAGTTCAATGCATAGCCTTCATCTGCTGGAAGGCACATTATGAGCATTCCGGAATGCAGAGTGAACCAAGGAATAGGCCTCCCAAAACATTCACTTATCGCAACCCTTGCATAGGAAGGAATGCAAGGAACGGTGTCGCTGCAGCCTAAAGCGTTTCACTTTCATGACCAATGCTCTCTGAAATTCCACTGCAAGCCTCAATGCTTCCAAGTGTGAGAGCTGCAACCAAAAGGATGTCAAAACTATTCAGGAAATTAAGCCACACGAGAGGAGAAACAGGGCTCAAGTTCAGATCTGATTGGCAATACGAAACATAGGTTTGCAAGCAAGCATGTGGAAGCATGTGTTTTCGTCTAACGCGGGTTTCCAATCTCAGAGGCATGGATGGACGTGGTGCATTTGGCAACAGAGTGAGTTGTCATTCATAACACGTTAGCTGAAACCGGGTAACAAGACAGGTTGGGTAGCATCAGGGAACATGTTTGTCTCCCTTCTAACAAATCTCGTTCCAAATTGGCAGAAAAGGCAATTGGGGAGGTCTCTGTCTTGGAAAACTGACATCAGTACTGCCATGTGGAAAAAAATAGCGCAGTAATACCAAGGCATAGCCTTCATCTGCTGTCTGGCAAGTTAGTCTCATTCGGGTACCGAGAGAGTGAACCAAGCAGTAGGCCTCCTAAACCATTCACTTAGCAAAACCCTTGCATAGGAAGGAATGCAAGGCGCTGGGTCACTGCTGCCCAAAGCATTTCAGTGTTCGTGACCAATGCTCTCTGAAATTCCACTGCAATGCTCAATGCTTCCAAGTGTGAGAGCTGGAAACAAGCGGACGTCAAAACTATTGGTGAAATTAAGCCACACAACAAGAGGAACAGTGCTTTCAAGTTCAGATGTGAGTTGCACTAGGAAACACAGGTTTGCTTAAGCAAGCGATGTGGTAGCATGTGTTTTCGTCTAAGCGGGTTTCCAATCTCAGAGGCATGGCTGGATATGGTGCATTTGGCAACAGAATGGAGTTGTCATTTGTAACGCGTTTGCTGATACTGGGGAAGAAGATATGTGGGGTAGCACCTGGGACCGTGTTTCTCTCCCTTCTAACAAATCTCATTCGGAATTGGCAGAAAAGTCAATTGGGGAGGTCTGTGTCTCAGAAAACTGAAATCAGTACCACCATGTGGAAAACACTAGTGCAGTCAGATCAAGGCATAGCCTTCATCTGCTGGCTGGCAAGTTAGGCTCATTCGGGTACCGAGAGAGTGAGTGAACCAAGCAGTAGGCCTCCTAAACCATTCACTTAGCACAACTCTTGCATAGGAAGGAAGGCAAGGCGCTGGGTCACTGCTGCCCGAAGCGTTTCAGTGCTCGTGACAAGGCTCTCTGAAATTCCACTGCAATGCTCAATGCTTCCAAGTGTGAGAGCCGGAAACAAGCGGACGTCAAAACTATTGGGGAAATTAAGCCATACAACAAGAGGAACAGTGCTTTCACGTTCACATATAACTCGCACAAGGAAACATAGGTTTGCTTAAGCAAGCGATGTGGAAGCATGTGTTTTCGTCTAAAGCAGGTTTCCAATCTCAGAGGCATGGCTGGATGTGGTGCATTTGGCAACAGAATGGGTTGTCATTTGTAACGCGTTTGCTGATACTGGGGAAGAAGATATGTGGGGTAGCACCTGGGACCGTGTTTCTCTCCCTTCTAACAAATCTCATTCGGAATTGGCAGAAAAGTCAATTGGGGGAGGTCTCTGTCTCAGAAAACTGAAATCAGTACCACCATGTGGAAAAAGCTGGTGCACTGAGTTCAATGCATAGCCTTCATCTGATGGAAGGCACATTATGAGCATTCCGGAAATGCAGAGTGAACCAAGGAATATGCCTCCCAAAATATTCACTTATCGCAAACCCTTGCATAGGAAGGAATGCAAGGAACGGTGTCGCTGCAGCCTAAAGCGTTTCACTTTTCATGACCAATGCTCTCTGAAATTCCACTGCAATGCTCAATGCTTCCAAGTGTGAGAGCTGGAAACAAGCGGACGTCAAAACTATTGGAGAAATTAAGCCACACAAGAAGAGGAACAGTGCTTTCACATTCAGATCTGATTGCCACTAGGAAACACAGGTTTGCTTAAGCAAGCGATGTGGAAGCATGTGTTTTCGTCTAAAGCGGGTTTTCCAATCTCAGAGGCATGGCTGGATGTGGTGCATTTGGCAACAGAATGAGTTGTCATTCCTAACGCGTTTGCTGATACTGGGGAAGAAGACATGTTGGGTAGCATCAGGAACGTGTTTGTCCCCTTCTAACAAATCTCGTTCCGAATAGGCAGAAAAGTCAATTGGGGAGGTCTCTGTCTCGGGAAACTGAAATCAGTACCGCCATGTGGAAAACACTTGTGCAATCAGATCAAGGCATAGCCTTCATCTGCTGGCTGGCAACTTAGGCTCATTCGGGTACCGAGAGAGTGAGTGAACCAAGCAGTAGGCCTCCTAAACCATTCACTTAGGACAACCCTTGCATAGGAAGGAATGCAAGGTGCTGGGTCACTGCTGCCCAAAGCGTTTCAGTGCTCGTGACCAAGGCTCTCTGAAATTCCACTGCAATGCTCAATGCTTCCAAGTGTGAGAGCTGGAAACAAGCAGACGTCAAAACTATTGGGGAAATTAAGCCACACAACAAGAGGAACAGTGCTTTCACGTTCAGATGTGATTGGCAGTAAGAAACACAGGTTTGCTTAAGCAAGCGATGTGGAAGCATGTGTTTTCGTCTAAAGCGGGTTTCCAATCTCAGAGGCATGGATGGACGTGGTGCATTTGGCAACAGAATGAGTTGTCATCCCTAATGCGTTTGCTGAAACTGGGGAAGAAGACATGTGGGGTAGCATCTGGGGCTGTGTTTCTCTCCCTTCTAACAAATCTCATTCGGAATTGGCAGAAAAGTCAATTGGGGAGGTCTCTGTCTCAGAAAACTGAAATCACTACCGCCATGTGGAAAAAGCTGGTGCACTGAGTTCAATGCATAGCCTTCATCTGCTGGAAGGCACGTTATGAGCATTCCGGAAATGCAGAGTGAACCAAGGAATAGGCCTCCCAAAACATTCACTTATCGCAACCCTTGCATAGGAAGGAATGCAAGGAATGGTGTCGCTGCGGCCTAAAGCGTTTCACTTTTCATGACCAATGCTATCTGAAATTCCACTGCAATGCTCAATGCTTCCAAGTGTGAGAAATGGAAACAAACGGATGTCAAAACTATTGGGCGAAATTAAGCCACAAGAGAAGAGAAACAGGGCTTTCAAGTTCAGATCTGATTTGCACTAGGAAACAGGTTTCCTTAAGCAAGCGATGTAAAAGCATGTGTGTTCGTCTAAAGCGGGTTTCCAAACTCAGTGGCATGGCTGGATGTGGTGCATTTGGCAACAGAGTGAGTTGTCATTCCTAACGCGTTTGCTGATACTGGGGAAGAAGACATGTTGGGTAGCATCATGAACGTGTTTGTCCCCTTCTAACAAATCTCGTCCCGAATAGGCAGAAAAGTCAATTGGGGAGGTCTCTGTCTCGGAAAACTGAAATCAGTACCGCCATGTGGAAAACACTAGTGCAGTCAGATCAAGGCATAGCCTTCATCTGCTGGCTGGCAAGTTAGGCTCATTCGGGTACCGAGAGAGTGAAACAAGCAGTAGGCCTCCTAAACCATTCACTTAGCAAAACCCTTGCATAGGAAGGAATGCAAGGCGCTGGGTCACTGCTGCCCAAAGCATTTCAGTGTTCGTGACCAATGCTCTCTGAAATTCCACTGCAATGCTCAATGCTTCCAAGTGTGAGAGCTGGAAACAAGTGGACGTCAAAACTATTGGTGAAATTAAGCCACACAACAAGAGGAACAGTGCTTTCACGTTCAGATGTGATTTGCACTAGGAAACACAGGTTTGCTTAAGCAAGCGATGTGGTAGCATGTGTTTTCGTCTAAAGCGGGTTTCCAATCTCAGAGGCATGGCTGGATATGGTGCATTTGGCAACAGAATGGGTTGTCATTTGTAACGCGTTTGCTGATACTGGGGAAGAAGATATGTGGGGTAGCACCTGGGACCGTGTTTCTCTCCCTTCTAACAAATCTCATTCGGAATTGGCAGAAAAGTCAATTGGGGAGGTCTGTGTCTCAGAAAACTGAAATCAGTACCACCATGTGGAAAACACTAGTGCAGTCAGATCAAGGCATAGCCTTCATCTGCTGGCTGGCAAGTTAGGCTCATTCGGGTACCGAGAGAGTGAGTGAACCAAGCAGTAGGCCTCCTAAACCATTCACTTAGCACAACTCTTGCATAGGAAGGAAGGCAAGGCGCTGGGTCACTGCTGCCCGAAGCGTTTCAGTGCTCGTGACAAGGCTCTCTGAAATTCCACTGCAATGCTCAATGCTTCCAAGTGTGAGAGCTGCAAACAAGCGGACGTCAAAACTATTGGGGAAATTAAGCCATACAACAAGAGGAACAGTGCTTTCACGTTCAGATATAATTCGCACAAGGAAACATAGGTTTGCTTAAGCAAGCGATGTGGAAGCATGTGTTTTCGTCTAAAGCAGGTTTCCAATCTCAGAGGCATGGCTGGATGTGGTGCATTTGGCAACAGAATGGTTTGTCATTTGTAACGCGTTTGCTGATACTGGGGAAGAAGATATGTGGGGTAGCACCTGGGACCGTGTTTCTCTCCCTTCTAACAAATCTCATTCGGAATTGGCAGAAAAGTCAATTGGGGAGGTCTCTGTCTCAGAAAACTGAAATCAGTACCACCATGTGGAAAAAGCTGGTGCACTGAGTTCAATGCATAGCCTTCATCTGATGGAAGGCACATTATGAGCATTCCGGAAATGCAGAGTGAACCAAGGAATATGCCTCCCAAAATATTCACTTATCGCAACCCTTGCATAGGAAGGAATGCAAGGAACGGTGTCGCTGCAGCCTAAAGCGTTTCACTTTTCATGACCAATGCTCTCTGAAATTCCACTGCAATGCTCAATGCTTCCAAGTGTGAGAGCTGGAAACAAGCGGACGTCAAAACTATTGGAGAAATTAAGCCACACAAGAAGAGGAACAGTGCTTTCACATTCAGATCTGATTGCCACTAGGAAACACAGGTTTGCTTAAGCAAGCAATGTGGAAGCATGTGTTTTCGTCTAAAGCGGGTTTTCCAATCTCAGAGGCATGGCTGGATGTGGTGCATTTGGCAACAGAATGAGTTGTCATTCCTAACGCGTTTGCTGATACTGGGGAAGAAGACATGTTGGGTAGCATCAGGAACGTGTTTGTCCCCTTCTAACAAATCTCGTTCCGAATAGGCAGAAAAGTCAATTGGGGAGGTCTCTGTCTCGGGAAACTGAAATCAGTACCGCCATGTGGAAAACACTTGTGCAATCAGATCAAGGCATAGCCTTCATCTGCTGGCTGGCAACTTAGGCTCATTCGGGTACCGAGAGAGTGAGTGAACCAAGCAGTAGGCCTCCTAAACCATTCACTTAGGACAACCCTTGCATAGGAAGGAATGCAAGGTGCTGGGTCACTGCTGCCCAACGCGTTTCAGTGCTCGTGACCAAGGCTCTCTGAAATTCCACTGCAGTGCTCAATGCTTCCAAGTGTGAGAGCTGTAAACAAGCAGACGTCAAAACTATTGGGGAAATTAAGCCACACAACAAGAGGAACAGTGCTTTCACGTTCAGATGTGATTGGCAGTAGGAAACACAGGTTTGCTTAAGCAAGCGATGTGGAAGCATGTGTTTTCGTCTAAAGCGGGTTTCCAATCTCAGAGGCATGGATGGACGTGGTGCATTTGGCAACAGAATGAGTTGTCATCCCTAATGCGTTTGCTGAAACTGGGGAAGAAGACATGTGGGGTAGCATCTGGGGCTGTGTTTCTCTCCCTTCTAACAAATCTCATTCGGAATTGGCAGAAAAGTCAATTGGGGAGGTCTCTGTCTCAGAAAACTGAAATCATTACCGCCATGTGGAAAAAGCTGGTGCACTGAGTTCAATGCACATAGCCTTCATCTGCTGCAGTAGGTATGAGCATTCCGGAAATGCAGAGTGAACCAAGGAATAGGCCTCCAAAACATTCACTTACTCGCAACTTGCCTGGGAAGAGATACAGGAATGGGCCATAGCTGCGGCCTAAAGCGTTTCACTTTCATGACCAATGCTATCTGAAATTCCACTGTGCTCAATGCTTCCAAGTGTGAGAAATGAAACAAACGGATGTCAAAACGTGGGCGAGAATTAGCCACAGAGAGAAAACAGGGCTTTCAGTTCTGATCAGTTGCACTAGAAGCAGGATTTCCTTAAGCGATATATAAAAGCATGTGTATTCCATCTAAAGCGGGTTTCAAACTCAGTGGCATGGCTGGATGTGGTGCATTTGGCAACAGAGTGAGTTGTCATTCTAGTTTTGCTGATACTGGGAAGAAGACATGTTGGGCGCATCATGAAACGTGTTTGTCCCCTTCTAACAAATCTAGATCCCGAATAGGCAGAAAAGTCAATTAGGGAGGGTCTCTGTCTCGGAAAACTGAAATCAGTACCGCCATGTAAGAGAAACACTAGTGCAGTCAGATCAAGGCATAACCTTCATCTCTGGCTGGCAAGTTAGGCTCATTCGGGTACCGAGAGAGTGAACCAAGCAGTAGGCCTCCTAAACCATTCATAGCAAAACCTTATGGAAGAATGCAGCGCTGGGTCACTGCTGCCCAAAGCATTTCAGTGTTAAATGACCAATGCTCTCTCTCTGAAAATTCCTGCAATATAATGCTTCCAAGTGTGAGGCACAAACAAGTGGACGTCAAACTATTGGTGAAATTAAGCCACACAACAAGAGGAACAGTGGCACTGCACATTAGATGCTGATTGCACTAGAAACAAGTTTATGGCAAGCCGATGTGGTAGCATGTGTTTCGTCTAAAGCGGGTTTCCAATCTCAGAGGCATGGCTGGATGTGGTGCATTTGGCAACAGAATGGGTTGTCATTTGTACTTAGATTTGCTGATACTGAAGAAGATATGTGGGGTAGCACCTGGGACCGTGTTTCTCTCCCTTCTAACAAATCTGTTCGGAATTGGCAGAAAGTCAGTAGAGTCTCTGTCTCAGAAAACTGATCAGTACCACCATGGAAAAAGCTGGTGCACTGAGTTCAATGCCGTAGCCTTCATCTGATGGAAGGCACATTATGAGCATTCGAGGAAATGCAGAGTGAACAAGATGAAGCCTCCCCAAAACATTCACTTACTCATAACCCCTTGCATAGGAAGGAATGCAAGGAACGGTGTCGCTGCATTCTCAGCGTTTCACTTTTCATGACCAATGCTCTCTGAAATTCCACTGCAATGCTCAATGCTTCCAAGTGTGAGAGCTGGGCTCAAATGGATGTCAAAACTATTCAGGGAAATTAAAGCCACACGAGAGGAGAAACAGGGCTTTCAAGTTCAAGATCTGATTGGCAATACGAAACATAGGTTTGCTTAAGCAGCGATGTGGAAGCATGTGTTTTCGTCTAACGCGGGTTTCCAATCTCAGAGCATGGATGGACGTGGTGCATTTGGCAACAGAGTGAGTTGTCATTCATAACACACGTTTGCTGAAACCGGTTAAGGGTAACCATGGTGCCCACCTGGGACGTGTTTCTCTCCCTTCTAACAAATCTCATTCGAATTGGCAGAAAAGTCAATTGGAAGTCTGTGTCTCAGAAAACTGAAATCGGTACCACCATGTGGAAAACACTAGTGCAGTCAGATCAAGGCATAGCTGTCTACTGGCTGGCAAGGGTCGGCTCATTCGGGTACCGAGAGAGTGAGTGAACCAAGCAGTAGGCCTCCTAAACCATTCACTTAGCACAACTCTTGCATAGGAAGGAAGGCAAGGCGCTGGAGTCCTGCTGCCCAGCGTTTCAGTGCTCGTGACAAGGCTCTCTGAGATTCCACACCGTGCTCATGCCAAGTGTGAGAGCCGGAAACAGCGGACGTCAAAACTGTGTGAGAGGTAAACCCGCACAACAAGAGGAACAGTGCTTTCACGTTCACATATAACTCGCACAAGGAAACATGGGTTTGCTTAAGCAAGCGATGTGGAAGCATGTGTTTTCCGTCTCAACAGGTTTCAATCTCAGAGGCATGGCTGGATGTGGTGCATTTGGCAGCTAGAATGGGTTGTCATTTGTAACGCGTTTGCTGATACTGGGGGAGAAGAAGATATGTGGGGTAGCACCTGGGACCGTGTTTCTCTCCTTCTAACAAATCTCATTCAGGTGCTTGAAAAGTGGTGGGAGGTCCCTGTCTCAGAAAACTGAAATCAGTACCACCATGTGGAAAAGCTGGTGCACTGAGTTCAATGCACAGCTAACTAAATGGAGGGCAGATTATGAGCGATGGAACTGCAGGTGAACCAAAAGGAATGTACCTCCAGAAATATTCTACTTATCGCAACCCTTGCATAGGAAGGAATGCAAGAGAGCAGTGTCAACTACAGCCTAAAGCGTTTCACTTTTCATGACCAATGCTCTCTGAAATTCCACTGCATGCTCCAAGTAACTAAAGTGTGGAAACTGAAACAAGCGGACATCAAAACTATTGGAGAAATTAAGCCACACAGAAGAGGAACAGTGCTTTCACATTCAGATCTGATTGCCACTAGGAAACACAGGTTTGCTTAAGCAAGCAATGTGGAAGCATGTGTTTACCGTCTAAAGCGGGTTTTTCAATCTCAGAGGCATGGCTGGATGTGGTGCATTTGGCAACAGAATGAGTTGTCATTCTAACGCGTTTGCTGATACTGGGGAAGAAGACATGTTGGGTAGCATCAGGAACGTGTTTGTCCCCTTCTAACAAATCTAAGTTCAGATAGGCAGAAAAGTCAATTGGGGAGGTCTCTGTCTCGGGAAACTGAAATCCAGTACCTTCATGTGGAAAACAACGTACCCAATCCAGATCAGAGCATAGCCCATCTGCCTGGCTGGCAACTTAGGCTCATTCGGGTACCGGTGAGTGAACCAAGCAGTAGGCCTCCTAAACCATTCACTTAGGACAACCCTTGCATAGGAAGGAATACAGGTGCTGGAGTCACTGCTGCCCAACGCGTTTCAGTAGTGACAAGGCTCTCTGAAATTCCCGCACGTGCGAAATGCTTCCAGGGTGAGAGCTGTAAACAAGCAGACGTCAAAAGTATTGGGGGAAGTGCAGCACACAACAAGAGGAACAGTGTTCCTTTCCACATTCGATGTGATTTACTTTTAAGAAACACAGCGGTTTGCTTAAGCAAGCGATGAGGTAGCATGTGTTTCGTCTGGCGATTTTCAATCTCAAGGCACTGGCTGGATATGGCCCATTTGGCAACAGAGAATGGGTTGTCATTTATACTTGCCATTTGCTGATACTGGGGAAAGAGAATATGTGGGGTAGCACCTGGGACCGTGTTTCTCTCCTTCTAACAAATCTCATTGATTGTAGAAAAGTCAATTGGGAGGTCTGTCTCAGAAAACTGATCAGTACCACCATCTTAGAAAACACTAGTGCAGTCAGATCAAGGCATAGCCTTCATCTGCTAGCTGTAAAGTTAGGCTCTCATTCGGGTACCGAGAGGTAGAGTGAACCAAGCAGTAGGCCTCTGTTATTCCGCCTTCTTCCCATGGAAGGAAGGCAAGGCGCTGGGTCACTGCTGCCCGAAACGTTTCAGTGCTCCGTGACAAGGCTCTCTGAAATTCCACTGCAATGCTCAATGCTTCCAAGTGTGAGAGCTGCAAACCAGCGGACGTCAAAACTATTGAGGGAAGTGACCCTTGTGAGAGGAACAGTGCTTTCACGTTCAGATATGGTCGCACAAGGAAACATGGGTTTGTAAAAGCAAGCGATGTGGAAGCATGTGTTTTCGTCTAAAGCGGGTTTCCAATCTCAGAGGCATGGCTGGATGTGGTGCATTTGGCAACAGAATGGGTTGTCATTTGTAACGCGTTTGCTGATACTGGGGAAGAAGATATGTGGGGTAGCACCTGGGACCGTGTTTCTCTCCCTTCTAACAAATCTCATTCGGAATTGGCAGAAAAGTCAATTGGGGAGGTCTCTGTCTCAGAAAACTGAAATCAGTACCACCATGTGGAAAAAGCTGGTGCACTGAGTTCAATGCATAGCCTTCATCTGATGGAAGGCACATTATGAGCATTCCGGAAATGCAGAGTGAACCAAGGAATATGCCTCCCAAAATATTCACTTATCGCAACCCTTGCATAGGAAGGAATGCAAGGAACGGTGTCGCTGCAGCCTAAAGCGTTTCACTTTTCATGACCAATGCTCTCTGAAATTCCACTGCAATGCTCAATGCTTCGAAGTGTGAGAGCTGGAAACAAGCGGACGTCAAAACTATTGGAGAAATTAAGCCACACAAGAAGGGGAACAGTGCTTTCACATTCAGATCTGATTGCCACTAGGAAACACAGGTTTGCTTAAGCAAGCAATGTGGAAGCATGTGTTTTCGTCTAAAGCGGGTTTCCAATCTCAGAGGCATGGCTGGATGTGGTGCATTTGGCAACAGAATGAGTTGTCATTCCTAACGCGTTTGCTGATACTGGGGAAGAAGACATGTTGGGTAGCATCAGGAACGTGTTTGTCCCCTTCTAACAAATCTCGTTCCGAATAGGCAGAAAAGTCAATTGGGGAGGTCTCTGTCTCGGGAAACTGAAATCAGTACCGCCATGTGGAAAACACTTGTGCAATCAGATCAAGGCATAGCCTTCATCTGCTGGCTGGCAACTTAGGCTCATTCGGGTACCGAGAGAGTGAGTGAACCAAGCAGTAGGCCTCCTAAACCATTCACTTAGGACAACCCTTGCATAGGAAGGAATGCAAGGTGCTGGGTCACTGCTGCCCAAAGCGTTTCAGTGCTCGTGACCAAGGCTCTCTGAAATTCCACTGCAATGCTCAATGCTTCCAAGTGTGAGAGCTGGAAACAAGCAGACGTCAAAACTATTGGGGAAATTAAGCCACACAACAAGAGGAACAGTGCTTTCACGTTCAGATGTGATTGGCAGTAGGAAACACAGGTTTGCTTAAGCAAGCGATGTGGAAGCATGTGTTTTCGTCTAAAGCGGGTTTCCAATCTCAGAGGCATGGATGGACGTGGTGCATTTGGCAACAGAATGAGTTGTCATCCCTAATGCGTTTGCTGAAACTGGGGAAGAAGACATGTGGGGTAGCATCTGGGGCTGTGTTTCTCTCCCTTCTAACAAATCTCATTCGGAATTGGCAGAAAAGTCAATTGGGGAGGTCTCTGTCTCAGAAAACTGAAATCACTACCGCCATGTGGAAAAAGCTGGTGCACTGAGTTCAATGCATAGCCTTCATCTGCTGGAAGGCACGTTATGAGCATTCCGGAAATGCAGAGTGAACCAAGGAATAGGCCTCCCAAAACATTCACTTATCGCAACCCTTGCATAGGAAGGAATGCAAGGAATGGTGTCGCTGCGGCCTAAAGCGTTTCACTTTTCATGACCAATGCTATCTGAAATTCCACTGCAATGCTCAATGCTTCCAAGTGTGAGAAATGGAAACAAACGGATGTCAAAACTATTCAGGGAAATTAAGCCACAAGAGAAGAGAAACAGGGCTTTCAAGTTCAGATCTGATTTGCACTAGGAAACAGGTTTCCTTAAGCAAGCGATGTAAAAGCATGTGTGTTCGTCTAAAGCGGGTTTCCAAACTCAGTGGCATGGCTGGATGTGGTGCATTTGGCAACAGAGTGAGTTGTCATTCCTAACGCGTTTGCTGATACTGGGGAAGAAGACATGTTGGGTAGCATCATGAACGTGTTTGTCCCCTTCTAACAAATCTCGTCCCGAATAGGCAGAAAAGTCAATTGGGGAGGTCTCTGTCTCGGAAAACTGAAATTAGTACCGCCATGTGGAAAACACTAGTGCAGTCAGATCAAGGCATAGCCTTCATCTGCTGGCTGGCAAGTTAGGCTCATTCGGGTACCGAGAGAGTGAGTGAGCCAAGCAGTAGGCCTCCTAAACCATTCACTTAGGACAACCCTTGCATAGGAAAAAATGCAAGGTGCTGGGTCACTGCTGCCCAAAGCGTTTCAGTGCTCATGACCAAGGCTCTCTGAAATTCCACTGTAATGCTCAATGCTATCAAGTGTGAGAGCTGGAAACAAGGAGACGTCAAAAGTATTGGGGAAATTAAGCCACACAACAAGAGGAACAGTGCTTTCACGTTCAGATGTGATTGGCAGTAGGAAACACAGGTTTGCTTAAGCAAGCAATGTGGAAGCATGTGTTTTCGTCTAAAGTGGGTTTCCAATCTCAGAGGCATGGCTGGATGTGGTGCATTTGGCAACAGAATGGGTTGTCATTCGTAACACGTTTGCTGATACTGGGGAAGAAGATATGTGGGGTAGCACCTGGGACCGTGTTTCTCTCCCTTCTAACAAATCTCATTCGGAATTGGCAGAAAAGTCAATTGGGGAGGTCTGTGTCTCAGAAAACTGAAATCAGTACCACCATGTGGAAAACACTAGTGCAGTCAGATCAAGGCATAGCCTTCATCTGCTAAGTGAGCATTCGGAAATGAGAGAGTGACCAAGCAGTAGGCCTCCTAAACCATTCACTTAGCACAACTCTTGCATAGGAAGGAAGGCAAGGCGCTGGGTCACTGCTGCCGAAAGCGTTTCAGTTTTCGTGACAAGGCTCTCTGAAATTCCACTGCAATGCTCAATGCTTGCAAGTGTGAGAGCCGGAAACAAGCGTACGTCAAAACTATTGGGAAATTAAGCCATACAACAAGAGGAACAGTGCTTTCACGTTCACATATAACTTCGCACATAGGAAACATAGGTTTGCTTAAGCAAAGCGATGTAAAGCATGTGTTTTCGTCTAAAAGCAGGTTTCCAATCTCAGAGGCATGGCTGGACGTGGTGCATTTGGCAACAGAATGGTTTGTCATTTGTAACGCCTTTGCTGATACTGGGAAGAAGATATGTGGGGTAGCACCTGGGACCGTGTTTCTCTCCTTCTAACAAATCTCTCCAGAATTGGCAGAAAAGTCAATTGGGAGGTCTCTGTCTCAGAAAACTGAAATCAGTACTGCCATGTGGAAAAACTGGTAGCGCAGGTTCAATGCATATCCTTCATCTGATGGAAGGCATTATGAGCATCTGGATGCAGAGTGAACCAAGGAATTGCCTCCAAAATATTCATATACGCACCCTTGCATAGGAAGGAATGCAAGGCGCTGTCAGCTGCAGCCTAAAGCACTTTTTACATGACCAATGCTCTCTGAAATTCCACTGCAATGCTCAATGCTTCCAAGTGTGAGAGCTGGAAACAAGCGGACGTCAAAACTATTGGAGAAATTAAGACACAACAAGAGGAACAGTGCTTTCACATTCAGATCTGATTTGCCACTAGGAAACACAGGTTTGCTTAAGCAAGCAATGTGGAAGCATGTGTTTTTCGGCGGGTTTCAATCTCAGAGGCATGTGGATGTGGTGCATTTGGCAACAGAATGAGTTGTCATTCCTAACGCGTTTGCTGATACTGGGGAAGAAGACATGCATGGGAACGTGTTTGTCCCCTTCTCTCTAACAAATCTCATTCCCGGAATAGGCAGAAAAGTCAATTGGGGAGGTCTCTGTCTCCTAAAACTGAAATCAGTACCGCCATGTGGAAAACACTAGTGCAGTCAGATCAAGGCATAGCCTTCATCTGCTGGCTGGCAAGTTAGGCTCACTCGGGTACCGAGAGAGTGAGTGAACCAAGCAGTAGGCCTCCTAAACCATTCACTTAGCACAACCCTTGCATAGGAAGCAAGGCATGGCACTGGGTCACTGCTGCCCAAAGCGTTACAGTGCTCGTGACCAAGGCTCTCTGTAATTCCACAGCAATGCTCAATGCTTCCAAGTGTGAGAGCTGGAAACAAGCAGATGTCAAAACTATTGGGGAAATTAAGCCACACAACAAGAGGAACAGAGCTTTCACGTTCAGATCTGATTGGCACTAGGAAACATAGGTTTGCTTAAGCAAGCAATGTGGAAGCATGTGTTTTCGTCTAAAGCGGGTTTCGAATCTTAGAGGCATGGATGGACGTGGTGCATTTGGCAACAGAATGAGTTGTCATTCGTAATGCGTTTGCTGATACTGGGGAAGAAGAGATGTGGGGTAGCATCTGGGACCGTGTTTCTCTCCCTTATAACAAATCTCATTCGGAATTGGCAGAAAAGTCAATTGGGGAGGTCTCTGTCTCGGAAAACTGAAATCAGTACCGCCATGTGGAAAAAGCTGGTGCACTGAGTTCAATGCATAGCCTTCATCTGTTGGAAGGCACGTTATGAGCATTCCGGAAATGCAGAGTGAACCAAGGAATAGGCCTACCAAAACATTCACTTATCGGAATCCTTGCATAAGAAGGAATGCAAGGAACGGTGTCGCTGCAGCCTAAAGCGTTTCACTTTTCATGACCAATGCTCTCTGAAATTCCACTGCAATGCTCAATGCTTCCAAGTGTGAGAGCTGGAAACAAGCGGACGTCAAAACTATTGGAGAAATTAAGCCACACAAGAAGAGGAACAGTGCTTTCACATTCAGATCTGATTGCCACTAGGAAACACAGGTTTGCTTAAGCAAGCAATGTGGAAGCATGTGTTTTCGTCTAAAGCGGGTTTCCAATCTCAGAGGCATGGCTGGATGTGGTGCATTTGGCAACAGAATGAGTTGTCATTCCTAACGCGTTTGCTGATACTGGGGAAGAAGACATGTTGGGTAGCATCAGGAACGTGTTTGTCCCCTTCTAACAAATCTCGTTCCGAATAGGCAGAAAAGTCAATTGGGGAGGTCTCTGTCTCGGGAAACTGAAATCAGTACCGCCATGTGGAAAACACTAGTGCAGTCAGATCAAGGCATAGCCTTCATCTGCTGGCTGGCAAGTTAGGCTCATTCGGGTACCGAGAGAGTGAGTGAACCAAGCAGTAGGCCTCCTAAACCATTCACTTAGCAAAACCCTTGCATAGGAAGGAATGCAAGGCGCTGGGTCACTGCTGCCCAAAGCATTTCAGTGTTCGTGACCAATGCTCTCTGAAATTCCACTGCAATGCTCAATGCTTCCAAGTGTGAGAGCTGGAAACAAGTGGACGTCAAAACTATTGGTGAAATTAAGCCACACAACAAGAGGAACAGTGCTTTCACGTTCAGATGTGATTTGCACTAGGAAACACAGGTTTGCTTAAGCAAGCGATGTGGTAGCATGTGTTTTCGTCTAAAGCGGGTTTCCAATCTCAGAGGCATGGCTGGATGTGGTGCATTTGGCAACAGAATGGGTTGTCATTTGTAACGCGTTTGCTGATACTGGGGAAGAAGATATGTGGGGTAGCACCTGGGACCGTGTTTCTCTCCCTTCTAACAAATCTCATTCGGAATTGGCAGAAAAGTCAATTGGGGAGGTCTCTGTCTCAGAAAACTGAAATCAGTACCACCATGTGGAAAAAGCTGGTGCACTGAGTTCAATGCATAGCCTTCATCTGATGGAAGGCACATTATGAGCATTCCGGAAATGCAGAGTGAACCAAGGAATAGGCCTCCCAAAACATTCACTTATCGCAACCCTTGCATAGGAAGGAATGCAAGGAACGGTGTCGCTGCAGCCTAAAGCGTTTCACTTTTCATGACCAATGCTCTCTGAAATTCCACTGCAATGCTCAATGCTTCCAAGTGTGAGAGCTGGAAACAAATGGATGTCAAAACTATTCAGGGAAATTAAGCCACACGAGAGGAGAAACAGGGCTTTCAAGTTCAGATCTGATTGGCAATACGAAACATAGGTTTGCTTAAGCAAGCGATGTGGAAGCATGTGTTTTCGTCTAACGCGGGTTTCCAATCTCAGAGGCATGGATGGACGTGGTGCATTTGGCAACAGAGTGAGTTGTCATTCATAACACGTTTGCTGAAACCGGTTAAGAAGATATGTGGGGTAGCACCTGGGACCGTGTTTCTCTCCCTTCTAACAAATCTCATTCGGAATTGGCAGAAAAGTCAATTGGGGAGGTCTGTGTCTCAGAAAACTGAAATCAGTACCACCATGTGGAAAACACTAGTGCAGTCAGATCAAGGCATAGCCTTCATCTGCTGGCTGGCAAGTTAGGCTCATTCGGGTACCGAGAGAGTGAGTGAACCAAGCAGTAGGCCTCCTAAACCATTCACTTAGCACAACTCTTGCATAGGAAGGAAGGCAAGGCGCTGGGTCACTGCTGCCCGAAGCGTTTCAGTGCTCGTGACAAGGCTCTCTGAAATTCCACTGCAATGCTCAATGCTTCCAAGTGTGAGAGCCGGAAACAAGCGGACGTCAAAACTATTGGGGAAATTAAGCCATACAACAAGAGGAACAGTGCTTTCACGTTCACATATAACTCGCACAAGGAAACATAGGTTTGCTTAAGCAAGCGATGTGGAAGCATGTGTTTTCGTCTAAAGCAGGTTTCCAATCTCAGAGGCATGGCTGGATGTGGTGCATTTGGCAACAGAATGGGTTGTCATTTGTAACGCGTTTGCTGATACTGGGGAAGAAGATATGTGGGGTAGCACCTGGGACCGTGTTTCTCTCCCTTCTAACAAATCTCATTCGGAATTGGCAGAAAAGTCAATTGGGGAGGTCTCTGTCTCAGAAAACTGAAATCAGTACCACCATGTGGAAAAAGCTGGTGCACTGAGTTCAATGCATAGCCTTCATCTGATGGAAGGCACATTATGAGCATTCCGGAAATGCAGAGTGAACCAAGGAATATGCCTCCCAAAATATTCACTTATCGCAACCCTTGCATAGGAAGGAATGCAAGGAACGGTGTCGCTGCAGCCTAAAGCGTTTCACTTTTCATGACCAATGCTCTCTGAAATTCCACTGCAATGCTCAATGCTTCCAAGTGTGAGAGCTGGAAACAAGCGGACGTCAAAACTATTGGAGAAATTAAGCCACACAAGAAGAGGAACAGTGCTTTCACATTCAGATCTGATTGCCACTAGGAAACACAGGTTTGCTTAAGCAAGCAATGTGGAAGCATGTGTTTTCGTCTAAAGCGGGTTTTCCAATCTCAGAGGCATGGCTGGATGTGGTGCATTTGGCAACAGAATGAGTTGTCATTCCTAACGCGTTTGCTGATACTGGGGAAGAAGACATGTTGGGTAGCATCAGGAACGTGTTTGTCCCCTTCTAACAAATCTCGTTCCGAATAGGCAGAAAAGTCAATTGGGGAGGTCTCTGTCTCGGGAAACTGAAATCAGTACCGCCATGTGGAAAACACTTGTGCAATCAGATCAAGGCATAGCCTTCATCTGCTGGCTGGCAACTTAGGCTCATTCGGGTACCGAGAGAGTGAGTGAACCAAGCAGTAGGCCTCCTAAACCATTCACTTAGGACAACCCTTGCATAGGAAGGAATGCAAGGTGCTGGGTCACTGCTGCCCAACGCGTTTCAGTGCTCGTGACCAAGGCTCTCTGAAATTCCACTGCAGTGCTCAATGCTTCCAAGTGTGAGAGCTGTAAACAAGCAGACGTCAAAAGTATTGGGGAAATTAAGCCACACAACAAGAGGAACAGTGCTTTCACGTTCAGATGTGATTGGCAGTAGGAAACACAGGTTTGCTTAAGCAAGCAATGTGGAAGCATGTGTTTTCGTCTAAAGCGGGTTTCCAATCTCAGAGGCATGGCTGGATGTGGTGCATTTGGCAACAGAATGGGTTGTCATTCGTAACACGTTTGCTGATACTGGGGAAGAAGATATGTGGGGTAGCACCTGGGACCGTGTTTCTCTCCCTTCTAACAAATCTCATTCGGAATTGGCAGAAAAGTCAATTGGGGAGGTCTCTGTCTCAGAAAACTGAAATCAGTACCACCATGTGGAAAAAGCTGGTGCACTGAGTTCAATGCATAGCCTTCATCTGCTGGAAGGCACATTATGAGCATTCCGGAAATGCAGAGTGAACCAAGGAATAGGCCTCCCAAAACATTCACTTATCGCAACCCTTGCATAGGAAGGAATGCAAGGTACGGTGTCGCTGCAGCCTAAAGCGTTTCACTTTTCATGACCAATGCTCTCTGAAATTCCACTGCAATGCTCAATGCTTCCAAGTGTGAGAGCTGGAAACAAATGGATGTCAAAACTATTCAGGGAAATTAAGCCACACGAGAGGAGAAACAGGGCTTTCAAGTTCAGATCTGATTGGCAATACGAAACATAGGTTTGCTTAAGCAAGCGATGTGGAAGCATGTGTTTTCGTCTAACGCGGGTTTCCAATCTCAGAGGCATGGATGGACGTGGTGCATTTGGCAACAGAGTGAGTTGTCATTCATAACACGTTTGCTGAAACCGGTTAAGAAGACATGTTGGGTAGCATCAGGGAACATGTTTGTCTCCCTTCTAACAAATCTCGTTCCAAATTGGCAGAAAAGGCAATTGGGGAGGTCTCTGTCTTGGAAAACTGACATCAGTACTGCCATGTGGAAAAAACTAGCGCAGTAATACCAAGGCATAGCCTTCATCTGCTGTCTGGCAAGTTAGTCTCATTCGGGTACCGAGAGAGTGAACCAAGCAGTAGGCCTCCTAAACCATTCACTTAGGACAACCCTTGCATAGGAAGGAATGCAAGGTGCTGGGTCACTGCTGCCCAAAGCGTTTCAGTGCTCGTGACCAAGGCTCTCTGAAATTCCACTGCAATGCTCAATGCTTCCAAGTGTGAGAGCTGGAAACAAGCAGACGTCAAAACTATTGGGGAAATTAAGCCACACAACAAGAGGAACAGTGCTTTCACGTTCAGATGTGATTGGCAGTAAGAAACACAGGTTTGCTTAAGCAAGCGATGTGGAAGCATGTGTTTTCGTCTAAAGCGGGTTTCCAATCTCAGAGGCATGGATGGACGTGGTGCATTTGGCAACAGAATGAGTTGTCATCCCTAATGCGTTTGCTGAAACTGGGGAAGAAGACATGTGGGGTAGCATCTGGGGCTGTGTTTCTCTCCCTTCTAACAAATCTCATTCGGAATTGGCAGAAAAGTCAATTGGGGAGGTCTCTGTCTCAGAAAACTGAAATCACTACCGCCATGTGGAAAAAGCTGGTGCACTGAGTTCAATGCATAGCCTTCATCTGCTGGAAGGCACGTTATGAGCATTCCGGAAATGCAGAGTGAACCAAGGAATAGGCCTCCCAAAACATTCACTTATCGCAACCCTTGCATAGGAAGGAATGCAAGGAATGGTGTCGCTGCGGCCTAAAGCGTTTCACTTTTCATGACCAATGTTATCTGAAATTCCACTGCAATGCTCAATGCTTCCAAGTGTGAGAAATGGAAACAAACGGATGTCAAAACTATTGGGCGAAATTAAGCCACAAGAGAAGAGAAACAGGGCTTTCAAGTTCAGATCTGATTTGCACTAGGAAACAGGTTTCCTTAAGCAAGCGATGTAAAAGCATGTGTGTTCGTCTAAAGCGGGTTTCCAAACTCAGTGGCATGGCTGGATGTGGTGCATTTGGCAACAGAGTGAGTTGTCATTCCTAACGCGTTTGCTGATACTGGGGAAGAAGACATGTTGGGTAGCATCATGAACGTGTTTGTCCCCTTCTAACAAATCTCGTCCCGAATAGGCAGAAAAGTCAATTGGGGAGGTCTCTGTCTCGGAAAACTGAAATCAGTACCGCCATGTGGAAAACACTAGTGCAGTCAGATCAAGGCATAGCCTTCATCTGCTGGCTGGCAAGTTAGGCTCATTCGGGTACCGAGAGAGTGAACCAAGCAGTAGGCCTCCTAAACCATTCACTTAGCAAAACCCTTGCATAGGAAGGAATGCAAGGCGCTGGGTCACTGCTGCCCAAAGCATTTCAGTGTTCGTGACCAATGCTCTCTGAAATTCCACTGCAATGCTCAATGCTTCCAAGTGTGAGAGCTGGAAACAAGTGGACGTCAAAACTATTGGTGAAATTAAGCCACACAACAAGAGGAACAGTGCTTTCACGTTCAGATGTGATTTGCACTAGGAAACACAGGTTTGCTTAAGCAAGCGATGTGGTAGCATGTGTTTTCGTCTAAAGCGGGTTTCCAATCTCAGAGGCATGGCTGGATGTGGTGCATTTGGCAACAGAATGGGTTGTCATTTGTAACGCGTTTGCTGATACTGGGGAAGAAGATATGTGGGGTAGCACCTGGGACCGTGTTTCTCTCCCTTCTAACAAATCTCATTCGGAATTGGCAGAAAAGTCAATTGGGGAGGTCTGTGTCTCAGAAAACTGAAATCAGTACCACCATGTGGAAAACACTAGTGCAGTCAGATCAAGGCATAGCCTTCATCTGCTGGCTGGCAAGTTAGGCTCATTCGGGTACCGAGAGAGTGAGTGAACCAAGCAGTAGGCCTCCTAAACCATTCACTTAGCACAACTCTTGCATAGGAAGGAAGGCAAGGCGCTGGGTCACTGCTGCCCGAAGCGTTTCAGTGCTCGTGACAAGGCTCTCTGAAATTCCACTGCAATGCTCAATGCTTCCAAGTGTGAGAGCCGGAAACAAGCGGACGTCAAAACTATTGGGGAAATTAAGCCATACAACAAGAGGAACAGTGCTTTCACGTTCAGATATAATTCGCACAAGGAAACATAGGTTTGCTTAAGCAAGCGATGTGGAAGCATGTGTTTTCGTCTAAAGCAGGTTTCCAATCTCAGAGGCATGGCTGGATGTGGTGCATTTGGCAACAGAATGGGTTGTCATTTGTAACGCGTTTGCTGATACTGGGGAAGAAGATATGTGGGGTAGCACCTGGGACCGTGTTTCTCTCCCTTCTAACAAATCTCATTCGGAATTGGCAGAAAAGTCAATTGGGGAGGTCTCTGTCTCAGAAAACTGAAATCAGTACCACCATGTGGAAAAAGCTGGTGCACTGAGTTCAATGCATAGCCTTCATCTGATGGAAGGCACATTATGAGCATTCCGGAAATGCAGAGTGAACCAAGGAATATGCCTCCCAAAATATTCACTTATCGCAACCCTTGCATAGGAAGGAATGCAAGGAACGGTGTCGCTGCAGCCTAAAGCGTTTCACTTTTCATGACCAATGCTCTCTGAAATTCCACTGCAATGCTCAATGCTTCCAAGTGTGAGAGCTGGAAACAAGCGGACGTCAAAACTATTGGAGAAATTAAGCCACACAAGAAGAGGAACAGTGCTTTCACATTCAGATCTGATTGCCACTAGGAAACACAGGTTTGCTTAAGCAAGCAATGTGGAAGCATGTGTTTTCGTCTAAAGCGGGTTTTCCAATCTCAGAGGCATGGCTGGATGTGGTGCATTTGGCAACAGAATGAGTTGTCATTCCTAACGCGTTTGCTGATACTGGGGAAGAAGACATGTTGGGTAGCATCAGGAACGTGTTTGTCCCCTTCTAACAAATCTCGTTCCGAATAGGCAGAAAAGTCAATTGGGGAGGTCTCTGTCTCGGGAAACTGAAATCAGTACCGCCATGTGGAAAACACTTGTGCAATCAGATCAAGGCATAGCCTTCATCTGCTGGCTGGCAACTTAGGCTCATTCGGGTACCGAGAGAGTGAGTGAACCAAGCAGTAGGCCTCCTAAACCATTCACTTAGGACAACCCTTGCATAGGAAGGAATGCAAGGTGCTGGGTCACTGCTGCCCAACGCGTTTCAGTGCTCGTGACCAAGGCTCTCTGAAATTCCACTGCAGTGCTCAATGCTTCCAAGTGTGAGAGCTGTAAACAAGCAGACGTCAAAACTATTGGGGAAATTAAGCCACACAACAAGAGGAACAGTGCTTTCACGTTCAGATGTGATTGGCAGTAGGAAACACAGGTTTGCTTAAGCAAGCGATGTGGTAGCATGTGTTTTCGTCTAAAGCGGGTTTCCAATCTCAGAGGCATGGATGGACGTGGTGCATTTGGCAACAGAATGAGTTGTCATCCCTAATGCGTTTGCTGAAACTGGGGAAGAAGACATGTGGGGTAGCATCTGGGGCTGTGTTTCTCTCTCTTCTAACAAATCTCATTCGGAATTGGCAGAAAAGTCAATTGGGGAGGTCTCTGTCTCAGAAAACTGAAATCACTACCGCCATGTGGAAAAAGCTGGTGCACTGAGTTCAATGCATAGCCTTCATCTGCTGGAAGGCACGTTATGAGCATTCCGGAAATGCAGAGTGAACCAAGGAATAGGCCTCCCAAAACATTCACTTATCGCAACCCTTGCATAGGAAGGAATGCAAGGAATGGTGTCGCTGCGGCCTAAAGCGTTTCACTTTTCATGACCAATGCTATCTGAAATTCCACTGCAATGCTCAATGCTTCCAAGTGTGAGAAATGGAAACAAACGGATGTCAAAACTATTGGGCGAAACTAAGCCACAAGAGAAGAGAAACAGGGCTTTCAAGTTCAGATCTGATTTGCACTAGGAAACAGGTTTCCTTAAGCAAGCGATGTAAAAGCATGTGTGTTCGTCTAAAGCGGGTTTCCAAACTCAGTGGCATGGCTGGATGTGGTGCATTTGGCAACAGAGTGAGTTGTCATTCCTAACGCGTTTGCTGATACTGGGGAAGAAGACATGTTGGGTAGCATCATGAACGTGTTTGTCCCCTTCTAACAAATCTCGTCCCGAATAGGCAGAAAAGTCAATTGGGGAGGTCTCTGTCTCGGAAAACTGAAATCAGTACCGCCATGTGGAAAACACTAGTGCAGTCAGATCAAGGCATAGCCTTCATCTGCTGGCTGGCAAGTTAGGCTCATTCGGGTACCGAGAGAGTGAGTGAGCCAAGCAGTAGGCCTCCTAAACCATTCACTTAGGACAACCCTTGCATAGGAAAAAATGCAAGGTGCTGGGTCACTGCTGCCCAAAGCGTTTCAGTGCTCGTGACCAAGGCTCTCTGAAATTCCACTGTAATGCTCAATGCTATCAAGTGTGAGAGCTGGAAACAAGCAGACGTCAAAAGTATTGGGGAAATTAAGCCACACAACAAGAGGAACAGTGCTTTCACGTTCAGATGTGATTGGCAGTAGGAAACACAGGTTTGCTTAAGCAAGCAATGTGGAAGCATGTGTTTTCGTCTAAAGCGGGTTTCCAATCTCAGAGGCATGGCTGGATGTGGTGCATTTGGCAACAGAATGGGTTGTCATTCGTAACACGTTTGCTGATACTGGGGAAGAAGATATGTGGGGTAGCACCTGGGACCGTGTTTCTCTCCCTTCTAACAAATCTCATTCGGAATTGGCAGAAAAGTCAATTGGGGAGGTCTCTGTCTCAGAAAACTGAAATCAGTACCACCATGTGGAAAAAGCTGGTGCACTGAGTTCAATGCATAGCCTTCATCTGCTGGAAGGCACATTATGAGCATTCCGGAAATGCAGAGTGAACCAAGGAATAGGCCTCCCAAAACATTCACTTATCGCAACCCTTGCATAGGAAGGAATGCAAGGTACGGTGTCGCTGCAGCCTAAAGCGTTTCACTTTTCATGACCAATGCTCTCTGAAATTCCACTGCAATGCTCAATGCTTCCAAGTGTGAGAGCTGGAAACAAATGGATGTCAAAACTATTCAGGGAAATTAAGCCACACGAGAGGAGAAACAGGGCTTTCAAGTTCAGATCTGATTGGCAATACGAAACATAGGTTTGCTTAAGCAAGCGATGTGGAAGCATGTGTTTTCGTCTAACGCGGGTTTCCAATCTCAGAGGCATGGATGGACGTGGTGCATTTGGCAACAGAGTGAGTTGTCATTCATAACACGTTTGCTGAAACCGGTTAAGAAGACATGTTGGGTAGCATCAGGGAACATGTTTGTCTCCCTTCTAACAAATCTCGTTCCAAATTGGCAGAAAAGGCAATTGGGGAGGTCTCTGTCTTGGAAAACTGACATCAGTACTGCCATGTGGAAAAAACTAGCGCAGTAATACCAAGGCATAGCCTTCATCTGCTGTCTGGCAAGTTAGTCTCATTCGGGTACCGAGAGAGTGAACCAAGCAGTAGGCCTCCTAAACCATTCACTTAGCAAAACCCTTGCATAGGAAGGAATGCAAGGCGCTGGGTCACTGCTGCCCAAAGCATTTCAGTGTTCGTGACCAATGCTCTCTGAAATTCCACTGCAATGCTCAATGCTTCCAAGTGTGAGAGCTGGAAACAAGCGGACGTCAAAACTATTGGTGAAATTAAGCCACACAACAAGAGGAACAGTGCTTTCACGTTCAGATGTGATTTGCACTAGGAAACACAGGTTTGCTTAAGCAAGCGATGTGGTAGCATGTGTTTTCGTCTAAAGCGGGTTTCCAATCTCAGAGGCATGGCTGGATATGGTGCATTTGGCAACAGAATGGGTTGTCATTTGTAACGCGTTTGCTGATACTGGGGAAGAAGATATGTGGGGTAGCACCTGGGACCGTGTTTCTCTCCCTTCTAACAAATCTCATTCGGAATTGGCAGAAAAGTCAATTGGGGAGGTCTGTGTCTCAGAAAACTGAAATCAGTACCACCATGTGGAAAACACTAGTGCAGTCAGATCAAGGCATAGCCTTCATCTGCTGGCTGGCAAGTTAGGCTCATTCGGGTACCGAGAGAGTGAGTGAACCAAGCAGTAGGCCTCCTAAACCATTCACTTAGCACAACTCTTGCATAGGAAGGAAGGCAAGGCGCTGGGTCACTGCTGCCCGAAGCGTTTCAGTGCTCGTGACAAGGCTCTCTGAAATTCCACTGCAATGCTCAATGCTTCCAAGTGTGAGAGCCGGAAACAAGCGGACGTCAAAACTATTGGGGAAATTAAGCCATACAACAAGAGGAACAGTGCTTTCACGTTCACATATAACTCGCACAAGGAAACATAGGTTTGCTTAAGCAAGCGATGTGGAAGCATGTGTTTTCGTCTAAAGCAGGTTTCCAATCTCAGAGGCATGGCTGGATGTGGTGCATTTGGCAACAGAATGGGTTGTCATTTGTAACGCGTTTGCTGATACTGGGGAAGAAGATATGTGGGGTAGCACCTGGGACCGTGTTTCTCTCCCTTCTAACAAATCTCATTCGGAATTGGCAGAAAAGTCAATTGGGGAGGTCTCTGTCTCAGAAAACTGAAATCAGTACCACCATGTGGAAAAAGCTGGTGCACTGAGTTCAATGCATAGCCTTCATCTGATGGAAGGCACATTATGAGCATTCCGGAAATGCAGAGTGAACCAAGGAATATGCCTCCCAAAATATTCACTTATCGCAACCCTTGCATAGGAAGGAATGCAAGGAACGGTGTCGCTGCAGCCTAAAGCGTTTCACTTTTCATGACCAATGCTCTCTGAAATTCCACTGCAATGCTCAATGCTTCCAAGTGTGAGAGCTGGAAACAAGCGGACGTCAAAACTATTGGAGAAATTAAGCCACACAAGAAGAGGAACAGTGCTTTCACATTCAGATCTGATTGCCACTAGGAAACACAGGTTTGCTTAAGCAAGCAATGTGGAAGCATGTGTTTTCGTCTAAAGCGGGTTTTCCAATCTCAGAGGCATGGCTGGATGTGGTGCATTTGGCAACAGAATGAGTTGTCATTCCTAACGCGTTTGCTGATACTGGGGAAGAAGACATGTTGGGTAGCATCAGGAACGTGTTTGTCCCCTTCTAACAAATCTCGTTCCGAATAGGCAGAAAAGTCAATTGGGGAGGTCTCTGTCTCGGGAAACTGAAATCAGTACCGCCATGTGGAAAACACTTGTGCAATCAGATCAAGGCATAGCCTTCATCTGCTGGCTGGCAACTTAGGCTCATTCGGGTACCGAGAGAGTGAGTGAACCAAGCAGTAGGCCTCCTAAACCATTCACTTAGGACAACCCTTGCATAGGAAGGAATGCAAGGTGCTGGGTCACTGCTGCCCAACGCGTTTCAGTGCTCGTGACCAAGGCTCTCTGAAATTCCACTGCAGTGCTCAATGCTTCCAAGTGTGAGAGCTGTAAACAAGCAGACGTCAAAACTATTGGGGAAATTAAGCCACACAACAAGAGGAACAGTGCTTTCACGTTCAGATGTGATTGGCAGTAGGAAACACAGGTTTGCTTAAGCAAGCGATGTGGTAGCATGTGTTTTCGTCTAAAGCGGGTTTCCAATCTCAGAGGCATGGATGGACGTGGTGCATTTGGCAACAGAATGAGTTGTCATCCCTAATGCGTTTGCTGAAACTGGGGAAGAAGACATGTGGGGTAGCATCTGGGGCTGTGTTTCTCTCTCTTCTAACAAATCTCATTCGGAATTGGCAGAAAAGTCAATTGGGGAGGTCTCTGTCTCAGAAAACTGAAATCACTACCGCCATGTGGAAAAAGCTGGTGCACTGAGTTCAATGCATAGCCTTCATCTGCTGGAAGGCACGTTATGAGCATTCCGGAAATGCAGAGTGAACCAAGGAATAGGCCTCCCAAAACATTCACTTATCGCAACCCTTGCATAGGAAGGAATGCAAGGAATGGTGTCGCTGCGGCCTAAAGCGTTTCACTTTTCATGACCAATGCTATCTGAAATTCCACTGCAATGCTCAATGCTTCCAAGTGTGAGAAATGGAAACAAACGGATGTCAAAACTATTGGGCGAAACTAAGCCACAAGAGAAGAGAAACAGGGCTTTCAAGTTCAGATCTGATTTGCACTAGGAAACAGGTTTCCTTAAGCAAGCGATGTAAAAGCATGTGTGTTCGTCTAAAGCGGGTTTCCAAACTCAGTGGCATGGCTGGATGTGGTGCATTTGGCAACAGAGTGAGTTGTCATTCCTAACGCGTTTGCTGATACTGGGGAAGAAGACATGTTGGGTAGCATCATGAACGTGTTTGTCCCCTTCTAACAAATCTCGTCCCGAATAGGCAGAAAAGTCAATTGGGGAGGTCTCTGTCTCGGAAAACTGAAATCAGTACCGCCATGTGGAAAACACTAGTGCAGTCAGATCAAGGCATAGCCTTCATCTGCTGGCTGGCAAGTTAGGCTCATTCGGGTACCGAGAGAGTGAGTGAGCCAAGCAGTAGGCCTCCTAAACCATTCACTTAGGACAACCCTTGCATAGGAAAAAATGCAAGGTGCTGGGTCACTGCTGCCCAAAGCGTTTCAGTGCTCGTGACCAAGGCTCTCTGAAATTCCACTGTAATGCTCAATGCTATCAAGTGTGAGAGCTGGAAACAAGCAGACGTCAAAAGTATTGGGGAAATTAAGCCACACAACAAGAGGAACAGTGCTTTCACGTTCAGATGTGATTGGCAGTAGGAAACACAGGTTTGCTTAAGCAAGCAATGTGGAAGCATGTGTTTTCGTCTAAAGCGGGTTTCCAATCTCAGAGGCATGGCTGGATGTGGTGCATTTGGCAACAGAATGGGTTGTCATTCGTAACACGTTTGCTGATACTGGGGAAGAAGATATGTGGGGTAGCACCTGGGACCGTGTTTCTCTCCCTTCTAACAAATCTCATTCGGAATTGGCAGAAAAGTCAATTGGGGAGGTCTCTGTCTCAGAAAACTGAAATCAGTACCACCATGTGGAAAAAGCTGGTGCACTGAGTTCAATGCATAGCCTTCATCTGCTGGAAGGCACATTATGAGCATTCCGGAAATGCAGAGTGAACCAAGGAATAGGCCTCCCAAAACATTCACTTATCGCAACCCTTGCATAGGAAGGAATGCAAGGTACGGTGTCGCTGCAGCCTAAAGCGTTTCACTTTTCATGACCAATGCTCTCTGAAATTCCACTGCAATGCTCAATGCTTCCAAGTGTGAGAGCTGGAAACAAATGGATGTCAAAACTATTCAGGGAAATTAAGCCACACGAGAGGAGAAACAGGGCTTTCAAGTTCAGATCTGATTGGCAATACGAAACATAGGTTTGCTTAAGCAAGCGATGTGGAAGCATGTGTTTTCGTCTAACGCGGGTTTCCAATCTCAGAGGCATGGATGGACGTGGTGCATTTGGCAACAGAGTGAGTTGTCATTCATAACACGTTTGCTGAAACCGGTTAAGAAGACATGTTGGGTAGCATCAGGGAACATGTTTGTCTCCCTTCTAACAAATCTCGTTCCAAATTGGCAGAAAAGGCAATTGGGGAGGTCTCTGTCTTGGAAAACTGACATCAGTACTGCCATGTGGAAAAAACTAGCGCAGTAATACCAAGGCATAGCCTTCATCTGCTGTCTGGCAAGTTAGTCTCATTCGGGTACCGAGAGAGTGAACCAAGCAGTAGGCCTCCTAAACCATTCACTTAGCAAAACCCTTGCATAGGAAGGAATGCAAGGCGCTGGGTCACTGCTGCCCAAAGCATTTCAGTGTTCGTGACCAATGCTCTCTGAAATTCCACTGCAATGCTCAATGCTTCCAAGTGTGAGAGCTGGAAACAAGCGGACGTCAAAACTATTGGTGAAATTAAGCCACACAACAAGAGGAACAGTGCTTTCACGTTCAGATGTGATTTGCACTAGGAAACACAGGTTTGCTTAAGCAAGCGATGTGGTAGCATGTGTTTTCGTCTAAAGCGGGTTTCCAATCTCAGAGGCATGGCTGGATATGGTGCATTTGGCAACAGAATGGGTTGTCATTTGTAACGCGTTTGCTGATACTGGGGAAGAAGATATGTGGGGTAGCACCTGGGACCGTGTTTCTCTCCCTTCTAACAAATCTCATTCGGAATTGGCAGAAAAGTCAATTGGGGAGGTCTGTGTCTCAGAAAACTGAAATCAGTACCACCATGTGGAAAACACTAGTGCAGTCAGATCAAGGCATAGCCTTCATCTGCTGGCTGGCAAGTTAGGCTCATTCGGGTACCGAGAGAGTGAGTGAACCAAGCAGTAGGCCTCCTAAACCATTCACTTAGCACAACTCTTGCATAGGAAGGAAGGCAAGGCGCTGGGTCACTGCTGCCCGAAGCGTTTCAGTGCTCGTGACAAGGCTCTCTGAAATTCCACTGCAATGCTCAATGCTTCCAAGTGTGAGAGCCGGAAACAAGCGGACGTCAAAACTATTGGGGAAATTAAGCCATACAACAAGAGGAACAGTGCTTTCACGTTCACATATAACTCGCACAAGGAAACATAGGTTTGCTTAAGCAAGCGATGTGGAAGCATGTGTTTTCGTCTAAAGCAGGTTTCCAATCTCAGAGGCATGGCTGGATGTGGTGCATTTGGCAACAGAATGGGTTGTCATTTGTAACGCGTTTGCTGATACTGGGGAAGAAGATATGTGGGGTAGCACCTGGGACCGTGTTTCTCTCCCTTCTAACAAATCTCATTCGGAATTGGCAGAAAAGTCAATTGGGGAGGTCTCTGTCTCAGAAAACTGAAATCAGTACCACCATGTGGAAAAAGCTGGTGCACTGAGTTCAATGCATAGCCTTCATCTGATGGAAGGCACATTATGAGCATTCCGGAAATGCAGAGTGAACCAAGGAATATGCCTCCCAAAATATTCACTTATCGCAACCCTTGCATAGGAAGGAATGCAAGGAACGGTGTCGCTGCAGCCTAAAGCGTTTCACTTTTCATGACCAATGCTCTCTGAAATTCCACTGCAATGCTCAATGCTTCCAAGTGTGAGAGCTGGAAACAAGCGGACGTCAAAACTATTGGAGAAATTAAGCCACACAAGAAGAGGAACAGTGCTTTCACATTCAGATCTGATTGCCACTAGGAAACACAGGTTTGCTTAAGCAAGCAATGTGGAAGCATGTGTTTTCGTCTAAAGCGGGTTTTCCAATCTCAGAGGCATGGCTGGATGTGGTGCATTTGGCAACAGAATGAGTTGTCATTCCTAACGCGTTTGCTGATACTGGGGAAGAAGACATGTTGGGTAGCATCAGGAACGTGTTTGTCCCCTTCTAACAAATCTCGTTCCGAATAGGCAGAAAAGTCAATTGGGGAGGTCTCTGTCTCGGGAAACTGAAATCAGTACCGCCATGTGGAAAACACTTGTGCAATCAGATCAAGGCATAGCCTTCATCTGCTGGCTGGCAACTTAGGCTCATTCGGGTACCGAGAGAGTGAGTGAACCAAGCAGTAGGCCTCCTAAACCATTCACTTAGGACAACCCTTGCATAGGAAGGAATGCAAGGTGCTGGGTCACTGCTGCCCAACGCGTTTCAGTGCTCGTGACCAAGGCTCTCTGAAATTCCACTGCAGTGCTCAATGCTTCCAAGTGTGAGAGCTGTAAACAAGCAGACGTCAAAACTATTGGGGAAATTAAGCCACACAACAAGAGGAACAGTGCTTTCACGTTCAGATGTGATTGGCAGTAGGAAACACAGGTTTGCTTAAGCAAGCGATGTGGTAGCATGTGTTTTCGTCTAAAGCGGGTTTCCAATCTCAGAGGCATGGATGGACGTGGTGCATTTGGCAACAGAATGAGTTGTCATCCCTAATGCGTTTGCTGAAACTGGGGAAGAAGACATGTGGGGTAGCATCTGGGGCTGTGTTTCTCTCTCTTCTAACAAATCTCATTCGGAATTGGCAGAAAAGTCAATTGGGGAGGTCTCTGTCTCAGAAAACTGAAATCACTACCGCCATGTGGAAAAAGCTGGTGCACTGAGTTCAATGCATAGCCTTCATCTGCTGGAAGGCACGTTATGAGCATTCCGGAAATGCAGAGTGAACCAAGGAATAGGCCTCCCAAAACATTCACTTATCGCAACCCTTGCATAGGAAGGAATGCAAGGAATGGTGTCGCTGCGGCCTAAAGCGTTTCACTTTTCATGACCAATGCTATCTGAAATTCCACTGCAATGCTCAATGCTTCCAAGTGTGAGAAATGGAAACAAACGGATGTCAAAACTATTGGGCGAAATTAAGCCACAAGAGAAGAGAAACAGGGCTTTCAAGTTCAGATCTGATTTGCACTAGGAAACAGGTTTCCTTAAGCAAGCGATGTAAAAGCATGTGTGTTCGTCTAAAGCGGGTTTCCAAACTCAGTGGCATGGCTGGATGTGGTGCATTTGGCAACAGAGTGAGTTGTCATTCCTAACGCGTTTGCTGATACTGGGGAAGAAGACATGTTGGGTAGCATCATGAACGTGTTTGTCCCCTTCTAACAAATCTCGTCCCGAATAGGCAGAAAAGTCAATTGGGGAGGTCTCTGTCTCGGAAAACTGAAATCAGTACCGCCATGTGGAAAACACTAGTGCAGTCAGATCAAGGCATAGCCTTCATCTGCTGGCTGGCAAGTTAGGCTCATTCGGGTACCGAGAGAGTGAGTGAGCCAAGCAGTAGGCCTCCTAAACCATTCACTTAGGACAACCCTTGCATAGGAAGGAATGCAAGGTGCTGGGTCACTGCTGCCCAACGCGTTTCAGTGCTTGTGACCAAGGCTCTCTGAAATTCCACTGTAATGCTCAATGCTATCAAGTGTGAGAGCTGGAAACAAGCAGACGTCAAAACTATTGGGGAAATTAAGCCACACAACAAGAGGAACAGTGCTTTCACGTTCAGATGTGATTGGCAGTAGGAAACACAGGTTTGCTTAAGCAAGCAATGTGGAAGCATGTGTTTTCGTCTAAAGCGGGTTTCCAATCTCAGAGGCATGGCTGGATGTGGTGCATTTGGCAACAGAATGGGTTGTCATTCGTAACACGTTTGCTGATACTGGGGAAGAAGATATGTGGGGTAGCACCTGGGACCGTGTTTCTCTCCCTTCTAACAAATCTCATTCGGAATTGGCAGAAAAGTCAATTGGGGAGGTCTCTGTCTCAGAAAACTGAAATCAGTACCACCATGTGGAAAAAGCTGGTGCACTGAGTTCAATGCATAGCCTTCATCTGCTGGAAGGCACATTATGAGCATTCCGGAAATGCAGAGTGAACCAAGGAATAGGCCTCCCAAAACATTCACTTATCGCAACCCTTGCATAGGAAGGAATGCAAGGTACGGTGTCGCTGCAGCCTAAAGCGTTTCACTTTTCATGACCAATGCTCTCTGAAATTCCACTGCAATGCTCAATGCTTCCAAGTGTGAGAGCTGGAAACAAATGGATGTCAAAACTATTCAGGGAAATTAAGCCACACGAGAGGAGAAACAGGGCTTTCAAGTTCAGATCTGATTGGCAATACGAAACATAGGTTTGCTTAAGCAAGCGATGTGGAAGCATGTGTTTTCGTCTAACGCGGGTTTCCAATCTCAGAGGCATGGATGGACGTGGTGCATTTGGCAACAGAGTGAGTTGTCATTCATAACACGTTTGCTGAAACCGGTTAAGAAGACATGTTGGGTAGCATCAGGGAACATGTTTGTCTCCCTTCTAACAAATCTCGTTCCAAATTGGCAGAAAAGTCAATTGGGGAGGTCTCTGTCTCAGAAAACTGAAATCAGTACCACCATGTGGAGAAAACTAGTGCAGTCAGATCAAGGCATAGCATAGCCTTCATCTGCTGACTGCCAAGTTAGACTCATTCGGGTACCGAGAGAGTGAGTGAACCAAGCAGTAGGCCTCCTAAACCATTCACTTAGCACAACCCTTGCATAGGAAGGAAGGCAAGGCGCTGGGTCACTGCTGTGCAAAGCGTTTCAGTGCTCGTGACCAAGGCTCTCTGTAATTCCACTGCAATGCTCAATGCTTCCAAGTGTGAGAAATGGAAAAAAATGGACGTCAAAACTATTCGGGGAAGTTAAGCCACACGACAGGAGGAACAGTGCTTTCACGTTCAGATCTGATTGCCACTAGGAAACACAGGTTTGCTTAAGCAAGCAATGTGGAAGCATGTGTTTTCGTCTAAAGCGGGTTTCCAATCTCAGAGGCATGGCTGGATGTGGTGCATTTGGCAACAGAATGAGTTGTCATTCCTAACGCGTTTGCTGATACTGGGGAAGAAGATATGTGGGGTAGCACCTGGGACCGTGTTTCTCTCCCTTCTAACAAATCTCATTCGGAATTGGCAGAAAAGTCAATTGGGGAGGTCTCTGTCTCAGAAAACTGAAATCAGTACCACCATGTGGAAAAAGCTGGTGCACTGAGTTCAATGCATAGCCTTCATCTGATGGAGGGCAGATTATGAGCATTCCGGAACTGCCGAGTGAACCAAGGAATATGCCTCCCAAAATATTCACTTATCGCAACCCTTGCATAGGAAGGAATGCAAGGAACGGTGTCGCTGCAGCCTAAAGCGTTTCACTTTTCATGACCAATGCTCTCTGAAATTCCACTGCAATGCTCACTGCTTCCAAGTGTGAGAGCTGGAAACAAACGGATGTCAAAACTATTCAGGGAAATTAAGCCACACGAGAGGAGAAACAGGGCTTTCAAGTTCAGATCTGATTGGCAATACGAAACATAGGTTTGCTTAAGCAAGCGATGTGGAAGCATGTGTTTTCGTCTAAAGCGGGTTTCCAATCTCAGAGGCATGGCTGGATGTGGTGCATTTGGCAACAGAATGAGTTGTCATTCCTAACGCGTTTGCTGATACTGGGGAAGAAGACATGTTGGGTAGCATCAGGAACGTGTTTGTCCCCTTCTAACAAATCTCGTTCCGAATAGGCAGAAAAGTCAATTGGGGAGGTCTCTGTCTCGGGAAACTGAAATCAGTACCGCCATGTGGAAAACACTTGTGCAATCAGATCAAGGCATAGCCTTCATCTGCTGGCTGGCAACTTAGGCTCATTCGGGTACCGAGAGAGTGAGTGAACCAAGCAGTAGGCCTCCTAAACCATTCACTTAGGACAACCCTTGCATAGGAAGGAATGCAAGGCGCTGGGTCACTGCTGCCCAAAGCATTTCAGTGTTCGTGACCAATGCTCTCTGAAATTCCACTGCAATGCTCAATGCTTCCAAGTGTGAGAGCTGGAAACAAGCGGACGTCAAAACTATTGGTGAAATTAAGCCACACAACAAGAGGAACAGTGCTTTCACGTTCAGATGTGATTTGCACTAGGAAACACAGGTTTGCTTAAGCAAGCGATGTGGTAGCATGTGTTTTCGTCTAAAGCGGGTTTCCAATCTCAGAGGCATGGCTGGATGTGGTGCATTTGGCAACAGAATGGGTTGTCATTTGTAACGCGTTTGCTGATACTGGGGAAGAAGATATGTGGGGTAGCACCTGGGACCGTGTTTCTCTCCCTTCTAACAAATCTCATTCGGAATTGGCAGAAAAGTCAATTGGGGAGGTCTGTGTCTCAGAAAACTGAAATCAGTACCACCATGTGGAAAACACTAGTGCAGTCAGATCAAGGCATAGCCTTCATCTGCTGGCTGGCAAGTTAGGCTCATTCGGGTACCGAGAGAGTGAGTGAACCAAGCAGTAGGCCTCCTAAACCATTCACTTAGCACAACTCTTGCATAGGAAGGAAGGCAAGGCGCTGGGTCACTGCTGCCCGAAGCGTTTCAGTGCTCGTGACAAGGCTCTCTGAAATTCCACTGCAATGCTCAATGCTTCCAAGTGTGAGAGCTGGAAACAAATGGATGTCAAAACTATTCAGGGAAATTAAGCCACACGAGAGGAGAAACAGGGCTTTCAATTTCAGATCTGATTGGCAATACGAAACATAGGTTTGCTTAAGCAAACGATGTGGAAGCATGTGTTTTTGTCTAAAGCGAGTTTCCAATCTCAGAGGCATGGATGGACGTGGTGCATTTGGCAACAGAGTGAGTTGTCATTCATAACGCGTTTGCTGAAACCGGTTAAGAAGACATGTTGGGTAGCATCAGGGAACGTGTTTGTCTCCCTTCTAACAAATCTCGTTCCAAATTGGCAGAAAAGTCAATTGGGGAGGTCTCTGTCTTGGAAAACTGACATCAGTACTGCCATGTGGAAAAAACTAGCGCAGTAATACCAAGGCATAGCCTTCATCTGCTGTCTGGCAAGTTAGGCTCATTCGGGTACCGAGAGAGTGAACCAAGCAGTAGGCCTCCTAAACCATTCACTTAGCAAAACCCTTGCATAGGAAGGAATGCAAGGCGCTGGGTCACTGCTGCCCAAAGCATTTCAGTGTTCGTGACCAAGGCTCTCTGAAATTCCACTGCAATGTTCAATGCTTCCAAGTGTGAGAGCTGGAAACAAGCGGACGTCAAAACTATTGGGGAAATTAAGCCACACAACAAGAGGAACAGTGCTTTCTCGTTCAGATCTGATTGCCACTAGGAAACACAGGTTTGCTTAAGCAAGCAATGTGGAAGCATGTGTTTTCATCTAAAGAGGGTTTCCAATCTCAGAGGCATGGCTGGATGTGGTGCATTTGGCAACAGAATGAGTTGTCATTCCTAACGCGTTTGCTGATACTGGGGAAGAAGACATGTTGTGTAGCATGAAGAACGTGTTTTTCCCCTTCTAACAAATCTCGTTCCGAATAGGCAGAAAAGTCAATTGGGGAGGTCTGTGTCTCGGAAAACTGAAATCAGTACCGCCATGTGGAAAACACTAGTGCAATCAGATCAAGGCATAGCCTTCATCTGCTGGCTGGCAAGTTAGGCTCATTCGGGTACCGAGAGAGTTACTGAACCAAGCAGTAGGCCTCCTAAACCATTCACTTAGCACAACTCTTGCATAGGAAGGAATGCAAGGTGCTGGGTCACTGCTGCCCAAAGCGTTTCAGTGTTCATGACCAAGGCTCTCTGTAATTCCACTGCAATGCTCAATGCTTCCAAGTGTGAGAGCTGGAAACAAACGTACGTCAAAACTATTCGGGAAATTATGCCACACGACAAGAGGAGTAGTGCATTCACGGTCAGATCTGATTGGCAATAGGAAACACAGGTTTCCTTAAGCAAGTGTGATGGGGATCGAAGGCCACATGCATGTGCGCATGCACACACGCACTTCTGCACCAATTCCACTGGACCAGTGAGGTCCTGGACCTGATCCTCTTTGGGAGGGCCCAGCCCTGACAAAAATGTCTTCCTCCCCACACCACTCTCATGCAAGTTCCACACCAGGGGAACAGCAGTCCAAAAACCTCCAGCGTTTGCATCAAAGGTGCTCAGTTCAGTCCGTCCCCGCAGCCTGCTGGGCCTGGCTCACACAGCCATTCCCTCCACCAGGAACCAGGCAAGTGCTCACCGGTGAGCAAGCCTGGGTGCCGGCTGCACTGATTCTCTAGCTGCTCTCAGCCTCACCGAGCTGATCAAAGAGAGTCCTCACTAATTTACTGCCAGCTATCTTGGAACTTCTCTTCCCGGCAAAGGAACTCTGGGCTGGTGAGCTTGGTGTGCGGCCAGAGGATCTCTCCCCCAACCGGAGAAGCCTCCCCACAGCTGGGGCGACCCTCATGGGGTTCGCCCTCTCTCATCTCTGCCTGTCCTACCAGACCCGATGTGGCCTCCTCTTTAAGTTCTTCATTTAGTGGTTCTATTCATGTAGTGTTCCGGGGACCTCCAGGGTTGAATGCTATATAATTTGTTTGTAATTTTGGTGTGATCCTGGGAGGTAGTTAGCTCAGAGTCTGTCTATTTCAGCATTTTTCTCAGTTCAAGTTTGAAGGCAGGAAAAAAGTGATGTCCCAGCTCAAGGGCAGTCAGACAGCTTAAAATTATTTTTTCAATGGGTTTCCTTATTTTGACTCTCTGAAGTTTTGCTACTGTATATTTACTTGTAAATAATGAGCTCATGAATAAATGCAAATTGATAACAAGTTTTGTTTATATTGCTATTTCTAGAAATGTTAATTCATAAGTTTCCTTTTACATATATCTCATGACTTTTTGCATTTACACAATTTCATAATTTTTTTTTCTAGCCTTAAGAGCAGACTAAAGCCAGGGAAATTCATATACAAGAGATCCCAAATATCCTTGAAAAAAATAAGTTGTCCTCTACCTATCTTAAAAAATCCGGCAGCACAGCATATCTTGGAAAAAAAAACACAAAGATTTCTTCAAGTATATTAAACTGAATTTCATATTCTTTTTAACATTGACCTGATTTATCTGTCTATTAATTATCAGATAATTTCCTGAGTAATACTATCTCAGATAACCCTTTGATAAAGCTGTCCGTTTTTTTTGTTTGTTTTTTTTAAAAAATTTTTTATTGGGGTATTGGGGGAGGGAAACAGTATTAGGGAATTGGGCAAGGGGAACAGCCAAGTTGTTGTCCTTCAATCTTAGTCGTGGAGAGTGCTGCTAGCTCAGCTCCAAGCCCAGTGGCCATCTGGCTGCCCGGTGGCAGCTTGTGGCTGCTCAGCTCAAGGTGCTGTGTTCAATCTTAGTTGTGGGTGGGAATAGCCCACCATCCCATATGGGAATCGAACCAGCAACCTTGTTAGGAGCATGCGCTCTCACCAGCTCAGCCATCCTGCCACCTGTTGGCAGCTCATTGGCAGCTCAGCTTAGGCGCAGCTCACTGGCCTATGTAAGAATCAAACTGGTGACCCTGTTGCTCAGAGCTTGCACTCTTAACCAACCTAGCCATTTGGCTGGCCCAAGCTGCCCATTTTTTAAAAATCAAACATTTATAAAGAACCTATTAAAATGTGTCCCCCCTAAAAGTGTTCTATAGATATAATGCTGAGGAAACCATGAACTCTGTCCACAAGGATGTTAGAGATTTTTGAGGAAGATATGTATATATCATGTGTGTGTGTATGTTTGTGTGTGTGTTAGGTATATTATATAAATGCCATATGTACACATTTGATATATATGCCAAACAACATGCATTGTACATTGTATTTGGCACTACTGAGAATATGAAACTTAAAATGGCATTGTTTGTTTACTTGGTTCCAATCTACCTGGTGAAAGAAATTCAAAATGTTAAGCTCTACTAAAACCATTATCATGATAGAGGTATGAAAAAAGCAATCTCTGTCTACAAAGGCAGGAAAAAAATACTCATACTCTTTATGAAATAGTAAAGTAGAGGGTATCAGAGAGAACTGAAAAACAGTGATGAAAATGACTTCAAAGGGACCAGAAGCAGTATCAATCACCAAGAGGGATAGAGACTTACCTGCCTTGTTCCCTACTCTATCCCTTTCATTCAACTCTGTAGTCCTTCAAACACTATTTGCTTAACAAGAAAGAAAGGAAGGAAGAAAAAAGGAATGGTGAAGGATGATGTTTTTGTTGAATTCCTGAACCAGGGTATGTACACATGTAAAAGATATCTATGTTAGAAACCGAAAGCCACATCCAGTTAAAGAAAAGTCTTGTCTTTTGCACTCCATTATTCAGTCTCAAATATCTTCTCTGTCTCCAATGACACTACATTATTTGAGGCTACTAGCTGTCTGAACTGAACTACTGCAAGAGCATCCTAATCGATCCCCTCACCTCTAGTCAGGAAACATCTACTGCATCTCCCACTCATGACCTGCCTACCCTCTACTTTCCACATATCAGCCTAAGACATCTTTCTCAAGCTCAAATGTTATCATCTGCCCCTCTTTCTTTATACTCACAGATCCCTCTCCCCTCCTCCCTCCCAGTGTCATCAGGATAAAGCCCAAGCTTCTTTTCATGGCACACAATGACTTCCATTCCTCTGTAGCTATAG
This sequence comes from Aselliscus stoliczkanus, assembly GCA_033961575.1. NCBI lineage: Eukaryota > Metazoa > Chordata > Mammalia > Chiroptera > Hipposideridae > Aselliscus > Aselliscus stoliczkanus. The sequence goes on along the minus strand of CM066731.1, from coordinate 73,014,587 downwards.
CCAGCTGCATTCTAGGTTATCACATAGACATACTGCAATGCCAGTCATGTGTATGGTTCTTCCAGGTCTGGGTTTTACTACTTTGTCTAGAAAGTCTTCCCACCTCTGTCTTTTACCTTATCATTGCATTTCTCACTCTATATTGACATTATCTCTGAACCCGTCTCCTCTATCATAGACTATAGTTCTCTTAAGATCAGGAACTAAATCTGTTCCATTTTTATATCTACAATGCCTACACAAATATTTGGTATTTATTGAATTAATGAAGTTTCTATTTGTTTGTAATACACACAAATATATACATCTATACATTATATATATATATATATATATATATATATATATATATATATATATATATATATACCCAGATCATTGCCATGTCTTAGCATTTTCAAGATATTTAGAAACAAGTTGTCTCTCTGTAACTTGGTAAATTCATTATTTATTTCACTTAATCCTTATAATTTGTGTCATTTGAATTTGCTAATTGGTTTCTATTCATATTTTCTTAGTGTTCCATAATGCCTTATGGTCAACAAGAATTTACATAAGTTTTCATTATCTTCAGGTATTCAATATTAGGTGCTACTTAACTACAAATACAGTTTTTATTCTCTTTTCTAATATAAAGGTTATGTTACTGTTTTTCCCTGAGTATCTTTCTTTTATCCATTTGCTAGCCATCAGAGTCCACTCTTTCTTATTAGAGGATCTAATTTCTCTCCTGATGTATATGTTAAAGGTCTTTTATTTATTTTCCTATATCTTGTTCTAATTTACACATTTTTTCCATTTTGTTTTGCCTGAAAAGTGACTTAGTTATATTCTTGTATTTTTTGTTTTTTAAATTTCCACAAACATTTTAAAATGAGAAAGATCAAGGAACAATCATGAATGTTTCTGTTTAATAAGCCTAGATGTGTGGAAGAGGACTTTAAAGGCTCAGATGCTAGCCATCAATATATTTATTTTCATGCATGATATTTATATGTGTGCATGGTAAGTTTAAATGTATTGGGCCGGCCGAATGGCACGGTGGTTAAGCGCTGGCATGGGAAGCCAGCAGCCCTGGTTCGGTCCCACATATGAGGGCTAGTAACACTGACCTCAAAAAAATAAAATAAATAAATAAATGTATTTTAGGGTGTGTTTTTTTTTGCAAATATAAAACTAATTATGCACATTTTATTCAAAGCTCAGAAATATAGCATAAAATGTTTTATGTAATAATGATTTAAGTCTGGATAGTATGTCATGTAATATAGTTAAACATCCACTTAGTCTAACAGATGCCACGATGTGGCATGTTTTCCACAATAAATCAATAAGATACAAAATCAAATGCACAAACTTCAGGTTTCTTACAGAAAAATCATTTGCCTCTTTTTCCCCTAATAATAAAACAACTAAAATCATTGCTATAAATAATTGGCCTTCGTAAGTCTTAAAGAATAATAAACACATATTGTATAGCAATACGCTAATGTTCCAGGTTGAATTTGTAAATTAAAATTCCAGGCTAAATTTTCAAATGCCTAAATAAAAAACATGTGCTATTTTCAGGCAAATATTCACCCTACAATTGGAAGAAATGTCTCCAAGAAACATAAGCAATTGGTTGCAGTTACAGACACTGATGATCACCATTTTATAACTTTTTTTCTCATGGTTTTGTTATATAGCAATTTCTTAATTTTTTCCCCAACTCTTGGTCTTCTATTTTTCTTTTGATGAATAACATGCTTCTCTCCAGCTGAATATAGGAAGCTAAGTTACTTGCCTTCATTTTTCTAATTTTCTCTTTTTTCATTCACTTACGCTAATTCATCTTCTTTTATGTTTCACAATCTGGCCACAGAACTATAGCCCTTTTCAGTCATCTGTGTGCCAATCAGTTATTTCAGTTGCCCAGAGGATACCTCTATATGGGGTCCCATTCTCTTATTAAACTATATACCGGGGTACCAAAAAAATATACACATTTTAAGAGATGTTACTTATGTATTACTTTTTAAAGTTGAATTGAGTTACGGTAGCAATGTGGAGTATGATGTTTGCTCAAAAGACGGCATTAATCAAATGAATGTTAGCATCATTCATCGTATCACAGTTTTAATACAGTTTTATGCTCACTTAAAATGTGTATACATATATTTTGGCACCCTCTGTATAACCTGAATGAGACTGTGACTTGGCTCTAAGTAAGGGCCTTCCCAACTTTCCCTTATTATTTTGGTTATCCTTAGCTCCAAAGTTTAGAGTCATATTGTTCTTGTTCTCCTCCATTTTACCCTAATGAGTCCACTGTATTAATAAGTCAGTGCCTTCATGCCTCTGAAATGTCCATCATTTCTCTTTCTCTATTTCCTTTGCTGCTACTCTAGTGCAGGATCTTACCACTGCAGACTTAACAGTTTTTATAGCAGCTTCTTGGCTCTGTTTCCCAAATATTTTCACTGAAAATCTAGACTAGATGAGTTAGCTTTTTAAGATGCCACTTGTGTACTATAACTCTCTTAAAATGACTATTCTTTTTATCTGCATCGAGCTTTCTCTTTTACCTAACTTTCCTTGTCTTCCACAATAGATCCACAAAATATATTCATAGCATGCGCTTGAACGCTCTCTACCTCTGACTGTCTCTGTCTCTATCTCTGTATCTCCATCATCTTTATCTCTACCTCTACCTCTATCTCTCATCCCAAACATGAGCACTCTGCAGTAGTGTGTCTCCTTTGCCACAGAATGGATCGAGAATCAGAAAACATGAGACCTAACCCTGGTTCTCCCATGTACATGCCGTGTTGCAGGAATGGTTCATTTTCGCTCTTTGAGAGTTAATTTATCTCATTTTTACAGTGGGCATAATAAAATCAATCTTCCCAGAATTATTTGCAAGCACTAAATTAAAATAAACACAAATTGAAAAATATAAAGGGCTGTAGAAACATAACCTAATGCAATGGTGCAGGAACTCACTAGCCACCCCAGATGCTGTCTGCATTCATAAAGTACAGCTTCCTCTATTTCTTCTCAGAAAGACTATAGAGCACAGCTAACACAACATCGTGAGATGAGCAACTCCTTACTCATGATGTTTGGGAGAGATTTTTTTTTTCCCTATCTTAACTTTTACCACATAAAGAAAAGATAAAAGAGGGCATGAGAAAGCTTTTCTGTAGGATCGTTGTTATTTAGAATCTGTCAGGATAAATATTTCTAAAGGAGGAAAGAAAACTAAAAGAGAAGAGAAAAGATGAGATAAGGAAAAGGAGCACTTTGATACAGTGAAAGTAACATTTTATAATCCAACCTCAGCCCTGGGTTTTGCCTTTTGAATGAATCAGCTGGCTGAGAACTTTTTGATCCCAAACAGGGAAAGATGCCAGCTGGCAACTGGAGAGGCTAAATGCAGAGATCCTTCTAGTTCTATAAAAAGGTTTTAATAAGAAACATGCATTTAATTTACTACAGAAGAAAAAAAGAAGAATCTGATCCCTTAGTCTTGCAGTATTTGCCAGAAATTATATGTTTAAAGGGCTATGGGATAAAAATTTCTGACAATATATAAGAATATATATGATTTCATGTTTTGCTCACTGCACTGCAGATATTTTTGTTTTTCTGTTTGTTTGCTTTTTGCACCCCAAATGATGTGATGTTAACCTAGCATGAAGATGCGGAATCAACTCTGCAAAATGAAACCTCTTGTTCAAACAGCGTCGGCAACATCTATGGGTACTTTGTGTCTGGGAAGGTGTAGGTCAGGGGCAAGTGATTCAGAATTTGAATGCACTGAAGTACAATTTGTGAATGTTGGGGAGCCTTACACTCATCACTAACTAATTTAGCCCATTTACTTAATGCTTCTACTCAATTTTAAATTTAGGACATCACAATATTGGATACGATATTATAGGTTATATAAGAAACATGCCCAAGAGTAAATTAGGAAGTAGGAGGATGCTATGTACTTCATAACTGTATACTAAGCAGTCAAGTTTTCATCCTGGTAGGTGATTTGATTCTCTGCAGGTGGCTATGCCTGCCTCTAAGGAGAGAACCCTGGCTCACATGTTACACAAATGGAATGCGATTATCTTTGTGGGTAGCATTGTATGATTTGGACTAAGTCTTAGGTCTAATATAAAGATCCTTCAAATAAATCATCCAGCTAAGCTTCTATGGCCCCAAACTCCTAATTTTAAAATGTTGATAAATGAAGTACCTCTTTAGTTAATAAATGAAGTATCTCTTTAGTTATCCTTTGTCAGCAACATTCATTTTAATGGAAAGTGAGTTTACAGGGTTACATGATTGAACTACTGAGCCAAGTCAGTGTTGGCAAATGATGGGCTAAATTATTGATGTTACACACTAATGAATTCTGATGAGAAATAAAACACAGACATTACGTTTCAAGTGGTTCATAATTATTTTTGTACTTTAAAAGCAATTTTATTCTTTTTCTAAACCATACTGGTTCTGTAAAACAAAAACATAGTTAGTGATTACACTAAAATTATTGAGTTTGTGGCAAAAAAAAATGCTCTTGCAAGTTTTCATTTCTCAGAAGATAATGTTATTCACACTAGGTTTCTGATTTCCTTATAGACTTCTGGGAAAAGATAATTAAATTAAATGTCTAAATTTTAAAACCAGTGTCTTTAAATTAGATAATCTGCTTTGCAACCATGGTTAGCATTTCAATAGATGTGTTTATAATCTATGATATGTCTATCAACACATTACTGGAGCTGTGTTGAAATATCATTAATTATTTCAGGTAATGACAAATACAGAGGGACTCCTGTGAAGCAGCTTTGTTTTAGTAAAGGAGTTATCTTCAAACGTGTGATACAGAATGAAGTAAAATGATAGATATTTGAGGGTCAGGGCCTGCTGCCAATGAACTGAAGCAGGTTCATATTCAGAAAGGCAAATAGGTCTATATATTCCATAATATAATGATAGTCCTTTCACATTTCCTCATGGCTTAACTGTCCCAGGCTGAGACTTTAATTGTGTGGATCCGTTACCTTCCTTCTTTCTAGTGTAGTGACTCAAACAAAGGTTCAGTA